>JAYGXS010000003.1:37351759-37391181 GCA_036362985.1 Ligula intestinalis
TACCCTGGTACCAGTAACATGTCTACTCAACCATACATGTCATTACATACCTGGAAAGGGTCCTCAACTCGTGGAAGGTCGACACAGGTTGCTTATCCAAAGGTTAACTGAACAGGATATGTATAGAGCTGTGGTACGTTTATTCAAATATGTAAGGAAAGTAGGAGTGCGTGATATTGGGCGTATGTATCATTCTCATTTTCTCGTTGGCTTGACTTCGTTTTTCCTCCATCTTGAGCTACTAGATGAACGTATCGTAAGAATGAAGGTTATGGACTTACCCTCTTGCTTATTTGGATGTGCTTTGCGTCCGCCTTTAACGGCTATGACTGCCTGATAGACTGAATCTAAGATGACAATTTTCAACGTTTCAACGTTGACTGCACGGCCGCCAGTTAACAAAACCTGTTTGCTCAGATGTCACCGGGTATTGCATTGCCGCATCTAGCTTATGGAGGTAGGAAATCATTGCCACGTTACCAATGAATGCCGTACGGTGAAAGACTAGTGGAGTTGAGATCAGAGTTAATGAATCACAGCCATGGTAGGGCCTCACAGACTATTAAGGACGGTTTTCTTGGTCAGGAGAACCGTCCGAGGCCCATCGTATGTTACTACTTCGAACAATAGGTGTACCAGAAGCCGAACTAGCAGCGTGGTGAGCAGCTGCGTTGTAAGCACTACTTCTGGCTAAAGGTCTAACTGTCGGTACCCTCACTCATGCTGCTCACCCCACTGGTGGCTTCAATATGCTCGAGGAATTTATCTGACGCATAATCCGTCAGCCTCTTACATATAGCTGCCACGTGTAGGGGAAACCCGTCGTATTGCCTTCGGCGGACATATTCTTCCGCCTCCAGCCTTTCACTGTCAACATTCTTAACCTCCACCAAACGCATAAGTTTCGTTACACATTCCGGCATACTAGTGTACCGCCGGCATTCTTCCTTTATCCTACGATTAAGACTCTCGGTCTTATTCGTAGTATTGTCACCATAAGTGACAATTTTAACGCGGGCATGATGAGCCCACATGTCCTGGCAGCGAAACCAATTGGCCTCCATATAAGACCACAACTCAGGATAATGGGCTCGGATGTCTTGCAATATACCTCTAAATCTTGAACGGCTTAGTGTATACACAGCCTTTCTAACAAAAACCATAGCATTGTCGGCTGTATGTCCTCCATATAGCCTTACAACCTTTCGCCTGAAGGCCTGAAGGACGTGAAATGTGCATAGTAGGATGCGAATGTTCACGTCGTGAAATTCTTGCTCCCAGGCTTTTATCTCACGAACATCCTTATCGACCAAAACCGTACGTATTTCATTGGCTGCGGAGCCCATGAATTCCTTAAATTTCCTCACGACCCATTCTACTAAATCGGCCGTTTCGTGTTTAATTAAAGCATAGTATACGGACCGCGCATGGCCATGCTTGTCGGTTATCACTACGTGATACAATGCAAACCCGTGACGGTTCGTTCCGTAGGTGCCATCCATTTGCACCACCTTTGCATACTGGGCAAACAGGTTTTTCAGCGCTGGTGTCGTAAAACATACGGCTTCGATCCCATCGTCGCCGTATATAGAGTCGTAGAAACTGCCTCCTTCTAAATTTTGCAGGGCTGTCGTCATCGCTATTGCGGACGGATCAGACCTCAAAATTCGCCTTCTCATGTTCGCAATGTCCTTCATCCTATAATTTATGCCATAAGACTCTAACAGTGTTTGCGTTACAGAACAAGATGCTCACTTTTCAAAAAGATCTTCAGACAACCCGCTGAAGGCTTTAATTGGTATATGATACGGAGAAGCTTTTCATCGGCTTCGGCCTCCAGCTTACGAAATTTAGGGTACGCTGATACCAAAAGCTGGTTGCAAGCGTGGTTGTGAAGCATGGAGAGAGACTTAACATGCAGCTCTCCCTCTAACTCCACTGCCGTAAACCTGGCCTTGCAACCAAATCTCATCGACCTAAAACGTCATCTTTTAATTTACAAGCAATTACCTTGTCCGTCGTCTAGTATTTTTAGGCCTGCAATTACCGCCGTGCACACATCGAAAATACACGTATTTGTACTTTACAGTGCCATATGCATGGTGGTTCTCTGGCAGTCTGCTGCTGTGGGCTACTATAAAACTGCAGTTTGTGGCCTGAAAACTCCGTAAAGATAGGCACTTTGCCCTACCTTTTCGAAATCCCGAACTTTTGTCATAAGTTCTGCATACATGTTGAAAATTCCTCCTTGCATCACCCGTTTAAATTGTGAACGTAAAACTTGTGCTTGTTCTCTAGCTAATATTGGGAAATAAAAAAAGTGCATAAATTCACTTTTAGGCGACGACGGGCTCAACGTCCGAAAATCCTGCAAATAATTCTTCTTAAAAATTCTTTCAGTATCCACATATTCAGGAGGCACTGACTCGTGATTGTGCTGCATATCGAAGGACGTTACAGCGATACCCTTTTTGACTCTATGATTGACATTAAAATACGCTTCACATCCAACACGGCTAGCAGTAGATATCAACAACAATTATAAATATTCCTACTTTTTCGTCGGCGCAACAATGCATACATATTTGCGATGGGCATACACAAACTGCTTGGCGTGTATCGAGTCCGCAGGATATTTATTTGAGCGGCCCGTCCTGAAATAATAGCCCGTTGCCTAAAAGTAATTTCAATTGACGTTCGTTACTGTGCTAAACTCTTTGATTGCTTCCTCAAGCTCCATAAAGGATTGGAAGTGACTGCCACAGAGAACCTCGCGAAATTTCTTATCGACATCAGAAGTGGACGCCATGGTAGCTCACGTGTAAATATTTGAATGAAGCGCAACCCAAAGAGGCAAATCCAGTCCACCAATCACGAAGCAATGGCTGCAGAATTTACCGACCAATCATATTGTAGCACCTGCAACCACAAAAACCAACAAAATACCGGTGAAACAATACACATAGTTCATCACCCAATATATTACCAGTGTACAAACTTGGGAGAATGATTGTCGGCTTGTCAACCGATGAAGCTATCAAAAGGTTAAAGAAGCAGCTTCGCAATGTTCGCTCTTTGCACACATTATCATTTCTTCCCACCTCGCGCGATTATATATTGAATGGCTACGTGCCATACGCGTTATTCTACATTTTCATCATCTTCTTTTTCTTCGCTGTCAAAATCTTCGTTTTGTTCCAATATTCACTGAAAGTATTGTAAGTATTGTGCGCGCTTCACATTTTTAGTATGCTGTGGGATGTGCTAATGATTACCAGCGTCGCGTTCACCAGCTTGGTATGCACTTTCATAGTGTACAAGCGCACCTGGTCAAGAAAGCAGTCTATTCTTAAAAAAATGGATGAAATAATATCCAACTTAGAAGGTACCCTGCTTACTGTCACTAGTCTTACTGTTAAGATTTGCGCACGGCGGACTTGAAAAAAGAATATGTTTCGAAATTTCTGCCTAATTCAATGAGCTACAGCTTCCAATGGGCTTTTCGCGACGGTTCATTAGTAAACGTCCCTGCTTGCCTGCTTGTGGACAGTGATATAATAGAGTTGCGTCCGGGCCAAATCGTCTTAGCAGAATGCACTTCTTTATGCGAGAGCCAGGTATGCCTTTACAATTTGTTTTTGAAGACATTTTAGGCAGAAACCGTTCATTTTAAAGTTGGTGATGTGTATTTGCCACAGAAGCACTTTTCACTTCACGGTCGCAGCTCTTCACCAACCGTCCACAATTTTAAAACGGCTCAACCGGCTGTTGTAACGGCTACCCCGATTATTCCTCTAATAAACGGGATTCTTTGCAGCGATTCGCAGAAAAAAGACCCTTTTCTCCGATCAACAGTTATTATGTGCTTTAAGCGGGGCATTATTTTCTCCTTCGCTCTCAGCATTAGCTGTTCAATCGCCGTATTTTGTGTCTGCAGTTCTCGATCAAGTTTACAAAGCAATGCCTCCCACATCATAGCAGTTCATGAATGGGTCTTTGCGGCGTCTTCTATGACATTCTTTGCATCAGTTGTAATCCACCTCCCACTCTTGTGGATTTTCCTCCTCACATTCGGTGTAATCTCTTTGCAGCATTGTATGCAAAAAATCCCATCATTCCAGCATAGCACTTTGCATCCTGCATTACGAGACCCATCAAACTCTTCTTGGAATGCTAAATGGTCCAACTGCTGGCCGTTCTGCAAAATCCGAACAAGCAGATTTAGTCGATTTTGGAGGAACTGCTTAAATGAGGTCAGTCGATTTTTCCCCTCTGAAAGGTTTCTAATAATTTTTTTTATTGATTAAATATTTAATTATCATAACTCGCGTTACTTTTATTACTTGAGTAAGACAGTTAATTGGTGTGAATTCACCATAATAGAGTAGACATTATAGGTACGGCCAAAATATGACCCTTTTACACTTCCATTGTCTACTGGATCTTTCTTATGTTTTCTGTATTAAGATAAAAAGCAACCGAGAAATTGAATGATTTGCTCCTGTTGATGTTCCCAACTTCCTCATGAATATTGCTAGTTCTAAAACTTTGCATATAATGTGTCCTAGGTTTACAGGAATCCAACTACTGGCCTGGAACAGCTGTTTCTAACTCTGGGCACAGTGAGCAACGTGTGTTTTGTAGACAAAAAGGGTGTTCTAAGTTTTTCGATTCCGACACCGGACAAAGTATTCTTCTTTCGGAACTCAACACAACATCGCAAACGCCTGTTTCACAACACAGCCGTATTTGAAACTAGGCGTCTACACCATCATCGCAGTTTTTCTTCCACTCCACAATTACCACCTTGTAAAGTACGGAACATCTTACAAAAGGAAAACTGCAAGGGTGTAAGTACCTCTTTGTTGAAACGCATTATACTTCAAACCTATATTGAAAATTCATGTGGGCCTAGGAATATAAGTGACCTTGCTCAAACTTCCCCTGTCCTAAAACTTACCCAAATGCGGACCAAAATCCTCCATAACCTACAACTAATTCTGACTCCAACCTTTTCAGGAGTTCACGCATGCCCATCTGTGTTAGCGTTCAAATACAAATTTAAAAGCATACAAAACAGGGAGGCGTGTCCTGTGAAAGGTAAACAAACCGCCAATTCCGGACTTCTAGATCTATACCTCCTGAAACTGCATATTAGTATATTTCCTGTTATGATGCCAGGCCACAGGTGTACAAAAAAGCAATTGTACCAGGCAGTGTTTTAGGTGCACGAGATTCCGCTTGTAAGTTCTCATAAGTGAAACAACTGCTACTGAGGTAGTCCACATTTCCGTGTCCTGAATTTAATCCAGCACTAGTATTTACCCTCCTACATCTAACACTAACCCTAGCAATATCCATGTCGGAAATTTAGCTGAAGTTTATCTGTGTTAGCGAGAAAGATCAATATTGCCATGTGGAATCGAAAATTCTACTCGACGTCTAAGGTTCCTTTATTCGTCTCCTGATTAAAAACATATGCAGGGAATAACATTTATTTACACAGTCCACGGACAAGCCCCTGGTAGCGTAAAATGTAACTGTGCAACTCTAGGTTGACGATTCCACTCTTTTATAAGAGGCCCGTTTTTAAGTTTTTTTTATGTATTATCTATCACATTCAAAATGTTTTGACTGTTTACTAAAATCCCTTTTTGCATTTTAGTCCCAGATCGTCCTGTCGCAAATTTTTCACCCCCATAAATCATCAGTCGACTCGGGTAATGCAGCGATGGGTCATCCCATTAGCGAACAGGTTTCCGGATCACGTCTTCTCCTTCAGTCCGCTAACTCACCCCTGACCCCGTTAACTTTGGACATCACAACTCCTTCCGATTTTATATATACTCTGAACTTTGTGACTCCTCGCTGGCACCACTTTCTTAGTTCTTTAAAGCCAATTGGTCTAAGTCTCCTGCTAAACAACTGCCAGCAGCATACACGCGAGCATTACATCGAGTTTGCAGACCATCTAGTGGCCATGACCACTTCACTGCGCCAACGAACAGTCGATACGATCTCTGTTGCTGCCCCCAATGAATCCACCAGCCGAACAAATCTGGCGCCGGTTGATGGTACAGGAGAGACCGTGGCTGTGGTGAATAGCCGTTGTTTATGTGGTCTTGCCTACAAGGTCGGTTTTCAGCGGACAGTGTTGGACCTGTTCTCCTTCGTGGCAAGCGTGGGCATATTCAAACCGATCGAACAGCCGTTGGTTAGGCAGCAGGCCTTTCGTCCGCCATCGGGAACATTTGCTGACTGTGTCGAGTTCTGTTCCAATTTCCGTGCCTCTGAGTGTTCGCACGCCAAAGATGGGACTCGTGCTTTGCATATTCAGGAAGCCTATGCTTGTGCTCCAAAGGTGACATTTTGATAAGTTTTTTTTAATAAGTAAGCAAAAAAGCTTGTGTCAACTTTGCTTTCTGAGTATGGCCTACTTTCACGATTTAAAATTTCGTCTCACATTGAAAAACTTCTAATTCACTCTTTCACATAAAATCCTTCTCATAAAATTATTGATATTTGCTTTAACTTTATGCATTCAGTTGTGTGAAGTGCATTATTTTTTGCCTCGCGGAAGTAAGTAGTTATGAACCTTTCTTTTTTCACAAGTTGTGGATTCTATAAGCAATTTATGTTAATTTTTCTTACTCAAGCTGCTTTCACCTCGAAGGGCTTCGAGATGGATGTGCGGACCACCTTTCAAACGTAATATTTTATTGTTTCAAGCAACAGGGTGATTTCATTTTGGAGTCTGTACCAAAATGTCAGTGCATGGACCTTGTTGGACAGTGAGGTTAAATATGAATGAAAATGGGTAAAGTCACCGACAGTTTGACTTTTCGTCATTTCCTAATCCACCAACGACAAAATATAACATGGATGAGAGTACTTCTCTTCACCTGTTGACCTTAGATTTAATGGATGGAATTGGAGCTCCTGGGCCATAATAAGATAACCCACGACAAAATCGAATGATTTCACTGACTATAATCTTTTTGCATGGACATAGCATATTCCATAATTATAAATAATTTTCATTTTCACGAGATCATCGATTCGCAAAAATAAACAGTAACACAGGAGGAAAAGAAAAGAAAGCGAGCATTCCGGAAATACAAAGTAGTGACGTCGGTTCTACTGTCGTTTTTTCCTAAAAACATAAACTGGCTGATAATTAGCGTGGACACTCTAGACAGTTCGTCCTGCCGAGTCATATTTAGGAAAACCGGTTATTATCTTCCCACCTCCGTATTAGCGGAATATTTCATATGAAGTGACTGTTCGGATTAAAAAGCTCAAATTTCTACCATATGTTTTATTACTCCAACTAGGCACCAGAACAGACCACACAATTTGAAAGATGCGAATTAGCAGCTACTCCAGGGCTACTTGTTAAGGAAGATCGGATGAGATAAGAAGGCATGCAATAGGCAGCTTTAACTTTAACCACAAACCTAACCCCTTTCCTAGACCCCGTCTTGAATCTAACCATAACTGCCACCATTCTCGCGAGTTTGACCATAAGAATAACTCCAATGCCACATGCCTACGTGAAAAGAAATAAGTAGGCATGTTATGATAATGAAACGTGGAGACCGTATCTCTAACCGTCTTCCAATTATTGGAATTATTATTATTTATGCCCCTATCACAATTACTAGTACTAACTGATGTGTTACTTTCTTATTATCTGACCACAGGACGCATTCCGTGAGCCCATTCCAATGCCAAATTGCTTTTGCGTGATTACGCGTGACCGCAGTAGTGCGGGCTACCAGGTCTTCACCCAGGGCTCCGCAGACATTGTCTCAACCCTCTGCGAGAATGTGTGGGATGGCCGTGAGATCCTGCCCCTCACCGAGACAGATCGCGGCCGGATATTGGACTTCTACAATCGGAATGTCTCCACTGCATACTGTGTTGCTTTCTCCTACACACCTCTCCTGCGTTCTCTGCCAATTCTGCCGTCCCGTGCACATGTATCGATCCCTAGTGATGCGCCTATTGAGGAGTTCACTCATGTTGCAGACAAGAAGCCGACTAAATCGGTTGTTTTAGAGCTGCCTGTGGTGAGTTTATTAGCTCTCTTTAACTTGTCGGTGGTGGAGAACCACCTACTTACAAATTATAAGTAGATCGAAATACCCACAATGTTCCAGTTTTCTGCACGCCGACCGTCGCTCCAGCAGGGATTGGATGATGGCATTGAAATACAGAGGGGTCTCCGGGAGGCCACCACATACAGTAACCACTTAAGTCAGTATAGTAGGCGTTAATGGCTTTTCAAATTTACCATGGAAATAATCGCCTACTTCCACATATTAAGTAGTGCTTATTCCAAAATCTTCAACTTTCTTCACTCGGCCGCATTTAATCTACTTGGAGTTAGTGGTACTACTAAAAATGTACCTCAGGGACCTCGCCCAAGGTTAGGGCACACTATACCGACATACACGTGCTCGCCGTTTGTTTGGTTGGGGTTAGCGATAATATTAAGGCGTACTTCAGTTTGCCCGCCCGGGGTTTGAGTACGCGCCCCAACTTATCCTCGTAACGTTTTTATTTTACAGGATTATTGCGATCTTATTTGTTCCCTGATATGCCCCGCCCGTCCTCTACCCTAAAATCAGGAGCCCGCAGGACCGTGGGGCGCGCCCCCCAGGCGGCCCCACGAGGTACTCCTACAAATTTTTTTTGTCATCCAAAGTTTTGGTAGGCGTCGCTGACCCAGTCAACGTACTGAATATGCACTTAGCCCTTTCTCAAAATAGCTGCCTAAAAGGAAGACTTAACATTAAAAAATGTTGTTCGCGTTTACCATTTTCCCCTCGCCAACGAAGTCTCATTCAAGCGTTTCTTTCCTGTTTTTATTTTTCTTGCAGAACTTCGATCTACAGACCCGTCTATACAGCGAACGGTACCGCAAGTCAAGGCAGTCAGCAGAAAAAGAGACCCATCGGCTTCGTTCTCAGCATGGTGATGGGTTTAACGCATCAAAGGAGGTTCTGAATCGAGTCCCACATTCGTTTACTGTGCCTGAAGGTCGTTGCCACCATGCCTCTCTGTCATTGGGTAAGCTGGATCTCGTGTGCTCTGACTGTGGCTGCAGCACCGCCTCCAATTCACAGTATTTGCAGCCTCCGCACACCGCCTCTCCGGGTCTAGTTCATCAACCACATTCCCATTTGCATACTCGTCTACACAAAGCACGACCATCACGCGCCAGCTCCGGCAACACTTATTTGGGTCCCAGGACAGCGGGGACCCGAACCCGAAAGTCCCGGCAGGCGGGACTTCGTTTACCCAGTGGCCCGCGAGCTGCCTTCAGCTGTGGTTCCCTCTGCAGCCTATCTTCGTAAGTCACAACTTCCTTGTCTTTTTACCCTCAACTCAGTCTCACTTTTCGCTTATTTTCTTCTCACCACCACCACCATCACCGGCAGTTTGAACGTCAATTCCGACACCGTGTCAACCGCGTGTGCTCCATAGCCCAGTAGTGCAGGGACGGTGACCTGAGCGTGGATTAGCTTTAAGAAATAGTAGACCTGCGCTACAGATACCGTACTCTCTCTCTCTCGCTCTCCTCCCCCTTCCTCACCTGCCCGAGGCCGGTGTCAAGGCAGACTCAAGAAGAAGACCAGAGGTGGGATCGGGCACAAGCGGCCGGAGCTGCTATACTTGAGTCAGATGCCACGGAGTGAGAATGTCATAAGGGCCACTGATGCCTGGGTTCGCGTCTACAGCTGCCACCAGCGTCCTCCTCCCCCTTCCCACATGTTCGGCATTTGTTATGGGAGCTCAACTCGGATAAAATTTGCCATGCAAATACACACAAGCATTTTGAATCATTTTAGTTTGCTAAATTAAACAGTATTTACATAAAAATGGCAAGGACGCACCACTTCACTGAAGTGGCGACACCGAAGCACTTGGTGTACAAAATGTACATAGTTGAAACTCAATTCTGAAATTGCCTTCAGGATTGATACGGTGCTTGACGGCCTCGATGAATTCCGACCATTCCTCACTGCCGGCGTGGTCGGCATTTTTAGCATTTCTGTCGCCGCCAGCAGAGTCAACCGATTCAGGGAGACCCGTTTGTTGGCGTCTAGCTGCTTGCCTACATTGTCGGATTTAGCCCGTTGGGCTGTCGAAGGGTTCTCGCTTATGGGTGCGAGCGGGATAGCTGTGTCGGAGAAACCCTGTCTCAGGAGGTCGTCAGAGACCAGGCCGCACACCACCACCCATGCCTATCTCCCGTCATCCCGTTGCATTTCGCTCTCGCCCGTACACAATTCGTGATGTGCCGACGAAAAGGGCGACGTGAAGGGGCGAATGGCTTATCATTTCAAAGAGGAGGATAACACTTCAACTCTGTTGGTGGATATCTTGCAACATAGACTAGATTTCAGCAACAGGAGCAATTGCGAGTTCTGAAAGGATATAATGTGGAGAGACGAAAGGGAGGAGACTGCCACATGACCTCAGCATCATGTATAAGGTAGACACTGGAGCCGCACGCCGAAAACAACATCAAAAAGCTGAAGACGATGAAAATGACAAGAAATCCTCTATCTTTGTTGTTCGTGAAATACCAGTCGCACTGGACCAGTACGACTTACGCCCAGAAAGCCAACAATTTCCGATGTCACACCCCAAGACTGACAAAGGATAAGGGGGGACGCAAAATGATCGAGCTACTGAAACGGAAAAGGACATACAGGCCTTCACAGACCGCGCTCAAACGAAGAAATCTGCGGCCGAGGCAGTGTAAAGTCCCAAATTCAGTCGGACTGTACGGTTGCTTAGCTTTGATGGCACAACACTCTTGTCGAAAAAAAGGATTTATGAGTCACTGGGCGCACTCAACCGCGTATTTGAACTCCAAAAAGAAACCACCGAAAGACCGCTTTAAATAGCATCAATCGTCGCCTATGATCGTTTTTTTCTTACTAGGAGACGATCAAAACAATTTAGCAGATGGTTAGCGGAAGAACTCGAGAAGCTGACTCCTTTCCGACAGAAGTCTGCACAGATAGTGACTCAGCTTATGAACAGACTGACTGTACTGTTTCAGGAGACGTCGAGCTACGAGCACACCCTGTAAGCTTTCGAGGACGCCATAGTTATTACTCCGTAGTACAATAGATTTCTTATCTCATGAAATGTCGACCAAACTTTCAACACTAGTTTTCGATTTGAAAACATTGTTAAGGTAGGCTTGTAATATTGACTATCGTGCAACCTTATCTGAAGATATATCAGTCGCTTCAAAATGCCGACTTTTGGACTGGCTTCTTTCTGACCGCCTGTAAAATTTCACTCTGTGAAGCATGGTTACTTAAGTAGTAGGCATTTTCCTCATTTATTTTTTATACCCTTATAAATTCAAATAAATTTTATAGAAAATAGGCCTAAATTCGTTTTACCTGTTTGGTAGAAAATTACGCCTTCAAATTTTGTATTTGAAGAAAGGCTGTCATGTGGTTATAAAGATCATTTACCAACTAATCGAAATCAAACTAAGAAATACCTGGTAATGAAAATCGTCTTGCTGTTGTGCTCAGGTTTGCGCATCTGGGTAGTGTTGTCTCAGGAGGCATCGATATCAACGGCAAAACGGCATTCCTTATCTCTGAAATTCGCCGGACCTTTAGCAGACCGCCTTTCTCACCTTGGCATTCTCCTCACCCTGAGAATGGAAATGTATGATATTGTCGTCCTAACTTCATATGCCCTCGAGGCGGTTTATAGAACTGAGGTAGCAGGATGGGATTCCAAACACTCAGGTTCCGGAAACAATGAACTTATTTGACACCAAATATACATATGCTGAAGTGATCCTTCGATCATGGTAATGTCGTTACAAAAACTTGTAGAGAGGCGTTGTGGACACCTTGAGAATCATACTTGAATGTCTCCAGATAAATATGGGTCCTGGGAATCTTGTGCTGAATTGATGAGCATAGTGATCTGCTCTTAAAGCAGAACTAGTCGCCTTCGGAACCTATTGAATATAAAAGGTTCACGGAGACTGCCAGTTGCGCCAGACTGAAGTTATTTGAGCACACACACAGCCAATTTCTAACCGTTAGAAATTTTCCGATTGCTGTTCCTCATGAAGATGCTTTTAAAAAATACACCTAATTACTCTCCTGCGCTACTTTCTTTGACTTTACTTACCTAAGATTGTCCCCTTGATCGACTTCTCATGGCTTTGCTGTGATCAGTCGTGGAAAGTCGTACTTCATACTTTTACCATAACTTCGCATATTAAGATAAGACCTTGTTGCACAACTGAATAACCAAACTGCATTTTTCTTTTGTCGCTATAGCTCTGGCAGCGAAGTTAATCCCGAAGTACTTCAAAAGGCCCTTAGTTCACAAGTATTCCTTGGAATGTTAAGCCTTCAGTATCAGGCAGTGCCAGGAGTCCTGGAAATGATACGGAAACTCAATCAGGCCTGCATTCGTTTCGTCCATTTCTCAAAAGTATGCAATTTCCGCCTTTTTAATACTGTCATTAGTTTATTACTCACCTTATTTTGCCATCAGTGCTCTGTGCAGCCGACCCCCACCACCACCACCACCACCACCACCATCACCACCACCACCACCACCACCATCATCATCATCACCATCATCATCATCACCATCATCATCATCATCACCATCATCATCATTGGCAGCAATGACGTTATCATCATCGTAATAGGCATAATCATAGTTTCTACCATAGCATCTGGAGATGGGTTTTATACACAACATTTTAGTTTTGAACTACCATCTGATGGGTAAAGTTCTATACTTGGACTGAGACCTTTGACTTTAGAACCTTCATACTTTCTACAATTCTTATCGGTGTCGCATCCTTACTGGTTCGGTCTTCCGGGGCTATATCGGCCTGACCTAGGAAATGGTTACAATCGTTCAAGTTTTTCGTCACAACTACTCGATCCCTGTCCAGTGCTCATCATACACAACGAAATTGAGATGGTTGATATGCAACGGGTTTATTGAACGAGATTATACTGGAAAGGATAGACTAAGCTATGGATAGGGACGGGATTACGGAGCTATTAAAGTAAATGAGGATAAAAACAGGCTTGCGGCGGCGAGCGATGATCCTGCTTCGGTCGGATCCGGGCGGGTAATGGCCGCGACGGTAGCTGCGTGGGAAAAACAATGACCTTTATTTTTAATTTGGTCACTACAAACCCAGTCTTCACCAATGGGCGTTACATCGGCAAGGCCCGTGAAGCCGAGAATGCCATTTTTGGGGTTTTCTGCCGTCATCAAATAGTTATTGCTGGTTACTGTGCGACCGGCTGTAAAGGTCGGATCGGAGTTCCGAAAAAAAGAAGAGACTGTATCCCTTTTAGCAGCTAAATTACTTGCTATTTTTCTTTGCTTCGTGCGCGGTAACAAACCGTCAGAGAATACAACTCTGCCAGAAACTCGTCTTTCAGTACTGCAGTTACTGTCGTATTTGGGGGCTACCTAGGGCGCTTCGCAAGTCGGCCTCAATATGAAGCACCTCCGCGTTCGTGATTGTCAAAATGTCAACTGCTGCTCATTAATTTCATTAGCTACAATTTCTCCTTGTAGACGTAAACCCTTTGGATAATGTGTTCTTGTTTTAAATAAAATCAGATAAAGAGCTACTGTTCCACACGAGACCACAAAAAATCATGGTTGAAGCTGTTTTTCGGCAGTGTTGGACATTTCAATGACAATTACATAGCGTAGAAAAATCGTCCGTTTCCTTAACATCTTGTTTAACCGGTAGTAACATTCTGTTTTAAAATGTTATATTCGGTTTATTTTGTGCCATGATGGCTTTTAGAATGCATAAGCAGTACCAGGAAGCTGACCAATTACATACTACCGATATCGAGTTCTTAACTCCCCGATTGCCTAAACTTATTTTATATCAAAGGTGACAATAATTACCCACATGTTTATTCTTTTTTTGAACAGGACTCTTTAAGCTACTCAAAACAGCTGTTACTCCACTACAGTTCGTAGTACTTCCACTCCAACTCTTTTCGTTTATCAGTGTAAGTTTATCAGTTTATTGAGAGAAAGATAGGCGAATGCCTTTGAACTCCATGTTGGTAACAGGATGATAGGAAATAAGTTGATACAAAGAAAAATTAAAATGTACGACAGTTACATGTCCCGGGAAGACAATCCATATAAAATATGACAGAAAAATATATTGCTATTTGCAAATCGCGAGTAGTATAATTTGATGGAGTTTATGTGATAAGCAATGTGATTCATTGTAAAGTGATTCATTGTAATCTGATGAAGGAGTTTTTACCTTCATTGGGTTTGCGCTTGATACATGTCCAGTCTACTCTTAAATGCATTGGCACAAGTGGAGAGGACTACCTCTGCTGGAAGAGCGTTCCACGTTGAAACTACTCTGTTGGTAAAGAAAAATTTTCTTCCGTCGATCCTTGCTTTGCCCGGGCGTAGTTTAAAAGAATGCCCGCGCAAAGTTGGCGTGTTAGCCTGGGCAAAGAAATCACCAGGAATGAAACAACAATGCAGGTTATTCATAATACAGAAGGTTAATATGAGGTCCCCTCGGAGTTGTCTGTAGGAAAGGGAAAATAGGTTGAGAATGGACAGTCTGCTTTCATAGGGCAATGTTCCTAGACCTTTGACCATCTTTGTCACTCGCCTCTGGACCTTCTCTAAGACAGTACAATGTTTGACAGTCCATGGTCTCCATGCCTGTATAGCGAACTCCAGGTGCGGCCGAATGAAGCTTCCAAAGATTTTGGAAAAGCTGTCTTTTTCAAACCCCATAAAGGCTCGTCTAATCAGCTGTAACATAGATCTGGCCGACTTCGCCGCCTTCGTACAGTTTAGCGTTGGTTTGAATGACGAAGTTATTTGCACACCCAAGTCCTTCTGACTCTCAACTTGTTGCAGCGGAGTACCATTTACAGAATAGACTTTCGTTCCGGATGCTCTACAACTGCCGATTTGAAGAAAGTTAAATTTACTAACATTGAAAGGCATTAGCCAAAGCTTTGACCAGTCCTCCTATCTGTTCAAGTTGGCTTTTAGAAGGTTTTCGTCTGCCGTACTTTGGACAACTTTCCATAATTTGATTTCATCGGTGAAGAAGGTGACTTCACAGTCTAGATCCCTGACAGTCGATGATGAAAACGAGGAACAATACGGGACCTAAAACTGAGCCCTGTGGGATGTCACTCACCACAGGTAAACCCGAGGACTGCTGGCAATCGACTTGGACTCTTTGTGACCGTCCTGTCAAAAAGTGTTGGATCCATAGGAGGAGGTTCCCGCGAACGCCTGCGCTGCGCAGCTTAAGCAGCAGGCGTTGATGAGGGACGGTATAGAACGCCTTTTTGCAGTCAATGCAGATCGCATGCACCGTTTTGCCCTCGTCACGTGCTTTGGTCCAGCTATCAAGCGAGAATGGCAGATTGGTAAGACAGGACCTTCCACTGCGAAAACCATGTTGGGCATCGGAAAGGAGGTGATTCTGCTCGAGTAACTGCATCAACGCCTTCTTAATGATTTTTCCATGGTTTTGCAACAAATGGAGGTAAGGCTCACCGGCCTGTAGTTATTTGCGGGCGCTCGGCTTCCACTCTTGAAAAGTGAGATGATCGTCGCTGTCTTCCAATCAGATGGTAGGCAGCCCGTAACAAATGACGCCTGAAAGATTAGGACTAGCGGCTTGGTCATTTCAGAAGCTAGCTCCTTCATCAGCTTGGCCGGGATTGCATCGGGGCCTGGGGAGGTCGATTCTTTCAAATTAAGAAGCTCATTCTTAACTACATCTTCGGTGAAGAGGATTGTATCAGTAGATGGGATCGAACTGTCTTTATAAGTGTGGGATAGAAAACCGGGTTCAGTCATCTCGACGGACCGGAAGAACTGAGAGAGATGGTCAGCTTTATCCTTGTCCACTGAGATTTCGGCACCTTCGGCAGTTCGCAGTAGGGGGATAGGATCCTTATTCCGCGTGCTCTGTCTTATATAACTGTACAGGACTTTGGGGTTAACTATGGCTCGGTTTAACAGATCCTCTTCGAACTGCTGTCGAGCTCTGACAATGAGACTTTTGACCCGGTTCCTCTGCATTTTATACCTATTAAGGGATTCAGGTGACCTATCAATTCGGTACTTTTTAAAAAGCTTTCCCTTCTTGTTAACTTCGGTTTTTAAGGATGGATTCAGCCAGCGAGGCCTGTTCGTAAGTTTTCAGCGAGTGATATGGCCGTGGCTAGAGATGAGGTTATGGAATATCCCTTTGAACTGTTCCCAAGCTTCTTCAACGTTTTCGGAGAGTGTGGATGCCCAGTCTATGAAACAGAGATCATATTTCATTTGCTCGAAATCACCACGCCAAATATTAGGACGAAGGTCTTGTGGTTCGGCAGGCGAAGAAAATAAACTGTATTCCCACATGAGAACTACATGGTCACTCTGGCCTAGTAGGGGTATGCAATTCACAATGTTGATATTGTCGAGCGACTTCGTGAGCACAAGGTCGAGGCAGTTCATCCGCTGGCCTTCACGAATTCTTGTGGGAAATGTGACGTGCTGTATGAGAAGTAGGGATTGGGTTATATTCAGGAGCTGGTGGTCGAATGCCGATTCAGGGCAATCAGCTGAGGAGGAGCTCCCGTTGATGGTAGGAGCGTTGAAGTCCCCAACAATAAGGGTATTTGGTCGCGTAGTTTACATAAGGTATTGATTTAAAGTTTTTCCACCTCTGCCTGACCCCGTTTCTGGTTTTCCTAAGTCTGTGATGGCACCGGGCACGATTGGGTGAGGGAACAGAGAGTGCGTTAAATGCATCGCGAGTCTACCATAGCCTAAGTTTGATGATAGCGAACGTCACTGCATTTGTTTTCAGTCTGGACGTCGTCGAATTCAAAAGTCGAACTGTCGACTTATTTAAAGTTGTCGTAGCCTCCTCGATTACAGCAAATTGAGGGTTTGCCTATCTCCTACACCAGCAAACATGAGCTGCCATGTACCAGAGGATCTAAGGACGAGTTATTTACCCATCTTCCAGTGTCTTATAAGCCTCTTCCTCTCCCTCCATAATATTCTTATGCATGTTGTCGTTTATCAGACGTCAGAACGCAGCCTGCGTTCTCTTAAAAGGCCTTTCAATATATTTCCCCATGTGTCATCTTCGCCCTCGACAGGAGAACCAGTTGAGAAGCCGCGTGTTTGCCGAACGTCTGGGCCTGGAGGCAGACTGGAACTGTCACATCTCCCTTGCACCGGAACCGAAGTACCAGCGAATGCCACGTTCCGCCTGCCAAAGTTCCAACTGCGCCCACGGCCCACAGGACAGCGAACTTACGGTTGACCAGTCAGAGGTGTCAGGTGCGTCCATTTACACTAACTGTTCTATCCCTTCCTTGCTCTCTTAAAGCCCTCTTTCATAGAGTGTATGTTTCCGTTTTGGTAGGACTGAGTTTTAGTTCCCTTCTCCTCCTGTTCGTCATTTTGATCACTCTTTCCTAATTCCTCCATTACTGCGCATGCTACTTTCGTTACGTTTCGGTTTAGACTGGCAAGTTGGGGATTATCTGTCTCTTTAGAAACTGTCCATACTTGGCGATTATTCCACTCCATTCTATCACGCAACTACACTCCTAATTAGTATTAACAGAAATAGCATTAGCAGTAGTAGCAGCACCAACCTTGGTTTCTTTAAGTCTGTCTTGACACCTTCTGGAGGTGAGTGAGGGTAAATAGTGCGGTAGTACCAGCGCCATGTCTACTGTCACTTAAGACTAGGTTGGGCGGTGTTCTGGCCTGCATTAAAGAAAGTGACCAACGCCCGATCCTGTTCGGTCATCTTGGCTCTGTCCTGTCACCGGCTCAAACGGATGGGGGTTTAGAGTGAGGTAGACGGTTGCGTGTCTGTTTCACTTAAATCTCGTCTCTGACTTCAGTCACCGTCCCCGCTCCTGAGAACATGGTGGACTTAATTGAAATCGACGGTCAAAGTATTTTATCGCACACATAGCCTTCATTTGTGCCTCCATAGAGCTATCCACATCCTCATGTCAGTGTTGACTGTCAGTATAAACCGGATAGGGCTAACCAATGTCTTTCCCACTCCAGTGCATTTCTTCATGTGTGCCTTTACTGTGGTTTGTGAAGTAGACTGAACCCAACTGGCATGGTAGCACGGGTACACTTGACTTAAACCAAATTTTACTGTTAGTCACTTCGGTGTTGTTAGGTCCTTGGATCACAATGAGTTTGGGAAGGAGGCTTGGTGCTGTTCCAGTTTTCCTGGCTACCATTGCGTGAACAAGTCAGTTTCACGAATCCGTTTCCCACTTCCATCAACCTGCCCAACATCTTGATCGTACACTGTACACTGATTGTACACTGTATGCCTCACGGAGTGGTTCAGGGGGGCAGTAGGCATGTGCTGCATCTACTGCACTCGCTCCTTTCCCAACTCACCTCGACTCGGTGTCCTGATACAGATTTGGGCGCAGGTGGCTTATACAGCATGAGCTTGCGCCGAACTCTGCTCTCACATCCCCTGATCCATGCACAGAAAGGGCCAGGATTTCACACAGTAAGAAATATGGAGGCGGGCTGGTAGCTCGGATGGCACAACAATTTTCAAAAGGCTCCTCACTTTAGGAAGTCAAGTTAGGTAAACGATCGTTTTCGATTAATTCATCATCAGGCAAACACAATTATACAATGGAGGGTAGGGTTAACAAAAGTTTAAGCAGCCAATCAGTAGTAATTAGAGGGAGAGGTGTTAAGAGACCAAAGGGATCAGATTCTAGTCATAATTAGGGACCAGAGAGGGGGGAGGGAGGGGAAGGGGTCCGACAATTACGGCATGTCGTCCCGTCATTCCTATCTCGTGTTTTGTCGGAAGGTGTGAGGACGCAAGATGTAGTCGTCTTCTGACGGCATGGTCGGCCTGGGGACACTTTGGACACGCTTACGGTAAACGACAGTCCCCCCCAACTTTCTCTGAACTCATTTTACCATGGGCTGCCAGTTGCCTCCGCCCATCACCTAAATCAGAGGTTCATACTAGTGAAGATAGCCACCACCGATCATCATGGAATAACTGCTAAATTTCGGGGTCGGTCACAACCCACCTCTCGATGCCTTACACCTCGACCAAAAGTGTACCTACTTTCCATCCTATTTACTGTGATATTTTCCTCTGCCTTGCAGACTTTCCACTTCGCTCCCGTCTTCATCGCTCCCTGAGTGCTCCCTGCGTTTGTTACGCAAGTTCGGTCACGGTAAATCCTACTTGTCAATATTTGCCTTCAGCTATCTGTAATGTTTACAAATCTCCCGGGAGTTGAATAAGAAAACTGGAAAAGGTTATTCGGACACTGCCTCTTGAGTTCAGTTCTATGCTTATTCAGCGAAAAGTCGGCTTTGGGTGGGGATACCATATTAATTTTCATGGGAGGTAAAAGAGTAGAAATGACGCCAATATTCTTTAGGTACCCATATTCCTCGTCGATTTCTACGAAAGACTTATGATGGCTGCTTGTATTTTACACTGTTTGAGATATTTCTGTTGCCGGGAAAATTCACGGGAAACCCTCACATACTCTGTGCGTCTTACGCATAGTACCAGCTGGCGATGGGGAAGAGAGTGAGATCGAACCGCAGCGCATTTCTTTTCTCACTAAAAACAATCCGATGCGCTTGAAGCTATCGCGGTGCGCTAAAAGCCGTGGCTTGGAGGGTTGCAAACTGACGGGATAACTTGGACATCACAGTCAGCTCAGTGTGTCTCGCTGTGTTCGAATGGCTTTCTGCGGGCAAGGAACCAGGCTGCAATGGCTCCTTCTTAATGTGGCCTTTATGGCGCTCCCGCTCACGTGGGAGCCTACCCAGCGAGGTGATATTGTTGTAGCGCATGTTGGAGTGTGTTTCGCGCATAACGCCTGCACTCCCCCCATTTTCGATCTTCTCGACATCGGATACAGGTGTGGGAGTATTGAGAGAGTGGGGTAGATCCTGCGAGTCTACTTTCACTGTAATCAAACTATCGTCATTGCGTCTACCGCCAGCTTGCTGAAGCTCATGGTGGACATCATCGAGAGCAACGGTCGAACAGTCACCAGCTTACACACGGTTACTATTTGCGGTAGAGAAGATTGAAGGTCTTCGGTCGCTGATACGCTCGTACGCCGGGAGGGGGGCGGATGGGGGGGGGTGTTCGCCATGGTTGTGTGAACATTTACACGGCCTTCTGCACTCTGAAATGTCGCTTCCTAAGGGTTACATTGGGTTATTGTTTTTGCCCAATAACATTCATGAGATAGGATGTTTTGAAGAAGGAGAAGTCAGTCTTCGGAAAAAAAACTTATTCTTGGGTCCATTTTTCCATTAAAGTTGAATTTAGGAAAACGCCAACAACTCCGAGCCATAACTTCATTCTCCTCATGTTGGAATGCCATTTCCCACTTGCTGCTTTCTCCTAGCAAAATCACCAGGCCTGTTCCGAAGAGCCACAGGCAGTAACCGAAAGTTTAGCAAACATCCTGGACAGCTCGCCGAGTAATGACCCACTCGTGGAGGGTGCTCCTATTGAAATCCACATATCCCGACCCCCTGAGTCACCCGGGACCGGTGATCACGTTCCGCCCGTATCTAAATCGATCAGCAGCAACACCAGTCTCTCTTCCGTTGATTCAGCCGCAGCATCAGTGACTCAGGATCCGGCCCTCTCTGGATCCCTCTCAACAAGCAGTTCCACAAGTTCTTCTAGTTCATCCGAGGAGGAAGATCCGTGCCCTCCGACCGATGGCAGTGCCTACAATTACGTCTTCAGTAACAAGGTATATTCCTCGTGGTTCGTCCTATTCCTGCATTACTATTTGTGCTTTTTCCTGCCGAGAGGACTGGCTGGAACAGGTAGACTGTGGACGACACCACTATCGTATTATAATGCATAACTCACCAGAATGCGACTAGAAAACTTGTATGAAAGTCTGTTTTAGGTTCTGGTTCATGTCTTCTGTAGAGTTTAGAAAAAAACGGATATCGTCTCTATCGCAGACCATGAACAAACCTGGTTTGTGGCATGACGTTAAGGCGAACGGAATGTATTTTTTGCGGCGTCATTTTCCATGATGTCTGCAACGCGTAACTTTCTCCTAAAAACTACACCTTGCTTCCAGCGGCAGCCTAATTTGTATATTAGTGAAGGTTTTAGTGTTTCCAATAAGAGGGACTAGGCTACAAACTGGTAATTTTTACTGCCCATTTGTAATCTGTTTCAATACAATCGAGTTATAATCACGTAACGTGATGAAGGAAATTTCGCAGGAAAGGGGATGTTGATTGCTAGGAGGCGGGGGTGGGGGCGCTTTCCCAAACTCCCCATTCCAAGTGAAATGGGTGCGTTCACTAAAACCGTCACCTTAGAACCAAACTTTCTCGAATCTGTTCTTCGTAAGAGCTATTAAATTATCCGTATTCTGCTTTGAAAAATAAGCCAGAAAGCTGTGCCTTGGGTCGGATATGGCTGTCTGATTGCGTCTAGTAAGCCATTAATTGATATTCCCGCCTCCATTGCATTTTTTGATAATGCATTTCTCTTTATAATTCCGACCGTAAAATATTGAAATATCAGGTGGAAATATTAATATACTCGCAAATATTCGGAATAGTTCCACTCTCTGACTTCTGTTCATTTTTCTATTAAGTCCCGCCTGCCGTGTGGAATCAAGAACATTCGATGGCACCTGAAAAACGTGGACAACGTGCCACTCAAAGTCTCCCTTTTTACCGAGTGTACTCCGCCAGGTATATATTTTGCGATTTTTTTAAATATTCAATTTTATGCTATTTTCGATAACATGTTCAACCTCTAGCCCCGTCTACTCCTAGTATACGTCAAGGGCTTCAATAGGACGGGTGATTAGCAGCTCTGCCACCAACTCCACGTCGTAGCGGGCTTTAACGCTCTAACTTCCTGGGACGTTACAATGCGGTAAAACAATTGTATCTGCACACAGAAGTGCAAACGTTATTTGAACAGTACCGCATATACAAAAATATCCATTGTTTCCATCGGTAATACCTTTCGGTTTCACGTTTCATGGGGATTTAAAACAAGCGGTCTCATTATTTCTTGTATTTGGCAACGCCTGAACATTTGAATCGCAAGATAAGTAGCTAGAACTCATTTACGCCCGACCTTGAACGATGCTTGCTTGGGAGATCAGCCTGTCCTTCGAATACCATTTCGCAGCAATTTATGCCTGTATATTTTTGTTCAAACAGTCTGCAGTCATTTTACGCACACACGAGGGTATACGCATCTAAACAATCCGGTTGAAACGGCCTTCGTACCTCGACGAGGACGTGTTTATTTGGCATGGTCAGCGCTGCTAATCAGGGACAGCTGATTCGCAGCTTTAGAGAGACCATTCCACAAAAAGTTTAGATTAGATTGTTTACGTGTACATCCGCCTAGTTTTAGTCCAGCCGTTTTGCGAACTGAAGTTGTAGCCTTACCGTTTGGTGGCATTCAACTACGGTCATAATCCAGAGCATTTGATTCACTAAAGACACCGTTTCTTTCGCCGGCCGTTGCTTGGCCTTTTTATTTCCAAAGGAAACCGGTTGATGAATTTGCTTACAGTAGATGACCTTACTCATTATAAAAATGCAGACATCTACGAAGGATTAATAATCAGTTGCAAACGAGCACCAACATAAGCTTTGGAATCATAGTGAACTGTCGTAGGCGAATTTAAATCTTAAGTTAACTATGAAAAGCACTACTACGTTATTTATAAATTTCAACATTAAAAAAATTCGGCAAATACTAAAGGCGTAAAAAATCGCTGCAAATGTGACCAATAAATATTAATTAAAAAGTCGGCAGAAATCGTACGCATACCATTTTGTGAATATTAAAAGTACGCTCCTTTCATCAAATTTCTGTATCAATACTTCTAGTATTATATTACAATCTGTTTCAGGTCGTCCTTGAAATTCCGACCAATACTTCACGATTTCCAGTGTTTTCGAACTTTTTTCAATAAACATAGATTCGGTTCTGTGTTATCAAAACTTTCAAAATAAGACGTTTCTTAAAAGAATTTATCGAAAAAGCGAACTTTTGGATATTTTTTAATGGGTCATATTTGTGAACGCACCCAAGCCTGAAAAATGCACGTCTACAATAAAAGTCGGATGTTACTATGCGGGAGATCAACTAAAAAGACTATCTATAATATCCTACGTCGTTAATAATAGCTTTAAATCGATATTCAAATAACTGCGTAATTTATGTTGAGAAATTTGACCGTTTTTGTTTCTTGTGTACGTCAATGACTTACGAAGATAAAAGAACTCACTTTCGTCTTGCAGCGTTTTCGCTATATTTAATTACTTTTAAACCATTTTCTAAGATGGTTAATGCACAAAAAGTGGTCGAATATGCAATATGATGTTAAAAAACTGTAAATTTTCTGTCCGCTCCGTTTCTAAGTTACACATTTGCCGAAACTGAGTTGCGTAAAAAGGATCTCATCACTTCTTCAAATTTAACATAAATTGTCTTTGGCGTCCATCTTCAAGGTAAAACATATGTTATTTTTTTACAGTCCCCAATTCTCGGTGTGGTAAAACAAACTATACTCAAACACGTTTATTGCTACATTTTTTGGCAGGAACGTTTTCAAAGCCGAATCCATTCCCTGTGTCTGGAAAGCAATCGCATTTCTTACACTTGACTTTCCTTGACATTTTCTGGTTGCTGGAGAACATTTTTGGAACATTTCCCGTTTATATTAGTAGCCCTTTATACCAAAACACACGAAAAGCAAGAGATTTGCGTCAAATAAGATAGAATCGAAAGAATCATGGATATACCGCAACCTGCAATTTTTACCAAATCCTGCCTATATCCATTCAAAATACAAAATTGACCATAAAGTTTTCTTTTGAAGGAACGAGGTTCTCTGGGACAACAAGGTAAGTTTATCCAGTATATTTTTGACGCCGAATCCTCAGGTCATCTTCAGACCTGAGAAGATGTGCAACGAACCATATGAATTTCGAAAGTGCTGGTACAATTGTATAGTCATCTGGTGTTAGCGCTAATTGCCAACTGCAATTTGCGTCAATGCCTGGTCATCCGGTGTGAACGTTCATTAGCAGTTGCGGTTCACGTTAGTCCGTATTTATCAGCTGTCGTGTCTTCCATCTTTCTTCGAGATGTTTGCACATTCCATTTAACTCGATATGTCGATTGATGCACGAATCATCGGAGTGCATGGCCTGAAATATTTCTCGGTCTTTTTGGCAGGGGCAAGCTCGGACGATGCTTTTTTTACCCATACGAAACTGTCTCCTGTTTTAAGGTTATGCATAGCCACTTCAGATAAATGGTCATGTGTTTTCACTGCCAGTTGGTGCTCGTGGATGCGCGTGGAGAGGGACTTTCCGTCTGTGGCCACAATATAAGCTAGCGCAAGCTTCGCGTAAGGTCTTTTAGACGACTTCTTTCTTTTCGGGATAGACAACCCCATCCTTAGGTTGTACAAGCTGGACGCGTAAAGTAGCCGTCGGTATTTGCGCAACTTTCACTTGATGTTTCCGCAAGTGCCTTTTAACGAGTTCTGAAGCATTCCTTATATAAGGAAGGATTCGCCATGCATTCGTTTTTTTTGCTACTGAGTAGAACTATCTAGTCCCTCTGCTCTGGATTGTTGTTAATGTTTTCTCCATCGGTGTACAAAGTCTAAGCCTCTTTCTGAGTCTCCAACCCATTCCACAAACCAAACTACTCACTCATATATCAATCATGACTTTGCACGAGTAGTTAGGTCATCTACTCTAGTATGTCTGCATTTTAGCTGTCAGTGAGATGATTAGCATCATGCAGGAGTATGATGAGACAGTGTGCGTCGTGGGCAGTTGCCTCTCCATGGCCAACATTGAACTGTTCTTTCGCGGCGACACATCAATCGCCTTCTTTCCGGTGCTTCCTCTGGTCTGCGGCCACGACCCATGTACTGCTCAAAACGGGTTGCTGGCGAACGCTCCAGGTCCAGAATCCCCCTCGCAAACGGATGAACTGAGGACTTGTGAAGGGGACACTGAGCCGTCCTCGCTGTCAGCAACACCTCTCGGGATGGATTTCTCTCAGCCTCTGCGAAGTCGCTGGTGGAGAAACTCGCCGCGCAGGTTTGGCAGCGTCGTGGTGCGTTTCTTGGCTTATTTTTGAAATCTTCAAGTTGGATATTTTGTAATTTCGGCTTTTTAAGTTCTTCAGAAATTAATTTCGGTAGGGCTTTCTTGTGAGGCCGCTCTTGGATATTATTAATAATTAAAATATGATTAATAATAAATATGAATGATCAAAGAGTGTCAATATCCCATGACCTACACTGGCGAAATAAGGTCGTCCTGGTTCAATGATAAGGGCCTATGACTGGGATCTAAATGGTCGCGAGATCGAGGCTCGTATGGGGCACCACTTGGATCTAGGTATGACTGACTGATGACGGCTAATAAACCAGAAATTGCCATTTCAGTTTGCCTTGTGTTTGCCAGCGATACTACGTACCTATGCCTATTGTAAATAAAAGGTGCGTGTCTAACCACTCAGATATCGTTACAGTATAGAAAACACCATGCTACTATGCTAAGCTAATTCTGGAACATTTCATATCCTTAGTCAGACTGGAGACGTTCTGTAACTTCCAAACTATAGCTGGATACGGTAGCAATTACCACTTTCACTATTACTGCCAGCATCACTTATATTTCCTTATTCCTGCTGCACTGAGTCAACTATCGATATAATTTTAAGAATATACTACTACAATAATCTACCCAACTATGATTACTAGAGTTAGCACTATTAGTAATGGCATATAACCTCTAGCAGCAGTATTCTGGTCCAAACTTCGTAAAAATGTGGCAGCAGCAGTTAAATTGCTTTATTAGTTACACCAAATTCAAATCTAGCTAACCTTTAAGTCTAGCTGGCTATAACTTCATTACTCAATTTAGACACAAATGTATCCCTTCAAGTAGGCAGTTGGATCTCTTAGTTTAGATTTGCTTACCTGGGGTAGTGTAGTCTAGTCCTTAATCCCTAGTCTATGCATCTAGCCTATTGCAGTTACAGGAACACTGCTGTCCTCTACAACTGTGCTTGTAGTGCACCTATTTCGAAAGAAAATCGTCTGACCTCCGAAAAATGGCAGCGTCATTGCTAACACCAGTACTGCTACATTTATTGTTGAGATTGTGGAGATTTGAGTCCAGTGGCGACTTTCGTAAGCGTCACTGTCAAAAATAATACAGCCAAAAATAGTACCAGAAATGCCATCAATCAGCTGCACCCCTAGTTAGTAGTATAAGAAATATCAGTAGCAGTACCAGCCTTCGTCTCCAGGACTCTCGTTTGACAGTTGCTGAAGTTGGGTATTTACTCGGAATACCTTTAACCCCCATTCGCAAAATGTGCTGGGATCAATGGGATACGAGCAGAGCTTCCGAAAACTCCAAGCTATAGATGGATACTGTGCTAGGTATGTAGTTGGGCTATAGATGGCAAACTGCATGACATAAGTGCATGGTAGGACTGGTACATTACTTTAAAAACGCCCTATTTGTATCCAAATGCTAATCAATGTTTCCTCCTCACACAGATTGCATGTGCATATTGGGTGCGACTCCTTAAAAAGCACACACAATAAATACTTATAGTATACTATCTACTGGTCTTACCATACATGATTAATCGAAACTAGCACTCGTAGTATAGGCACGTACCTATAGCAGCAGTATCTTATTATCTAAGATGACACAGCCTGATGGATAGAATTGATAGGGCGGAAACCAAGACAAACGCTCTTCTGCTCAGGGCCCAAAGCATGTACTTACTCGAAATAGTTTAAACCCAGATTCACACTCCTTGTTAAGACAAGGGGCATGAGCCCCCCACTGTTTACTTAAATCCAGCGTCACTTCTGACAAATTTTAGCGTCAGAGATAGTACTGATTGTGAGACTCAACTACATCAAAGTCAGTTGTAATTAGACGCAGTAGTAGCCGTATCAGTCTCGGCCTCCTTGGGCCTGTCTTCACACCTACTATGGGTGAGTGAGGGTAAATAGTACAATAGTACCAGCGCAAAAGTCTACTGTCACTGTAAGAATAAATTAGGCGTTGTATTGGCTTGCATTTGATACAGCAGCCCACGCCCGACCCGTCTAGTCTCTTCGAGACTCATGGGAGAAGGTGAAGAGTGCGGAGCCACTAACTACGTCCTCTATCACTTTAAACTAACACCTGAGGCCGTCACCTCATGTACCAACCTGTTGGTTCAGTTGGTGGACTGCATCGAAACCGATGGCCGAACACACACGTGCCTATACTATCAGCTGCTACGACTGTCAGGGTCTCTATCGAGGTCCAGGGCAGGGAGGGACAGACGAGTTCTGTTAGTCATGAGATGACCGTTAGTCAAAGAGTATGTAGTCAGTGACTGTTCTCCCGAAATATCAATTGAAATTAAAAAACTGCGTTTTTGATTAGGAATAATAATTTAGATGGGACTGTAAGATCGAAGGTCATGCGGCATAATCCTATAATATTTCAGACGCCTCACGATCTAGACGTGTGAGTGTGTTTTTTTCGGTTGCGTAGAAACATACTTGGTAGCGAACGACAACTAGTAGGGATTTTCAAACTACTTCTCGATGCCCTTAACAATTAAAGTATATTTTATCGAAATAATGCTGAAAAGTATTCTTTATTTATGTAATATGGGCGTCAATCACGTGTTATTACATTTTCATACTTGATGAAGAGCTACCTATTCAGCTTTAACAAAGTTTTGAATTATGAGACTTTTGGAGACCGTACAAATGCCATCTAAAAAAACTGTATCTATCCGTTTATTAAGTTTTCCCATGAGGCATACAACATTGTGCACATCCAATCTGAAATTTTATGAAAACCATATGGCATTTTATTAATAGTAGGTGCCTTGGTGCTGCCAAAGTCCAAGGACAAAACTTTACAAAATCATTCTTTCCAATAGCATTTTAGTTTTGTTCTCAGTTTATTGAAAGATAATTATAGGCAATGTCTTGAAAACCCATTTCTTACATGCCGGTGCGTCCTATACATCTCTACACGCAGTCTACAAATTTCCACTATTTAAATAGCATCCTTAAAATGTAAGTAACTTTAGTTTTACAAATAACTGTCTGGAGTTGACATGGTATTAATTCGAGTTCAGTTTATCGAGAGAAAACAAGAGACAGGTCATTTCCACGACTGATTTCTGAAGATCATTCCATTGTTCTACTACGTGCTGTGTGGAGAATTCAGAACATAGGTTTACTCAGGCCATTTTCATGCGCACCGTCATTGAGTGTCCGCGAAGATGAGGCAGAGGTGCTACGGCAACACGCCCTTAAAGCGCAGCCCTTGCTCAAGCCCATATGTTGTCCTGTAAACTGAGCTAAAATCACTTCTTTGCTGTATAGATGATATAGATTAAGGCATTCTAATCTTCTATATAAGAGTGGTATTTTAGAGCTCCTACTTTGCTGCACGACGTTACACTACCCCGATAGATATTTTGTCTGTTGGGAGTTACGACCGCTACGCCTGTATATTATACTGTAGGTGAGGTCGAGTGAAAGGGCCATAGACTTTACCAAAAGGATCTTTTTCGGAAGCGAAGGTCGTACAACGTAGCACTCAATCATGCCGGTTGCCTTTCTCTTTTTTCCGAACCCCCTATACAGCCACCTGCACGCGACAGTTTTGATTTGGAAGAACTGCGGTCTTCAAAGCAACAAAATGCACCTCAACAACGGCCAGCAGCTGGAACTCAGTGTCCCCCGTCCAAACTACTGGAGGTTGCCGGCCAGCTCATTGCGCTAGGTGCTCCTCTTATTGGCCGACTCGACGGCACGCAATTTGATCTTTTGCAATTGATTACAGAAGTAAGTACTACTTTAACAAAAAGCCTACCTACTAACTGTCAGTAGGCATTTATTTATTCAATGTTTTTTAAATTTTCTCGGCGCTTATTCCTGCTTGCTTGCTTTTAGGCGCACGCCTCTGTCAACAACATCTACCTCTGTTTGACCTTCGCAATCACCGCTTCTGCTGCGACAGGCATATTCTACCTCTTTTGTTTATCCGTCTGGCCGTCCATGCCCTTCTTCATGCATGAGTCATTTGTTCCGCCTGTTCCTGCCGTATTGGACTCAGGTGAAATGCTGGTCCAGCCAAGTGCGTCCAGCCTACTGGAACGGTTTGCCTGGTTGCCACCCGTGTTTGTCGGGAGTGTGTGGCCGCTCGGCGAAGTACCTGCACCGCCCTCAACACCGTTGCTGACACAACAAGCAGTCGACTGGAACGAGTTGTTGTCTTACTCGGCTGCCACTGTCTTTTACGCCGACCAGGTCTATTGGTTAACTCTTCTTGTAATTCCTGCCCTGTCTGCTAGCCTCTTTGGACGGACTGTGGATCACAGAGCGCCGCTCAGACAACCCCCCTTCAAAAAATCCGTCATACTATCCTATAGGGTACAATGCTAACTGGAATTACCTATTATTTCTATTTATTTCTACTACTGCCTTTCAGTAAGTCTCACAAATGTAGCAAAAAACCCTAGTTATTAGGAGGTTTGGCAGATTTGCTTAATTTGAGTTGACACAATTGTGAAAACTCAGTGGAATTTTAACTCGCGTAGTAGAGAAGGCCTTTACCGGAAGCCAATGCTCTAGCCACTGAGCTACGAACGCTCCACCTCGCGCCATGAATTTAATCACACTTAGTTTTTATAGAGTAACAGCTAGCAGGTCACTTTCATCAAGGTTGCATTTTCTGATCGCGAAAGTTGGTTGTAGGAAAGTACTAACCCAGAAAACCTTCTAGGATGCAATCCTGACCTCGGAACCGTATGTCCGTCCAGTTGGCTAAAGACCCTCAGCGAGCAGCGGTAACTAGCACCCGATTTGGCGTTTAGTGCAGGAGTTCTGTGCATCAGCTGACTGACTTTATTTTCACACCCATTCTCTGCTAATGGCAGGGCTAGCTTGGGACTACTGATGAGGGGTTTGTACGCAATAAAAATCCTCTTATTCCTCTACCTGCAACCATAACCCATGAGTAGCAAACATCACCCACCCAACTGTCATCTGGGTAATTGGTGGATAAGAATATACCACGAGAAAACCATTATGGACTGACATTCAGTCTAGGGCAAGATTAAGTTATTCTGACAGTTTTTATCCTTCGTAGGCACAAGACTGCTAGCGTTTCATGCCGGCTCATAGCCTAGCCAAATATGTTTCATAGTGAGAAGAGATTATACAGGAACTACCTCCCGCCCCTCTCTCCCTTGTCTCCTTTTCTTTTGACAGGACTGAGTCAAGTCGGCTGGAAATTTTAAGGCTAATTTAACCTGTATAACTTCTTCGGCTATGATAAATTACACTTTGCGTCTAACAAAAACAGAGTTGTCTTTGCTTCAAAATTGTGTCAAGCTGAAAAGCAAAGCTACTTTGAAGCTCTTTTGCCTCCTTAATGTTTGTTATCCTCGGAGCAGACCGTTGAATAGACAGCCCCTGCAAGGATATGTCTAGTGGACATCACTGTGTTTTTTTTTACCAGCGGTGCTGTCGGTTCGCACTGGTGACCACTTTACGGTTTCTGCCATCGGTCCTCGTTTGCGTGCTGTCTGGTCTCGTCCACCTGCTGCTTCTCTGCCCCTCAGTTGGCACAAATTACGCCTGTCTTTCTGCCTCGCTCCATCCTCCCACCAAAGACTCGCTCAATACGACCTGGTGCGTTTTTGCCCAGGGAGCTGATGTTTTGTCTCCCCTACCTACCTACCTGCCTGCCTGCACTTGCATCTTGTTATCGTTTTTTTCTCTATTCCTATACTCCCAGTCTTCTCCCCTTTCTTCCCCCTAGGGTAATCTCGAATACCACGGAGCATTTCCTATCCGAGTGCATTCGCCTCTTCCCGTCGGTGATACTGGTCGAGTCAATTGTCTTCTATCAGTTCGTCCTCTGTCTAGGTGCGTGCGTGCGTGCGTGCGTGCTTATTATTCCTAAAATATTTTCAAAACTAACTGTAAGCCAGCTGGATGACCTTCTCCAAACAGGACGCAAACCAGCACAAGGATGCCAGCACGCCGAAGTGAGACTACCCCGCGTAACGCCGATGATTGCATGATGGCAAAAACCACACCAGAGGATGAGCGCCAGCCGATAATACATACACCTGGAAGTGGCCGCCCATAAACACACCCAGCTCTCCTGTCAGACCGACGTAGTGGTGATTTGATAGGCGTCTTTTTTTCTACTTCTGACGTCGTTGCTTACTTGGTCGACTTGCGACCTGGCCGATTTTCCACTGTTCGCGACCCCCACTCACGCGAGCACGAATATAGACTGCTGCTAGGTGCCAGTAAGATAGGTACTTGCCAATTTAAGCAGGACCAATGATTACGAATGACTTTTTCAGTAAACTATGGACACCTACACATTCGAAAAAAGTCATATATGATTTATTATGAGGTTTGGCAGATTTGCTTAATTTGAGTTGACCCAATTGTGAAAAAACTCGAGGCATTTGGCGGGATTTGAACCCGCGCATCAGAGAAGACCTAACCGCTAAGCTACAAATGCCTCGCCTCGCGCCATGAATTTAATCACACTTGGGTCGATATTACCTGCCCAACTTCACCGCCCATATGGAATCCACCAATATGGAGACAGTAAGCTGACTGCCCAAGCAGGATTTCCTAAGCAATCATCTAGAATTCACCAGAATGAGTACTAGGCTGAATTTATATTAGGAGGTTTGGCAGATTTGCTTAAGCGTTCATCTTTTATGACGGTTCGATCGTTGAATCCGTCGAGTTCCACTGTGTACCCTACAGAAAGGTGCTGCAGGAACCGTTACTTGGGCGTGGATTAGATGGTAATGGTCGTAAACTTGCGCTGCATAAAACGCACTCTCTCCTCCAGCACGTAGGCCGAATATCATGACCAAGGCAAGAAGCCCGAAGGTGGGAGATGGCGCAGGCGGCTGACGTGGCTGGCGGCGCCCCCAAGCGTGACACCAGACTTAGCTCAAATCCCACGGAGTGAGACTGTCGTAGAGGCCGTATTAAGAAAAAATCATTGCAGTCTGGCCTTAAGTTCCCTGGTCGCCCACTCCACACAAACACACACCGGGCTGACCACGTATCAGTATCAGTATCAGTATATTGAGGGTATGTAGGAAAAATTCCTTTGAGTGCCCTATTTGTACATATGTGCAGTGGTAGCAAAAATTTGTTGCTTAGACTGTTGGCGAGGCCAGTTGTCCTGAGTCATAGGATGAAAATAGGAGCAGACAGTGAAAAAACTCCTCAGGGATTTTTAGGAGAAAAACTGTCGCCCTTGTGGGGGTAATGCGTGGGATTAAGGAGAAAAAAAGTGTTACCACTGGGGGGGGGGGGGCATTGCAAAGGTTCCCAGGATCATCACCGTGTGGAAGCCACGTCCTGATTCTTCCTTGCTGATTGCAGAGTCCGCCACGGAACTGGAAAAACAGAGGCATCCGTCCAGATCGTCGAGAGTCCGCTTTGGGTCGAACCAAGGGTGACTGTTTAGACCGGCAGGTCTGGCTGATCAGATCGCCAGCGGGTAATCACGGTACGCAGATAGCCAAGTAGGGTAGACCGCGGAGACCTTCGCATGAGGCTATGCGTGGGAGGGCGTTATAAATAGCAAACGTGAATGGATATAAAAACTAATACTACTGAAAAATTGGAAGTAGTATTATGGTTATTGCAAATTGTCAGTTCCGATCCATCGTGCACTGCTATATCGATCCAGTTTTTGCTTAAAACCCTCTAGCGATTCCGACATAACAACGTCATGAGGAAGCGCATTCCACGCTCCGACCACCTTTTTTGAAAAGAAGTGTTTCCGAGCGTCCAGCCTGGCCCCTGTCACCTTTAATTTGAGGGGATGACCCCTCAGATTCGTGGTCGTTGCTAATTCGAAAAAATCCCCTGATATAAGACAGCAGTCTTGAAGACGTAATACGCGGAATGCTAGAATCAGGTCCCCCCGAAGCTGCCTGTATCTGTATCAGTATCAGTTTATTGAGGGAAAGATATGTGAATACCTTTGAACTCCCTGTTGGTAACAGGATGATAGGAAATAAGTTGATACAAAGAAAAATTTAAAATATACGACAGTTGCATTTCCCGGGAAAACAATCTTCACAAAAATATGACATTAAAATATATGGCTACTTGCAGATCTCGAGTAGTATAATTTGATGCAGTGTATGTGATAAGCAATGTGATTCATTGTAAAGTGATTCATTGTAATCTGATGAAAGAGTTTTTACCTTCATTGCGTCCGCGCTTGATACATGTCCAGTCTACTCTTAAATGCATTGACACAAGTGGTAAGGACTACCTCTTGTGGAAGAGCGTTCCACGTTGAAACTACTCTGTTGGTACAGAAAAATTTTCTTCCGTCGATCCTTGCTTTGCCCGGGCGTAGTTTAAAGGAATGCCCGCGCAAAGTTGGCGTGTTAGCCTGGGCAAAGAAATCACCAGGAACGAAACAACAATGCAGTTTATTCATAATACGGAAGGTTAATATGAGGCCCCCTCGGAGTTGTCTGTAGGAAAGGGAAAATAGGTCGAGAATGGACAGTCTGCTTTCATAGGGCAATGTTCCTAGAACTTTGACCATCTTTGTCGCTCGCCTCTGGACCTTCTCTAAGGCATTACAATGTTTGAAAGTCCATGTTTTCCATGCCTGTATAGCGAAATCCAGGTGCGGCCGAATGAAGCTTCCAAACATTTTTGAAAGGTGGTCTTTTTCCAACTCCAAGTTATCTCGTCACTTGGCAACTTTTGAAGTCACAGCTTTTAGCACATCGTCGTAGCTTCAAACCAGTCAAATTGTCTATGGTGAAAATTTTTACTTCGAAATTGACCTCAATCTTCATTTCTATTCACAGGTCGAACCGATCAGGTGATTTATTGTTTGGGACCAGTGCATCCTGACTCCGATCGCTGAGCGCCCATCTACCACTACATGTATATATTTTTTTCCATGCATTCATATTGCAGAGCGCGTGAACATTTCTTGTCGTCAAAGGGCATTGCTTGCAAAACGAAGGAGACTGGAATGGTCATTTCTGGCTTATTTGCCGTCGTCAGCCATTCATACCTAGACCCAAGTGGTGTTCGACCCAAGCATCGAACTCGCGACCTTTTGATCAGTCTAACGCTATAACCGTTGAGGCCCGAGTTCGTTGCCTTGTCAGGGATGGCCATTCCAGTCTCCCTTGTCTTTGCCGGCATTACTACCTGTCTATACTATTAGCTGCTGCAGCGGCTGTCAGGGTCCGAGAAATGAGGCCCATGACAAAGACGGAGAGGGACAAGTGCGTCCCGTTAGCGGGCAGTGAACATTCATCGACGAGTGTCAATTTATTGTCAGCCCTCAAAACATAAGGTTCGGATAATGCAACCTCCTTGTATTTGATTATGGCTGACGACTGGTTTGTTTAACGCGCCTGTCAACCGCCTAGCTCAAAATCCCGTTTAATGGTTGTGTATTCGAAGGTGCCATGCCGGGCAGGGCACCTGCATCATTTACTTGCCGTGTTGCCTAGCTTACTGTTCGTCTAAGCTTGCTTTCACTGGTGACCTTTAGGACGAGTTCTGCGGAGGTGCATAATCGCCGAGTCATCTCTGAAGGAACTGCATTTGCACCTACGTTGATGATCTTCCTTATGCTGACTGTAAAGCTACATGCTTGAATATACAGTGATTAGAAGTGATAACTTGCTTTCCCGGGAATAAATGAGAAGCAGAGGTGCTCTCGGAAAACATAGTTATGTTGTCTTAGTGTTTCACAAGCGGACTCGCTATAGCAGAGCCGACGTAAACATACGCGCATCTAAACACTCGTAGGCCTACCCCGGCGTCGCACTACAGCCTGAATATGACGGAGGCACAGCCGTTACTGCGGTCACGTCAGCATCTTCTCCTGTCAAAGGGGTCAAAGGGACAGAGATAGAGAGAAAAGATTAGCAGACCAGGGCACCAAACGAAGCCTTTCCGGAGGCATGCCAACACCGTTACCACATCCGCTCGCCGTCTCTCAAGATGGCGTGTGGGGATGGACAGCAGTCCGACAGGCTAATCGCAGATATCGTTCCTGTGCATATGCCGACTGTGCGCACCAATGCCAAAACATGTCTCTGTACCCCCCCCCCCCCCCCCAGGGGGAGACAACACGACCCACCCCCCCCCCCTCCCCCCCCCCCCTGCCCCGTCATGCCAACTGCAGAGATTAAACCCTATTAGTATTGCCCCACTTACGTGACCGCAATCCCTATGTATTCTGTTAGGCACCGTTGCATGCTTCTGACTATTTAAGCTTGCTTGCTTCGGAAGCGTTCGGACGATGTAACCATGGTTCTCGTGAGCATAATTATGCAGAAAGCTGGTCAACGAAAAGGACAAATGAGACTAGGATGGTCATTTCTGGCTTATTGATCATCATCAGCCGGCCATTCAAAACACCAGATTTTCATAAACTTCCTGCTTATTTTACTTGTCGTTGTGCAACTATCTATCAGGGCTCTGGAGTGACCGTCAAGGCACAATTGCAAAACCATTTCCTTTAACCTGATTTTCGAAAATCCGTCTCCACGATGTCAACTATGCCAGATCACAATCGACTTAATAACAATCCCTGGTTCAACGACGGAACGTTGGCCAATAAATGCTCAGTAATAATAGATTCCAACTGTAAATCCCAGGTTATCCAAACAAATAATCATAAATGTAAACGTTGGGTCAGTTCGAATCCGAACACTGTTGAAAGTGGATTTCATCTGCTTTACTGATCCGATCACTTGCCGCCGCACAGAAACCACGTTGCGCCTAGAGTAGAATGAATTAGTTATTCACAGCGACAGTTAGTATTGGCGTCTGACGCTAATACAATATATATGAGTTCTTTTTATCAGACCCATTTGAAGCAGCCATTGGAGCTGCATTGCAAGCATTTACATTGAAGTAATTTTCTCAATCTTCCCACTTCTCACATTAGAAGTATAGCGAGCCTCCTGGCATTGTGGATGATTTCCAGAACAGTAGACATGCTTTATAGGAGTGCTTAATAAAAACGCATATTCCAATTAAAATGTCAAAAATTTCCCTTTCCGGCAATACTATCTGCCCTTTACTAGCTGTTACAGCCATCACGGCCTCTGTCAAGGTCAAAGCAGAACGGGACAGATGGGTTCCGTTAGCGGTCAGGTGAACGTTCCTAAACGAGTGCTAATGTCCCCTGCACCAAACCAACGAGACACCAAGTTCGTAGTTCCATGTTTAGGACGTTAGACTCTGATCAAACAAGTCGCAAGCTCGAGGCTCAGGTGGGACACCACTTGGGTCTGGGTATGGCTGGCTGATGCCGACTAATAAGTCAGAAATGGCCATTCCAGTCTGTCTTGTCTTTGCCGATACTATTTTCCTAAGGTGGGTATATTAGCCCTGATTTCCGCAACTTGGTTGGTTGCGATATTTTCGATGCCTTTTAGCATTCCTGCAACAGTGTATTTTTAGCGACCCTTCTTTTCCTTATCTTGTGCCTAATAAATTTGTAGAGATAATTATAATTTACTAACCGACTGAGACTGTTTCCCTCGCCCGTATTGCAGGTGGCTGTGCCGCAAGTTTTGGAGGGTAAGGGTTGAATTATGGTTGTGGCGAGGAGGACACGGGAGTAGGCGCCCCCCCTCCAATTCAGCACAAATTCACCTGCTTTATTCCCTTGTCCTACCGCCTGTTTTACTGGCCGTCAACATATTTGTTTGTTGGATAATTTTTAAACAGGCTTTTTTTGCGAAACAGTACAAATGTTATTTAATCAATCTCTAATCTAGACGAAGGCAAAGCAACATTCGACCACTTATCTCCCTCCACGCGTTTCATATGGGGTAGAGATATACATATATTTTTATTCTTCTGACTGAGGGTAGCTAATCTGATGGCTGCTGGCCTCATGCATTTCTGCAGAATTCAAGTGTACGGCCTCTGTAAAAAATGAAGTGGAAGACTAGTCAAAGTCTTTCGTGGAGATAATGTATCCCAGCTTTCTGTACCTCCTTCCGAATCGCAGAAAAAAATGCACCGGCCGGAAACGTGACCTTTCGGAAGCACGACTTCGTCAGATAAAATCTTTTCGTTGGTGCTTTGAGTTTGAAAGAAGTCGTAAGAAGGTGGTCGGTCATTACACGCTGGAGAAGAACACTCGGACGAGAAGATGCTATACTGTGAAGGAAAAAGATGTTAGCGTATAGGAAATGAACTATGGTTATTTTTACCCACAGTCTCTAGTCAGATTGTTTTTTCTTTATCTCTCACACAAACAATAGTGCAAACGCGAAAAAACGAATGCGTAAAATAGCTATTATCCTTATGTTTTCGCCTTCTTTGTTCTATTTTTTATGCATGCTGTTGTAAGTTACCTTCTGATTGAGCCTCTCGACCGAAGATATTTGAAATTCCCCCCTCCCTCCGAGGTGCGGCACACGTAATCTTCTTACACGTTTCTGAAAAAACGGTGACGTATTTGAAGCAAACTACAAAGCACGGGTGATATTTCACCAGCTTTCAAGTTAGCAGCCTCTGAGACCCGGGTGTTTTCTACGACAGAAGAAGTTATTGACCTCCTGGCTGGGTTGATCGCAGTAGATGGAGAAACAGAGATTCCCTAGGGCGAGGCAGTCCGACGGCTGATTTACTGGCTAGAGTAGTAGTTGTCCACATCCTGTCCACGCAATGGCGTGCTTCTCGCTCTTTTGTGTCGACGGACAACCTAATCGGACCAAATCATATAATCGCTTCCTGTACTGTTTGTAGATAAAATGACTTGAGTAATCTCGTAAATCGTCATATTTAGCCTAGTGAATTATGTTATGCGTGATCTTGTGGGCAGACCAGCCATTTATAGTCTGTTGGTTTCACAACCAATGAAATCCCAAACATTTACTTCGCCTCGAATGCGCCGCTTTTCGATTTCCCATGAGAAGATCATTCTGCCCTGTGGTCTGCCGTCTGCAGAATGTAATGCGTAACGTCTAGTTTCATTTTCCACCAATTGGGTATTTGTATTTCTCAAGCGTGCAATCTTTGTTTGTGACAAAGCCACTCAATGGTGTTTTTTCCTTTTCTTCGAGTAGCGGAGGCATACAAAAAGCGCCATTCTTGCTGCAGAGCGCGAAGCTTGAGTAAATGCGAACAAATCAAGTGTCAATTAGCATATAACACTGACCGAAACCCTTCAAACTGAACACAAGTGGGCAAAAATTACTTCAATGTGATTGCCGTGCGAATTAGTGCTGAGACATCTCCAGAAATTAGTTCATAGACACGATAGCCACAGCTGTAAAGTGCACTTATGCAGAAGGGCAGAGCGTGGTTGTTTAAAAAAGTTTTGCAACTAATCGTTAAAAGCCCGACATATATTAGTTTTAGGACAGCTTGCAACTTCCTGTTTATTTTCAAAACTCCTACATTTTCACTATTATATACTGGCTACATACCACGTCCTTTAGCCAACCTAAGTTAGCATACCTTTTGTCCCGGCTAAGAGACGTGAATGCAGTCATTGATGAACATTCACTTGACCAATAACGGAACTCATCTGTGCCGCTCAGCCTTCTGTCTCGACGGAGGCCCTGGCAGCCGTAACAGCTGTCTAGTAGCCCTTGTGGGATCAGGAGCCCCGCCGGGTTGGCGAGGAGGGGAAGTCGGAGCAGCGTGGTCGGGAGGGGCTGCTCCGTCATAAAAAACAGAGATTCAGAGGAGGGGAGATAGATCCACCGTAGGGAGGTTTGGTGTAGCAGACCTTGGCCGCCGTGAAAGAGGGTGGGAACGCGGTCGAAGACGTGTCTGCTGTGGTTCCCAGCCGTAACAACTGGTACTAGTAGGCGAACAGTATTGCCGAAAAAGACAAGGGAGACTGGAATTGTCGTTTTCGGCTCACTAGCCGTTTTCAACCAGTCATACACAGACTCGTGGTGTCGAGACTCAATACAGAGCGGGACAGATAAGCTCCGTCAGTGGTCAGGTGAACGTTCATCAATGAGTGTCAATATCTCCTGACCTAAATCGGCGAGACAACGAGCTCGTGGCTCAATAGTTAGGGCGTTTGACTCTGATCAAAAGGTTGTGAGTTCGAGGCTTGGTTGGGACACCATTTGAGTCTGCTTATGACTGGTTGACGACGGCTAATGAGCCAGAGGTGGCTATTCCAGCCTCCGCCGTCTTTGCCGACAATACTATCTGCCTGTTACT
>JAYGXS010000003.1:37391191-37457718 GCA_036362985.1 Ligula intestinalis
GTCGCAGTCAAAGTGTTACGTTACATCTTAAAGTAGCACTAAAGGCTCTTCTGTTCGCGTGAATACATGCGTACATATTCAACATGGGTGAGAGTACCTACTGGGGCCTGAAAGAGGTATTTATGTATTATAACCATCTACTTATAAATTTTAAGTAGTTTAAATTCCCCACAATCTTAAAGCTTTTTAAACGGTGGCTGTTGCTACAGTAGGGTTTGGATGATGATATTGGGCTGTAAAGGAAGCCTCGGAAGGCCACCATATAAAATAACCTCTTGAGCCATAATATTAAGAAAAATGACTTTTAAGTAGAATGAATTTTCACAATCTTCCAGCTTCTTAACTCTTTCGCAGTTATTCTTGTTGGGTTTAGCGATACTACTAGAAAATGTACCCCAGTGACCACACCCAAGGTCAGCTAACACCCCATGCGCGCGCTCGCCGTTGGTCCAGTAGGAGTTAGCGGTGCTAGTAAAATGCACTTCAGTGTCCCCGCCCGAGGTCTGTCACTTCCCCTAACTTACTCTCGTAAATTTTTTAGTTTACAAAATTATTACAAACCTGTTTGTTCCCTGACATGTCTCACCCATCCTCTCCTCCGAAATCGGGTGCCCGTAAGACCGAGGAGCGCGCTTCGTGCGCACTCAGGCGGCCCCACGAGCGTTTCCCACCTCAAAATTTACTTTAAGCATGACTAATATTGGGAAACTTGCGAGATCCAGGATGATACTCTAAGAAGAATGTGAGCTCATTTCCTTAAATACGTAGGACTGCTTCAAAACCGGAATGATGCTCTCGTGGCCTGCTCCCGTGGCCGAGAAGAAACTCAACATCCATCCGCACCCCTTTCAGCATGCCGCGAGATAATGAGCAGACAGTGACAACTGGTGTCAAGACGCCGCGAAGCGACGAGACGACCAGTTGATATGAACAAATTGTGGGACACCGTCCTCCTCCCCCTGCCCCCCTTTGATCTCTTAACGATTCTACCCCCTCCCCTTGATTGGTTGCTTAATATTTTGCTTACTCTTCCCCATTCATATTATTGTACACGCCTGATGATTAATTGATCGAAAAAGTTCGTTCGCCTATCTTGACTTCTTAAATAGCAAATGGTGAGTTTGCAACAAATACATTTTGTAGCGTCTTTCTTCCTGTAGATATCTCTGCAAGTGACGCATCATATTTCACGTAGTCCTCTTTTGCGCAGCATGGCTTACCCTAAATACTTCAGAACAGCAGAGGACAGCGTGCTGCCGTATGTTCTTCAACTGCAAAGTATGCTTAATTTTGGTCTGTATTAAAATCCCACTTACGTACACTCAGCGATTCCAGTCAATTTGCTTTTTGCTACGTTTTATACTTTCGTTCTACTAAACCAATCGTGCATACTTTGCGTTCCCTGCTGTCGCTCGCTAACAGCCCCTTTTTGTTTGTCTTTTTGTTCGGCAGTTGTTATCTCCTTCAGTTACGCCAACTCCGGGCAGTGGTTCTACCAATTTCGTCCCTCAACGAATCTGCCCTGGCTTATTTGTTCTATCCTAATGTGAGTAATATGCGCATATATTCTGGAAGTCTTGCCAACAAGGACATTATGCATTGCACTGTATTGAAATGATAATGTTTTTGGTTTCCGTGCCGTCAGCAGCCGACGAGAGATAAACTCCTGGCGGTGGTGCACCCTGGGTTTAAATGCAGGCCTAGTTTCGTACCAGTCTGGATCGCAGCAGCGCTTCGAGGTCAAAGAATTAAGCGGTATATGCACCCGGAGTCACTTTTACTCTAGCCCTGTTTAATTTCCGACGAAGTTAATGCAAAGAATGTGGCAGTAAGGCCTTCGGAAAAAACCCTTATAAGATTTGGTCCGAAAGTTAAGATGCGTATATGAGCTTAAGAAAAGAAAGAAGAATGCCATATTGAGGATTTTACAAACCTGCGTTTTCAGCAAAAATGGCTCCATTCACGGAAAGCAGATGATGAGGTAAATAAGGGCTCATTTTAAAAGGTCGAAGGTAAAAGGTCATGTAACACTCACCAATCAAGTTTTTCGCGACATTCACATCAACTATGGAGCCAGATCGGCTTTCAACTTCTCCATTTCCGCTTCTTCACACGTGAGGTAGCGTGTTAAGAATGGGAGTACCGAGTGCTGATATGCTGATGTGCGGCAAGTCATATGATGGAAACCTCGACGCATGGGACAGGAAGACTTTGCAGTCATTAATGCAGAGTGAAGAGGGTGAGCGACCTCAGTAAGTATGCGATCAGCAAATTGCTTGACCGTTTTAAAGTGGCGCTGTATTATAATGTCAGCTAAAAAAACATAGGAAATACCGGCAGCTGAAGAGAGCAATCAGAGGCTACGTTTCAAAATGACTAGGTCTTTTTTAAGTAAGGCTGGAAAAATGACTGGAGAGCAGTAAAGAATGAGGGGGAGAATACAGGCATCTACAAACACCAAATTAGGGCGTACAAATCGCCGCGTACAGTCGAACCTGAAAAAGGTTTTGTAGAAAGTTTTACTCAAAGCTAGTGCATTACTTTTTTCGAAAATTATGCAAGAGTGGTTGAAAACTGGAGTTTATACTCCGAGAAAACAAACGGAACGGGCTCATTAATCAGCAGTAACCTTAGTTCTGCGTCATGCAGCGGCGCAAGACTGGTGAAACGTGCTTATTTTTAAATTTTAACTATTACTTCCGTTGTCAGTATAGTCGATAGTAGTGTATTTGTACATGTTTAATAAGTCATCAGAGACCTAGCAAAAACGCAAACTACCCTACAGCTTTTTGCATATTCGACTGCTTAATTATCGCGCATAATTGTAGAGTTATCGGGATCAACGCCTCAACACACTGACTGGTGTTAAACTTGAAGGAATCCAGTTTAATGCACAAACTTAGCTTAATCTGTATCGAAACTACGATTCATTTTTGCCGACTATTAATCCAAAGTCGCTGCATACGCGATAACATTCCGTTTTTTTCAAAAAAATGCGTATCCCTTAAACTATGTCAGCCAACTGTGAATATTATTATTTAGAAAGTTTGGCAGATTTGCTTAATTTAGCTGAATAAATTGTAAAAAAACTCGCGGCAATCGGCGGGATTTGACGGCCTATACGCAGCCGAAACTCACTACTTTAGTTACAAACGCCCCGTCTTGTGCCGTAAATTTAATCACACTTGGATCGATTATACCGCCCAAATTTACTGCTCGTATGGAAGCCACCAATACGGAACAGCTAGCTGACTACCGAAGCAGGATTTCTTAAGCAATCATCTTGAATCCACCAGATTGACTACTAGGCTGACTTAATTATTTGGGTTTAGCAGATTTGCTTAATTCACTGCGCAAGGTTTGGAATTTGTAGCTCAAGTGTTAGAGTGTTGGCTGCGTAAAGGCCTTCCCTGCTATTCGGGTTTAAATCTCGCCGAACGCCATGAGTGTATTCACAATTGGGTCAACCAAAATAAAATGAATATTATTGATTTTTAATTAGCTCAGAAAGTCAACACAAAAATGGAGTAAAGCAGTCTAAACGGAAAGTGAATCTTAATAATTTGGTCAAAAAGAGCACAGATAAAGCCTAAGGTGACCCCCGTATGGATGGAATCCCTTGCCGCTGTCTCATACAGCGGTATAAAGTCGGTTAACACGCTTCTTTTGGATTTTCGCTAGTACCTGCGCTATCAATATGATATCTCGGGCAGTTCTGGACAATTTTTATTTTTTAAAATCAATGTGACTCCTGTTTCTGACGTTTCTGATTGTCTGCACAAGTTTTTAGGGGGGTTGGATCGAACGTGCACAAATTTCAAAAATCAGACCTTTTTTCTTGTATTTTCTTTAAAGTAAACCTCAGATGTCAAAACCTTTCTCGGTTACTAAACCACTTGTTGTATATTTTTTCCAATGCGACTCTGCGTACCGCTAGCAGTGCAAATGAGTTACCTCATAAAATTAGTCAACAGTATTATGAATTCCATGGATGCAAAACTGCAGGACTAATCACGCCAAAATGTCAGGATTGCAGCTTATGCCTAATATTCTCAAATCTGGGTATGCTCCTAAAATTCAAGTGGAAAATTGAGACAAGGTGTATTTTCCTCTGAAGGGAATGCAAGAGATGCACTATCTTCGCATTCTCTGCATCAACTATGCTTGCATTTATGCTGGCTTGGAGAGGTCAACGGAAAGAGTTCCAAGTAGTTAAGTGCGAAGAGTTACCAAGTGAAGAGCACCTAGGTGACAGAAGGGCAGTTACTTAAGGGCCATCATTATTCTTCAGAAGAATCCACTTGAGATTTCCTGTTGGTAACGTTATCCTTCTGTTTCTCTGTGTATTTAAAATTTTCTTGAATTTAATTTGGCTAGTCTTTCACCGCCAGTGTCGGTTCAGACTGAAAGTGCACATAAATTGTTTTCTCTGCTACGTACGATGCCCTTTTGGTTTTAGAGAAATTGAATAGATCCAATGTCTTGTTTCCTTAGTGTCCATGTCGCAGGCACGACACAAAACAGGTGTAGCCTATTTTTTATGTTTACAAAAAAGTCAGTACGATCGAGCTCCTCTAAAGCTCGAGTAGTCCTTGCAGGTTAGAGCTTCGAACCATTAATAGCTGCATGACTTGTGAGCAGGAGTTAACAGGGTTGGCGCACTCCTTGTATCCTGTCTTTTTGCATTCGCATAATCTTTACTGTTTGGTATGTTTTAATCCTCTTCCTAATAAACTGTACTGCCATTTTAGATTGCTTTCGCATTCCACATACCTGGCGGTCTTCTGGTATAATCTGTTCCCACCGTGGAATTTGTTTCACTCTGCGGGATGGATGGTTTTTTCATGCACTTTCCTCTGGTATGCAGTCCTGCTGTTCGTTAACGAGGCCGTCAATTGGAAAGAGCGAATGTAAGTGGATCACGTTCTTTTGGAAAAAGAATATTCGCTACTTTTCCTGTTCTTTTGGTTTATTTATTGACACACGACGCGCACTTTCGATCCCCGTAAGTATGGTCATTATCCGTTTAGGGTTCTTCATGCGGAAAATCGATTCGCGAAACTTTTCTTCGACACCAAGCTTGGCATGTACTCTCCTGTCTAGTTCTCGGGTCAGTAAGTCGTTTTAAAGATATTATTTTTCCATCTTACTTTCAGTAGAGCTGCTTTATCATGAAATGTCCATGGACATTTTGAATAAAAGGGTAGATTAGTCACGCGTTAATGTAAACTTTGGATCGAGCTTTTTGCCGACCGTCTGAAAAAACTAAGCTCTTAAAAATAACTGCCTAAGTAGTAAGGATGTATTTGACTATTTTCAGATGCCTTTATAAGTACAAATACACTCCATAGAAAAAGTGCACAAAAATCTTCGTTTTTTATATTCATTTAGAAGCAAATTATATATCCTTCTTCTTCTTCTTCTTCTTCGTCTAATTTTTATACTTGACGAAGGTGTATCCTTCGCTTTCGCAAAATGTTCTAACTATGCAATTTTGAAGACTGCAAAACTTTCTGTCCTAATACATCGTATTCCTCAATTACTTAAGTTTGCGTACACTATTTGACGTTTCCCTATGGAGTAGAGAAATGTGTGATTTTCCTCAGACAAAATGCATACAACATGTAGTTTGGAAGCCCTAAATACATTTGTAATCACAGATCGTAGTCAAAATTATCTGGCAATTTAGAAAATTTTCAACTGAACGACACAACTTCGAAGTAGACGCTATTTGCTGGCCAATGAATCAGGCTATCATCAACGAGAAACCGGCACACTGTTAAAGTAGTCTGTTTTCAGAGAGTGCACTTTTTGCAAGTGTTTAGGAGGCAGTTCATTCCAAATCCCGTATCCTGACGTAACTGATATATCTTGGGATCATGCTATACAAGCGTAGGCCCATTTTATGAGCAGTATGGCGAATTTATTTGAAGGATTAAAATGAGTAAAAAGTTTATGACTTACCATACTTGCAGCCCATATACTAGCTAAAAGGCCCAACCACGTGTTTCGTCGATATTCTACCGTTGCTTGACACAGCTGGGGGACCCAATGATGAGCCGGACCCCTCGCAGCCATATTAAGTAGCGGCAGAATGCCGGCTAAACACGTGGTTGGGCCTTTTAAGGTAGTAACTGGGCTGTTAGTTTGGTAACAACATCGATGTGTATTAATACAGACTGCCCGTTGACAGCATTTGCGTATTACGCAGTGGTTGACGGATTTCAGCCCGCATATACGCGTACAATTTCGCTCTATGCCTATAGACCCTCGGCTGACGAGGGGCAGGCCAGCCAGTACGCTGACCTGCGGCAGCTGCAAAGGGTGCAGCGGTCACACGAGCCTCCCAGCGATCAAACTCACGATCAGTCAGCAGCGAACGGGTGGGTCAAAGTTCCTGTGTCGAGCGCGGGTATAATAACAGGCATACGGCAAGACTACAACAGCTCCAGCAAGCAGGAACAACCACCATCTTACTCTGACAATGGAAACAAGCGCATGCCCGAAACGTCCGTCTCAAAATAAAAAGGTCCATGTCCTCGTACCTTCTTTTTCCTCTTCTTCGGGGGATGGTGACATCGATAAGCTTTAAATATACTGATGTTTACCGCTAAGAGAAAGTAATTTCTCAGGAAATTAACAACAACGAAACGTTGGTAGAACGCTACAATGACAGGATTATTGCCAGCAGCATTGTATTCGTTTTCTTACCCTGTTGATTTTTCAATGTCTACTTTTGGTTTCAGTACCAAATTTCCGGAAAACGCTTTTATCCTTCTCCGCAGTCGGCTCCACTACTACCGTTCTTGTTACTGCTGCCGCTACTACTGCTACCAACCGCCATTATCAATGAACTTTTGGCAGCGCTTCATGAAACTTGTTTTTGCCACGGTGGTCGCATTTTTTGATTACTTTTCTGTGTGGGAACAAAATGGATCCTAGGCAGACAAAAACCAATCTGCGGACTTCGGCCATTAGTGAAAACAGTGAACACAGCCAGCAGTCACATTTTGTTCAGCTCAAAAATTTCAAAACTCCCGAGCCTTGTTTGTTTTTACTTGGCTGTACATAATCAACCCTGTTTTAAAACTCAGAATACCAGGGCCTTCGGTGTTCTCTTTCTGCTGAGCTTAACTTATCCAGGACAGAGTTATTTATCTTCCTTTCGGGGAGAGTTCTTGACCTAATCCCCAATATCTTGCAGAGATGACTGACATTTTTGTTGCCGCTGCAGCTACTGCTATGACGGCATATTTTCCGCAAATAACTTTCCCCGAACGACTGCCGATCTTGTCGGATAATGGCCTGCCTCTAGCTGCATTCATCTGACCCCGGTCTGGATCGGAGCAGGACATCTGAATGAAAACGAATGTGTTTTGGAAATGGCATGAGGGTTTTTGTCCAGCGTTCACCCAAAAGCACATTTTGTCTGACGCGTGATTCCCAAATAGGTACTGGTCAAAAATCGGACTCAAATTAAAAATATCTCGTGTTTAGAGCGAAATTTTAATCCGAATTAAATACAAACAAATAAGGAACAAGCACTCCCTTACTATAGCGAATGATTGCTACGAAGTGGTGTTAACTTACTTTGAAAACATCCCAGCAATGTTCATCAAATTGTCGCTGCAGTTAATGCTGAGGAACTTCGCGATTTTGCTTCCACCAAGTCCTCTTGATTTGTTAGGCGTACGCATCTGTAGTCGGATTAAACTATCTTTCCTAGTGATTGACGATTTTCTGATCTTTTTTGGCCTTATTATCTCGTTGATGGTCTGGCCATTCGTGTGAATCTATTATTGAACCTGTTTCTACGCTCAGTGGTAGGAATCAACGTCGTTGCATTTGGCTTGTATATGTAGAAGTACCTAAGATCGGTTCTCTGACAAATTAAAGACCCATGGACCATAGGTCTGCTAATTCTGTACTGAATCGCTGTCTTTTTTTTCGCTAGTGCATCTCAACTTAAAATACAGCCACGATTATACTTTCGACGCCCTACAAAACTGGCCTCGTCGATTTTTCTCGAGTTTTCTGGCGTTCCATTCAAATGGCCTCTCTTAGTGACAGATACCTCGAAACTGTCCTCCCGGCGGTAATTGCCCTAGTCAATTACAGTACTTGGAGATCTACCAGAAAGCTTTGACAGTTCTTCCTGTGGTATTCTGTCATTCCAGAGCTAAAGTAGCTGTAAGATGTCTCAGAACTTGCCGTTACTTCCCGTTACAACCACAAAATTGGAAGAATTATTTCCCCTTCTAATTAATCGAACAGACTGACGCCCCGGCACGTTCTGTTCACCACAAATACGCGAAAATATTACGCGGGAACCAAACTGCTTGTTCGTGAAAAAGTTTACGTGGAGGAGGCAAAAGTTTACTCGGGAACTTAAATATTAGAAATATTAGGATGTTAGTCAGAGCGTGCAGTAACGTGCGGCCGATACTTCAGCGCAAGTCAACTTGACGTTTATCGCGCGCTTGCGGCAGTGCTACATCATGCACACTGGCCAGTAGGAAAACAGATCGATAACATTGATTAGCCAATGAGCGGACGGTGTGCGTTATTTAGACATGTCGAGATTCGCGGATCTACTTGCGATATCGACCGCTATTGCAGCGTTACTGGGTAATTGCACTTGCGGCACGATTTTTCCTCTACTGAGATATCATGTAGGTGGTGGTACCGTGATGCCACCACTTCACTACGCATCACTTTACTTTAAAACTCTCGTAACAAAACCCTGCGGGTATGTTGAAGTCGGGAAAAAAGGAAGGTAGGAAACTCGATATTTGAGTCTGAAAATCTAGCGCCTGTTTGTCCTACAGTAACTCCGTTTCCCAGTTCTCGTGTTACCTTCTGATAGTTGCTTTTGTGGCTGGTCCGTATTTGAAAAACTCTGGGCAACGACAACTGGCTTTAGGGAGGTAATGACTCTCAAAAGAGTCGTGTAATTTCAGGACACTTTAGCAGTTGTCCACATCTGCCGGAAGTTCGCTTCAGGACGAGATGTTCCTCATCCCGTAGGACGTCCAATAACAGTCACACTGTCTCAACGCATATTTGTGCATGATGGGTAAATGTCCCTCAAGTCAATGTTTCTATCCCAACGTCTAAGAGCTGGGGTGTTTTGAGATAAGGTTACAGAAAGAAGGGCGTCTGCGAGGGTCCAGGAATGCACGCGAAGGATCGAGGTGTCATACACACCTCATTGTCAAACCAAATGTCAAGTCGTAGTGTCGTACGCAAGCTGAAAGGTGACAGGGAGGGAGGCGACCATCTGCGTGCTATGGACAGAAATATTCTGATATTACTTAAGCCTCGTAGGTGCGTGAAAGTTGCAGTGCTTAATGCTCTTTCATTGGAGGGATATTCGACGGGTTTTTGGTTGGGGTGGGCCGATCAGCTATGTGGTACGCAGTCGCGACGTCGGTCCTGTTCGCATTTTTTGATGCGAATTGTATGTTCTGTTATTCTGAGTGAGAGGGATACGCTTTATTTTGAAAGTGCAATCCTAACATTTTCAATATAATAAGGCACACAAACTACATAACACCGAGAAATCACAAGCAATGCATAATGGCTACAGACTGCAATTTTCGAAATCGTGGAGAAGGGTTTTTGAACATGTCGCAAAATGTAGGACAGATTCGACTTCCTCCAAAACCGTGCCAGCGTCATTTGCTGATGACCTCATTTTTAGAGTTCATATAATGAAATATTGGAAGAAATCGGTTTACAATTGGCGCAATAGGCCAACTGATATATGCATAAGAAATTCACACACAACTACGTGCGCGTGTTTCGAATTTGACCATCATTTTTGACCTCCGAGGAAATTAAATTTCTTCGCGATTTAGGACTACTGGACACTCATGCAGCCTATTGGTATTAAAAATATACTTCACCTGTCCAATATTATCCCCTTCAGTTATCTTCAGCAGGACTTAGTTGGGTCCTGGAAATCTCGGACCTTTCGGATGTCTGACAATCGTCACTTCTGCTGATATTAGTCTAAGAAGTCCATTCCATCTTCGAACATTGGCGACTGAACTTCTATAAAGGCTGAGTCAATCTTCTCAAAGTACTCATCTAAGTTTATGCACTTGAATTTCCAAAACAACTTATTTTCTTAAGACAAGGATCCTACCCAACATATGAAGTCTTTCTACCGAAAGAATATTTGTCTGATATATTTTTCTCAGAGTTAAGACAATATCCTTGATCGAAGAGTCTATTTTAGCTGATTGAGAAGGGCTTTGCAAAATGTTATGCTCCACTTCTGAAGACAAAAAGAACGCACGACCGGGCTCGAACAATACGATTTGGCTGACAGACGAGCGTGTTACGCAGTGCGCCAATGCAACACGGTCGGAGAGGCGTGCGAAATGTCATTAATTTATCACAACCGACCCATTCAGACCAGTTGTGTTCCGGATGCCAGACGACAGTCGCCAAAGCAAACCAATTCGAACTAGAAGTCAAGAACATGAAAAAGTGGATATACAGGTCTATTCTTCTGGAGGATACTACCCAAAGAGTAACCCGTAGTAGAGCGAGGGGTGTTTTGTTTAACGTCCCCAGACAACATGCAAGTAGTGTCTAAGATGCACGTGAGAAGTAACACAGTCGCATCTCCCGAAGAGCCAAAGACTAAGAGCGAGACGTCACCGACTACAAGAGAAGTGGTCGGGCCCGCTCAATGGGCGAATGCCAGAGCAAAAGGAAACCACAGCCCGAGTCGAGGAAACCCGCACTTCGGTAGGGCCGAATATTGCTCCGCGCTCTTCGAATAAAGGCCCCGTTGACCGCGCACAGAGTGTAATTAATCCAGATGTCCCAGCTGACACTCATTTTACCAGCCCCGTCTGAAGATTCTACGTCTTCGAAGGATAACCAAAAAAATACGCAATTAATAGAAGCGTCACTGACAAGGGCAACTGCATCGTAACCCAAGGAATACCCGAGTCCTCTGCTGAAACCCCCTAGCAAAGAAGTAATGCTGACTTAGGGTTATTCCAAAACTTAAATGAGCTGTTGCAACCATCCAAGGAAATCTACCGAACGATCTCTCGCCTTGGAAGTTGCCTAAACATAACTCAAGAGACTAGGCTGCGACCACTTAAAATCGTCCTAACCAGCAATGAGGCGTATTTGATTGAAGTACTCCCGAAAGGGTGTACTTTTCCAGCCGGATTACTCCCTTGCCGAAAGGATGAAATGTCGCAAACTAGTTCTAGAATTGAGGGAACAGCAAATCAAAGGAGAACAGAATCTAGTGATTTACAAGGACCAGATAGTCGAACGACATTCTGCCCCCTCCTGGATCAAACCGATTCGAATGACCGCATAGCTACTCCAGAAGACTGCGTCGGGGTTAAACACGGACCGCGCAAGAACTCAAAGTTGACATTTTAGTTTCTAAAATGGGTGAGCTGAGGATCAAAGTATCCGACCTCCTTCCAGATGTTATTCCGATTACAGAAACATGGTTGTCGGACCAGATTGTCAATCGAAAGCTTGGAATACCTGACTTTCAACTGTTCCGCACAGACAGAAATAACCGAAGAAGTGGAGGCGTAGCAACCTTCGTGAAGAACGGTTTGCATGTTTCTGAAAAAATGGTGGATATGTCTTGTCCGGAAGTACTATGGTTGACTATAAGAGCAACGAGTTCCCAAAGCCTTGATATCTTTACTGTCTACCGGCCCCCAAGAAACGATCCTGAGGCTAATGCCCTATTCCTGGATGAACTTAAAGCCCTCTCTACGCGACCAAATACCCTTATTTTTGGGGACTTCAACGCTCCTACCATCAACTGGAGCTCCTCCTCAGCTGATTGCCCTGAATTGGCATTCGACCACCAGCTCCTGCATATAACTCAATCCCAGCCCCTCACTTGGCACATCAAATTTACCCCAGGAATTCTTCAGGGCCAGCAGATGAACTTTCTCGACCTTGTGCTCACTAAGTCGCTTGACAATATTGACACTGAATTGCTTACGCCCACTAGGTCAGAGTGACCATGTAGTTCTGATGTGGGAATGCAGTTTATTTTCCTTCCTTGCCCAACCGAAGACCTACGACCACATATTTGGCCTGGCGATTTCGAGCAGATGAAACATGATACCTGTTTCATAAACTGGACATCCCTACTGTCCGACAATGTTGAAGAAGCTTGATAACAATTCAAAGGGATAGTCCATAACCTCATTTCTAGCTGCTGCCCAACTACGCGCAGAAAACTAACGAACAGACCTCACTGGTTGACCCCATTTTTCAAGATGGAAGTTAAAGAGAAGATAAAACTGTGAAGAAAGTCCCTTTTTGATAGGACAACCGAATATTTCCATAGTTACAAGATGCGGAGGAACCGGGTCAAACGTCTTATTGTCAGAAATCGAAAGGTGTTCGAACAGGGTCTGTTAAACCGTGTCATGTTTAATCCCAAAGTCCTTTACAGTTATATGAGGCAGAGCACGCGGAATAAGGTCCTATCCCCTATTTCGAACTGTTGAAGGGACAGAAACCTCGGAGGTCCAGGATAAGACTGCCATGTCTCTCAGTTCTTCCTGTCCGTGGAGACGACTGAACCTGATTTTTATCCCACTTTTATGAAAACGATTCGATTCCATTCATTGATACAATCCTCTTCATCGAAGATATAATTAGGACTGACCTTCTAACTTTGAAAGAATCGACCTCCCCAGGCCCCGATGCAATCCCGGCAAAGCTATTGAAGGAGCTAGCTTCTAAAGTGTCCAAGCAGCTAGCCTTAATCTTCCTAGCGTCATTTGCTACTGGGTGCCTTCCTTTTGATTGGAAGACAGCAACGCTCACTCCGCTTTTCAAGAGTGGAAGCTGAGCGTCCGCAAATAATTATAAGCCGGTTACTCGAGTTACTCTAGCAGTTCCTCGAGTAGCGTCTCCTTTTTTCCGATGCCCAACACGGCTTTCGCAGTGGTAGGCCCTGTCTTACGAATCTGCTCTTCTCACTTGATCGCTGGACCAAAGCACGTGACGAGGGCAAAATGATGCATGCCATCTACATTGACTTCAAAAAGGCATTCGACACCGTCTTCTACCAAAGTCTCCTGCATAAACCGCGCTGACGACATAAAATTATGGAAAGTTGTCCAAAATATGGCAGATGAAAGCTATCTGCAAGCTCAATTGAACAGATGGGAGGAGTAGTCAAAGCACTGGCTTATGTCTTTCAATGCTAGTAAATGCAAGTTTCTTCAAATTGGCAGTTGTAGAGCATCCAGTTCGAAGGTCTATTCCTTAAACGGTACACCGTTACAACAAGTTGAGAGTCAGAAGGACTTGGGTGTGTGGATTACTTCTTCACTCAAACCAATGCTGAATTGTACGAAGACGGCGAAGTCGGCCAGATCTATACTACAGCTGAGTAGACGAGCCTTTATGGGATTTTAAAAGGATAGCTTTTCCAATATATTTGGAAGGTTCGTCTGGCCGCATCTGGAGTTCGCTATACAGACATGTAGACTTTGGACTGTCAAAGACTGTACCGTCTTAGAGAAGCTCCAGAGGCGAGCAACAAAAAATGATTAAAGGTTTGGGAACACTGCCATATGAAAGCAGACTGTCAACCCTCAATCTATCTCCCCTTTCCTACAGGCAATTTCGAGAGGACCTCATCCTTACCGTCCGTATTATGAATAACATAGACTGCTGCTTCGTCCCCGACGATTTAATTACCCAGGCTTATACGCTAACTCTGCAAGGGCATCCCCTTAAACGACGTCCTAGCAAAGCAAGCATCGACGGACGAAAGTTATTCGTCAGCAACAGAGTAGGTGCAGCGTGGAAAGCCCTTCCCGAAGGGGTTGTTCCCTCCACTTGTGTTAATTCATTTAAGAACAGACTGGACATGCACGAAATCCCATAATGACACACCCCATGTAAAAGACATAACATTTCACTCGTGATTAACAAGTAATTATGTTTTTATTACTATTTGGACTACCTGACAAATGTTGTGTCTGCCCCCAGAACATGTAATTGGCGTACTTTTTAATTTTGTTTGCATCCATATATTTCCTATCGTCTTGTTACCAATAGGGAGTTCAAAGGCATTCGCTTATCCTTCCCTCAATAAACTGATACTGATACTGAATTGGAGAGCAGAAAAAATGGCGGCTGAATTGCGAAAACCCGCTGGTGTGATCATTCAAAGGAACCCAGAGAGCAATGCGTCACAAAAACACTTAAGAGGGATAGTTTTCGAGAGTTTCGTTGGAGAAAGTCAGAAGTAGGACGCAGGTAGATGCTGCTCCATATGAAAGAGGTCCCTTGAAAAAAGTGTATTCAATTTGACGCAAGCAGAGAATATTTAAGTTGGTAACTTTTGTTACGATATTTGCTATAATATAATGCAAAAAAGGTGATATGCTACCTCAAACGTCTTATTTTTCTTCGTAATGTTTTATGTAGCCCTCGAAATTTATGCATGCTAATCGGACCCAGTTTTTATTTCATTCGTCAATAATAATCTCATGTATGCATGACGGTGCATTCTGACCCTACGCAAAGCTCCCACCAACGGTCCACGCGTACATGCGTGGAACAAACACAGGGACTGGATGAGAAATGCGCTCCCATAACAAATTCCGCACCTGGGGATCTGTTTTGCCACATCTATGCACTGAATTATGGCTCGCCACTCACTTGCGACCTATCCCCTCATCAGATGGCTGATCGGCTCGGACAGTGCACTAATTCGTAGAAGAGGGGTGCGAGAATGAGGTCGACGCTGGTCATCGCGTTTTACAAATTCCTTGCAACCTGCAGGTTTTTCAAAACTATCACAATGCGCTCGGACGGCTGACAACCGACTAGATAACCCGGTCCCCGTTGGAGCGAAGATAAAGGCAGCAATGGCACTGTGGAAGTCTTGGGAACTAAGTCACTTAAGAAGAAGGTGACTCGATCGCTGGGATAATACTTTTATTCTCCTGACGTTTCGACATCCGTCGTGAATTCATCGTCAGAGACATTAGCAGAAAACCGTAGCAGAAACGGGTAACACATGCACAGGAGTTTGCAGTATTTATAGGATACAGTAATTACTGCAAAGTACAGCGACAGTTAACGTTAGTTGCCTTCTTGCGCGTGGATTGTTCGTTGGACGGCACGTGGACTCTGACTTGTTGAAAGTTCATCACGCGTGGTGGACTCGGGCATGATGATTGCTCGGCCATCTGGTTCTTTGGTGTTAGTGTAGGATGACGAAATCGTTCCCCAAGTGGCGAATAGCTTTGGCCGAATTGAGTCTCAGCACCGAGTATGGATTGGGTCAATCTTTGCACTTGTTTATGGATTGGGGGCCCGTGAACAATGACTCAAATAATTTTCGGCTCACCCGATTGTCATCTCTTGCGAGAATTTCGGCCTCATCGTATTTGAATGTATGATCGAGTCTCTTCAAATGAGCCGCAATTTGAGAATCGGCATCATTTCGCCGCATTGCTGCTGCGTATCTTTGATGATAAATCCGCGACGGATGTCAAACCGTCAGGCGAATAAAAGTATTGTCCCAGCGATCGAGTAGTCTTCTTCTCAGTTAATTCCTGGGATTCGCATGTTCGCTTTTATTGGCAATTAAGTCGCTTCATATTTGTTAGTGTGTGAAGTCTCGGTCCATCCTACACGGACCTCAGCATATATAAAACGCGTAGGTGGGCCTTTAGCTTTGTCAGCCGCTGCATTCGATCCTGTCTCCGGTTCTCCTGCCTCGTTCGTGCTCTGGAGGATGGGCCAGGTAGGAAAGCTAGAGATGTCGCACACGTTTGCCATAACCATAAGCTAATGCAGTTCGAATTGACCCTCTCTTCGTAAACCCTACTGGACAGCGGAATTCGTCGATGATGACGGTCATATGGTCATTTAGCATTTCTGTACCAGTTTTTCCGTCCAAACAGTATTTAAAAACATTTGAATAATGTACAGGATGATGAATTTCCCCGCACTACAAGTGGGCCTGCGTTTCATCCCAGCTTTATCACGGTAAAGATATAGGTAGAGAGTTAGCGTCATAACACGGGACTAGGCACACTTCCTTGATTTTTGTGCAAAGCCATCAGTATTACGGGGACCAAGGTTTTTTATTTCCGTGCCATGACCACTTTCAGCAGCCTTTGTTCATTACTTTAATCAACAACTAGATATTGTTCGCCCAGGTCCTATACTGCGAAGCATGTCCTCTGCCACAGCCAAAAATGGGAACAAAACACATTTGTTTAAGTGGTCCAAACTATTTACTCATGGAAAAATTTATGAGCGATCAACTTCGGCTATCCAAATATAGCCCCATGTTATCCGAAACTGATTGATCTACTCGTGTATTATAGCTCAAAAAGGGGACATAAGCGAATGCACGAGGTCGGACTACAATCGCACCAATCCGACAGTGTTCCTGTAGAGTTAGCCTGTCGAAAAGCCTTCCGACTAATCCGAATGGTTTGGTAAAGCATGCTTCCTATCGGCATCTTGTGCGATATCACTACGTGAACAGTCAATGGCAATTCCATAGTGCGGCATGAGAACGAGTCTGTTAGGGTTGCCCCTAACTTTTCCTCCCTTGAGCCGAGTTGTAGGATTTGAGCCACGGTTTTCCTGTAAAGGAATCGATTGGGTTCTTCTTCAGCCTGATCATACACAAAGTTGAGGAGCCTGGCTTGCCTATAGAACTGTGGGCTTTGACCCTGGTTTTGGCGCACACGATGTGCCCAGTAGTAGTTCCATTCGTCGGTTTGAATTTGGTGCGTAAGTATATTTGGTTTTTTTTTTCGGTTGATTGACGTGGCGCAACCAAATTTCTAACGTGACCTTAATCTCACAGACGACGTCACCACACTTTTAGGGAACACGTGCAAGCGTCAACGATTCCTGATTGTTCCTATATTCCTTTGCCGGCAATGTATCGCCCGTATGAAACAATCGTTGCTTTAGTGTGTGGCGTCTGTTGCATTGCCTTTCTATTCACGTCGGGCGACCTATAGGATGACAGCGAAGGAATTAAGTCAAAGGGCGTGTGAAGCTTTCTCTGCATCATTACTTCTGCAGAAGAGACGTTGTTTGGGGCGTTCAGGTTGGGACCTTGAAAATTTCGAAAAAACGCTCAACCTGTCCGTTTGACTGCGGGTAATATGGTAGTGAACGCAGATGATTACTGTCCGACTGTTGGCAGAATCGAATGAAGGCGGCTGAGATGAATTTTCCTCCATTATCGCCTACAAAAATCTCGGGATAACCAAATCTACTGAACGTTTGCGTAACAATTTGATATCGCAAGATGAATGGCAACAAATTAAGCCAACCAACACAGTATTGGCCCGGTTTTAGGGATTGCTCAAAATCCACAACCATGAGGTTCCCTTTGGGCCAGTGGTAGCATTGAAACACAGCCCTACTTACAACCTATCCAAATCGATGACACGAAAACTTAACTTTCTCTGAGAGGACTCGAGGACCCCAATTAATTTGGCCTCCCAATATCTGGCCGTTATCTGGATTAGAGTAGTTCGACCGCGTAAAACCATGGCCTCTTTCGTCGTTTTTCATTATTCTTATCTATCCCACAGGACCTGGCATGCGACGTCCTACGCACACAACTCTAAGAGAAATACGACGAGTCGTAATGTACTCTAAAAATTGACCATAAGTTGCAACTCTTTGCCTTCTGCCAAAGTAACTTTTTAACCTTTAATGGTAGAAAATTATAGGAGATCCCAATGATTTTGATGGGTTCCCCAATATTTAGCCTTATCGTAGTACTGCTGTTACAGGAGCTGGAAAAGTCGCCTTTAATCAATTCGAACTTGGATTATGGTGCCGATACATTGACACCAGCTTCGTTATAATCGAACGGAGCAGATTTCCAAAACCTGCTTAACGGCATCCTCCCTGACATCCAATTTACAAGAAAAGCCAAGAATACCGAACAATTGCTTTCCTTGACGTGCTCGTCACGCACAGACCCAGTGGAGAGCTCAGCACCGAGGTGTATAGAAAGGCGGCTAACACAATCCAAGTGCCAAGTTTCCATAGCAACCACCCGATGGCGAATACACAGGGCTGTATTAGAGCACTCTTCCAGAGCGTAAAACATTGTAGTGAACGTTAGGGAGGAGTTCGAGAACTACGGCATCTCCAGGACCAAATGACACGGAATGGGTACCAGAACAGCTTCTTTAGCCGCTGCTTCCATACGCACCCACGGGGAACAAAGGAAGGAGAGATACCAACACTCTGACACGTTCTACCGTACATCAAATATGTGTCAGGAGCAAAGAAACATGCCACTGCAGAGTTCGGCGTGGGTTTTACTCATCGTACGACAGCTACCATGCATTTGCGGGTCATGCACGTAAAAGACCGACTGGAGGTAAATGAGCAGTCTGGCGTCGTTCATCAAGTGCCATGTCGCGACTGTGCACGACCAAGATGCGTACGCTAGGACGTCAGGGACGCACACTGAGACAAGTTAAGACGACGTGAGTGTGGACTCAGTCAATCACGAATGCTACCCCTTTCTTCAAGTCCCCATTTTCTCGTAGCCGGACCAAAAACATGCCACTTCTTGTCCTACTCTCATTTTCTCTGATGATGGCCTCCTGTGCAGGACTGAAAGCTCAGACTTTTACAAGAGCTGCCCCAGTGATCACTTATTTATTTTCTTTGCCGTTTTTATTGTCGGCCATTTGCTCTATGCGTCAACGGCGATAAGAAAGGTCTGGCTATTGAGCGGTCCAGCATAATCGACTTAAACCTTGAGCCACGGACCTTTTGTGTCTGCCTTACCTATGTGTTTTGGTGACAGGTACCGGATGTGAAGGTCTTAGCCCAGCAAAATCGATTTCCAGCGCTGACGGTGATTTACCGGGAATGCCGTTTTCCCAGCCAAAAGCTGCACGAAGAGCTCCTGATCCGTAAGAAGGGAAAATGGTGACCATAAACGGCATGCAAACGAGTCGGTTAGGGCTGCTCTAGACACCTTCCTCATACCACTTGGAAATGGAGTCGCACGCAGACCGGACGAAAGCACCATGCGCCAGGCAATTAATCCAAACGAACCACTGTCATGGCCCAGAACTCGCTTACGGCATCTGGTGCAGTTGCGGACAAAAACAATAACGTCGGAGAATTTGAGAGACTAATGTTTCAAGCACGCAGCAGCAGCTGGAAGGAGGAGTGATGCTTGCTCGCAGATCCTATTTCATTTCCGAAACCGGCCACATCTGCAAGTTTAACGAAGCCAAAAGTATCGAGAGTTCTGATAAATACGGGAGCCGTGACCTGATTGTTTATCCAGCCCGCATTCAATTAACATGCGTGATTACCTCCTGCCTCCACATTTGTAGCTGCGATTTTAGTTGAGCAATATTACTAGCAATGCCCGAAGGATGTTGGTGACCAGTAGCCACGGTGATGGCAGGCCAAATGGCCAAGTAATCGTAATGCAAATATTCGGCAACGTTTATGAAATCACAGTGATTAATGACTAGGGTGCGTTCCGGCAAGAAGCAATTACATCAACTACAACCTCTAGCGTTGAACAGGATTTTTGCTGATTAAAATAGGTATATGGTTGTCTGGAAACTGCTCCTTATAAATTCTATGATCCTTGTTCCTTTTTTCTTCCTCTTCTAAGGCTGCCTCTCAACATAAGTTCAAGACAGAATGTGAAACGTCAGGTCCACACGTTTCTTGTTCCCGTAATGGAACTCGCCAGTTCACAAAGGTCTTTTTATTGCCTGCGCTCTTCGCTAACGTCGTATACATAGAGGACCGTCAGCGGAAGTAGCTGAGCGTAGTTTTATGTGGGTTATCGCTCCCCAAGGTATTAAGTCATCTTAAAGCAGAAGCGCAGTGAAGCGGACGCGTAAACGGATGGCGTTTATGGTGCATGGTGCATAGAGCTCACGTTCCAAACGGCTAGGCTGCCTTCCAATCGCTAACTTTACCCCATCTTTTCCTAAATACACATACGCAGAAGACGATACCCCTGGGCTAGAGCCAAACTGACCCACTACTGCACCGGATTGTGCTAGTCTCTGGTCTGTTATGGTTGAATAATCATGCACCCACAAAATCTAGAAGTAAGCGCATTCCTTTAATATGCGAAATTTCTCCAAATGCCTTATAACTCTAGAACCAACCGGAAAAAATCACGTGAGACGCATCTTTTTTTAAAAAGGAACAACATTCGCTTAAATTAAAGTTTGAATAAGCATCGAAAGTGGCATGACGCGTTTTAAGAATAGTTATTTTCTTCAGGAAATCGGAAATTAGGGTGTTTGACAAGGTTGAATAATTCACTTGAATCAATTGGGCAGTCAAGTTAACGCATGCAATTTGGTGGACTTTATACGTTACAGTAGCTTGGTCGGGTAAAACCAGGTGTGCTTACACTCACACAGCTGAAGTGTCTAGATGGTTGGCTGTACTAAAGCCCTCTCTTTTCTGTCGTGAGTTCGAGTCTCATCGAGGTCGTCTATTTTTTCACAGTTTGCCCAAATAAAAATCAGAAATGCCAAGGGCTTTAATATGCCTATGGAATATATAATCGTAGTTTGCAGAAGCACGAAGAGAACTTATTTGTGCTAAAGGTCCGCTATATTTAACATGAGAAAAATAATGTGCGCGATTTTAAGCAATTTCGATTGCAAATGTCCCTTATAAGTTAGTTAATATGACAGCAAATCCGCTTCCTCGTTGTTGGTAGTGTTTTAAAATGGCATCACGTTACTTCGGTGTCCCTTCTCTCTATGCATTTTTTAATATGTAATTGTCTGAACAAGTGAAGTATGTTGCGTTCCGAGATGATGTGATAAAAAGAGAGAAGATCTTCGGAAAATCGAGTTTTACTCATGAAATTTCGAACAAGTATCACGTGTTCGTCGTCAGACTAAATGAAAAGTGAGGTCTGGGAATTTCGCACTAGAGGTTTTGGGGACAGAGGTTACAACGGATGGGGGGGGGCATGTGGTGGGAGGGTAAGTAAGTGTCTGATCATCGGTTTCGATGATATCAACCAAGTGCACCAACAGGTTGGTACAGGAGGTGACGGCCTCAGGGTTTAGTTTAAAGTGATAGAGGACGTAGTTAGCGGCTCCGCATTCTTCACCTTCTCTCATGAGTCTCGAAGACTAGACGGGATCCGGCACGGCTGCTGTATCAAATGCAAGCCAATACACCGCCTAATTTAGTCTTAAAGTGACAGTTGAGTTTGTGCGGGTGCTACTGCCCTATCTATCCCCACTCACCTATAGTAGGTGTCTGGCCAGACTTAGGTAAACCAGGACTGGTACTGCTTTCTTCTAATACTACATACTAGGGTGATAGCACTTGTTGGTTCTGGTACTGACTGTTGTGCAAGTCATAAGTGACGCTGATTGAGGTAAGCACTGGGCTCATGTCTAGTAGTACTGGTGCTGGCACTGACGCCACCATTTATTAGAGGTGATGCTGATTTAGCCAACGCTAGGGCTCATATCCCCTTGGTCTCAACAAGGAGTGTGAATCTGGGTTTATCTATTTTGGGTAAGTGAATGCTTGGGGTCATCAGCAAGCTGCGTTTGTCATGGTTTCCGCACTTTCATCCCTATCCATGGAACTGTAAGCACTAAGAAAATGCCGATATAGTTGCATGTCTATGCTAGAAGTGCTAGTTCAAGTACGGCCAGTACTCAGTATGCTATTAGTACTGCCTGTGTGTGCTTTTTTAGGAGTCGCACCTAGTCGCTTAGTCAAGTCCTGCTTCAGTATTGATAGTTCAGAAGTATGACTTGCATTCTATGTTTTCCAATTTACTAAAATAGTTGGGGAACATGAGGCTATCAGCTGAGGTGAGGTTTTTTTGAACAAGCTTCAATTTTTTTTTCTGCTACGATTCCTGCTTTTTTTCTGCTAGGTCTTTATACCGCTAGGTACTGGTAGCGGCAGTGTTATTTCTATTTGACTGACACTAGGAATGATGGATACAGCACGGTGAGAGTACACTACAATTTGTACTTTAGAGGACAACAGTACGAAGATACAGTATCAGGTAAGTAGAGTAGGTTGGTCTAGGGCTTTGCAACAGGAATAGGGCAGTAGCAGTTATGCTGGTAGTATTAACGATAGTGGTGATGCTCATCCATTTGGGCTTTCCATGGTTTTCGCCTACTCAACTCTATCCATCAGTCTGTGGTTAACGAGAAGTTATTGAGTATTATCGCGGGTTCTGACATGCATTTATGTCGTATTTTGCTACTTGCCGTTCTCAGGCTACCTTTTGGAATTAGTGCAGCATCTTACCCTAACTTGAGGTTTGGGGGACATCTCCGTCTAATAGGAAGGCAATCTGGTCCCTAATCAACTATCATTGCTAGATCCTTTAACTGTGTCAGGGGCAGATTAGTAAGCAGAGCAGATCTTTTGTTGGAATGTGTTTGACCTCGAGAGAGCTAGATGTGCCTATCCTCTGTTCAATAGGGCGCATATTACTCTATTACTTTGTTTAGCTATGTGGGAAGTTATTTTCTATACTGTATCAATAACTGGGTGAAGAAAACAAGCATTCAAAATTTGCAATAAGCATATCAGGTGCGATTATGAGCTTACCATCGGCCCCCTTTCTGTCCGAGAAGACTGTATAAGACCTTCGGATATTTTTCTGTCAGCGATTTTGGCGAGTACGTCCTTCCTCCAGTGCGGGGAGGCGCGTATCATCAGATGTATGCAGATTTTCCATTTGATGCGGCTATCACGCGTGGGGGGATATCCGGTTGCGGTTATTTCCGATCGACCGACCGATATGATTGGTTTGTGAGCGGCCAATGGCTATCCATTTTGCTAGTGAGCCTGTGTCCGGTTTGACGCCTAGACTCCTTCGTCCGATCGTAGATGCCAAGCCTCTTTAGTATACTGTTTGTCTAGGTAGGCAAGTTATTTGCTCACAGAATTCGTGCACTAAGTATGAGATCGCAACCCCTCATCACGATTCCTGTCTTCGTCCCTTTCCAGCGCCAGCTTACTGGCTGCTCTCACACACCGCTCATCGTAGATCTGGAAATCAGCTTTCGCGCATCCGAAATTTTACCTAGACTGATTTGCAAGACACCCGGGCGACCGTTCACTTCCGGTAGTTAGGGTGGGAGGGTAAGTAAATGTCCGACCATCGGTTCCGATGATATCAACCAAGTGCACCAAACGGTTAGTACAGGAGGTGACGGCCTCAGGGTTTAGTTTAAAGTGATAGAGGACGTAGTTAGCGGCTCCGCACTCTTCAGCTTCTCCCATGAGTCTCGAAGACTAGACGGGATCCGGCACGGCTGCTGTATCAAGTGCAAGCCAATACAATACAATCGCCTAACTTAGCCTTAAGTGACAGTAGCCTTTTGCGTTGGTACTACTGTACTATCTGTCCTCACTCACCCATAGTAGGTGTCTGACCAGACTTAGGTAAACCTTTCTTCTAATACTACTTACTAGGGTTTGACTTTGTGATAGTACTTTTTAGTATTGATACTGACTGTTGTGCAAGTCAGAAGTGACGCTGATTAAGGTTTGCACTGGGTTCATGTCTACTAGTACTGATGCTGGCACTGACACCGCCTTCTATTAGAGGTGACGTTGGTTTAGCCAACGCTAGGGCTTATATCCCCTTCGTCTCAACAGGGAGTGTTTATCTGGGTTTAACTATTTCGCGTAAGTGAATGCTTTGAGTCATCAGCATGACTGCGTTTATCATGGTATCGTCACTTTCATCTCTATCCATGGTACTGTGCGCACTAAGAAGATGCCGATATAGTTACTTGTCTATGCTAGAAGTGCTAATTCAGTAAGGCCAGTACTTAGTATGCTATTAGTACTGCCTGTGTATGCTTTTTAAGGAGTCACACCCAGTACGCACTCCCAATCTGTGGGATGCAATAGTGATTAGCATTTATCTGTATATTTAATAAAAGTCTTGCCTGCCTCTGTGTGGACCTATATTATCATTGGTGGATGGCAGTTATTTGTAAGTCGATCGCGGAGCTTGGGCACACACACGCGCGCATGCGCGCCTGTCCGTATTTCAGTCACACGCGACGCGCCCCTGCCTTTCGCGGGCCAGTCTGTACGTCGATCACACAGGGAACAGTGCTGGTGTCACTGTGTCTGTGGTTGTCCCCTGTATCGTTGGCAGGCCGCTGTTTCATAGTCGCGATTGACACCCGACGTGACCGGCGGATTTTAATACGCCACGGGGGATAAGCGGAGGGTGGGAAGGGGTCATCGCGTCCAGGCCATCCCGGCCGCTTTAAACGTCACCCCCCCACCCGCCAATGTAGCGAGGGCTATAACGGTGTTTGCACAGCTGCTTCAAACTCGCTGAGCCTAAACCAAGTATCCAAAGGCTACCGACTCAAGACGTCGACACCTTGCGTCCTCACAACTCCCACAGGAAGGTATGCCTCCGCCCAGGGGTGCCAAAAGACACCTACCAAATAACGCACAAGCCAGACAGCCCTCTGACTCGATCCACCCATACCCGACTGCGGCGTCTCGCCGCATGACTGCCATCATCTCTTCGCCTGCAGTTTCCGGCCAGGCACCCAACTTACTCCCGTGGACCTTTGGCTCAAGCCGGCTGAGTCGCGGCTTTTTTAATCTCCCAACCAGATTCAGTTTGAGCTCCGGCGGGAACCCTTGATCCAACAAGGGCTACCAACCAACCAACCAACAGCCCTCGAAGAAGAGAGCTAGGTAGGTTAAGATATTCGAACCGTCGGCAAAACGAAGTACCCAAACGTAGAAGTGCATGTCTGGCTATGCAAGCATCACAGAGAGCGGATCAACGCCCAACCGATGCTGGAAACTCCAGTTTGCAACCAATTCACATACGGTTTGGTGACTCTAGCCCGTTGGTTGCTTCCATAAATGCTCAAGTGTGGAACAAAGCCTAACTCAATTACAACCCAAGTCTTGGTTATGTGGAAGATGCAAATTTTTCTATTGGGAAGATGGTAGAAGTTTGCGGATATTTTCAGGCGAAAAAATAGACTGGTGAGACAATCGGCATGTGCTGTTCCAACGGCGAAGTTCTACTAAATAACTTACCTCCACCACCAGAAATGCTCCAAACATTGCTTGCTGGTAATACCGACGACTCGAAAAATGTTCTTTCGAATATAAGGAAATACAACGGGGTTTTTCAAATGACATCCTTTGGTGCCAACGTTGTTCGTGAGGTTGAATTTATGCCTACCTTTAAGGTGGAAGGCTGTTTGCCACCGGATTGGATTGTTACTACCTCCTCATGATGGCAAGCCAAAGTTTCTACAAATATACTTCGTAGAAGACATCAACCTAAATGCTCAAAGCCGATCCCCAGTGTACCCAGGCTTAAAGCATCGCATAATACTGTCCCTTCAAGACATGCTACACCAGCGCAACAGCTACGTTAACAGTTTTAAGTCCGCCCTGGAGGTGCATGCTTCCCTTGGTTTCGCCGTTGTCATAGATGCCGATAAATGCCCTCACGGAGAACAGCAACGGAGATTTAATGCTCCCACGTTAAACGAGGTGGCCGTCATCATGTCAGATACGCAGCATAGCAACAGGGATATTGTCTTGAGGAGGAGAGACGATAGACTGCAAATGATTTATGAGATACACCGTTCATACGATTTGCAGTCGCTACTTTCTGTACAATTACTCCTTCTGAGCATACACATACTATTAATCGAGTCAAAACAACCTCAGAAGTTCCGACCGAATCACCTTCTTCATAATCTTCTCACTCTCATACATGGTTTGCCTACACAAGGAGACAACAACATTTAAGGAAGCTCAAGGCGAAGCCGAGCTTCCGCGCTAGTACAATAATATAGCGTTTTTAGAGAAGTGAATAAAGTCAACTCTGGGCTCTTATCTCCACATGTCATTAATTTCCAACCCATAAAAATCCTACAAACATCGCTTTCATATGACAAAATGGTGGGAATAGAGGGTTTATGGGGTGCACCACTTAACCTACTGTTGCTGGAATTTAATCTGTATGCAACACCTCAGTTAGTAGTCTGTACTTCTTATTGTTTTGCGATTTAGAAAGTGCCCCTATGGGAATTCATCTACGAGTAAAAAAATGCATTTTCACAGCCTAGATAAAAGTGGCACACACTGCAGGGTGACAAATGTTAGCGGTCAACAGTACCGGGGGGCTTTGAAATCCAGATTTTTTAGTGTGTAAGAACAGATAACAAGCCTGACCAAATTTGGTCACCTAACATTTGAACTATGGTTAAAAAGAGAGCAAAAACCTAAGAAACGAAGTGGAAAACAGTCCGAGGGAGAGAGCTTAGGCGACCTGCATTCTGCCTACGGTGACTCTTTGTGGGATAGACAACCACGAACTGTTGCTAGGTTTTTCACCCGAGATTGCGGCTTCCCAAAGTCGAGTGTACTCCCGTCCAGATAACAAATAATAGCGAAATGGGGTTATCTATTCGGTGATAGCTTCTGCCAAGTGTTTCGTGTATCTAAACAACGGAAGGCTCAAGTAGGTCCTATCACGGCGATCCGAAAAATCTTAAAATCAGTGGCTCCGTTCGCCCGACCTGTCTGCTTTCAGCACGGAGGTGGCTGCTCTATTAAAGAGTCTTCGTAACCAACGTGGTCCTGTTGCCTGTCCATGCCGTGTAAGTTATGATCCATACGAAAATTCGTCGCTGTAATTTCTTCTTGCTGGACATTATACAATTTAAGACCTGCGCTGATGGTTGGCACCTCTCTGTTTGCATTCTAGGGGAGAAACGGCCAAAACAAAGGTAGGACAAGGATATATTGCTCACAGCGGACTGAAAAAAAACAGCCAGACAGAGAGAAAGAACACCGCTGGTCAATGTTATTTTGCGATGCCTTATTATGGGTCAGACAACCACAACTTCTGCCAAACTTCTTCTTTTTGCAATTTGCGGCTGCCCAATGTCAACTGTGATCCCTCCAAAAGGTTACCGCATGGAAAAAACTGTAGTCAATTTGGTGATCTAGTTGATCCTGTTCTTTCGCACGCTCGATGTCGAATTGCCGCTCGTACGCTCGAAGCTAATCGATACTCCCGCTTTATTTGATTGGCTGCAGATGCCAGGGCATTCACACCGCAGTCAAGGCCTCACAACAAACAAAACTTCACGGACACACCTGGCGTGCGGAAATAACTGGCAACTGGTTCGTGACACAGACTCCATACAGTTCATTTTCCCGCAGTAAGGGTGTTCCAGTTTATTCCATCTTCCCTGACTTCCGATTTGGGAAACCTTAGGTTTTCGACATCAACAACTTCCGACACATCGTCGACTTGTTAAAAATTAGACAGTTTACGAACTGCGCTGATAAGTTGCACAGTTCGCGATTCAAATTAAAATATTTCACCCAAGGTTAATGAAATGCAGCAGTTCTCCTGTTGAGAGAGAGAAGGTAGTTGGGGTTCGTAGCCGGTTGTCAATCCTTCGATATGCATGCTACTGTGGTCTGCTCTTCGTGTGATTGTCATCGCGTTGGCGTCGCAAAGTTCTCCCATCGCCATTTTGCTGTTACACACCTGCAAACATACGCCGACCGCTACTGTTTGCTCGATAGTACGTGCACGCAGTCTCGGGTGCTCATTTGTTTTTCGCGGTGATATCCACATACAAGGTAGAGGTCCCTGCGAATCGCGTGTATACCCAGTCAGACTGTGTAATTAATTTGCTTGTCTCAGAGTCCTTTGTGTTTGCAGAGGAAGTTGCCATCCAAAGTGTCATTCCTAACTCTTTGATTACCACGCTTTGTGGCAAAAAATGAGGCATATATAGATTAGCAGAGACCCTTCGTTGCAGTGGACTTCAAGTTTTAAATTTGCGAAAATTCCCATTGAAAATTGCAGGCTATAAATTGGTGGACAGAGGTTTGTTTTCGATTTAGTCTCGTCAGGGATGGATATTTACATGGTAATTAACTGAATAAACTCTCAGGGTCCAGCTTAACCACGTGTGCACGCAGCCCTGGCGAGTTGTTCCCACGCGGGCTGATAGAAGGAACAGCGCGGTTGTCAGGGCAGCTGGGGGCAGAGGTAATCGGGGCCAAACATCTGATCAGCCTAAGGGGGAAGTGGTAGCCGAGAGAGGTGATAAGTTGTAGGCTGTTGGATTAGCGACTCTCGGCCGTTACGAAATTCTTTTGGGCAAACTAGAAGCCGCGCAACTTCATCACCAGATAAATAGTCTGACATACTATAGGCGCTACGTGGATGATATATTAGTAGCTGCATCGGAATAAACTATTATTTTAGCTCTAATGCATACTGTAACTCAGGTGCACCCGTCTATTGAGTTTACACCAGAAGAAGAACAGTCCGGATCGATACCATTTCTTGGCATAATAATTAGTAAAGGGACTGACTGGAGTATTCAACGCAAGGTTTATCGTAAGAAGACGTGGTCCGGGCAATGCACGTATTTGCTTGGATAAGTGAAGTAAGTTGCATTCCGAGATGATATGTTGAAAAGAAAGCAGATCTTCGGAAAATCGAGTTGTACTCGAGTACAACTTAGTTTTTCCGAAGATCTGCTTTCTTTTCAGCATATTTGCTTGTTTCGTACCGTTAAACTTTAAACGAAATCTAATATGACCTTTGCCGCAAAAGGCGATAAGGATCTGCTAGTGATAATATTAAAGAGAAGTTTAAGGTTTTTGAGGACGTTTTCGACAAAATGAGTATCTCAGTAACTTTATCGCGAAGGACTTGGCTGAAAGATGGCCAAAACCCTCGCTATTAACAGCAGAGAAGAAGAAAATATTCATCCAGGTCCAATTTCAAGGACACGGATCAAGCGAACTTCTAAGGAGGCGCGTGAGTCAAGCTGTAGCAACCACCTTTCCATTAGCCAACGCCCGTGTACTGTTCTCGATTACTCCTATCCTATGCGGAGAGATCAAGGACAAACTGCCAGCCCAGACCACCTCGATGTGCATCTATCTATTCGCTTGCTCGTGTGGGGCATAATATCTTGGTCGCATGAGCCAGCGTTTTTCCAAGAGAGTAGGAGAACACATTATAGCTTGGTTAACGAAGGGCCAACTAAAGGGTAAAAACAGTTCCATTCTAGCTACCTGGTAGTCTCAGACCATCACGCGGATGCCAGCGAGGCCTTCCGAGTGGTCTACAGGGCGCCCAAGCCTTGGACAATGTCTGTTGGCTACGACAGAAGTGGCTGCCATCAAGATACACCGACCTGTCCAGTGTGCCCAAAAGAATTTCGTAACGGTGACGCAGTTATCATGGCCAAAAGTCACTAGTCCAACAGTCCGCAGATTTGTGACTACGATTACCCCCTCACCCCCCCTGACAATCGCGCTATCTTTTCGGCCAACACGCATATTTTATTCATTTAATTACGATATAAATGTACGGGCCCGAAAAGAATTTATCGAAACCATACGTATGCTCAACAATTCATCTTTTGGGACTTCAAGTTGCAGAAAACCAGCTAGTCTCGTGCTTTGTCACCAAGGCTGTTTATTACGTAAAAGGTGGATAAGCATAAGCTGTTGCTTCGCGAGCACTGGCTATTTTGTGAGCATACACATACAGCAGCTGTGTAGAATGATTACTTCATCGTCCACGAGCTAGTTCGTGTATTGGAGGAGCGTGCTATTTATTTCCGTTCCTGCAGGTAAGCGTTGTTGACCAACGGGCTAACCCAGATAGAGTGGCAAGTTGGGTTTCTTACATACGATCGTCCCTGTCCTTATGTTATTCCCAAGGGGACCCACCAAAATTGTTTTTTTCTCTGTACACTTTAGCAATCTCGTTGTCCACAGTATGTTTTGACAGTCGTTTCGGATAATTAAGCAGCGCTGGGGCGCATTGATTATCTCCTCGCTGGGAGAGATGTTGTAATGGTAGCCAAGGCCGAGATGTCACCGCGCAAGTTCGTCTCGTGTGAGCCCCCAAGGAAGAACACGAAAAGAAGGGGGCGAAAGTAGAAGATTTGAGTGTAAAAGATACAACATATTTAGGACAACAAACGCGTGTAACACGATATCCATCGAGCCAATCAGCTTCTCTCCTGGCGTGGGCGCTGACAAGATTGGCTGGTGACTCAGTGACTGACTGCAGCTTGAATGTTAAACTGTCGGTTGATTGACAGCCACTATGCGTTCGCTCGCATGTAGGCCGATCGATACCCTGCTGTGAGCGTGGATGCTTGCTGCCTGTATGCTAGCCGTGAGGTCCCTCCTGACAAGAGGGCGGTCAAGATTTGGTCCAAAGTTCCGAAAAAATACATTCATTTGGTAGACTGTCTGTCGTGCTTGGACGAAAAAAAAAGTAAAACAACTCCGTCCCCATCACCGTGCCTCCCACCCGTCCCCCCTCCCGCGGTTGACCTAATAGACAGTGTTAAATTTTCGACAATCCAGCAGCCAACGAGCCTGAAAGGTGGACGTGACGGCTCTCAGCGCTGACTTATATCTTCAGAGCTCAAGGAATTCTGTTTCGAATAACCTTTTTTCTGAAGATCCGAATATCCGAAGACGAAGCGAACGTACGTCAACATCGCCGAGCGGAATGGTGTGCGATTGCTGCCCCGCACCTCAGTAACAACCGACTCATGGTCAGAAGTCTGCCATTCTATGGGATCCAATTCGTCCCCGTGGTCAGCGTGTCCCTTCCGCACCCACTCCGCAACCGTCCGACTACGTGAAGAAAACATTCAGAATTTGTCGGCTACGTAAAACGACGTTTCAGCAAAGTAAATCGAGGGGAAGTTAGGCCCAGGAGAGTACGAGCACCTACTGCGGACATCCGTGGAAATAAAAGGTGCGATTAAATTCTTCGTTGTCTAGTTTAAAAGACGAATGTCATGAAAAATTTTAAATTTTATTAGGCGTCTGATTGAAGGGGGGTGGAGAACTGGCATATATGGTCACTTTTAGCGCCAGAGAAGCAAAAGTCGTGTAATTCGCCCTCTAACAGAAGCAAGGTTGATTTTCTACAAATTGGATAAATTCCATCAGACCCAGAGAACTAGATTGACTATCCAGAACGAATCCATTCAGCTCGATGACTAAATAGATGCTAATTAAAAGTTGTCCTCTTCCAAACCTGCCTTTGGTTTTTACTTGATTAAAAGTCAATAAAATACAATAAGTATTAACTTGAGCCTTCCATTTATTTCGGCAAAAAAATCGCGTTTCGTTTACGATTGGTATTGGTATGAAAACGAAAATACCAAGGCACCAGGTATAGAATAAAAGGCCAATTTTCAGACTTTTGTTCAGAGACAGTAAAAGATGATATTTTCAAATGCAAGCGTTATGGAATCAAAACATTAATTTTAAGAGGGTTGTTATGTTATTTTCCGCTCTACGTTAAGAATAGAAATATGGCATGGTAAAAAAGTCCAATATCAGGAAAACGATAACTGTCAGCATACTGTGTGCACAAGTTTCATGTTCACGCTCGCTCTCGCCACCCTCGTTCTCGTTAAGTTTGAAGCCACACAAGATTTAATGAACTAGCCTGGGGCTTGTCCTTAAAGTAAGATTAATTTGCAATGGCGTTTCCCTAATTAAATTAGTGCCATGTTTTTCTACCTTGGCGGATTTTTCTGAATTCTGGTGCAATTTAAAAAAACCTTCACCGCTTGACAGCAAGCGGTGATTCCTTCGTTATTTCGAGGTTTTAAGGTCCTATTACTGCAAACACTGAGACCTTTAGATGCCTTCGGAACAACACTTTATTCCCCATTAAGTTAGCTTTTTAAAAGTGATCTTTTTATTATAGACACGCTCTATCAAGTAACCACTGAATAACTCTAACCTCTTACAAGCATCTTTGGCTCACCAAATTGGTCTGTGAAAATAAATTATATGGTTACACGTAACCAAAAACGTAAGTCGTTTGCTAACCGAGGTTGGGTGTGTTTAGTACTTATTTTTGTTTCAAATGCGGGCGACGATGCTTATCTTTTTGTCCTTTACTTTGTAGACTCTCACGAACTGGACATTTCGTCCCTACGGTAAAAAATGAAAGAAAGATTTTATTTCAGATGGCCGTGACCTCCTCGCGTGTTGGCCGCACTGGACAGCCATGAAAACTGTTTCGAGAGTCAAGTGCTTTTGCGAATTAGCATAATCAGTCACCAACCCTTTTACAATAGATAGTCACCTTTTAAAACTACAACAGATTTTGTAAACGCATCTTATTCCTCAAATCGACTCTAGTAAGTTGCTGCCAACAGTGCTTAAGGAAGGCTCCACGACCCACCTGTCCCCTAACCAAGGCTCATCGTGATAGACTCTTGGAACTTCACCGAATTCTAAATATCTTACTGACAAGACCGATCAATTTTTTACGAATTATGCTGATAGATGAGAAAGATCATGTGGAAGAAATCCTGTCAGATCGCTCAACGTTCTTAAAATCAGCTAAGGACAAGCATAGGAAACAGGCCACTGAAAGCCAGCTGAAAAAATTAATTGAAGAGCTTCACAAAGAAGAATGATTATCTAAAAAAAGAGCTGGGTGCGCTAAGACCCGTTGGTACTACACTACCTAGAATGTAGGACCTCCCAAAATTCATAAAATAGTTGAGCCACTTCGTCTTATCCTAGACGGGAGAAACTCGCCCTACCACTTCATTTAAAAATGGCTTGCCGAAGTTTAAAGCCGTAACACAGCTGTCTGTACCCCAGAAGCCTGAAAGACACTGTTGACTTCGTCGAGGCTGTCAAGAGTACTAACATAGGTGAAATGAAGATATTGTCATTAGACGTATGTTTACTGTTTACAAATGTACCGGTAGTAGAAAACGTAGAGCAACTTTGTGACTTTATACAGGAAACAAACTACCAGATAGAGAAGACAATGGAAACGCCTAAAGAACTACTGGCGTGCTGTACACAAAATGTACAGTCAGTTATTCAGGCAAATAAACAAGACGACGATCGGCTCACCACATGGACCATTCCTCGCAAATGTCTTCATGGGCAAGTTCGAGGAAAGGAATCTCAAAGACGCAATCAATGACCTTGTGCTCTATGTTTGATAGATGAATGACAAATAAGCCTACTGATATGGATGGCCTTTAAAGTGTTAAATAACTCATGCAGCACTAAGAGTAATGCAGAAACGGAACCGAACAACGAAATCGCTTTCCTAGATGTCCTCCTACACAAACAAGAGGATGGTTTAATACAACACCGGATATTCCTTTCATCCTCCCCGGAAGATTATGTTTGGACCTCGCATTTTTGCGCATAGTAATAACACCGGATATTTAGAAAGAAAGCCTAGATAGGGAAATACATAAGGTTTCATAGTTTCATTCCCTTTAATCTAAAACGAAACTTAGTCCAGGGATTAGCAGCCAGAATACGACGCGTCAGCTCTTCTGAAACAGTGGAAGAAGAATTGCAGCAGCTACAAAACACACTTGCAAAAATGGCTTCGAAAAAGGTTCATTCTCCGAAACATCAAGGAGCGTGTCACAAAGACTGCCGCTGCAACGGCAGAAAAGAAAGGGTTTATTTATAAGACTGCCTTTTCTAGGAGAGGCGACAAGCGAACAGGTAAGGCGACGTCTAATAGCAGTGATCACAGGAACCATCCCGGCGACAACCATACGCGCATTCTTCACCAACTCTCCTGTCCTGCAGATGTGCATTTACTCCTTCACCCGTTCCTGTGGAGCGGGATAAATTGGCCAAACAACGCGACATCTGGAGAAGAGGGCACGCGAACACATACCAGCCTGGCGCGGCAAACGATAAAATCGATCGATTTTAAGTTCAGTACTCGCATACTTGATCGATAAGAACCACTAAGTTAACGCGAGAGAAGCCTTTCAAGTTACATACTAGTCACCGACACACTAATCTTAGGGTTTACGCAAACTGGTGCTCGCCACAGCCGAAGCAGTGGAAATCCTTTTAGCAAAGCCCAGTTTCTGCTGTCAAAAGGCACTGGTAGCCAAAGGCTGCCTATCTTGGCCAACTACACAAGTGAATACCATGCCGCCCCCTTGCCCCTCTTCCCTGCTCGCCAGATCCAACGTCCTCAACAAGCTGGCGCCAGCATGCGTTAGACTAGGGGACACAGCGATGACTATTTACACTCCCCCATTACGCCGAGGACCGTTTAAACACTACATATAACTGACCACTTTAGTCCTCTATTGGCCTGATGAAGAATTGCCGAAAACACGTGTTTGCCAAGATGACTTATTCCTAATTGTTTGCAGTTGTCCGCATAGTGTTCACGAAGATGCCTCCAATGCAGCCTAACAAAAGATGCATGGTCATAGAAATGCCAAACCAGACACCTCACCCTCTGAATTGCAGACTTTACGCTGTACGTAACCTGGACCACATGAAACTGCTCACGTATTGTATGGGCCTATAGTCTTATTCGATAACACAGGGACATTTAAACTGACATCTCGAAGTACGATGAGTATTTTTAATGCGTTGCTCTACCGACGAAAAAGGTGTCTTTAAACCTAAACCTTTTCTGTTCACTGGCCGGTGTTTTCATTTTCAGTTGCACCGATCAACTGACATTTGGCTATGCAGGCATAACTATAGCCATGCAGTTTCGGTTCGCCGCAACTAACCTAGTGGTCTTGCTTCAGCAACTGAGCTGAGGTCTAGGCCGTCCAACTAACACCTCTGAAATGCTGCCCTGTCAATTTGATCCAATATGTCACAGAAAAGTCATTCATTTTGAAATTTTTTGCGTAATCAGAAAAGCAAAATTTTTAAGGATATTCAGCGCAAAACTTTCCACTGCAAGTAATTTAAGCCAGTTCAAAATTATTGGCGTCAACAGCATGGGACACCTAAGCCCCAAAATACTACCTTCTAACCTATACTATCCGCAATCAGATGACCATCCTGATGAAACCGAATCCCCTGTAAAGTCTCGGGAAGGAGGTTTGGATTTGCTTCTCTGTTTACTAGACTGCACATGGTATGCGCACTAACATTTAACTATTAACGAGCCAGCAATGAGTCAAATGTACTGAAATATTCAAACCAAAATTTTTTTCTTTATCAACTTAAGACTTGGCTAATTAGCAGACTTAAGAACATCACAGAACTGCTTGATTTATCATGGTTTTGGTGATTTTATGCACTTTCTATTTGAGAAGTAGAAGACGACTCGATCGCTGGGATAATATTTTTATTCGCCTAACGGACTTTCAAACGTCAGTTGAATAAACATATTGCCCCAGCGATTGAGTCGTCTTCTACTTTTCAATTACTTCCTAGGGCTCGCATGTTCTCTTGTATTAGCACTTTCTATTTGTTTGGTAGATAAATTATTGATTTTCTGAGTCTCCTGTCCACTGCCCTTTGTGGAACACTACACGCGGTATCAGCAGTTTGGAACATTGGCTAAAATACAGCAATTTCGATAAGTGAGCACAATATCAATGGCGTCTTTCTCATTACTATTTCCTAAAAATGGTCAGAAACATTTGTGCCATTTAACATTTCATATTGGTCCTTTGCGAGTAAGGTAGGATGACTGACGAGTACGAAATGCAAGAGAGCAACGTAGAAGACGGATATGTGTTTCAGGGTCCGTGATTTGATTCTCAGTTATGTTTTTCATTTTTCTCTTCTTGAAGGAACGTATGCTATGCCTACATGTAGGGGGCACATCGTAGTGCTGTTCACCAAAATTTAAAAGCTTCCAACCCACAAAAAATATTGAACAAATCATCCTACCTGCTAACTCTATGGAGTAATATATGTAGTCTCCCATGCTAAACCGTATTTCTAATGTGAAAGAAAAGTCGCGATTTTTGCACGCTTATTTTGGCCCTTTAGTGGACAAAGGCTTTTGTCTTCTTGGAAAAAATAACCAGGTGCAAAAAAAATTTGCGTTTTCTCGGATCATTTCTCGTAGCCTGACAGTAAATGAGCCTATAAGCATTGCGGGAAGCGTCGTAATGAATGAGTGGCCTTTTCACCTTAGGGAAAGGAAATTGTAAAAGAAGAGTTGGCACTTTAGGATGCGGCTTTGAGAATCAGTAGGAAATGATATGAAGAAAAGTCCACGATGAATGCTGACGTATATAACAAGGAAAGTCTGGTGGAAAGACCCCGTTGAAGGCGAATGCCTCGTTGCACGCAATTCTGCTTGAATGGGCCGAATGTCCTCTTGGGTGTTCTTATTAATCGCCAAGGCATTTGTGTGTAGGTCAGAAAGTTTACGCTTGCTTTCTTCATTCAGTAACCTAAATACGAAAGAAATCCACAGATTTACCTGGGAAAAAACTTGTAATACGAAATATATTGCCGTTTAAAAATCCACGAATACGAAAGGATGGTAGTTTCAAACACACACACGCACACACTGAGAACTCAATCGTCGTTACTGACTACATCGAGTGGTGTTAAGATTACTAAGGTTAACTCCTGTCACTGCGATCTTCCAGGCCCGATTTCATATGAGAAAAAGAGGTGGGAGGCCAGCGTGGTAGGAACAGTATGTCCTGCACAGAAGGATTTGAGAATAATCAGTAGGAAGTTGCCGCTCGGTCTGGAATGGTGTTCGACCGTGGGGGCCGTGTAAGAGCACGTGGTCGTCACAGCGGCAAACGACGCTGCCTGCGTGTGCTCTCTGTTGGTCGGATTCCAGTGTGTCCGTCAGCGCAGGAATTGTCACAAGTGCCCAGACTGGGTTTTGTGTGAGTCAGCCTCAGGGCGATGATTAGCCTGACCAGAGCTCGAACTAGAGCCAATGTAATGATTCCATCAAAAAGATCGGAAGCCGGACCGGACGTATGTGGCTGATGTGAGCTCAAGTTCTACACACACGAAGGACTAGAATTTCGGAAAAATACAACAAAGGGGAAAAATTGGATCCCATCGAGTGGGGCTGCCATGTAGAAGGAGTTACCAATGGAAAAAGGGGACATTGCAGTCTACCTCTACGTATTGAGAAAAGACCCCCGCAGTCCGCCACTTGGCAACCTTTGGGGTCAAAAATTACTCGTATTTGGAGGCGCAAATGACAGCATGATGGTACAAGCATGCTATCCAATAAACCAAAAAGCTGACTATGAAAGCGACTTAATGAAATCTTGATGTACGTAACTAATCTGAGCTCCAGGTTCAGCAAAACCACCTACGAAGGAACCTAAAGCCTTCACAAACGCGACAAACCAGATCCAACGCCACATATAGTGGTTGAAGGTTGATAAGATGAATTTTTGGTAGATTTCATTTGCTATATCAGCGCTGTTTGGACGGAAAGAACACTAAGTACTTATCATCGCTGCACGAAAAAGTAACTGCTTTCTTTTGTGTGTCGTAAACGTCCGTCTTAATTTTGGCTCGAGCTAGAGAGTAGATATGCTTTTTCTGAAAGTCTTGACCAAAGTTCTGAAATGTGGTTTCAATTGAAGGTGATCGTTTACGTCGGATTGTTGTATCAATAACTTAATACCATATTCCTAGAATAGATCACTTACACGAGAATGACGACCAGTGAACGAATTTACTTCTCACTGCCTGCCAAGGCACGCTTTGTAAAATGACTACTCAGTTATTGCATACTTTCACACAGGTTCTTGAAGGGCTTACCAGTTTTAAGATATTTTATAGATTATGTGCACAAAATATTTTCATTGTACCCTCCTGTTAGAGAATTGCGTCTTCTTCAAATATGATACTGAAGAGGTGAGTGGGTTTAAAGTTCGGTTAACCGTTTTTAAATTTTAGAAAATCTTGGACCCTTACGGCCGTTATACTTGCAAACTAAAAAGTGTATACTTCCGTTTAAGGATGCTCATACATTTCTACATTTCATTAATAAGACGACATATATAACTGAGGCTATTAAGCAATGGGTATAAACCATAATGCATGCGCTATTAGGTGCATTTATTATTGATCAAATATGTTTATTGGCGGTACATTTGAAGGTCTTCGAAAATCCCTCACTAAAAACCTTATTAAACCTGCAAGACATCCTTTCTTCAAGTATAGTTTTTAAAAAGACGTAATTAATCAACAAATAAGTACAGAAAAAGAATATTTTTTGCGTATTTTCTCGCCAGCTTGTCTTCTTTCCTATTTAATATTGCGTCAGCAACCACACTTTCCGACAGCGTTGTAGAATTTCATAGGTGATTAACAGATCCACAATTGCGCAGCAAGTGATAAACCAAAGTTTTTTATGGTCTGTCATTGGGGCCAATTTACGGCTTCCCGGAGAGAGAGGTTACGAAAAGCAAAAAGGCCAAGCAGATTATCAACAGTTTTCCCCAAAAATCTGTAATAAAACTTTGCTGATTTACTTTCTCTTGTTGGAGAGAAAGAAGACGACTAACTCTCGCGTGCAACGTCTTGTTTAGTTGTGTTGATGGCTGTTAGAAGCACCAAACGTGACCTCAGACTACGCTATCAGTCAGGAGTGACAAAGTCTTACGGCCTCTAAGGTCGCTTTCACGTCCCCTAATGGATCTGAGAGCCCCATCTGTCATCATTAGGGTGTTTTGCTCAATTAACTTAGAATGTCGTGGTGGAGTGACAAAGAAGCCGCATTGAAAAAGCAGAAGCAAACACTCTTTACACACAAAAAATGACCTATCAAGTTGAAAGAAGAAAAAAACGAAGATATAAAATATGGTTGACATCGTCTTCGGATGCAAAGGTGATATTAGCTGCGACAGTTGCGTGACTAGCGTAAGCAAGGCTTGGTTTATCGACCAGGGCGTTTAGGATGCTGAGGATTAACACAGTGAGAGTCAAGAAGTTCAAATAATTGCAGGAAACGCACATCCTAATGCGAAGGCCGACCTAACATCAGCGACCTACTTAAATTTCCAAATTTGCAAAATGTGCGGGTCCATAACTTCAGCCTGAGTGAGGGCTTAACGGAACAGTGGCGAAATGTGATCACAGTAGAAGTGTCAGTAGTGATACGTGGTTCAAAAACCATGTAAATTGTCACGGAAAGCTGACTAAACGGAAGTATGCTTTAGACGAAGTAAACGCGATCGCTAAGAGGAGAATTTAATTCGCCTGACGGTTCGGATTCCCTCTTGGACCCCTCCTAAGAGACAGTAAATGGTGGCTACTGTTTGTGATGATGGGTTCGAAGGTGAGTCCGAACCGCTCTTGCTCAGACAATGTCTCAGTATGGAGTCTCGAAACGGAATTTCGTTCTGCTTGTTGACTGCCTGTGGGCCTGAGACCCTTGACTGGAGTACCTAGTGGCTCACTCGCTTTTCACCTCTTGCGCACTGCCAAGCCATCACCACACTAATTACGATCCCAGCGGTTGTTACCGGAGCTAATAAGTATAGTACGGATGCCGGTGACCGCTATGAACGATAAATACCGCACAATCTATGCATATATCAACCCGATCTGTGCTTGTCTCACACCATTCTACGGTCACTTACGATCAAAGATTCTCGACAGAATCCGAGACGTCAGACAAGTGAAGTGTATTGTTCCAGCGACCGCATCTTTTACTTTTGAATTTCAAGACTGCTTACCTTTTCCATAACTAACAGTACAAAATCAGTTTTTTACTGGGCACACCTGTAATAAATCCTACCTCTTACTGCTTCCATAAAACTGATAAGAATGGCAAAATGACCAGCTTCTTCCGGCCGGTGAGCTTCTCAAGACTGAAAAAGTATCTCATGGTGTTTCCTAGCTATCACGTCACGGGCAATTAGCCTTCGACCAGAAGCTGGCCACAACCCGTTGCTAATATCGAGAGCCGGAAGTCTGCGTCAAGAAATCCCAAGGGAGCCAGCAAAATCAAACATCTTTTCGTCTTGTATTAATAAATAGAAGAAGCATCGTCCCAAGGATTGCTCAATCAATAAATATAATGGAACAGACATTTGCGGTCGTTCGCGTACTGCTTTTGAAGTATGCTATATAGAAAAGCTGCTGCGCAGTTTGGTTAAAGGTTGGTTATGTTATAAGAAAAATGTGAGGAAATCCAGTCAAGGCAGTTTCCATAAAAGTAAATGGGATGCTTTTGGTTGATGTAAACCATGATAGACAATCCATTTAAATTAGGGACTCCACATTAGGGGGCGCATGCAACCTCTGAACGACCTAGTAGCATTGTGGAGGGTGCAGAATACTATTTGTTTTATTAAAAATATATTTAGTTACACGTACGCCATTGGTAAACTTGCAGAGGAGATTTCCTGCGTATTTGTCGTGTATATTGCTATTTTTAGTCGTAGTTTGCAAAATTGTGTACATTAGTTAATTCTTATATGCTAGTTAACTCGTATAATTTCTGTCTCCAGTAAACAGTGGGTATATGTTATATGTTATGTGACTTCTCTTTTTTATTTTTGTTCCTTTTAAAATTTATATATATTTTTTCGAATATTTCTTCGATTATTATTAGCAGTTCATGATGTCAAATATAGCAAATATAATTCGGATACGGGGAACTTTTGTTTCAGCTGTAACAAACCAACGGACTGTGTGCAAAAAACTGGACCGCATACGTTTTGGCGCTCTTTTCAAACGCAAACCGGAGGCGGCCTTTACTCCTGAAAGCCTTAGACAACCGACATGGTCAGATCATGATGTTAAATCAGTGAAAGCTAAAAGAATTCGATTTGATTTTTCGAGAAAAAATTCCAAAATTAGATTTTATAACACCTGGAAACCATTGCTGGTGGCTTCATAGCACACGACATATAAAGTAGCCGAAAACCAGATGTCCCCTAAAATTGTAGAAGAGTTTCTACAACTGTATGCATTAGACAATTCAAAAATATTTCTGGCAAAACAGGCCTCAAAAATTTCAAATAAGTGTCATTAAAATAATGGTATTCAGAGCCGAAATGGTTGTTTGCTTTTGAACATTTGGATCAATTTTTCACTGATGTTAAAGCAATTTCCTTTAACATCCCCTCTGCAGTTGGATAAAACCAGTGATGTTTTGAATTGCGGTCAATGATTTCTGTGGTATGCACATGATTTTGCCGTAATGAAAGGTTTAATGTTCTTTGAACATATGTAAACAATCCCAAAAGGAAAAGGCCTCGTCCACTGTGTGAAATACTTCTTGAAATATGGTTTGAATATCCGATATATTGGTTCTGTGTTTATACTGATGCGGGCAAAACTGTGTTAGGAGATACATTAGGAACTTTTTCATATATGAAGCAAGTAATTTCGCATTTAAAAGTTACGAATTGGTTTCTACACTGAAATGCTCTGACAAAAGAAATTGCCTCCAAAAATGCAAAAGAAAACGCATCACTTAAATGAAGTCTATTAATTGAATCAGGGATTGCGCTCCGAGGCACCGCCTTTTCAGAAGTTTTGTAAAGAATTTGGATGTGAACATTTGGTTTTCATTTTTTAAATGACGTCCGCTGCCTCTCACGTAGAAATGTTTCAACGTAAGTTTTTGCAATGGAAGCAGAAAGCAGGGCATTTCCAATTGTAGGAAACTATGCTCTCGTTGGAGAAATGGAATTGCAGGAATTCAACTAAATGTTAGCCTATATGATGAATATTTCTACTTCCATAAATTACCGACTCTACCTATCCATGAAAAAATTAAAAAAAACTGAGATGCCGTGAGAAGGAAATTAGTTTCAAAAAAATGCTAAAGCAAGCTAGAAGAGGGAAACTTTCTGATAATCTGTCGTCCCAACTTATAGCTTTAAGCAATCAGTAAAATTCCAAATGTATGCAAAGAAACCATAGTTAATCTAGAAAGACTGTCAAAGCCATATGATGCGGAGTATAAAGGGGAGAATTGGGAACTTTGGAAACATGGATTATGAATACATATTTCTTAAGTTTTGATAAACTGTCGGATGATGAAGGATTGATGGAAGATCTTTAAGAACTGTGCATTTATCTTTGAATGCAGTTTTAAACAATACTTCGGAACGACAGTGGCGTTCGGCAGGGAATATGTTCGTAAGCTTTGGCAAAAAGGCCCTATCCGTTCTCATTGCATGGCAACAACTTGAGCATGCTAATGTAGATCGGTTGCCTTTGTATCAATCAAACCGCCTTCATGCCCAACCAGACATGCGAATTGCTGTTAACAACAAAGAACCGCAATTTGAAAAAATCTTATTTAATAAACAGAAAAATAGAGTCATTTTTTTACTGTTCGTGTTCCATTAAACAACATTATTTTCTTATTTTTAGAAACAGTGTTTAGATGTGTTACCACAGCCGAAAAATACATTAAGGTGTGGGACTTTAAAAATTTTGGGAACCTGTGATTCAAGCAAACAGAATTTAAATACTCCTCTGAGGAAAATATTCAGGAATTTTGGCTTAAAGACTTCCAGCTTTGCTCCTTTGTGGTTTTGGATTGCCCTTCGGCCACTTCCCTATTCTGTTCTCAAACTGACGTTCTAGAAGCGAAGCATTCCAAGGAACTGGATTAATATGCTGGAATAAGGAAGCCATTGAATCCAAAACCGTTCCCTGAAATCTGAAATGACTGCCTACAGATGGCTGAATCATGAAGGAAGAGATTTATTTAATGTCCTACTTATTAACAGACATAATTCAAAAAAGGGCGTGATTGCTATTTACCAAATGACATAACGCATATGCCACCAAGATCAACAGGCTAAGAATGATATTTTGGTTGTTTTTACCGTCCAAACTACAGTGATGCCCTGGCGATGTTTTTGCACTCTCGTGGTGATATTCCGATACTGATTAAGGATTTTGCTGGGGCAATATGAGGCCGCGATCGTCATCACTCCAACACCTGCGCATGTTATCTTTCTGTTTGGCTCACATTGCCTGTCAATTTGCCGCTGGGGGCTGGCTAGACTTGGATTTGGATGGTCGAGAGCTCAAAGTCAATCAGAGAAAAAATCCACACGCTCACGCTGGAGGCCAACGCCTCATTATATTACTCTCCTCAGTGCCTCATATATTTAAAGAAGAAGAAGAATGCTATATTGAGGATTTTACAAACCTGAATTTTCAGCAAAAATGATGCCATTCACGGAGAGTAGATGGTAAGGTAAATTAAGGGTCATTTTTAAAGGACAAATGTAAAAGGTCATGTAATACTCACAAGTCATGTTTTTCACGACATTCACATCAGCTATTGAGACAGATCGGCTATCAAATTCTCCATTTCCGCTTCTTCACACGCTTTTTTCTTCGTGTTGACATCCTACGGAGAATTGTCGATGTTGGTGTTGTTGCTGAATTGTATATGTGACAGATTGGCCGCATTTGACAAATGGTGGGATGGTGATATGTTGTAGATAAAATAACTTGTTTTCGTGCATTTAAAAAGGTAGCAGTGTATTGTAGATATGACCTCATGATCACAAAGACAGACAAACAAAGCAGAGAATTAGAGAGGATGGTAAAGGATAATAAATTTTTCGTGAGTGGAGAGCAAAAAAAATGGGTGGCTCAAATTCGAAAGTGTGAGTAGTCTACCGCGTGCACGTGAAAGTGTAGAGTTGTCCAGGGAGATGCTTTCAGCACTAAAAGCTGACGTAGTTTCCATAAACAAATGCTTGTGTGGCGTGTTGAATATGTTCTGACTTGTTGTGTTTAATTATTTCACTGGATATGTTATCTAGAAACCCCCGAAGACGCAAAATGCTTGAGTAGACCTAAAAGTAAGCACAATATACTTAGAATGGTTGATTTATTTGCTGCAAAGTCTGCACAGCAGAGATATTGGTTTTTAAATTTGGAAATTTTCAAAATCGCAATAGATTAGCAGTTGTTAGAGGTTTAAACATACCTTGCTGTGCAAAAGACCCATTCGCGCCTTTCAGGGCAAGAAAAACAGGACAGTCGTTGCATTAATGAGAAAAATATCGTTAATATAATATATTTGGGCAAGCCTGTAATATTTAAAAATGCGGTGATGAGGCGTCACTTTTTGTATGCATCACAATTGACAGCAATGGCAAGAATCGTTTTAGAAATGAACAAAAATGAACTTTTTAGTCGAATTTTATAACAGAAAATGCAATGAATCAAAATTTTTTTTGGCATTACCGGTGTGGTCGTACGCACTAGCGCATTTGTTGTCGTAATGCTAAATATTCACATGGTTGTCACCCTGACCGCCTCGAAAAGGTAACCTTTGTCTATACTTCTTGACTGTTTGCCTTTTATTTCTATGTCTATCCAACTCCGGGAAAATTCTACCTCTCTTAGAACATTGTGTAACTGAACTTTTGGAAAAAATAGACCTTTTGCCAAAGGATTACTTAACCTTATAGATGCGAAGCGTAGCAAGCTACGACGTATATTTTGCGCTCCTTCTGAGCGCACAACGCACTAAAATTAGGCAATTATCCACGGGAAGCAATCATTTTTGCAACCCGAGCATGTCACTAGCGAAGCAATAAAAATGAAAGAAGCATTGAGCGAATTGAGGCAAATTTTCACATCCCAGCGAAGGCGGCACTGGTGGTTGATTGGCCCCTTCGCCCCCTGTAATTATTGCTGTTTTCCTTGAGGCTTTTATCTCTGACCATGGATTCCATAAAGAGTTCGAAAGCTCACACAAATAAAACCAGGATCCCGCTGATCGAGACATCCTCTCCTTCTCTATCTATACACATATCATGGATACGAACATTAGCCTCAATTCTTGAAGATGATGTGGTTCTTCCATAAAATAAGAACAAGAAGTACTATTTTGCTCACACTGTATGTTAAATTTACTTGAGTTTGTGAGGGCGTCTACAAACTAAAGGGAAAAGGCATACTACTTAAGTAGTCATTATTGATTGAGTGAGGTTCTCTAGGAGGCCAAAAGGACTTCTTCCAAAAGCCGACACCTTGTTGTAGCTGAAGTATCTTTGGATTATGCTCCCGTATGATAAATATTACAATCCCACTTAAATAACCTTTCCTTATCTTAAAATAATTTTACAATTTTGGTTAACTATGCATGCGTTAGCTGTGTTAAACGTCGATAGTTTTGTATGCATGAGCGTATCGGTTTGAACAGTGTGCAGGGGCTATCCGCTTTGTGGCAGCGTTTAATGTTTGACTGATCACTGCGCCCTATCCTGCTGCCATTCAACTTGGCCTGTTCTCACGTGATGGGTGTGCAAAGAACCAGTGGAAATACTGTTCACCTTGCTTCTTTACCGGCTACAGAATCACACCCGAACGATTCCCTTACCTCACCCGCCACCATAACAGCAGAAAACTGTCATGTCCACGTTTGAGAGTTTCCCCACCTCTCTACGGATGACTTACAATAGATTACCTATCTCTTGCTTGTTTTTCTTTGTTGCTCTTAGCTCTGACGATGAACGCCAATAAGAGTGAAAGCTCAGACGGATAAAAGTATGATCCCAGTGGTCGGCACACCTTCTCCTTCTCTAGGTAGAAGCATTTGGAATTAAATATTCACGCGTAGGTCGTGTTCAATCAAATACCTGTCGGCAGAGGTAACTGCAGTGATTTGAAATGCGTTCTTCATCAGCAGTGGTATCTGTAGCTAGAGTTTTGTCCGTCTTTATATGGCTATCGTCTGCCTCAATTTACCATACTACTTCACGGCTTTTTTAAGGCCTATTTTTGGGTTTTGGGTGCTGATCCCGGTATTTAGGTGTATGCGGAGATCCCAACAGGAACAAATACCAAAAAGGACTGGGGAAACGTAAATCAACATCAGCCGTCGTAGTCGCTCAACAGCCCACAAAAACCCAAGTAAGGATGACTTGGGGAGGGGAACCCCACACAATCAGCAACTATTTTCAAGTTTTGGTTGTCTGCGCAGGCGGCTCTCGTTCTGCCATTCCAAAATATTTACAAGTGCAGGAGACTGGCGTTCACTAATGAGGCCCTATCAGGCATCAAGTCTGACAACGTGCTGGTAGCCGCTTAAGGCGCCTGAACGTGCTGGTCATTTCATTCAGGTTATTGTGTATCCCAAGTGTACAAAGTGTTCTAACTAAGGGGAAAAAAGACCGCATTCAGTGGCTTTTGTTTTGCAATTGAACCATTTCTTACCATTTTTAAGGTCCTACATGTTTTGAGGTATACAATTGTTTAATTAAGAACCATATTCTCCTTTTTTAAGGAAAAAAAATGATAACAGCATACAACTTGTTGACGATTAGGTTATTGCAGTAAAATGTGCTTCGGAATTGCATTCCTGGAACTGTCTTCATAAAAACATGCTATTTTTCAAAATTCAAATAGAAAGCCCACTGAGATCTTAAGATGGGCTTGCCTTAAACGAACAGTGCGATAATGGTTTGTGCCAAAACTGCACTCTAAGATGAAACCTAATATGCTGAAAAATGAAAACGTTAACAATAAAGTTATAAATCCGCCGAAAACCCCTATTTTCTTGATTTTTCGTGTCTCGCATAGTCTACTGAAAGAAAGCCGTTTTAAGGTAGTTCAATAAAAGGAGTTTTTTAGTCAACCACTGATAATTTAAAAAAAATAACTGCGTGTAGAATATGAATTCCTAAAGTCGCATGAGTTTTAAACGGAAAAAAATCATTTCGAATGAATGCACCTCTTGTTTTTAGGTAAGTTTAAGTTTTAAAGCGTATTGAAAAAGACTGGCACAGCTAATAAAATTTCAATAAAATGTGTTTATAGCTCCAAAACTGCGTTGTGGTTCGTAATTTATTACGCACACTATTCTGCGCGAAATATAGACAGATCGGCCCTGAAAGCCTTTGATAATTCCGATTATAGCATGTGCTTGGTGATTGTATGGCATTTTTCTACTTCAAAATGATCCAGATAAACTGCTTTTCCTTTTTTCAATTTTTAAAATTCAAATTTCCTCTAGAGTGGTGTTTGTGAAATCTCGAATCATTCCAAAGTCCCTTCCCAACGACTCATACCGTAACAAGTTTTGTCGTAAAATATATGTTCCTGTATTTCCAAGTGATCCTTGGTCAATGCTTCTTAAATCATGCTTGCCACGTCGAAACGGATATTTGATAGGATTATATAACATTCCCGTCTTACAACACACAAGATTTTTGCCCAATCCCAATCTCGGCTCACATCATTGGCATTTTCTCCCAAACTTTGCCTTCACATTTTCAAAGATATTTCAATGGCCCTGTTCGCCTTTCCTTTGGAAATTGCTCGGCTTCCTTCCTTCGTGGCAGGGATTTATTCGAGGCCACCAAACTTTACTAGTTAAAATTTTGCTGAATTATACCAGCTAGAGGATTCCTTTCTGCCGTGGAAAGATCCTGGATGAAAGAAACAACTATCAACGTTTACTAAGCCTGAGTAGTGCGCAGATAAGTGGTCTGCGCATGTCTTAGACTTTTTTACGATTACCTATGACTAAGGATTTCCGATGGAATCCAAAACGTCAGGAAAATAAAACTCTTGTTCCAGCCATCGCTTGTTCTTCATCTGGTTTACTAAGCCCTTTACTGCATGCATTAGTGGACGGTGATAGGTTAAAATAATATGTCTGCTTGAGTATTTTACCTCATGGAGGTCAACATGAAGTGTGACACCAACTACTATTCCTAACTTAAATAAGGTTTGGTTTTTGTGATGAAGGGTGCTAACGGCGTTTAAAATTAACCCAATCATAAAAGCATTTTTAAAGGCATCCAGATAAAATATAAAGCAATTTTATTTTGAAGGTAGTTGTGATTGTAAAAAAATGAATGTATAAATACACTTTGCAAACTTTGAATTGTATTGTGAGACTCCGGAAACTTAGGATTCAATAAGTATCGGTTATATTGTCCCTAGTGGTATGGTTAAACTTTCACAAAGTAAAAATATAATCAAGTTTTTACCAAGCTTTCCCATCATTTAATATTGTTAGCAAATAATTATGCAATCATTGGCAAAAGAAGAGCTAAGTCATGCTTATTATCACTAGAATAACCACAAGACACAGTCCTTTATATATGGCTTAACTTTAGGGCTCAAATTTTATCTGACACTAATAGAAAACAACCCAATGCATTTTCGGACGTGCTTCTTTTTAGGAAAAAATATAACTGCATCATACGCTTTTAAATTAACCAAACTGGACAGGAATCAAAACGGAGAATGTGAATCCGAAATAAATCCTCTTGTAGCAATGCACCAGTCAAATCCCCGTGCTGAGGTTATGAACTAGTGGTTAAACAGCTCGGGTAGAATGGCTATCAGGCAGTCATTCAATCAACCAGCAAGTCCAATTACCCCACACGTAAACGAATTTGAGAACTCACCTTACCAGTGAGTCACAGAGCCAAGATGGCTGGCAACATTCTCTCACACACCTTGGGCTGTGAGATCCGACAATTGCAGACTCAACTGCAAAATATGGCAGTCGTCCGGCGACCGAAGTGGATGCTGCGAATTCACCCAGATAACCGAAATTACAAGGAATCACGTAAACGCACAACGACACACGCACGAGCAAATTCCACAATGCTCTCACCACGTGCAAATCGGCACACGCCAAATAACAATTTTCCTTTGACAACTTTGTTCGTTTAGGCTACATGCATGTCGTACTTTTACAATTGAATGTGAATACGTTCTGCCCTTCAATTTGCATCGCTGTTTGGTTCCACAAATGTGCCGCGGTAAACTTAGTATTGTGTGCTTAAAGAGCATCACATGGCTAACAGTAGATCAGACCTTCAATTTATCCTGCGCACTTATTACATTTTCCTCAAATTTCCGTATAACGTCATCGATAATGCGTAGACTTTAAATATTATATTTGGCTATTGGAGAATGGTCAAACTGCAGAAGACGATGTAAGTTCTCAATGAAGTGGACGGCTACAACAGGATTATAGTAAAATTTTCATTCTGCAGCTGGATATGAGTGATCCAGCTTCAAAAACACGTGGTTGAAATTCGGAAATTTTAAACTTATCCTTTTGCCCATTTGGCTCTGAACTTTCGAATGCTCTTTTGTTCAGATGTTTCAAACATAAACGGAAGGCCAAAATGTTTGTAAAGTGAATAATATTTTAATCCTTCGTGTTTTACTTGTGGACGGAAATTCTACTTTTCAGTACACCGCGGTAGTAACTTATCAACAAAATGTCACAGTTGACTTAATACTTCGTAACGTAAGTATATAGCTACATTTGTAGTACTGTAGTACTAAAAAGGGTTCCCTTAATAGCCCGACTAAATGACCATTTGTCTGCAGTTGTTAAGAAAACGTTTCTGGTGTTCGCAGCTTAACTTATTAATCGGTAAAAGAAAGCGAAACTATCAATCTGATGAGTTGACCAACATCGAAGTGCCTAGTAGCAAGTCTCAATCTGGCATTCTATTTCTGAAGCAGGAAAAAGGGTGCGTGAGAGTTGATTTTGAAAATGGGGGCATTTTGGCACACTTTTTTACATGCAATTCAAAACATGCATAGATTTTATCAACATAAGTGCTACATGTAGGTTTTTGGAAAGTTAACTTAGTTCAAAACATCTGCATTTCTGTGATAAAACACCGCATTGATCACTAAATACTCGTGGTTTGCCAGTAGGGGTCTCCAATTGTCCTTGTTTTCAGATGCCGACAAAGAAGTAAAGCAGCAATTCCAACTTTTTCTTTGCAAGGTTATTAGGCTTATTTTATAGAAGTCGCAGTTTTTGCGTGGTATACATAATTGTTAACCCCGTGTTAGTGAATTAACAAACCGACAAAGGAGGTTGACCAATACCCGGATGAGGTAAAGTTTAATGTGTTTCCCTCCAACAAAATAAATTACACGTTAATTTTGTAAAATTAAACTACTCGGTGGACGAGAAATACGTTATTTAGATGTTTAGGCAGTTTTCTATGCAAGTAAATATCCCAGATCACATCTGCGCACTTACGTGGGTTCTTATATAATGGGACGTTATTCTGAACGTAAACGGTTTTCTACGGCGAACTTTACCAAATATTATTCTTAACTTTCGTCCCACAAAAGCCAAGTCAGAAAAATTTGCGTGACTATGAATAAAAAGATGCTGTTATCTTTGTAAAACGCTGATCTCTTTATCTTTAATACCTTGTATTCTAAAGCTTGGTAATAATATCGATGAGAAACATCTTCAGTACAGTAAAAAATGTTGGCAATTATCTAAAGGACCTATCTTTTTAAATTTTACCCTGTATTAATGCATTTCTTAGACACTTTGATACCAAAATGGAGAGAAAAGGCATTCGCTCGTCTTCCCCTTCATAAATATGCACTGAAATGAATCCTCGATGTAGGCCATAACCACACAAAGCATGAAAACTCCGAAGACAACGTATTCTGAACGTTTATCGATTTGCATTTTTTCGCAAGTTTATATATAGTTACAATGAATATGTTGGTGTGTAAGAGCTTGCAATAAAATTACATAATTCTGAAGTATGTTGGTAGCGCGTTTTCACTCATAGAATGTGACGGCCAATTGAGGCAAGAGAAAACGCTCTCCAAATAAACAGAAGATGCTTTTCATTTGAAGTGGAAACACTGGCAGTATCACTTAAAGCGGAACGCGAACTTGCAAATTGTTCCATTTTTTCACAAGCTCATTTTTGGAACAGACGAGAGACACGCCACGAACCTATGAAGCGCACTCACAAGACACATTTTGAAAGGAAAACTTTAAAAGGTTTCTAGTTGGCTGTATGCTATTCAACTTAGACCGGCGGATGAGACGCCAGCACTTTCAGTAACACAACTGAATGTTTACGTGGACTTAGAAATACGATCCAACTTGTTACACAGCGATAAAAGCCGTCCGAGAACGCAGTATAAAAATTAAAAAAGGTATTTTCCTCCGTTTAATTTTTCAGCTATTCACTTCGTGCAATGGCAATAACAACAACAATGACATCGAACACCATTAACTTTTTATGAACCATTCAATCAGCCCCCATGATCACATTAAGTCTTCTGTGGATATAGCAAACATAAAAAAGAAGAGCTAGAGTCTTTGCAGAGAAATTCGTATGCTGGTGATTGTATTTGCCGATAAAGCCCCCACTGACTAGTCACTCGACAAAACACCCAACCAAAACGCTTTTCCGGGAACTTGCCGCCCATAAAAACAAACTAGAGTAATTTTTTGACTAATGCATCCCCGATAAAGCAATATCGACAAAGTGTGAATAACATTCGTGTGACAATTGTGCAAAACACTATGAAAAGTCAAACAGTTGGCTGGACACTTATTTCGCACTTCACTCATCGGTAGAGGAAATTTTTAGACGCTGTTTTGATTTTATCGTTAACAGTACATAGAAGTTTGCGAATGCGTATAATGTGTAATTCAAACACTGATTTTTAACTATTTTAAGGAAATTTTGTCCCTTCGACTACTGTCGTGCCTTTTATCACACATCACGTTTTACAAACGAACTAAAGTCAAACTATGTTCCCGCGTCCTAATGCAGTTAAAAGTCGTTCATTACTGATAAACTGTTCTGCTCGACGCATTTGGACCATTTCCGACGTTATTATATGCTCTCGGAAAGTATATTATTCGTGAATCAAATCGATTAATAGGCACACAGTTGTGTAAAAACCTTTATATTATGCAGCATTCATAACCAACTGACACCAGAAAGACTGTAAACTGCCCACTCATTAGCGGCTCGTGGCACTCCTCCCGAGAATGCACTATTCCGACGTGCATTAACTAGAACATGTGTGCCCAATCTGTCGCATATGCAATTCACCAACATCGACAATTCGCCGTAGAATGACAGCACGAAGAAAAAAGCTTGTGAAGAAGTGAAAATGGAGAAGTTGAAAGCCAATCTATCTCCATAGTTGATGTGAATGTCGTGAAAAAATTGACTTGTTAGTATTACATTATCTTTGTCCTTTTAAAATGACCCTTCATTTACCTTACCATCTGCTCTCCGTGAATGGAGCCGTTTTTGCTGAAAATTCAGGTTTGTAAAATCCTCAATATAGCATTATCTCTCTCTCTCTCTCTGTACTACTGAGTGGTATTGTAGCCCTATTGGAGCAAAAACTGACAGATAAGAGCATATGTAGAGATTCCGGCAAATTCTGTTCGAGTTTTAAGCCTATCGTTAATGTCCATATTTTACTGAAAAAGGCAAATGCATATTTTACTGGCACCTCTTCGCAGTCCGGAGTCCCTGTTGTGCCTTAAGAGGTCGTACACAGTCGACAACTTACTATCTCGCAATACAAACATGTAAAAAACGTCAGAAGTAGAAAAAAGATGGTACAAATTAAGTTTTTCACCCAGCTAAGACACCCTTAGCCCCCTAATCCTGTGGTTACATTTAGATTTATTTGTTTTAGTGTAGTTTTTAGTTTATAAGACAGTTAACTTTACCTTTAGTTAAAAATAAACTAAATCTTTATTGGATAAAAACTGATAATTTTAAAGTCAGTTTCTGGCACACGTATGTATTCAGCAACTCGTCATCAGGCCAAACATTTGCAGGGGAAAATGAAAGCTGTACATAACAAATGAAGTTTGAAAATGTAAAAAAACAATACCTGCTATGCATGGCTATCATTTTCCCCTGTAAATATTTGGCCCGATGACGATTTGCTGAAAAATCAATGTTTGCCATAAACTGCCTTTTAAAATTAACCATGGGACTATTTACGGAACTTAAATAAAACTGATAAGTCGTATTGGCAAACAATTTTTTTCGGTCCCTGATCTTCAGGCCGGTACAATAAAGTGGCCAGTTATGAGCAGTGTTTATACAGTCCTCAGATTAGGGGGGAGTTTATTTAGTTATCTCGGTGTTCCCTTTATCTAATGCATGCAGGCTGGCACCAGCGTGTTGAGGACGTAGGATGCGGAGCAGAGGAAAGAAGGTGGGGGACGTTTTGAAAGTCAGCGGTTTGAATTCCGTACGCCAGACGCTAAGTGTACGTTTGACTACTCTCTGTGTCTTCGTGTGTCACAAAGGCTGTCGTTGCAACAGAAGAGAAAACAAATTTATTCATAAGACTGCCTTTTTTGGGAGGCACAGCAAAGCGATGGTGACGCTTTAGGACGGCAGTCACGAGTGCCATTCCGGCGACAACCTTACGCGCATTTTTGACTTACTCTCCTGTTCTACGGAGGGAGGGTAAAGAGCACATCAATATGCATTCATTCCTTCACCTGCTTCAGTGGAGCGGAATATATTGGCCAAACAGCGCGAAGTTTGGAGAAGAGGGTACACCAACACTTAGCAGTCTGCTTCGACAAAGGGTAGAATCGACCGATTATAAGTTCAATCCGCGCTCATTTAATCGATACGAACCGCCAAGTTGACGCGAGACAGGCCTTTTAAGTCATACACCCCACTCTAAAGGTCTGCGCAAAGGGATGCTAGCCACAGCCTAAGTAGCGCAATCCGTTTAACGAAACTCACTCACAGTCGCCAAAAAGGCGCTGATACAAGCAGTTTGCCTCTCTTGGCCACCTGCACGAGTGGATCTCACGCCGTCAGACGACTCGCCATCCGAAACCAAGCCATACGAAGACACGGAGAGTAGTCATACGCATACAAAGCGTATGACGTACAGAATTCAAACCGCTGACATTGAAAATATCCCCCTTCACTCCCCTACGCTCCGCGCCCAACGGCCTCATCATGCTGACACTAGTATGCATGAGACGAGGAAACACCGAGACGACTAATCACATCCTCTTCCCATCCCGAGGACAATGTGAACCCTGCGCATAACGGAACGTGTTACTGTAAATGCAGTTGTACCGACCTGAAGAAGAATGACTGACAACAATTCTTTGCTTATGTGACTTTTTTAAATGAATAAAACTAAAAGCACCATAGGACTAGGACCTAGGAGTATCTAAACTGGGCGACCATTTTGCCTTTTACCAAATCATGTCTACGTCGGTCTGAGATCATTAATCAGGCAGGGGAGCTGAGTTTGTTTATGGACAAGCGGTGAGTGCCCAGTTGCAGGTGTATGCATGATCACCCGCTGGTCATCCTCTGACGGAGTTTTCGCCTCTTTCCACACAGGCAATGCTCGACATTTTAGGCATTATCTTGTTTCGGCCTTTTGCCTTTTCATAGTTTCGTGTGCTTGATCGCAACAGTCAGCCACTTTACAGTTGGTCTGGGAAAACGTTAGGAATGGTAAGTAGGCATGCACCAACAGAGGAGACAAACTTGTAGAAGACAATTGACTCTGCCAGGGGAGGAAGCGAACGCATTCTGCTAGGGGATGCTCCGTTGTGTTCTGTACCACAGGGGTGGGGAAGGGGAAGTGTAGGATTATATGAATAGAATATAGGCAGCAGGATACAAATGCAAGTAGGCAGGAAGGCATGGGAGACTAAAAGCAGATAAAGGGAAAAACGCAGATGAGCGTATTTGGGAAGGACTTTGGCAGGAGGGTAGAAAAAGCAGGGAGAAAAGCAAGCGTTATTCGTGCCAACCGATGGGCAAAGAAGTAGCCGTTGATGGAGACCAGATAGAATGCAAAGGAGAACTGACAAAAGAAGCCACAAGGTAAGTAAAACAATTAGACATTCGCCGAACAGAAGGTTTGGAACAGCGGGTCTTTAAGTTGTATCCCCGACATGCTGGACCAGCTGAGTCAGCAACAAAGTCTTCCCCATTAGAAGAAGACGCCTGAAAGTTGATGGGTGTAAATAAAAGAGGAAGTAACATAATTGTCCTTATTCCGCCCTGTATGTTTACTGGGTTTTCCCATATGTTGGTTCGGTTTTCAGTTATAAAAACTGTTTTGATGTTATTTTTTACTTGATGTTTTCATAGCATATGCTGTTATATTCCTCTAGCCAAGCGTTTTCAGGTTGGCTGTGTAAGTTATAATCAGAAGATGGTGTGTCAGATGGGAAAAAAATGAATGGTTTCGACATTCTTATTTATTTCAGGTAAATGGGGTAGTTATGGCAGTGGAGACTTCCTGAAACATTTGTGTTCCATTGACAATAACATGTTAAGATGACCGGAGGCGAGTTTGAGCTTAATAGCTTACAGCTGAGCAAACCTCCTAAACGTGCAACGAGCCAGTTGGTACCCAGAGAATGGATCGTAGGTTTACATGGGCTGCTCTTACCTCCCATCAGTGAGGGATCCATAAACGCTACATTTAGCACGAGCCGCCACAGCAAGGCCCTCAGTCCTGAGAAAGAGCGGAGTAGCCTGTCCATTGCTAGCATTCAGATTCAGGACTTACAATGCATCACGATACGTTCAAAAGCATCACCTTTATAACAGTAAAGAATGCATTTTTGCCACGTGCATTGATTTCTCGGTGTCAATCTCACCCTTACTTCCCTGCAACATACGTCATCTGACATTTGCGCCCCATGTAGCAAACGTATATCGTCAACAGACGGGACTCCTGAAGGGACAGTCGCTTATTTTGAAAATTTATAATCAAATTAAATGGAAAAGGAAACCGATGTCAGTCTAAGCATGCAATATAACAATCAGTTGAATGTGCATTTCCCGCAACCCCCAATGCAGTGAAGTTCTTTAAAGCAAACACAAGTAACCTGAAGAAGAATAGAAAATTGCATTTGCAATAGTGTTATAAAAGGTAGATGATTAAAGTAGCCTCGCCATGGTTTGCCATGGAAGTGTGAAAAGCGTCACTTTTCCTCCTTTAAAATTGTGCATTACAGCTTCTTATACTAAGTGTTATTTTAAAAGTTGCTCTGTTAAATATCATCGAAGGGTAAGGCGTTAAAATCATAAACCCTTATTTGAATATCTTTGCAGAGAGCATTCACCGTTATGTGAACACCTAGGAATTAACCAGGAAATTATAAACAATCACCCGACTTAACGTTTCTATCAACGAGGGTCTGCTTTTTTTTTCGCCACGATCCGCTATGCCAAATTTAGTACGAAAGTTTAGTACGCAAGATCGAAACCATACTGCAAGACACTTCAAATCATTTAAAAACTTCCGCCCGAAGGCAGTTTCTTGAAATCCGAGTTTCACAGATTTTGTAAAGCATGCAATTAAACTTGCATATGTGTCCGCGCAAGATAAATTAAATACTTGCTGATAGATTATCAGCTAGATCTATTTATACGAACTCCAAATTGAATCTATTTTATCTACCAACGCATCATAGAAAATGGAGAAAATTTTGCCAGAAAGACTCTGGGAATAAGCAGAACACTTAGGCTCGAGAAAGAGGGCCTGTGTGTGATCCATGAGCGTATCTTCAGGTCCACCGTTTGATGCGAAAGTACGTTTATCAGCAAGAAGGTCACTGTGCAAGACTGATGATCGGTAAGGACAAATGCCAGACAATTTATTTCGTCCTGCTGAAAGGGATAGCCCCTAGTCACGGTGGCCGCCAGATAGAAAAACTGCATACTAAACTAAACCTTCGATTGATTTGTTAAGGCAGATTCCTGAATAGCAAGTAATACCGTCCATTTCTACCATATGCATTTACCATAGCTCTCGGTTACTTCGGGTATACAAAAATGGTCATTTATCCAATTTATCGTCGTCAGTGTTGCTACCACTCCATGCAGTGGGGACACTGATGTCCTCAAGCTGCAAAGCAGCCGACAGACTTAATTTTAGACAGTGTATGAATTAGAATACTTGGTGTGATATCAGTCCCCAGGGAATCTTTCAGCAAGTCTCCTATGCGTCTTCCGACCTTTTGTAGTCCATCATTCGTGACCCGGGCGTGCAAGAAATGAGACCACTAAAGTGGGGTAAATTAAGTGGCAAGGGTATCCCCAATATTCCAATAAAACTAGGGGCGAACTGGCTGCGGCTTTTGATTCGCAAGTTAAGATCAGATATAAAGCGGTTAATAAATTATTCGATGGAGGGAGTTGCCATCAAAGCGACCTCGATAAAAAAGCTGGAGGCTTAATTAAGTGTCGCGAATTTACAAACAGAAACGGTGCAAATTTAAACAGCCTTACTACGCTGATGTTTTTATTGAGCGGCGTAGAAAAAAAACAAGCGTTTTTTAAAATGCTTTTCCCACCTAACTGCTGTCATAACGAATGGGGAATACTTTTCAATTTTAATCGTACCTGCATTAATTGCGCTTGCCTACACGACCTGCTTATTTCTGAGAAAAATAAAATGTTCAGTATGCCGTACATAGTAAACATATGCAGGGGTAAGTGAACCATGATAAGTAAAACCAATTCAGGTTTTTTTAAATCACCCGAACTTATAAGTACAGTAAGAACTCATATCACTGACTATTTTTTTCTCGTTATGCTATGAAAATTTGTCTTTATTGCAAAGCAGGCGCAGTTACTTAAGATAAATTCGTTCAGAAATGAAGGAGTACGGAGGCTCGAGGTCAGATTTAGGCTGCCTGGACAACCTTAGCATCTTTTGTTCAATTTTTCATTCCCAAAAATGAAAATGGGCATGTCGCCAGTAAAAACCAACGTTTTTCAAAGGCGGAAGGCCCATTAGCTTCAAAGAAACAGATAATCTGATGACTTTGAATAACGTTAATAGCTGAATTCAGGATATGCAGCAATGTCACGAGCACTTAAGCATATACTTGCTATCCTTATTTTGATCTCAAGAGTGTATTAGATCCTCAGATAGTCATGTAGAAGGGAAAACTGCGCATTTAGTTCAGTTCATTTAGGCGAAGCAGGCAGATATTTGGCGAAGTTGGAGGTTGCCGAATATCAAAGACACTTTTTTCATTTTTGTATGATAGAACCAACGCAGTTGTTTTTGTGCGCTTTGCTACGTAAAACGACTAATATAAACTAGGTGAATATAACGTATAGCCGTTCCAGAACTGGATAAGTGAGTCCATATTTGCTGAAAAACAAGTGAAGACACGTCGTATTTTTCTTCGGAAACAAGGAGCATTTTCAGCTTGAGCAATTATGTTTTATCAATGTCTGAAGATTTTTTATCATATGAGGCAGTAAAAAAGGGTGATGGTACTTTTTTATTGCATTGAAGATTTTACACTGTAAGCAAAAGTTTACATTTACTTTATCATGTAAAAGGAAATATAAAACAATTATTTTCAATCTAACGCACGTGGCAACCTACCTTTTTGTGTATGACATAGTTTCCGCTCATGCATAAGTTAGAAACGGAACAAAGAGGAAATTGACAGTTCCTTCAAAATGTGAGTGTATATCCGGCCACACTTTTTTCATTTTTAATTCTAGATAAGGTGACAAATGCACCACTTTATAAAGCGCAAAGTTAGCTTTTTCAGTTTCAACCAAATCTTTTCTATATATGATCAATAAAATCAAAAACAACTGGCCGAAATTCCCCCTTTTCAGTTTAACATTATGGTGGCAGCAGGTAACACTGGACATCTATATATATATACATTACTTTTTAAAGCATTAACATATTATAGACCGTTTCTTAGTTTATCTTAGGCAGTCTTATCTTAGCAGTGTCAGACATCTGCTTTGGACGTCCTTTTTGTCGACAATGTGCTTCAGTGGTTTGGCCCACATAAGTATCTTCATAAGGACAAATGTCCACAAAGTCGTTATTAAGGTAAAAAAATTTAATCAAATTCTTATTTTAAGGTTTTTGTATATTCTAGGAACGGATTCTCCATTTATAGAGAAAAGCTTGGAAACACTAAATATCGTTAAAAATTGTTGAGATTTAAAGAAGGATGTAGAGCTTACTGCAATCCAATACTTTAAATATCTATGAAGAAATTTAACGAAATGAAAGTTCTTTTGATATAAAGTATGTGGTGTTTTTGTGATATTACGTGGGATTATATTTATATTAATTTTCCAAATTTACAGCTGTTCTTCAAGGTTTCGGAACTTGAAGCTCCATTAGAAAAGTTGGTATTTCTGAGGAAATAACTAGCACTTTGGCATTTCTTTTAAGTTATAAATTTGCTTGTGTTAACTCTTTAGTATTTCAAAATCATAGTACCAGGTTAATTTCGGTTAACGTCTGACCGTAAATCCTTTGCACATTTTGGCATTTTGCAAGATTTGGGGTTTGAGCTGTATACGATAGGTGGAGTGCAGACTGGCGCCGCAGTAAAATTTTCGCCAAAACAATTGACTACTTTAAGACCTTTTCTGCGCTCAGTATTTAGTACTTAACAAAATGGTTTGCTCTCCCTGCCGTAGATTAAAGTGAAAACTGAAATGGAGCAACGAAGATGGACCCGTAGATCGTCAAGCAAAGTCGTCCACTGACAGCCTTTAAAAGTAACTGCTGAAAATGCTATTTTACTCAGTTATGAAATACCCTGGCTTCCCGTTTTCATTCGGGCCCTCAACAGAAAGGTCAATGCTTGATTACAACCAACGTGATCTGAGATACAAAACTCCTCCGGTAGCCGTGTATTGAATCACATTTGCAGAGATTTATTAGAGTAGCTTAATTTCGTCTGCGGGTAAGATTCCCATCCTAGCTTTCTGTATTTCATCGAACTTCAAACCACAGCACGTGTCCCATGTAAGTTTTATTTCAGGTACAGGTTGCGCTGACAAGAACTGTGGACCAACGGGCTTATCTGTGTCCCATTGTTAATAACACCATTAAATCCCTGCAATATAAAACAAGCGCCCGACCTTGGTTGTTACACTATTTGTGAAAACTGTTCGCTACGACTCAAACATACCGCGAACGTTCAACGGCTTTTCCCGTTTCTTCTTCGTTAATGGACCTCGCTTGGAATTGCGGTGGTTAAAGTACATTGATTATCTTGACCATCATATAGTCTGAAGCACTTGGCATAATTATGTTTCCAAGAGCAAATATATCACCTTAAAAGAAATTTCTTGGCCAAATTTATGGGTTATATGGTGTCACTTTTCTGTCTTTCATTTCCTGACTCTGTTTCCCATTTCTTTCAAGTCAGTCAGGAATTTTTCAATAGTTAAGGTATTCTTCAGGCTGAACTAACAGTTTACTTAAAATGAAACTGATATAAAATTAATGGGACGCAGTTGAACTGTTAAACTCCTTATTATTTAAACCAAATGCTCCAATATCATCGCAACTTACTGGAAGAATCTAAATGAGAAACACCTGCCGGTTATGCATATTGCTAATAAGATATAACAGTCTGTAAGTACATCTACGTTTTTGCGGAGTGTTTTGCCCAGAAAACTTTGTGTTAGCGAAAAGCCTCAGGAATCATTAATACTACAGCATATACGTTTGGTTTTAAGACCTTCATTCTAATCAGGCCACAACATACTCTTTAGAACGTTATTTGCTACGTGGGCCTGCATCACCTGATATATATATGCTTGGTTTATTAGTATTTTTTCAAACCGGTTCGGAGTCTATCCTTCTTTCCCGAACGATGCGACCATACATATTTGCACGTTGAGACCAGGACCGTTATTCTACTTTGACGTTTGCATTTCGCGACTGCCTTCCTTTCCTCGACCACACCATGATGGGGGAATAAACATAAAAGTTCCGGAAATCGCATGATTTGACCTCCGGTAAAGAATAGGAGTCATTTCTAATTCTTGTGGAATTTTTGTTGATTCCAATTCTGGACTATTATCGGTCATACCACAAGATGAAAAAAGCACAAATTAGGAGGCAACAGTTTCACTCCAAATTTTAATATTAGTGCAAACACTTTAGTATAAAAGAATATCATAAGTTAATTCCCGCAAGATGAGAGACGGTTTTCCAAGGGGTTTTCTTCGAGTCACTGCTCAAATTATGCAGGGCATGAATCACGGTCCTGTTATTTCACTTCTATGAATTAATGGAAAATGCTGATAGCGCTGTTTATTTTTGGCTCTTTATAGTTATCAACCACTTTCAATGAAGAATCTTGATACATTATTTCAGATCTTTTTAAAATCCGATCGACGCTCCGATATTGTGAATTGTTGTTTTCGTCTTTCCAGTTTCTAGGCAAGCTAGACTCAAACAGAATCAAATAGCCGAAGGGGTTGCTTTAAGCAGACTTTGTGATATTGGGATACTTAAGCAGTAAATATTAGCACATTATGGACTTTGTAAGCAGCATTAATAAGCATGAACTTGTCTAGCTACGATGTTAATTCGGCGGAAAATGCGCATATTTCTATGATTAGGCACTTTTTAAGAATCCAGCTAATCCCGAAGCTCTAACACCAAGTTTGAGGTGGGCATAAGCTAACTTATCATGACTTATAACCTCTGCATTTTTGTAAATGATTCTATTGAGATAATGGTTCAGGCAAACATATGCAAAGGCTAAAATAATTTGTGATGTTCACGTGAACAATTTTCGTAGGCAGTTAGCATTATTTCTGATAAAAGTGGGCATAATCACATGTGGCCCTTCGCACCTGCTTGCTTAATTTATTATTAACTGCCTAAAAGTTATCGTTTTTATGCTGGTGTCTACGCGCATAGTTTACTTAAGCGTTAAAATATCAATGTAAATAAATTTTTGTCTGTTCACTAAAGCAATTCCTGGACAGCCAACAGCAGAAAGGCCGTTGGCTATGGCCACGACCGCAACATCATCGATTCCTCCGCCAAATTCCAGAGGTACTGCCTAATTAACAACAACGAAACACCAATTAAAATGAGTTCTGCTTATCAAAAACCAAGGCACGGTTGACTGACGAAGAATGCAAATTGCCATCCACTGCTACCTTGTCGCAGTCAGCATTTTTTTCTTCTCGTCAGTTTTCACTATGCGATTGCCCGGGCGGAATTCGAACTGAATTCCACTGTTAGACTGCGGCATTTGATTTGCGAATTAAGATCAGATAACAAGCTGTGGAGAAAGTGTGTTGATTAATGCTTTTCCGTCAAAGCTACCTCAATAACAAAGCTGGAAGCCTTATTAAGTGTCTTGACTTTGTCACGCGAAACAGCGTACCTTTAACTAATTTTGCCTCAATGAGGTTTTTTTGGCCCGCATGGAAACAAAACAAGGAGTTTTTAAAACGCACTATTTACCTGGCTGCCGTCAGAACGAATGGAAAATAGCCTTCAAATATAATCAGCCCTATGCAAATTGCGTTTTTTACTACGAAAAAAGGCTGGTACACCGTACCTAGTACAGATATGTACGAGTCAATGATGATCACTACCGAAAGTAAGTTTGCCTTTTTTTAAAGCCCTCAGGTTATCGACACTTTTAAAACCCATAACTGGGATATTCTTTTTTGACTCGTCATAAGATATAAATGATTCATTACTAAAAAATGTAAGAAGTAGTATCCAACAGGCTTATCTAACATTTCATCAGGAAAAAAGGAGTTTGAAAACGCAAGATTCGAATTCAGCTGCCTGGATATCCAAACATTTGAACTACGTACTTATCGTTCCCCGACATTTTCCTTCACGAAAATATGGTGTGCATGTTGCAAATGAAAACGAACAGAACAAACGAAGATGGAGGAGTTTTTCCAGCTTGTGTATGTTTTAAATTCATAGTAATAAACACGTTAATTGCGTTACCTACAGTAAGTATCAGGTTTTGAGTATATCTCAGAAAATGGTAGCTGGGATCGAGAATAGAGCCACAGTTCAGAAGTAGAAGATGCAATCACTAGAACGAAATTTTATTGCCTGACCTTTAGGATTCTGTTGAGAATCTTAAATCATAGGTTACCGTAGAATGTTGTGATCCATACCCAGATTCGGGTGATAAATAAAGATATTGTGTGGTATTTATAGTTCGTAATGGCCACCTACATGCACCTATAATTATCAGCTCCTGTAACCACCGCTTGCGGTCGTAATTGATGCGGTGGTGGCTTGGCATTTCACTTTTGGGTCATTTATGACCACAATTTCATTGTCCGGGTCAGATGCGGACTTGATAATTGCTTGACAATTATGTCCGTTATCGTCTTAGTTATTGCTGGGCCCGGCACTTCCCATATGACTGATTCTCCTGCGCAGGCAATGTTTTAGTACGCAGTATGCGGATGGCAAATCGTTGCACTTGTTAGCTGACTGTGGGCTTGATAATTATGAACAGCTCGCGGTTAATGCGATCTTCACCTCTTTGGAGGATTTCGGCCTAGTTAAACTTGAAAATATGGTCGGGTCCCGTCATGTGAGCAGCGGCCTGAGAGTTTGCGTCTTTTTTCCTCACGGTTGCTGCGTGCTCGGTCATTTGTGTCCGGAGTAATCCCCCGGTTTCTCCAAAGTAGTTACTCTGTCCACAACTACACCAGATCTAGTAAATGACTCTCGAGCCACAGTGACATCCTCTAATAAATTATTTCCTATTTAAGGGCTTTGTCTATGCTTAGTTATAAAAACTCCCTTCCCAGCTGTAAAATAATGTTGTAAAAGGCAAGTTCACATAATCAGCATGACCGCAATGCGAGTGAACTCATAAATCGCCAAAGAAAGTCATCCACTGCAGCCCTTGAGAATGACTGTTGCAAATGTTATTTCACTCAATTATTTAAAAAAAGCATAATCTGCCTTGTGATTTTGAACCTCGCAGAAGGGGCAGGGTTTGAGTGCAAACAATTATGAGGTAACACCAGTAGCCGTGTATTAAATCACATTAGTTAAGTTCCGTAGCAGTCACTTTATTTGCACAGCAGTTTATACACCTATCAAATCCTAGCCTTCTGTTTTTCGTTAGGATTCAAATCACACCATGGGAGGCCTGCTTAAATTTGTATTGTCTATGACTGTTGCGTAGGATTGGGCTGTCAAAAAGGTTTATATCAACTAATATATATCTATTTTCCACCGGTTGAATTACCCTGCACTCCAGGCCTCTTAGCACACACACACACACACTTAGGCTTTGGTTTGTACTTTATTTCTGGGTATTCTCTGCACTGTTTGTCATAAACCCAGCTTAACTGTTATGCACACGGTTACCGTTTAGTGTCTTTTCCTGTTTGTTATTCTTAACGTACCGCGCGGTGGTTAAAGGGCGTACATTATTTTGGCCATCAAAGAACTATATAAATTGGGAGCAATTAATCTTCTCAGGGCTAACACACCAAACTCCAATACGTGGACCTGGCCAGTATTTGCATCATACGGTGTATCTTTCTATACGAGACCTAGGTGCCATAAATGGGTTCTTAGTATGTTTTGGCTGACTACCAAAATGAACACGTTCCACAGTCTCTCCTTCTTTCGAATACGTTGGGACAATAAATATTCGCACAATTCGCAGACCAATACCTTCAGTACACTATGGCGTTTAAAATTGTCATGGTGAATGACTGAACGTAAAAGTCTTGGAAATCGTATGATTCTTTTACGATTTTTTGATTTCGCTTCTGGGCTGTTCTCTTTTATATTGCAGCATGCGAAAAGATTCATAAATAAGTTACCAACATATTTTGATGCAATTTTAAGTTTAAATTAAAAAAGGAAAAGGCATCAGAAAAAACACAGTTCTTTCAACGGCATTTGTTTCAACTACTTTCTTAAATTAAAATTTGCATGGATCTCTACCTGAACTGCGCAATTATTTCACGTTTCTGTCTCCTTAAAGTTTTTAGTCGTATTCAACATAGGTATTTATTTTTACCATTGAAAATAAAAAAATTAAAAAGCACAGATGGATGCTGTGACATTTCGAAATAAAATTTTAGTTTGTTTATTCAGTTAAAGCCTTCAAGTCAGCAAAATTCCTACAGTGGTAGATGTTGCTAAATGCAGGGATAAGTTAACATTGAATAACCACACTGCATGCTTTGTGATTTGCATAAAAAACAAAGAATTAGTTAACAAATGTGTCATTCCCATAAAAATGTTGATAGGGCATCTTTTAGGAGTTATGGAAGATCCCCTCATTCATAAATCAAACTTAGAAAAGATAATTTCCAAAATAGAGATTTTAAAATCTGCATTTTCGTAAATACATGCCTTTAGTGGCATACACCCGTACACCAACCTGTCAGAGGACCCACTCGTCCCCCATATTGCTTTCAAATCTCTCTCACGAGCCTCCACCACAAGGCGGCTAGGATATAGGCAGAAGGACATTGCCAGCAAAGACAGGGTACACTAGTAGGGCCTTCCTGAATTGTTAGGCGTCATCAGCTATTTATACATAACCCCAGTATGGCCGCGGAAATTGCTGCCACACCGAGATTTGAACTCACGATCTCCCCATCAGGGCAAACGTCCTAATGCTTGAGTTACGAGCAGAACGTGAGCTCGTAGCTCAAACGTTAGAACGTTTGCCCTGACGGGAGGGATCACGAGTTCAAATCTTGGTGTGACAGCAATTTCCGCAGCTATACTCGGGTTGGGTTTCCCTAGCCGATGACGCATAACAAGGCAGAAAAGGCCTACCTAGTGTCCCTTGTCTTTGCTGGTAAGGAATTTCCCTTAGGTATTGGTTCAAGCAATAATAATGCAGAAGATGTCTGGCAAAAGTTGACATGACACCGTGAAAACCTTCGTTTGTAAGATTGTATTTTTTCAACCTTTTTGAATTAACTGCCTTCATATGAACGCTTAGCAAAAACATTATTAACTCACTTCCGATATTTGCCGCATCGCTTATTTTGGCGTTTTGGTGTAAGCTTAAGTTTACATTTTGTTAACAAAAACAGTTCTTTCAGATCTGACAATACATAGGTTGTGGGCTATTAGTGTTTAAAAATGAAGATCGTCAAATTCCAGATTTCCTGCCCATTTAGCAATATTGAAAAGCGAAGCGGAAGGATGCTGGAAAAGTTTTGACATTAAAATGCATTTCGAAGACCTATATATTAACCCATGGCACTAATTAATTTTGTTGTCTTTTTCAACAACTGTCATATTGTACATTTGTGGTCGCTATGTAGCTGCCTGCTAGGTGTCTACAATGAATCGTCATCTCGCTCCATGAAGGAACTTTAAAAGAAAAGAACGCCCTTTTAAAAGTGTACATTTAAAGAAAAGGGATAGTTCGGTTTTAGAAAAATACTTATTATCAATATTTTGCGACTGAAGTGTGTATTTATAATACATCGTATTCGTCAATTCGTTTATGTTATAAATATTAACCTTTTCATCATTCAGAAAGTGCATAAATATAGAATTTTGAAGTGCAGACGTTAGTTCATCCAACTATTGACTGAGCATATTTAACTTCCTATGCTTGCAAAGGTTATCACAAAAAGTTGTTATCGTTGCCCAAAGAGTAGGGTTTCTTTATTTTAACCAAGCACTGTTGGCGTAACTGATTTTATAATTTTTATAACCCTAGAGTAACTTTGTAATACTTGTCCCTAAGTTGTACACTTTATGACGTAAAACTCAGGAAGTTCCGTGCAAAAGCCAAACATGATTCGTTAAAATTAATAGTATTCAGAAAAATCTGTATCCCATTTCTTCAGGACACACATATTTAGTGCGAATATTGTCTACATAGTACGCGGTTCGAGGATTTGCCAGTTAGTCGTAGTACTGCGTAGTTAAGCAAAAACAGTTAATGATACTGTTAGGTCATATGCAAAAATTACTCTTGGCCTAAACAAAGGGAGCTAAAAGATTTCAACCTTGCTGCCCAGATCTAAGAATAGTTATATGACACATATCCAATCAGTACCGAAAAATGTGCATTTTTCTTTGCTTTTTAAATAGAAAATATACATTGAAGTTGACGTTAACGGTAAGGCAATTCAAAT
>JAYGXS010000003.1:37467718-37507803 GCA_036362985.1 Ligula intestinalis
AAGGTTTGTCGGATTTACCAAAGAACTCTTCTCTTTCACATTTTATTTTTTGAGATGTTTATCGCCCAAAGTAAGGGAAAATCATATATGCGAGGCATGTTGTCGAAAATCCAAATTTTTCATAGGCAAAGGAAGGTAATTTTACCTTTTCTGTTTAGTTTTGTTCCTCAGGTTGTTCTCAAACGTGGCGTAAATGCGTAAAAATAATTCAATCGTAAAAATGCCTGTGTTGCGTTTTTTGTCAAAAATTGGTCGTCACAGAGTATCAGCTTCTTTTTTGAGCGATATTTATGATATTTTTGTACGGCGCATATACTTTTGTATGCTGGCTACCGTACGAGTGTGTGACTTTATGGAACTGTCGTCCTTTTCTGACAAAGCAGCTACAGTGATACAAGTATAGTCTCAAGCTAAGGGGTGTCCGTTACGCAGAATTTGTTTGGCTACTGGGCTACAAATCCTTTTTCGTGATATAGTCGTCAGTTTGTGCAGCTCTTGCATTTGGTGTTGATTTGGGTGTCTCAATTAATTCAGACACTATTTGCATAAGGAGAGATTGGAAAAGAAGTTTTGACAACCATGTGAATTCGGTATTTCATAATCAGTTCACAGGTTGTGTAAGTGTCTCATCGGTTTGTAGCACTCAGCTTTTCCACGTCACCGACATGAAGAGATCGAAGTTTACTGTTGACTTGGACAAGAATAGGGAGTGAAGTAGGCTCTGTCAGTTGGTTGGCTTCACAGCTTGCCTGTTACGTCCTATTTTTTTCTTTTAACTCTCATTGTCTCATGCACTGGCGTACAGAATTGCGAAGATATCGATGTTCAGAAAGCTTTGGCTTGAGGATATAGCTCTGACATGTGAAAGCAAAGCCATTCCTCAGGGTCATGTTTGTGTTGTTCCGATATTTCAAAAACTAACACGCCTCCACCGTCAGTGGATGTTGCACCGCGATTCACAGCATTTATGTGGGCAGGGGGGGGGGGGTGGTGGTCACGTTAGCGTGGTCTTGGCAACAATGATCATCTTCTTTGTTGCTGTGATGGCATAGAAGTGTGTGGTGCCAGCCGTGTTCGTGCATCCTGTCAAGCCTCCTGTCAGAGTTCTGGCAACAACCACCTCAATCTGCGATCCGTTCATCGTCAAACCTGGGTGGGCTGTCTTATTTCCATCTTCTTACCACACTTGTGTTTTTATTTTCTGGGCAGCGTTTCCTGTGACCATCTACGCTTTAGGTCGCTTCCGGATTTTGACACAAAGACGCATGTGCCCATCCAGTGTTTCACCCAGTCCTGCAGTAGGCGGGATCTGGGCAACAATCCGTTCTTCTGTTAAGTGAGCTACGACCAGAGAGCTTGGTGGACGACAAACAAGAGGAAGAAAACAAACAGGTCTTCACCATATGCCAGACCTTGGTTTTTTTTCTTTTTCATTTATCATTTCCTTAGTCCAAGATTTCGACATTATGGAAGGTGAACCTGTTCTCTGTGTTTGCTTTGCGTAAAACTACTAGGCACATGGAACAATACAACACGGGAGGACTCTTACACCCGTATCTGTAGTCTTTTTTGTAGCTTTTCCTAATACAAAGACCCAGCATATGGTCTTAATCATCTCACCTCACCACTGTGCTTACTACGATCTCCAATGGAAGAGAAAGTTGGCCTCAAAATTGTTTAAAGAGGCGCCCGCAAGGCTTGTATTTTCCATACTTGAACTAAATACCTAAATCTCGAAGTAATCTTTCAAACCGGAGGTCTCTAACCGTCAATTTAGGCGAGAAGATCAGTTCAGCTGCTTTCTTCCTCGAATATTTCAAATTAATAGAAACCATTACAGAAAAGCATAGACTGCCACTGAAGTTGCTACTTGTTTAACCCATTTCCCCAACCCCTCATAAAACAGGCAGTCGAACCACCCAGCAAACTACAGGATATTCAATACGACGAAGTCAAAATCTCGCTCAATTCCTCTATTAAGCTTTACCTGAGATGTGCGGGCAACTCAAACGTAAGCCAGTCAGATAGCCGCTTTCTAGGTAAATTGCAGAAACCTTTCTTCAGAAACAAGAAGCGTTCCTTTTTATAGATTACTGACTAAAATTTTGGACTTTTTCTTGTAATCTATGTTGTTATCATCAAAGAAATAGTCCTTGAAGTCCAGGGTGCCTTTAAACGCTTTTCTTGGACACCCACGTCGTAACCTCGAATACACCGTAGTATACCTCGAAAGATAGATGTTTTGACATATGTTATCCATTTGTAAAAACTCAGTAGTCTCGGCGAGACTCTAGATGGATGTTTTTCGCGAAAACCTACCCTATGGTTAAAAACGCTACACAAGTTTACGAGAGTAACTAAGTCAAAATGCAAAAAAATGAACGTTCGGTTTAAGTGTCTTATAGCATAAACGGTAAGAATGTTGACTGCCCGTGCGCTTGGCCTTTGTGTTGTGGATTCCATTCCCACAAAGGTCACGATGTTTTCACAGTTGGGCATTCGAAAATAGAAAAAATCAAAAATATCCCTCAATTATCCATCTGAATTTTTGAAGGGTTAAAACTTTAGTCTATTTTTAGACTTCAAGCACGTGGAATCGATGTTTTATGGACCAAAACTGTACGCACGTATGGGGCTGCATTTACATTTCAAGCAATCCAAGAGTCCTTCTTCTAATATTTTAGTTAATTACGGGTGATCCCTTTCATCCTGTTCACAAACAAATGAGGCAATTCTTTTTCGGTGGTCAATACATGCTGACGTTCCTCCCACTTATCTAAACGCTTATTCTCTGATCCTACTACCGTCCTACGTGGCCATTTGCACCTTCACGAGAACCTGCGGTAAATCACCGCATCACACATGCAAACCGCCGAACATAGGCGCCTTTCCGGTGGTCATGACTCTGTCATGACACACCGAGCCCAGGCGGGGAAGAGGGGAGAGAGTGCTTAAGATGCAGCATAAGTCTACTTTCATCATTATGTAATCTACGCGGCTTTCGCCGCACTTGCTTCCAGCTTGGCGGAAGGTATGCAGGAGATAACCTCGAAACTGTCATCATTTTATGATACGTGTATATTCAGAATGAAACAAAGAGGCATCTTAAGTTGTAAAAGTTGTACTGAGACACGGCAATTCAAAGGATTAGATCGGAAGCTTTGTTTCTGTGTACAGTTATCTTATTAGATTAAATATCTTCCAGAAGAGTGTTTGTAGGAATAAGGGCCTCTCTCCGATACCCACCTCCGAGTAACGGTTAATTTGAAAAAGGATAATTTCGCTTTCGATTGCACTCCTGTTGGTATCTGTGTATTTTTTATGAAGGGATCAAAAGGAGTGTTTGCCGCCTTGACTCTGTTAAGCTATGCATACTATTTTTCAGGTTTGATTAAAAAAGCATTTTCTAATCCTCAAGACGTCAATGAGCCTACCGCATCAGTGAATATGCCCTTTTTTCGCGTGCACTTTTAAGCACCCAAGGGAAGAGTACTCCGTCCACCACAAAAGACTTACAAACGGGCAGACTAATCTCATCAGCCTATTCTTTGCTCCGATGCCACTTACTGTTTTGTCCTACTGCGACTCACATTACTACCTTTGATTTAGGCATCACCAATTGGAATTTCCTTTTTTATAGTTCAGTAAGCCGAAAAAATCCATGCTCGCTAAATAACTGTAAAAACGTGTTACTAAATATAATATAAGAAGATAAAAATTAAGAAACTGGCGAGGAATGAACCAGAAGCCCTATTTTGCTGATGTTTTGCTATGCTTCGCAGCAAAATTTATATGCTAATATGGATGTAGAAAATACATTAAAATCGTAAGCTAAATGACCGGCTAACAACTGCTTAACGCTAAAACGTTGCTATGTGGATGTTGCACAGAATAATATCTGTTTTTCCAGCACGGCAATGCCGGTAAATCATGTAGTCTAGGCAACGTCCCAAGGGATGGGAGTGAACGTCATATTGGCTGTACGATCCTGCCTGGTGGTGTTCCCATTCCGGCTGCCCAAATGGTCTCATTTGTTTTTGTCCGCTATAACTAGGAAATATTTCCCTGTTTATATATGTTTGCGTACTTTAAAACTGTAAAGTAACTTTTTCAAATGATTGTAGTTGTTATCAGCTCTCCCCACCCCTAGATGAGCCTATTCCTGCCCCTCCATCAACTTAGCGAACATTCTAAAACAATGAAAAGCCAGTTGCATACTGATTGCCTCGAATAAGTGACTATTGCACATGGATAAAACTAAAAAATTTTAGCAAATGTTTGCAGACAGAAACCGGCAGTGTTATCTCCTCAGAATAAGCAGAACCAGAAAGACAAAGTTGAAAATGAAGATTCTGATAGTTTTGTATAGGGCGCAAGTCGTTGCTTGTTCCTAGAAACTTAAAAATCAGTTCACTCCGACGTCATACGATACAGATATTAGTCAGTTTTCTTTGAAACTTACTATGAATGGCTTAATCCATCTTTCATTATCCCTTGAGAGTCATATAACAGTACTTTCTCCACTTTGTTGCAAAAAAGAATTCGATAGCGAAATTACCTCCATATCTTTCAGGAATAATCTTCGGAAATGGACTCGCCTGCTTTAAGGCCTGCTCTACTTTCGGTCTGTGGATCGGAACTTTTAGTAAATTAATATTTTCAAAAACTTCATAAAAAACTTCAATTTGTTTGACAAAGGCAGCTTCTCTATACAAACAATACACAGCTACTTGCAAGGAGATAGTCTTGTACCGGTGTTTCATGCAGAAAGTATCTCCATTACTATTGTTACGGCAGTTGCTACCAATAAACATTAAATTGGTTTACAACGCAGACGCGTACTAACAATGTACAAAGAAGGCCGACACATAATTTCATGGCATTTTTATGGTGTTTTCTAATCTGTTTAGCCTTATTGAATGATGACCTTTGGATCGAATAACTATTTAAAAATCACGTGAAGTCGTTAGAAAACAATATATGGAGATTCATAAATTGCCGACCACAGTTGTACAGTTTCCCGAGTTACTTTGATTTTTAAGTTCCGCGATGATACTCATTTGAACATTGAAAAAGCCAGATCGGTAAACACACATTCCATCAAAAACGAATGTCGCAATAAATGAAAAAAAGTCAGCTTTTGGTCATATTTTCTCTTCAGAAATATCTGCTCCAAACGCCATCAGATGGCGCATTTTCTTTAGCACTCTGTTACTATGCGTTTTTGCCTTTACTTCCTTATATGAAACAGGTAATGTTGTTTGAATCACTAGGCGCATATTCTAAGGCATTATCCTGTTTGCCTCAATTAAGACACTGTGCATTTTAATCTTCATCACAATCATACTTCACTCGGTTGACAAAGGTCACCGAGAAGATGTCAATCAGGCATTTCAAGTAACCTTCCAAGTGCCAGTGAGAAACAAATAATTGTTGCTCCAAGAGATACTTGCGCCGAGCGAGGCGGTGAGCAACTCAAATCTACGCTAGTCAGAGAAATTTGTTTCGATCATCCTTGGCTCACGTTGATCTTTACATATTCAAACCCTACTACTACCGTGTCCAGCTACAGCAACGAATCAAACGTACAGCTAGCTGACACGCTTGTATTCCTTGTCTCCTGATAAATTTAGACCACAATTCGTTCTCCCTTGCTTGGAACTATCTAATTGACCTCCTTCCATACTACTATTGTTCCCGAAGCAAACAAGCTTCGTATGGACGAAAAAGGTCCCGAACCATGTTGGAAAAGCCCCCTGATTCTTATACTGCTTTCCTGACTCCAACATATTTCAAACTATTTTCTTGTTTTCTTAGCTATAATCTTTCTACTAGCTGTAAGTTAGGACCACGCCGGAAGTAATCAGGCACGAATTTACAGTGTACTTTTTTTTACTGAGGAATAAAGTTCAGCTAAAGAAAACTGTCCTGCGTATGACAAGCAATTAAAACATGAGGAAGAGCGAATGGCCCGCGTTTTTGAAGCCAATGAATTTCCTTTTAAAGTGCACATAGAAGTGATGAGGACTTCTAAAACAATTTCCTATTATTGACAAACAGTAACAAAAAGTGCCCACTTATTTGTATAGTATTTTTTTTAGGTAACTAACATTTCAAAAAATAGCGAAGCTCATTGAGTCCATGAACAATGGTTTTTGATAGAAAGTGACACTTGGTTACTTCTTCCTTATCACTTGCGTGCATTCAGTCGACATCAGTAATTCTCGAGCACAACAAGACCATGCCAACGCCTTGGATCCGAACTTCGAACTCTGCTATAGGTCTTCAACAAGTGGCCGGAATATTCTGTTTTAATTTAAGATTAAAAAAATAATCTCTGTTGTAATATTCAAAAGTGTGCCAGTTTTATGGATTGCAGTATTTGTTCCTCATCGTGTTTGCCATACGTACTAGGAGAATATTAGCTTGAGTGAAAAGCACCACTACCAGTAAAAGAAGCATTCCAGTTGTTCTGTCTGATTTTCTCTGCATGACTGCGCCACTTTGCATAACGCAGGACTGGCAGCTGTGTCGAGAAGATAATTCCTTGCGTAGGACGGCTGGAGGGAGGAGTGTTTTGAGGACATTAACTGTCGATGGCAGGTATTCGCCCTTCTTCGCCGTCCCAGACTACTACCCTTAAAACAACAACTGGTAGGCCAACATTAACGCGTTTCTGCACAATAACGCCAAATGGGCCGGCAGCGAGCCGACCAAACTGTGGTTTTTCTGGTGACAAGGCGCTGCCAATTTCTCGCGCAAAAAAAACGGACAAAATGACTGTATTTTACTGACGATACTAAGAAAAATTCATGCAAATCAACTAGAGATTAGAGAGATTGCTTACAGCCCAAACGTTGCAGTCAGGGTTTTTTTGCGTTAAGCCTCCCCAGCTAAAAGCAAAATTCACCATCAAAAAGAAACTGTTTCTTCGTAAATGATGCATTAAGAAAAAGCGAATTCAATCCTGGAAGCGGTCAGATCGCAACTACGACTAGTTTTACAAGTTTTACAGTGGTAAGCGCCTGGTCAAGTTATGACCATGAAATAAAACAGTCAAAAAGCGATATCAAGGGGGATTTATCAAAATTTTAAACTAAAATTTTCGATTGGAAATGCGTAATTTAAAGTAATTGTAACATTTATTATCCTGGAGCAAATTCCGGAAATATTTCAGATACAATAGGGTATCGGCTTTTGCATGAGCGTATTTGTGCATTTCATGGACCCCCACTCAATGCAAAAAGGCTAGTTTGATGTGTACAATGTTGTATCTACGTTTGGGACTCTTTCAAATTCAATTATATTTTCTAGAAAGCGTAAGTAGGTCTACCCTTGTATCGACTTATTTGAGACCAAATCATGTCTTCCTTATATATGTCAGTCATAAGAGGCTGGCTTCTGGTTTAAAAACGTTTTTTAATAGCACAATATTGAAAGAATAAAAATGTTCATTAAATTGGATCTTGTTTAGGCTTTTGATTATCTCTTTCTTGAAGTAAATGCTAAAAATGCATCTCGATAAAAAATTTGTTATGAACATATTTTGTTTTCTTAGGAATGATATACTGGAATGTATTACATTCCTCCGTGGAAGGCATGCAACTTAGAAATGGAAAACCGTAAATTCAAAGAGTGTTACATCTGGCTCAGAATCATACGGGTATAATACAATTATTCTAGAACGTTAAAACTGCTATTTCTTTGTGCATGCAACTAGAAGAAGAAGATGAGATGTGTTATCATGTCAGAATAAAAAATATTTTTTTGAATTATGTACGCATTAGTAATCAAAATAAATAAATAAATACCCATTTTTATCTTATGGTGTCTTTTGCAGGCCGAAAGGAAGTTTGTTCAAAGGCTGGTATCCTGTTGTGTCTGAAATATTCGGGATCATTGCTCAACATAAGAACGATTACAATTTCACTCAAGTTAACAGTACTACTCGAAAACTCATTTTTAACCTTTAAAGCTTCATGTATGATGTCGATTATTAACAGTCATAAAAAGGACAGCCTTTAACAAATATGTTTTAATGACCTTAAATCTTGATTTTTTAAATTTCCTGCACTCTGCTTATCGCCTGCATCACGAAAATCGACGACCCTTCATTCTTAATGCAACCGTTCCCTTTACATTAACAATCGACTTCAGTGCATACAAATTTGCGATAATCACGATTCTCTTTTTCATTTCTTCATAAGCTTAACGTGGAAGCCTGTGTGATTTAAAAGGCGCAGGTTTCTTTCTTGCTTTTCATTGTCTTTTCTCTTGACAGTTGTTCAGAGATAAGTTTTTTTAAAGTTCAGCAATGGAACAAGATTAACATTTAAAACGGATGCTTTTCGTTCGTACTGACAAAAACATTATAAGTATCGCATGTTGGCTTTTAGTACTTAATGTTTTACTTCAGCATCGGCTGAAATCTTCCAGGTAAAAATTGTACAAACGCCTAAAGTTGAAGACATAAAACGTTTGTATTTGTTTAGTCTTTTCAAGAAATTTTTTACGATTGTTACTTTAACTATTTGACAAAAGCGACTGGTTTAGTTGAGAACTATTTTTGAAACCTATGTCTATTTGAAAAAGCATGGACCTCTTTCTCGTTGCTATAGCACCTGGTCCACTTAGCTTGCATTGCTCTAAAAAAATATTTTGATCGAATTTGTTTGGTCTTCAGAAGTAGTTATTTGGAAGATCATAAATCTATCAAGCGGAGAACCAAGGAGCCTTTGCCGAATGAAGTAGATCCGGTAGAAATTTTGGGGAGACTTAGATATCCTGAAGATTTAAAAGCCAGAACAGGAACTGAAATACAGCAATAAAATCTGTAAATAGAATAAACTGTCGTTTAAAGATATAAAATAAGAAAACACACAATATTTTACTCAAAATATTTTATGCATAAATGATAAATGTGCTTCCACAGATTGAAAGACCAGACGCCAATATTGGTACGAGGGTCAGGGGTAAAACCAATTTGGACCGCAAGCGCTTATTTTGTCGCCTAAACAAGATACTATAGTACAAACGTCTAGCTCAGATAACAGAGGTGGCCTTGTGTAAGTTTCTGGGAAAAAAATATTCCCGTGTCTTCATTCTAACTTAAATCCTACACGAAGACTTTGATTTTAGTTCTCTGGACGTTATTGCCTAGTTATTTGTATAACTGGTGGTTCGTTTCCCTAGGCCCCGCCGGAGGGCCATATAAACAATTCCCGTCAAACGTTACAAAATGGAAAAGGCGTTGCCTCTTCTACAAGTATGCAGCGGTTGTGGTCTCTAGCTTAAAATATGCAGTTTTTGCTAATTTGGAGATTCACTCAGAGGGCTAGATATTTTTCTTGCGAAACATAAAGAATCGGAATTGGAATATGCACTTTGAGTGTTGGTTCCATTTTTTAAAGCGTACTCAGCGAAAAAGGAGCGTGCGACATTCCAATCACCTATAGGACTGAAGCATGTTTCGATATTTTATATAAGCCACATGCTCATGCGTATTTCTATTTATGTTGAACATCAGCCAGCAAACGGTATTTGCAGGGCGTCTGACCTCGTTTAACTAGTTAGCATATGATTGACGAATAATCATGTGAATGTCTTTTTGCAATGTTCATGAACTCAGCGATGCCAAAAAAACTCTTTTCTGTTTGGCAGCGCATCACTACTATTCCGCAACATATCAAGAGAAAATGCATTTTACTTTTGCCGAATTCAAAATACATATGCAGTAGAAGTCCAGAGTCAATCCGATCCTGTGTACGTCGGAAGGAACGTGCATCCATTTGTATATAGTATTGGGCTATCATATTTTTTTCATCTGAGAAAAGCACTCGAACACAGATAACCGTTAAGTGCTTTGTGCAAAGAGTAATTGAGTTAACGTCGGACGAGTACCGACAATAAACATGAGAGCCTGAAATAATAGTTCTTTCAGACTTATCCACCACCAGGCTTTTCTATCGGGGGTACCCTTAGTTTGCCCTTAAAATACGGAGCAAATAGTAAAGATTTTCTCGCCTTAATATTCCAGTTTAAATCGTATAAAGACCTGAAACGCAGTACTGGAAGATTTGTTTCAAGTACAGATTGTAGCATGCTCTGAGAGATATATTTTAAAATAAGATTTTAATTTGTACCTTATGTAAGTTTAACTGATTTCGTAATATTTGTGGTGGCCGCCTCCTACGGCGAAGCTTTTACCAGTGACAGCAAATTCGAACGATAATTCACTTTTTCACCTGTATTCTTGCGAAATATATAAGGTCTCGCAATAAAATCGTTTTGTGTAGGTCGTAGCTACTCCTCTCAATCAGCAGTCCTTCCCAGTCAGCCCACCAACACGCAGGACAGGCAAGGAAAAATATTTTCCGCCTGGCCCACAACTTTGACGCCTTTGATTGAAAAAAGCCAATAGGAGAGTTGCGGGAAGCAGTCTGGAAGATGTCAATGCCATCGCAGGAAATAAACGTTTTTAAGTTGCGATAATTCCCATCAGAGAATTCAGAAGTCCAGTTTGGCCTTACATTTATATGGAAACTGGGTGCGAGTTGAAACGAGTTCGTCTTTTCGGACTAGTGAGTCGTCGGAATGGGGTAGTGGGTAGATAAGCGAAAGCGAGTTGTAAGGGTAAGGTTTGATGGAGCAGTTTAGGGGAGGGGTAGGCGGGGGGAGGGAGACAAACATAGCGTGGATGACTGCATGCCGCTAAGTGACTGTGGGCAACGCCAACTTTGGGGCTTGTAGGAAGTTCTTTAGTGCACACAGCGCGGGCTTCATCAGCCTGATAGCGGTCGCTTCTGCTGTTGCTAGCAGGTGCTGACGCAGAGACTTCGGATAATTTAGTGGGGCCCTGTAGATCACTCGGAAAGCTTTGATGGGGACCACCCAATGTCCGGAATCGACCATATGCGCCAGAAGAGACCTCTTTATGCTCCTGACTTCACCTTTTCTCAGCGATACTGGGAGGTGTTCCTTTATTGTTTTGATAGGCGCTGGCTCCTGAAACCAATATAACATGCTCCACAGGAACAAATGAAAGAGTAGATGCACATTGAGGTGGTCTGAGCTGGTAACCTATCCTTACCTTCCCCATGTAAGATTGGGTGAGTTAAGAATGATATCTGAACTCTGGCTGCTGGGAAGGCTCTTGCAACGGCTTGGTCAAGGCGTTTTTTCAGTAGTTCACTTGATGGGTTCCCTTGAAAGGGGACTTAGAGGAATAGTGTTTTCTTTTCTAGAGTAGGTGCGGTGGTTCTTATTTGTTTCTCCGCCATATTCTTTGTAATAAATCTTTCAGGATACCCGTTTTCACGCAGTAGGTCCTCGATTTTCTTGAGCTCCTCCTCAAAACTATCTGCTGAGCACATTTTCCTAGCCCTTTGCACTAAGCATCGAACTAGATTTCGCTTCTGTTGACGAGGTGCAAAACTGTTGAAATTCATGTACTGTCCAGACCAGGTTGTTTTTCGATACACGCTCCTTCGGACGCTACCTTCAGGTCTGCGACTAATGAAGACGTCCAAGAACGGAAACGAACCTGCCTTTTCCACCTCCAGCGTGAACTTAATGGATGGGGGTACTTGGTTTACCGCATTTAGGCATGCGTCACGTCAGTTTCGGTTGCGGCAATCGCGAAGATGTCATCAACGTAGCGGCCATAGTATTTTAACTTGCGGATCTGCCCACTTAGTTGACATTTCTCCAGCTTGCCCATGAATATGTCAGCTAGGAGAGGTCCAAGAGGCGAGCCCATGGCAACACCGTCTATTTTTCGGTATCACTGGCTGCCAGAAAGGAACTGCACATTTAATGTGCATTTTGGTAATAGTTCCTACAGTGCATTTGTCTGTATTCCTATTTCCAGCTGATTTGTCACCCGGTATTCGCAAATGCAATCTACAGTCTCGGTAACCGGGACGTTTGTAAACAACGATAATAAGTCTACAGAGAGCACCCTCATGCCGCTTCGGTTCACGTCTTTGACGTCGTCAATAAAATTGAACGTGTCTCTATAGCTACGTGGTGCCAGCTGAAGCCGTTAAGGTTTGAGTTTCTCAGCTAACCACTTCGCTATTGCATGATACGGTGAGCTGTGCATGTCCAGAATCGGATGAACTGCCTAGCCATTCTTATGGATATTTGGTAGACCATACAAATAGGAGATGTGAGGGCCTACTGGTAGGAGGCTTTCAAAGTCACGGTCACTTATGAAACCTCCCGTGTGGAGTATTCTTAAGCAGTCAGTCAAATTTGTCTCTACTTCATCCGTGCAGTTCTCTTCTTTGTCTACTTTCTTGAATTTCGTCTGGTCTGAAAGGATGGTTTGTATCTTGTTTATGTAGTCCGCTTTGTTCATTATAACGACACCGGTTCCTTTATCAGGTCTAGTAATCAGGATGTCTTTGTTCTATCGCAGTTGTTTTAGCTGTTCTAGATTTGTTTTGTCAGCAATCCTCGGGCTTGTTGTGCTTTTGTTCAGATACTGGTAACTACAGTTCACCAGTGTGGATTTAAAGTTCTGGACACTCTCTGCAGAGATGAGCTTCAAATAATATGCTTGGTTATAAAGATTCTCAAACTGGGTTTCTAATTCTAACTGATAAACCTTTTGAGTAGGCACGCAGAATTAAGGACCCAAGGATAATGCTTCAAGTGTTGTTTTATCAAGCGTGATAGAAGAGTAGTTGTGTACATACCGAGCTGGATATTTGGCTAGTCTTGATTGTGGTTTCCTCTCGTGCATCCTGTGTAGGAGTGACGATCTCTTTACGTCCACACATTTTGTTTCTATGGTCTGCGTATAGGTGATAAATTCATGTTTTTCTTCCTCTCTCAGAGTGTTCAAAACGGCAGTACGTTGGCACACCTTTAGACGTTTATTTGTCTAGCGTTTTGAATTATCACGCACCATCAAACAGAGTCGAATAAAAGCATACATTATCCACAAGAAGCGCAGTATTTATGAAAAGCAGTTGTCAGGCAACTTTCTGCCTAAACTTATTGCAGCACTCGCCACTCACCAGAGGGGATCGTATGTGATCCACTGCTTGCTTTTTGGCCTCGCTAGAATAAACAGAGGTAAATTAAGGTTAACCAAACTCTGTTAGTACAGATTGCTATGTAACGAGCATAGAGGCCACATGGAGGCCAGGTAAACTACAGATGACTAAATCACAGCGCCACGCAAATCCAAGGGCGTCACTATAGCATACATAAACGCAGAATTTGACCAAAAATAGACTAAGCAACAGGGGAGTCTGTGGTGCAAGCTTGACTTAGCATAGATGATCGTCTACCGCGACACAGATTATGCGCATCATTTTGCTCTGAAGCACGAGAAGTTAGCGAGAACAGTGGTCACGACAAGAAACATCTTGGGTCGTCTACAGGATCTGGTGCAGTTGGGGTCCAAGCAACTATGTCAGAGAAACTGGCAGACTTCTCAAGACGCGAATTGCCGAACACGCGGCAGCAGTGTGGTGCAATGATGCCAATTCTCAGGTTGCGGCTCATTCGACGAGACCCGGCCACACTTTTAAATTTGATGAGGCTGAAATCTTCGCAAGAGATGACAATCGGGTGAGCCGAGAACTACTGGAGTCATGGTTTGCAGGCCCCCAATCCATAAACAAGTGCAACGATTTGCCCAATCCATATTCAGTGCTGAGATTCAACTTGACCAAAGCAAGTCGCCACTTGGGGAACGGGTTGGCCACCGCCTCATCTTACGCCAAAACCGGAGAGCCAGACGGCCGAGCAATCATCACGCCCGAGCCCACCGCCCGTGATGAATCTTCAACAGGTCAGAGCCCGCGTGCCGTCTAACAAACTATCCACGCGCAAGAAGGCAATTAATGTTACTTGTCACTGTATGTTTGCAGCTATTACTATATCGTATAAATACTGCAAACTTATGTACGTGCATTATCCGTTTCTGCTACTTTTTTTCTTCTCATGTCTCTGATGATGAATCCGCGAGGGATGTCAAAACTTCAGGCGAATAAACGTATTGTCCCAGCGATCGAGTCTTCTTCTTCTTCTTATAAGTTGATTTTTCGACAGGGTGACGCATTATCACAAGTGGTGGCCCACACCTATGAAACGGGTCACGAGTTCATCATCGCAGCTGCGGGGATAATTGCCCACGCCAGCAGCAAAACGGGCCGAGAGCTGATTGAATTCTGGGCATCGAATGACAACTCAGCTAACCGGTATATCGAGCTGGCGCCCGCATATATGGCCCTGTGCAGTTATTTCTTGACTCACGGCGGTTAAGTGGCCTCTTTCCCCTATAAATGTTGCTTGCTTTACGTCCACGATTTTTTTTCTGACGATAAACTCCCGCAAGATTTAGAAAGTCCAGCCTTATAGAATTATGATTCCGGTGATCAACACGGCTTCTTCTTCTCAATCTATACACATATCTGGGATCCGAACATTTGCCTCAATTCGTAAGCTGTCTTCCCCTTGATGGTTTCATCACCCGCAGGAATTGAATTATTCCATAAAAGCTAAATTAGAGGGGCGTACTTAAAGCTGATTTTCAGCCTGGATAACAATCAAGTAGTACCATCAGCTGGCAACCACTCAATGGTCTATTAGTTTAGGACCATGAATGTCTCAAAGCGCATCAGATCTGTTCTATTGAGAGGGCCGGGTGGGGGGCGGAGAGTTTTCACCTTATGTTTCTTCCCTTGAGTAAGAAGATGATGCTGGTGCCATAGAAACCATATCGTGAAAGAGATCTTGCCACACTCCGCAGGGCTTAGCGAAATCCACAACGTTTCTGAAGAAAATATGTGGATTTATTTCTCCGCCTGTTAGTTTATTATTGAGATCCACACTAAGTGCACTTTTGTTTTCAGGTTACATGTGTTAGAATTTGCTTCTCTCCATAAAAGCGGCAGACAGGTTCATTCTTCCTGTGCGAATTCACAAAATATGAGGGCATTATGACTGTTACAAACGCAACCAGTATTTTTAATCGCCCTTTTCCCGGAGGGATGGAAGCTGAATCGAATTCATCCTCTTTCCCCTCCTTTATGTCTCATGAGCGTTGGCGTCGTAAAGGTTGTATCGTGAATAATTTTACTGAAAATAACCTTAATCAGGATTCTGAAGGTATCACAGCAGTCTCATGCAGCTCAGAGTTGTTATATCAGGAACTATTCTGAATTCTGCCGTGGAGGAATACGTCAGTACTAGTTGTCCTTTTAAAGTCTCAATTAGAATAGCAGATTGGCGCTTACCGGTCAGTTACGGGATGAATTCCTTTTGTCGGGCTTAGGAGCTGACCCCTTCACCACACCAGCGGCCACACAGCGACTAGTGATATAGGCAGAATGGCATTGCTCACAAAGACTCGGCAGATTGGATTGACTATTGACCAAGCAATCTCAAATGCATGACCGGCTGGTTGGGGGTCGAACAGTCTTGCTGATTTCGATCGGGGATATAAAAATTAGCGGATGAGTCGCGGGTTCAAGCCATGGGAGTCAAAGCACTTGGGGTTTATTACAACTGGCTAGTGACGGCTAATATGACAGTAACCGTCATTTTAGTGCCCCTTTTGTGGTTGGTATTGAAATTCCGCTAGCTACTGTTCGGCTGCCAGCGGGGCTCACGTGTAAGAGCCAAGGCACGACGGGACGTGTGACTTCCGTGGCCGATCGATTAGGTCTTTTCTACCATCAGTTATATTCGCCATCGAAACCAGCAAGAAGCCCGGTCAACGGCTAGTGTCGTTCTTCTAATCAATGGGTAATGGGTTTAAGTCGCGGGTGATGCAGCCCTCAGGTTTGAATATGGTTGCCTGATGACGGCTAATAAGCCAGTGATGGCCATTCCTGTAAGTCGTTTCCTTGTCGGATACGTCAGTGCGAAGGAGAAGTTGCCTATTCTAGTCTTTCAGTCAACTTTTAATGCAAATGACTAAGGCACTCCATGAACTAACGTTACCTTCGTTCGCTATAACACACGTTCCTACCAATTTAAACACTCGCATGCGACGTCTCATTAGCGATCCGACAGTCAACCCGGAAACTGACTCACCTTAAGAATTCGAGGTGTGCGAAAGGGTCGGTTTGCCACCCGCTGCGCAAAGATTTAGCTGTAACAATAAATAGCAGACATCAGGTATTAATTTTCAGTGATTATCTGGAAGGAGATACACCATCGCCCGAGCATACGGACCGTTGCTTGTGTGCGGTAGACATGAGGGGTAGCCGACTACGTTAGTGCGCCTATCTGCTGTCCGATCGTGTGGTAATAGAGGATCGTAAAGTGGTTCAAGTTGACATTGAAACATAAAAAAGTACGATGGAAATAAAGCTACGCATTAATTAGTTCCAGTACTTGTGTGACAGCATGATAGCAAGATTTTGAAACATTTTCATTTGCCAATTTTACGAAGTGCTTCACTTTAAAACTCGAACCAAAACGATAATACACTTGGGCTTTTAGATAAGGTAAAACGGTATGGAACAGAATTCATAATTAGTAACAGTAAAATATTATTAAGTGCTCTTAAGCATTGACCAACCCATGCTTTAGGTTTACAACTAGCCTCCTTTAAAGGTTTTAGGTTAACACTTTAAACTGCAGTCAAATTTTTTCGAGATAATTTTGAATAAAATTGACATGAGAAAACAAGCAGGATAATAAAAATGCATTTGTATCTTCATTTGAAAAAAAAATCGTTTATTTTTTAAACGATGCTAATTCACTGAACGTTATTCTGTTTATTTACTTTAAAGTTATATTTTTAGCGTTTTCAGTGTTTATTTCAGTGTTTGTCTGCCCCAGAGGAAATCCGTTAGTAGACATCAGAGCCAGAAATGAACGAGTGCTTCAAAGAAATATGTAAGTCGTAATAAGTCCCAAAATATAGCAATAATTAGCTTAATCCATTGGCGAAATAACAAATTCAAACGCCAGATATCTGTGCACAAGTCAAATATGCATTTTTAATTGGCTATTTTTATAAGGGCGCAATTTGATTGAAGGGAAAATGGTATACGGAGTTTTAGTCAAAAGTAAAGGGAGACACCTGCATATTTTTAAAAATTTTGAGAGCCATATACATTTTGAATTTTTTAAAAGCTGCAGCCGTGGTCGGAATTAAAGATAGCAGTGCCTTCCAGATAAGGGAGATCTACGGCATTTGGGACTATTACAGGTGGCCGTGTCTGGCGCCAGACAGAATACTGTATACACCCGTTTATCCGGAGCAATAACCAGGAATAACTTAGAGCACAATAAATTCACTAGCGCTTACCTAATAAGCATACAGAGGAGTAGATCACACCCGTACGCTATTGCCTACGATTGCTGCTTTCGAAATATTGCGTGGCTAAATTTTTGTACATTTTTCAGGTCTTGTAAGAAAATGAAAGGTAATTCTAACATTTGCCCTACAGCATTTTCTCCAAATATATTCAAGGCTTTCTGTTGGTTGGTTATGCTCCAATTCACAAAATGCAGCTGAAAGCACATAAGAAATCAATTCAGTCATAATCCACAAAAATAATTTCATAAACACCTCAAATATTAAAGAAGAAATTACTCTCTATGGGTTAATTCACTTACAAATTCAATACCGTACATGCTATAAGTGGACAGGGACTCAGCAATATCTTTCATGACTTGATAAAATTCGTGAAACAGAACATGCCTTATATGATTAGCTGCTGGGGTTTTAAATGCATAGAGCTTGCAAGCAATTTCGACAGCACATATACCACAACTTCCATGAGAAATAAATAGTACGAACAGAAAGGTGTTGATGTGGCACAGTGTGGAACTTGGTATATCCCATTTTCTATCTTTGATGTAGAAATGGGAACAAAACTTTCGTCCCAGTCTTACAGCACAAGGTCACGAAACTACAAAGCGTACAAATAATAATTTAGATTAAAATGGCAGATATCCCAAAATTCCAACAGCAGAAATGTGATTTCTTTTATGACATCCATGCAAGCGACTTATCAGGAACAAAAATTATTCGCTCTGCGCCTGTTGCCATTCCATTTTGGATGGACTCGTCAAGCGAACTTTCACAGAAAGATGACTTACAACTACATATGGTAAGTCATTCCCTCAGCAAACGTCCTACATTGACTCTTATAAGCAAAAGAAGCTTATGTAGGCCCACTCATATACCCCTAGTCCCATCATTTTGTTCCACCAAAACTGTGATTATAGAAATTTTGTGGGGGTGTGCAGATTCGAAAAATCTACAGATATAAATCAACAACACTTCTAACTACAGAAAAGTAAAAATGAACTAACCATTTATTAAAGTATATTCCACTGCATGTCCTAATTGCCCACCCATAAAACCCTATAACAACCGTTTTCGTATGAAAACATGCAGGGAGTAGGGATCAATGAGTGGACCTACATAAGCTGCTAGTGCCCTCTAATAAAATGTAATCGTGGGTTAGAACCAAGAAGTAACACAATGCCTTGTATAGCTTGATAGAACATGGTCATACGTACTAAAGGTGAGCTTGCGCTAAGTTTAAAACAAGGTCGGGTTTCCCTTTGCAACATATTGAAGAGTAGGATGGTTATGCTTGAATTTAGGGCACGGGAATCTACAGCCCTGGAAGTTAGCCCAAGAGCTCTGGATGGGTAATCAAACTAGCCTCCAAACTCAAGCTCGTTATTTGTTCTTAGTGCCACTATAAGTTACGGCAGATTGAAAGCTATGGAGTTAGGGTCTACGCAGCCAATCATTTGTGCTCGAATAATTATTCAAGGATGGAAACAAGTTTTCCAATTAATGTTCACGTAATATAAATGTGATGATGGGGATAATTCTGCCTTTCGGAGAAAAGGTTTTTTCTAATCTACACGGATGCTGTCACCCTAGTTGGATAAAAGATCATCCATGGGCCACAAGTCAGGCAATCTTTCTAGTCGCTGCACAAAGCTCTGGTCCTGGTTCAGGAAGATATCCCAACCGGATGTGTTTATATTTATATCAGTAAATCCTGCATATTCGCGTTCAATCTGTTAACATTTAAGGGGCAGTTGCCCTCAAAATAGTAATAATCTTTTTATTTTGCACCTGCGTGCACATTACGTCAAAATTAAAAATATTTCTGGCGCAGGTCGGAGAAAAGAAATGAGCTTGCAGAGAGACTAATTTGTTCCCGGTGCCTGCTGTCTTCGACGATGGCCTATTAGCGTGATCAAAGTAACGACAAAGCAGTAATATATGGGTATATTGAAGTATAAAAAAACAACTCCCGGCCCCCCTATATTTCTTCTATAATAGTCACACCTAAGCCAGTGAATGTATGTTAACAATGATGGAGACGGTGAAATGTCAGCCAACCAGTCCCTTTCCTGTTTTTAAAGGGCACATCATTCACTGAAATGCCGTTGAGTATGCATGTCCCTGCCTAACCTCCTTCTCCTGACCTGGAGTGAAGTTACTGATAAATTAAATATATAGACGCATCTAAGGCACTAGGTGTGCAAAAAATGCATCCTTTCAAATATATCATTATTTAATTGCACCTTCCCTAACAAACAGCATCACCACTAGCATGTTGATTGCATTCACTGTCTCTGTTAGTTTGTGTACGTATCCAGAAGTAGCGGGAAAATATTCATTATAAGTTTACAAGGGCAGACGAACTTGCGGTTTGGATTGGCTGGTTTGAATATTTACAATTATAGCACAAATACACTAGGTCCCAATAATGAAAATTTGACTTATTCACCAAAGAAGGCCTTATATACAGCTGGCTTCTGTCTGATCTGGGATTAAGTTGTTCGTTGGCTGACCAAAGTATCTGTCAATAATGGTTCAGCCCCTGCCCTTCGTTTCAATTGCAAGGCTTTTTCAATGAAGTTTGTCATTTTCCGAATCTTGTAACATGAATAGTAGTATTTATCATCCGCATATTTTATGATTTCTTGTGGACTTGAATCGTAAGTCATAATTATTCAGGCTTTGACTTTTTACCTTTAACATGTAGGCAAGTCTGTGCATGGTATATGAAGGTCCATGTTTGCCATTCTACATTATCGCAGCTGAAAGGAACTTCAAATTTAAGAAGCACACTTTTGAAATTTACAGTTAACCATATAACTGCATACATGAGATGAATAAAATCAGCGTTTAAAAATTATCTTCACGAACCCACGTGCAATCAACCCGGTCTGTTCCAGGTCTTTGACTTTTTTTAATAAACCCTTATAGTTATTAAAAAATGGTCAGCCCAAGTATAACAGATGAATCTTTATTCTGCAGGACAATATAAGAAAGCAGAGTGGTGTAGCAGCGGTCGTGGTGACAGTAAGCATTGGGTTGGGGAGGAAAAGGGATCATAGCGATGGGCGGTCGCTATTTTTGTTACAGTAAGGAAATCGTCATCATACACAAAAAGGCATTGAAGTTCGGTCCTCAGTTCACCACATGGCCATCTGCAAAACTGAATTAATATTCCGGCACGAGACCTAGGTGCAGAAATAAGTTTAAAAGATACACTGCGAAAAACGAAGGCTCGTCAGAAAGGAAGGATTTACTCGTCAATGTTCAAGCAGATGTTATCTGAAGCATCACTGTTTAGCCACAGGAATATTTTGTGAGTAATAGGACGCCGTTCCGCACACATGTAAGTCTGCTTATAAAAGTGAACTGATGAGACAGTAAATGTGATCGTTAATCAGCTAACATATATGTTCATTCAAGTGGAATAATGTGTAAACGATAGAATAATAATAATAACTTTCTACTAGCCCTGACAAAATTCCACTTCTTTTCAATATTCCCGTACACCACTTAGACAATTTATAACTTTTTAATGTAACAGGAACATTAATTGGCTTTATTATTATAACTATGAGAATGCGGTCACAAAACGGTGAATAGCCAATATCGGACTGGCAAAAAGAAAACTTTTAGTGGCTGCCTGAACTATAGTCTGCATCGGATTAACCTTGTCCAAAAGCATAAAGTTAACCAGAGGACACGGATAATGTATACAAATTACTGCAACCCAGAAGCTATTTTGGCATTCTGGACGTCCTTTTAAATCGCAAAACACGGTTAGGGTTAATTTACTCTACTTAGAAGTATTGGTCTTGTAGATTTCTTCCGAACAGATAAGAGCCTTGATTTTTTTCCGAAAAAAAACATATAACGAAAACCGTCATCAGGTATCAGCAAACGACAGCTGTCGTGCAGATTTTTTGAATGTGTCGTTCCTTCTCTCATTCTGCTCTATGATACTCAAAAATATTTTAGCATAGATCTTGTTTTCACAACCAAGAATGAGAAAATACATTTAAGTTTGAGTATAGTGTCAGTAGTTGTATGTTACGGTTTGTGATTTCAATGCGCGCACATGACTAGAACCAATGTTTCATCACAAAGCAATGTTGGATGGAGATATTTACTAAAATGACACATATGGGCAATAATTTTGAATGGTTGTGACCGATCCATCCTGGGCCATGTTTGAACTCTCACCTCTTTTTTCTCAAAATTTTGCCACCTTCCGCATTCAGCTTCTGTTAATTTCTGCCCAAAAGGCTTCCCAGCAGTCCCAGTGGAAGGGGAAATATAATAGTCGAGTTCTTCTCTGCCGAAATAGCATTAAGTGTCTGGAGATAACGCAAATGAAGGGCAAAGGGAGATTCCATCAAGACATTGGCAGCCTCCTTTAGAGCGGTGGAGGATTTATGCTCTCCCTCAGCGGCAATCACCTGTGCGGGGAGCAATAAAAATTCCATCGCTTAGGCTTTTCAAATAGTACTTGAAAAAGGTTTGTCGGAAACAAATGGGTGAACGTGGAGTTAATTCTGACAGACAGACTAGACTCTGCCCGAAATTTGATGAGAATACTTGTATAAAAGTTCAAATTAATTAAAATGTTCAAAAAGAGCCAGATTTCGTCTCGAGAGATTCATTGGGTTATTTATTTCTGTGAAAGATGAACAATGAAAAGTGTACGGCACTACAGGAAACGGTAATGAGTGAAATCCTTACAGACGCTTCACCTGGAGACAAGCAATCGCCTAACCAAATTTATGGGCAGATTAGTGTACTGTTTTATGACCCAAATCTGTGGTTGATCTTCTTGCTGTAAATATATTGTGATGTGGTGTCCTGTCGATTATTCGAAGTCAGAAACACCGGAAAATAAGTTGGCGGCTATTTGCAGACTTTCTAGATTTTTGCATTTTAATACAGTACCTTTTTGAGGCCTTATCCAATTTGTCTGAAGAATCTCACGAACATCTACCCATGTCAGAAATCTAAGGCCGACTTTTAATCTCTTAAAATGCGGTAAAATAGTCATGCTGAAAACTAAACGCGTTTGACGACTTATCTTGGTGTCACTTGAGGGTGCCCGAAGACAGTGGATCAACAGTGTAGAGGGTGTCAACACAACGCACGTTTAGTGACGGAACAATGCTGGTATATCATCATATTTTTTTAGAGAAAAACAGGGTGATACCAGTTTGACCGAATTACTTTTGCTTAATTCTAAAGTCTATTGGAGGTCAACATCAACGGCAATATTCAATTAATGTTCAGGGTACCTTCAGTTTTCTGATGTGTACAGTCGTAAACCTCTTTCAGGTCTTGACTAATTAATCGACTGAACCTCTCTACACTGCTCTATGTTACTGTTTAACTGTACCGTCAGCATATGGAAATAATTCATACATTTTTATAACGTTACTAAGGGATGCCTCGTTTGCTGCCCCTCTCCTTGCTATGCATATCATATCTGTTTAATACTGCTTTTCCTTGATAGCTTTACATATGCGTTTTAAGCTGCGAATGAAATTTGACTTTAAAAAATTAGGAACACTAATTTAATAGTAGGTAGATTACACTCTGAATACGAAGAGTTTCAATGCGATTCGATCACCCTCCTCAACAAAACGAATCAGGCGCATCGAGCATTAGCCTGTACGTCGACAAAAGGAAGGGAAAGCGACGTTCATTGGAAAGTCTGATGGAGCAATTTGAAGAAGCGTATTTCCACAGTTTAAAGCAATGTAAGAGCAATCTAAAACTCGCTAAAGTTTTGCCTTTTCAGGCACAAACGAGGCTAAGTGCTTGCCTTACTAACCGAAGTATGACACAATGTTAGAGGATTTACTCAAGAAATTTGGCCAGATATATGAGCATAGATGTGACCATCTTATCTTGGTTTGTTGAGTTAGTTTGATTTGAAGTTTAGACAATCTTATGAAAAACCTTGTATGTAGAAAGAAGGCGTATAGGATTTGGGTTTAAGTGAGAGTGTTGCTGAATATCAAGAAACTGCCATTTACTATCACAGAACAAAATCTATTGTTGTTGTCTTCCAAAATAAAAGAAAATTACCAAGAAACTCCGTTATACACGGGAAAATCTGACCTTCAGTCTTGTTGAAGTAGGCGAATCGAAATTGCTTTAAGAAAGCAACGAATAAAATTAAACTCAAACACGACGTTTCGCAAAGATGTGCGTTTTTTCGAAGAAATGCCTTAAGAAACTTCTTTGAAAGATGTTTGCTTTACCATATTGTGAACTGGGTCATCAAAAAAATACATCGATGGCAGACGCTCACCAACCGGTTACAAAACTCAGTCGTCCGAGTCTGCCGTTGGGCTCTCTCAAGCCCCGACAGCAGCCCCTCGGTAGTTAAAATTTCTCTATCGTGTTGTTTGTTTAAGGGTAAAAATAGCAGCTCAAGATTCACGCGGTCGCCCTGCTCCTGGGACTGCTGAGACGCATTTAGGTCAGACATTGATAGAAGCCGGATGCTGAGGCTGGCATCGTTTGGATATTTTAAGAGCATCGCTGTCAGCACCGACTTTGACATCTTAATAGCACACAGAAAAGTGACGGTCTGTCATGCATTCTCACGTTTAAGATCGTTTGAACTTTAAACTGTTTTTTTTGTATTTACTCAAGTTTGAGGACGGCCTGCGGAAATACCTTCGAGTGTATACTAAATAAAGTGTCCTACTTTGTCAAAAAGACATATATCTGCATGCAATATAATATTAATGACAAATACAAAAATGACTGGAGTAGTCATGCTGCCTTCTTAGCCGTTATGAGCCAGCCATGCAAAACTTTGTAAAAGTTCGATCATTACTTGCATACTAGCGTGAAGGCATTTACGAAAACTTAGCAATCACAAGGAATCACATTAGACAAATTTAAAACTTGAAAGAAGAAGTAGAAGTACCAAATGTTTTTAAGAAGGATAAACAATTTCCTGATAAGCCCCAAGTAACGGAGACGCAACAAATGGCTTTAGATATAAGATAGTAAATCTAAATATTTTCTAAAGTTTAAAGGTAACCACTTTCTTTATATAAAATTAATTTCCTATACTCAAATTTTTCTAGATATTTTCATCACTGGATAACTATTTTTTAATATTTTCCTTTAAATTCTGGTAGAATTTTCGGCGTTTACAATATGCTAATGTGTTCATCTGTCAATTCTTTACGAAGTTTGCTTCAAAACCGTTAAAATAAGTTATGCGTCAGGAGCATTGATCGAAAAATGAGTTTTTGGATATAAATTCTTATGAAGACGGCCATGTGAATCATATTTAGAGATGCTTCAAAACAGCAAACCACATTGTCTCGAAAAATAATGACCGCAAGAGAATTCTGATATGCACATTCCTAAAACTAATAAAAAAACTTTCTTTTATAGGTTGCCTCCTTAAAAGTGCTCCTATGGGATATTCAGCTAAGGAATTTCGGTTTATATTATATTTTTCTAAGTTTATGTCAAAATTAAATTGGAGACTTATGAAAAGTTTTGAAGTAACCTGAAGATAAACTATGCAGTTTTAACGGAAATGAAACAACTTACTTTTCTCTTTTTAATGGATTATTTTCCGTCAAAATGAATTACTTCTAGGATCTGTTATAAGCTTGTGAATGCAAAGTAGCTGCCATATATATGGCCATTTTTCAAAAAAAATATTATGCTTCTGTCTGTTCCGTTTCTAAATAGCGCATAAGCGAAACCTGTAGTTTACAAATAGTAGATTTCTACATGACTTACATTTATAAAGGCCTGCTTTTCATTACCTTCATGGTTACATAAATCGACACTGCCTATCCGCCATGCAGGCAATGTGGTTAATCAAAATGCGAATAAGACCCTTTGATACTGCATTTCGTGCAAAAACATTTAAAGGTAATCTGAACACAATGTTAAAAAAAATAAATCGTTCCATCTATCTGAACGTGGCCTCACTTGCATCTGATCAATATCAGACAAAATGTTCTGATTCTGAAACGTATATGTTTTACACTTTTGTTAACTCAGTTTGGAGCTCTTCCATAGTTTTATGCATTTTTATAAAAATGTTGGGTTCGGTCATACCAAATAGCACAAGAACTTCCTTCGAGATGAGACTTCTCCCAATTTTGCCAAAATAAATGCCCCTTTGAATAAATCTAACTAAAATGGCGATTTTCTTAACTAGGGCGCATTCTCATGATTAAGTACACTCTGTGAATCAAAATGACGTGACCAAATATATGCTAAACTACCAATGCCAATTTTGTCATTAAATTTGCACGATTTTTGGGCCATACTGTATATTATTAAGTTGGTTAGGCAGATTTGCTGAATTTGAGTTGACCAAAGTGCGAAAAACTCTAGGCGTTTGGCGGGATTTGAACTCACGCATCAGAAAAAGCCTTTGCTGGAGGTTAATGCTCTACAGCTAAGCTACAAACGCCCGTTTCACGCCATGAGTTTCATCACACTTGGATCGATATTACCCGCTCAACTTTTCGCTCATATGGAATCCACCAATACGGGAGCAAGTTGACTGCCCAAGCAGGATTTCCTAAGCAATCATCTAGAATCCACCAGAATGACTACTATGCTGACGTAATTATTAAGTTTTTTTGGCAGATTTGCTTAATTTGAGTTGACCCAAGTGTGAAAAACTCCAGGCGTTTGGCGGGATTTTAACCCATACTGTATAATTTATTTTCCAGACCACAGCCAACCAGTCAGCCTGCGTATCATTTTGTTCTTTCCAAAAATGCTGAGCTTGGTTCCATTCAAAAATACATTTGCTAGCCGTCATCAACAAAATGTCGGGACAACTATAAAGTTCAAGCGATTAACTTCACGTTCCTGTATTAGTGGACACTTTTAGCGAAATAGATGGCGGCTATTGGACTTACAAGCCCGAATTTATGTCTGCATCAGTCCCTGGTGCAAGCCATGCAACACTCCTTATCAGAGGTTATCGCTGCTTTTTGAGGCCTGCATCCTGTAACGACCAGTTCGTGCATCGAAACAAGCGTTTTGTTCTGACGAATTTCTGCCTCTCTCTCTCATCCTATGCCGTTAACACAAATAACCTGTAATCACCCTTTTTTCGATAAAGTTAAACTCTCTCTCTTTGCCCTTTACCCATGACTTATGTTCGATTTTGCTTTTCTCCTGTAACTTATTTTATTTTGCAGGCCTGATGAGAAATTATTCAAAAAACTTATGCAGTAAACAGCTGACATGCTGAATACTACGATAAGCACGATTTTAAAGGAAGTGTTTCTATGTCGCCTGTTGCACTTATTGTTCTAGCAGAGGAAATGTGGCTGTAGAAAGAATGAGGACAGATAGGAAGCGACAGCCCTTGTCCATTGTGTTAAATTTGGACTTTTATGTCACAATCTGGTAAAAGACGCTTTCTTTTGATCATTTGTATCAAAAATAACATAAATGTGATTGTCCAAGTTTTTTGTTAAACGCAGATTCACGATTGTTACATTTTGAGAGCGTTTCATTTTAAGATAGTTGCCTTAGTACGAAAGAGCATTCAGGCACTTTATGCCTCTCAAAGAGCGTGTCATAAAAATGTAACATTGTGCCCAGTTGTACTTTGTAGTGATTACCACATCTGCTGTTTAATCTATCCAATTGATCGAGAAAGTAGTCCAACTTACCAATTTTGTCTCACGATACATGGTTTAAATCTATATGCATTTCTAACAACCAGAGACCTGCTTGTGAATCCTATCTTGTTTAAATTAGAGTTTGGATGGATAAACTTGACCGTGCGTAGGTCGGCAGTTCGCAAATCTGAAATTCGATACATTCCATCTATACATAGTCAGATCTGACTGTCAAAACAAGTTACCAAACCGATCAAATTAGAGTCTGCGGCATAAAAACGCTTCTGTAAGGTTTATGTTTTCTTAAGAAGCTAAATGTTTTGCAAATTATACCGATAGTCTCGCGTTGTAGACACTCAGTAACGCTCAGCAAGTTACTTTGAAGTTTAGTATTGCTATCACTCTTGTTTTTGTAGTCACCGTCCAAACAGTCATCCAAAGAAAATCTGCAGAGTAGCGTTGGGACCTAAATGCACCATCGTTGTAGTTATCTATAACTACAAAAACCGCATTTTGCAAGAGTAGTTGTTATTCCATTGTCAATGTCCGAATAATTTTCTTCAGGTTATATGGGACTGCGTTCCAGTAAACATTCTTCCAGTTTGCCACCACTGAACCTGATTGATCTCCTCTTTTGAATGTTATATATGGGCACCTCGTTCGATACCACTCACGCTAGGGATAAACATGGCAGGTTCGGTCCATTTATTAGGCGTCTATTTAAGAAAAAGACATGACGGTAGCGTCAGAAGGAGCATTTACTGTCTGGACAACATACGTTATTTAACCATCCCCTTTCTCTCCAAAAATGCTTAGGGGCAATGGATTCGAAAATATTGTTGTGCAGACATCATTGCAAAGAAGACACTAAGAAAGATCCGGAGTCTGTTTTCTGAAAATATTATCGAGCAACCAGTATTACAAACCACACTGACTACGGAAAAAGAACTGTTCTTCCAAGTCCCCCTTTTTCAGATGGGAAGATGACTTGATCAGGCTCTCTTATGAACATTTCCCGTAGCCAGAGTTCAGTTATTATTTCGCTACCAACCCTACTTTACGCGTAAAAGGTAGGGATAGTTGGTCATGCTGTAACACTTTGAGATATTTTTGTTACTTTTCTTGCATCTGTGAAGCTGATTATATGATGTGGCCCTTAGCGAAAATAAAGTGTGAAAACCTGCCGGCACAGTTAGATAAGAGCGAAGTTACGAGGAGAAAGTGAGCCATTCTCACATCTCTGACAGATTCGTGGGGCATAATATGGATCTCCACCAAACTGTTTCTGTTATTTTACCGAGTCCTATTCAAGTGCACGTAATGTGCTGGGATTAGCATCTGCTAGAAACAGCACCACCAGCGGTTGCCATCAGGTTACGAAAGCTCGTCTTCTGCGCACAGAGGGACGTAGTATAACTTGGGTGCTTAATCACAAATCTCCGCGCATTTTCCTTCTCTCTATCTCTCTCCACTATAGTGACGCTTCATAATCCTCGTTGACTTTTAACACCTTGCTCCTTACATTACTTTAGACAGTTTTTTTGCATTTTCATGAACTTCAATCGACGCATCAGTGTACTGACATGTTTTTCTGCAACCCGTAGTTGCCTAAGAGGAAACAGTAGGTTACGAAGCACCCCTCATATACATCTAAGCGCACCATTTTGTTCTACGGACACACTTTTCAAGGGAATTTTATGAGTGGGGGATAAATAAAGGCAATGGAATCTTATTTTCTAGCTGCTATATGCATTTTATTTTATTGTATTTAGAAATGATGTTGAATTATATCTGTCAATTTTCCTAATCTGTATTAACGGGAAACATAGCTTATGTAGGCCCACTCATATACCCATCATCCCAGCATTTTGTCCTACAAAAACGGTGGTTATAGAATTTTGGGGAGTGGGGAATAGGATAGGCAGAGAAGAAAAGATTTAGAAGTCGGGTTAAAGTGAAAAGAATTGATTCGAATTTGCCTCCCGCGGCAGCTGGGAGTAAGTTGTTCCGCAAGCAAATTGAAGATGTGCGCGGCGCTTAGTGCCGCGGACTATACAAATTTAACTCCAAAACAGTGCGTTAGACGTCAGGTAAGTTGAAGTAAACGACATCCTAACCACCATTTCATTTTTTGGGAAATTCAAAAAGCCCTGTAATTGGATATTTGGGTTTTTCCGCAATAATTTAAACAATAATACAAATCAGGAAAATCTGCCGATATAAATTAACAACACTTCTAAATACAGTTAAATAACAAAATGTATTTAGAATTTATTAAAGTATATTCAACTGTGTGGGCTAATTCCCCACCCATAAAAATCCAAAACTACCTTTTTTTAGGAAAACATGTAGGGGGTAGGAATTAATGCGTGGCCTTACATAAGCTTATGTCACCATATTAACGTTTAATCTATTGGGGAGATCGAAATGGTAGTAAGGAGGTCATCTATTAAAACTAACCTGTGGTCAAGAAGATCGCTTTGGAGTTAACTCAGTATGGTACGTGGCGCGAACTGCCACGCATCTTCAGTTTATACACGGCATAATTTACTCCCAGCACGGTAAGAAATAAATTTAACTACGTTTCCCCACCTTACACTTATTCTACAAAGTTCCTTCTTTGCCTATCCTAGTTCCCCATCCTCAACACCATCACAGCCACCGTTTTCATAGGACAAATGTTGGGTAGTATAGGTGCATTTCTGAAATAACCTTTGCCGCCTGAGAAGAATTTAGCCAACGCTAACGTACGTGCGCCAAAAAGTCTTCTGAATCCCTCCAGTGGAATAAGCTATATAAGCCTCTAAATTAAGAATACATAGCCTAGCTTATTTTGGTTTATTATTTCAAAAGTGGTGGAATTATCCCTTCGCGTGTAAACTGCTGCATTCATAAATAACATGCAAAACTTTTCTACTTTTGCTGTTTGCTTTTTATATTCCTGTTACACATTGAGAGTTTTTGCATGTTTTATCTAACATCGCTTTTGATTTTATTGCCATATACGGGATGGAAAAATAAATGTAGTTGAAATTAATTTAATTTTTACGTGTTCTTGAGCACAGTTCACTGTTTGTCCGCCGTTTAGTCCCCCCCCCCCTAAAACCCCTATTTCTTCCATGCCCAACTTGCCCGATCTTGGCGTAAGTGATGGTAAAAGGGGCCTGCATACCTTACCGTTGGCCGTTTGTTAATCTTATAACGCCCGTTTTATGGGTGTTTTATTGCTTGGACATAAGGCAGAAGAGGAGAGTCGCATTAGGTCTACAAAATGTTGCTCTTGAAAGTGCGATGATATCCTAGCAGTTTTAAAAAAACTCTACTGCCAAAAAACTTCCATTAAAGGGCCGAAAACATGGGTCAGTTAGTCTGGATAGGCATATCGGCGGCATCTTTGAAGTGCAAGCTAAATTTTACTGAATTCTATACTGTTAACTCACTGGTAGATGAGAAACTGAGGTTTGATACCATCTAATGCCACCCTATTTGTCTCTCTTAGGGGTAGAAGTACTATTCTTGTCTACTGACAAACTTTATCAGAAGGCACTGCAATTTCAATCGAATAACTTCAGGGCTTCCAGGTACCCTCCACTTGTTGCTGTGAAGAATACCTCCTGTTTATCACAAGACGGAGCCTTTTCGCTATGCATCGACGCTGCTCAACCGAAGGGCGTTGGTGGGGAGCATACTATTTCACCAATATGCTGAAGATGACACACAATTTCAGGACGGTCTACTAGTCAGCTAACGAATTAATCCTTTCCGAGTTTCATAGGCCTTATCGCAGCATCTGTCCTCTAAGGCATTCACAACTCGACAGCCACCTAAAAGCGGAGAAATAGCCGCTTATATGTCATTCCTTCCTGCTGTTTTCTCTGTTAGTTACGTAATTAAATCAAAGAGGGAGCTATAATTTTTATTAGTGTTCTACCAGCTTAGCATTTTCGGCCATTCAATGGCTCCATGTCATTTAATTCCTTTTACGAACATGCATCATATGCTCCGAGCCGAGAAATGTCTGCTCAAAAAAGGTTTACCTAGGCTGAAATGATTTTAGACAAACACATGCACGGAAATTCGACTCTTTCAGGTTTAACTATACGCACGAACCCGAGTTAGAATAGGCCTGACGAATCTATAAGATAAACTCGAGTATCCACCGGCATCTCTGTTGACACCCAGACAATCCTAGTCGATATTATCATTCAGGCACAAAGCAGAGCATGTAGAAAAGTTCTGCGGGTTGCCTGAATGATTTAGGGTCAAATGCGGATGACATGTTATCCTTTTTATATACCAGTTCGACTAGGGTTTGAACTCGCGGCGTGTGGATGCAACTGTTTGATCTTCATTTTAACTGTTGACAAAATCGTGAAAAACCCCGCAGCGTCGACGGGAGTCGAACCCGCATAACAGAACATCCTTTATGCAACCAACACTCTACCACTAAAGCTACAAGGCCACGCCTTGCGCTGTGAAATTAATCACACTTGGATCGATTTTACCCGCCCAACTTTACCGCTCGTATGGAACCCACCAATACGGAAATCTTGCTTGGACAGTCAGTTTGATGTTCTGTATTGGTGGCGTGGAAATCAGGTATTTCTCACCTAACTTAGGCATTTCTATTGTCAAAAATACTACTAAAAAGACATATAAAAATGAATTGCCGAAGTAATCTGACAAAAAAAGTTATGTAAAGCATCTGACTATTTCCATATACACCATTCGACTTCTTTGTATTTTTCTTTAAGCTTCTCTTGTGGAAATAACTGGGTCCTTGCTAAAGGAAGGCATTTACTGAATTAATTGTGAAAAAAGCTAATTCTGAAGGTAGAAGAATTATATGTATGTGGCCCGAAATTCGTTTATATTCTCCGCGTATAGTTCTTTTCTGTAATCCACCCCATTAAATGTGATTTGACTTATTTAAAGACAGGACCTTTCAACTTGCAGTGAGACCGTCCTTGCCACACATTTTAGCATGTAGCTATCACAACGGCCTAAATATGCGCAATTATACGTCTTCAGATGGTCAATGAGGTAAACGTGACATGATAGAAGGTTAGGATGGCTTTCAATATTATTAGAATGAGAAATTCGAATTAACCAAAGCACGTGCAGTGCGCAGTATCTTCAAGCATGTGCCCTGGGAGGCATTTCGGGTACAATTTAAAATGTCCTTCTGCTTTGATCTCCAAATAAAAATTTCTGAAATTTAAGTCGACAAAATCTCGCTTAAACATATCTAGCCTTGGGTCTGTAGAAGAGTATGGCATGGTTTTACACTGAAAGGTGATATCAACAAAATGACCCGAAGTAGATTGATAGGGCTGACATTTGTCTGAACATGACAAAAGAGGGAAAGAATCCGAATCTGAGTGAATTTTAACTATTTCCTTCCTCGATTCCGCCTGGATCTCTGAATCCGCTTTCCTACCCATACTTTGTAATTTACTTTTTGCTCGCATATTCTCACCTTTAATAGACTTACCCTCTGACCTAGAACCAATACTGGATAAGAGAGGATACCCGTTTGCCGAAAAAATTTCACGAAAACACTTCGCAGGTAATTGTCTACTACATCCTGTTGGAGTGGTTTTGATAAACACTTTCAACTTATCCGCCTTTCCTTTAAAATCATTTCGTCATTTGAAATCTATATTTTGCAGACAGGCGTGAATGCTATGTATGCGGATAGGTGCACAGCGTATTTTTAGCAAAACGTCAAGGCTTTAATTTAACTTAATATTTTGATCTTCAGTTACTCTTTAATCCCCCAAACAGAAGAATTTTTTCGCAAAGAATCTTATCGTTCCCTCGGGATAAGATGATTTTTCACGTAAAAGAAGCAATTTTTTGGTGTTCTTAGATGAGGCGATAATTTATTCCACAGATTCAAACTATGCACTAGAAGTTTTAAGATATTCCTACAGAGAACACGCACACAGATCTTATCATCTTTCGAACTTCTTGCTTCTACCAACCATTAGAATCACTGTTCGCATAAGAATGAGTCATCCGTATGGATGGAAAGCTTGCAGGAAAACGGATGGGAACAGAAAAAAAAGAAGTCAATGAGAGCTGGAAAACGTTTAGGATGACTGCACGTTCATAGGCATAAGGCTGTCAGTGTCCTTTAGTAGGGCGGAATGTCTGAGCATGAGTCCAGACTAATAAAATTCTGCCCTCAAAACAAAATATTGGTGAAAAAATCAAAATCTGTTTTCTTCTAGTTTTAAAGGTAGGACACATCTCGTTCCTGTGTCGAAGTTATTTCCTCAAACAAAGGTGCTTGAATGCTTGATTTTTAGAACGTTTACATTAAACTTCAACTTATAATGGTCCCTATTTGCAGGTCAGTTCAAAGAAAATACTCGCAAGTGCAGACTTAATGTTTGAATTCTGGTTATAATGCGTCTGGTAGATATTTGATCCGAAGAACTGCCGACCTACTTATAGGTTCCGATTACGATGTCACCTAATGACGTTTTTTTACTGTACAGAAAAGCTTTAAATCATCAGCAATGATTTATATTGAACTGATAAAGAAGAGATACGTGAGAAGGAAAAACGTAATCTTCCCCACCTCAAATTATCATGCAAGGAAAACCCAAATAGGTAGAGTAGATTTCTTATCTCATAAAATGTGCTTTCTATTCGAACAAATGCAATGTTGTTATTCTTATTACTGTAAACCTTACTCCCAAAATACATCGATTACGTCAATATACCTTCTTTTTTGACTGTCTGCATAAATAATACTCTGTTAAATGACTACCTACGTAGTATGCATGTTTCTCATCATTTGTCATTCCGTATAAATGTTTATATATCTTATAGAAAATTCGTATAGAAAGATACCACATCTTGTACGCACGTGGTAAAAAATCGTGCCTTCTTCAAAAATTACAATTCAGGAACAGGAAGTCTAAGGTTTTAAATTGCGGAATAATTTTAAAACTTACCAGCCATTACACTTGGGTTTGTAAACAACATGTTATATACATACTGTCTAGAAAAAGATATGCACTTCCCTACGATATGAGTTAGCGGCACACAGTTAAAATAAAAATTTGCAATAGATATTGATCGTCTTGCGTTCTTTATAGTTAAAATTAATTAAATTAATGACCATATTATACATGATAAATATAATTTTCACAGTTTTGAAATAAATTCATAATTATAAACGTTTTGAATACGAAAATAGGCTTTTTAAGCAGTAAATTTGGAGATGTCATTGCTTGCTATCAAACGAGTTCAAGGAGGAATATGTTTTTGCATGTCTTATAAAAATGCATTCAAGGCCATATGGGCATTAAAACGCAGAGGGAAAATGAATATTGCTTAGGTTTTTTTTTCGCACCTAGTGCAGTTTTTGCAGGAAATCAGTAAGATGGTCATTTAGAAGCTAGCAGCTGACGTAACGGAAGTATTTTCAGATTGTGTTGTTTGATAATCAGTATGACACCACTACTTACTTAAGTTGTTCAAATCCAAAACAAATTTTATAATTGTAGTTGAAATTTTGTGAGAGGAGGAATTAACTGTACGCTTAAAAGAATCCGGCGATGACAAAACTGACTTCCCAAACTTCAAATAAAGAAACTAAAGTAAGCAAAATTTGCGCCATTATCCAAGTGGTTTCTGATTTCTCAATACCTGAAATATCGTCCACAAGAATTCTCAACTTTTGTAATGTATTAACATTGGCATACAGTACGGGAAGTCCGCAATGAAATCCACGCTATAAAAGGTAAGGTCAGCCAGATGCAGCATGGTAAATCCTTCGTTAGAGACTGAAATGGCCGAACGACTAGTTCAAACAGTCGCCAGGCATCAATCACTAGTAAAAGTTGGCACGATGGGGTCAGCATATGGAGAGGTAAGATAGCCATCTCCATCTAGTGGCCTTTTATGACCATTCAAGGCATTGGAAGGCAAACGTCGACCCTTATTTGCACAAACAAACTGGGCAGGTCAAAAAAACATCTATTTCGTTGATTTTGTGAAAGAGCTGGCCGCTTGGTAAGAAATAATGAATTTTATGTTCTTTAGATATCTTCTGCCTTCCCAAACTCCTCTTTTTTAATACCAGCACTCCAATTGCCTCATAAGAGTGGTGCTTACCAAAACTTTAAACACGTGCTTCGTTGTCGCGATGCGTAAATGATCAACACTGTGCCAGGTCTGTTACAAGCTCGGTTTTCAGTGATATTTAATTCTAGTTTATTTACCGTCTTCATGTGAAGAGTGGCATGTATTCTGAAGTAGTTCACTCTTTCTTTAAAATAGAAGGTGGAGGATTGTTTAAAACCTATAAGTTTCCTGCTATCTGCCTTTTCAAGCAAACACAAAACCTTGAGCGAATAAAAGTAAAAAGACGTTAGATCTCTCGGTAATATAGTGAAGTAAAGATTAGAAAATGTGCTTAGAAACCAAGGCTAACTGTACTGTTACCATTTTTGCGAAATAACTAACCTTTTCCGAATAAAAAACGTGTCTGGATCAAGATGTCTGACATTTTAGGAAGCACTTCTGGAAAGTGAAATTTTGTGACAGATAAATGATTATTTGCAAGCGCAAAGCAATTTATAAAGAGATCGCTGCCTAACCTTTGCACGAGCTTCCCTCGTGGCCTCTGCTTCAGCTGCCATTGCTCTTTGCAGCTGCAATGGAAGTCTGACGTCTTTCCTGTCAAGAAACCGAGAAAAATAAGTGCACATTAAAATGTTGATAACATTTTTTGCACGAAATTGTTTTTTTTTTGTAAACTCAACTCCTCTGAAAACACTCTAAAAGAGGCTGCTTTGGAGGTAGAAAACGTTCTGCAAAATCTCAGTAGAAAAGCCAGGGGTTTATTGTTGGTTCACACGAGCCGTTCTGTCTGCACATGGGTAAATGCTAACCTTAAAGAAGAAGGTTTAAGGAATTGATGTTAAGTTTTACTTATCCTTCAAGGAGTGCAAGGTAAGATGATTAGCGGTGCTCCTTCTAAGGCTTCAGGCTACTTGGGGTTTATGGAGATGGGTCCATGGAATTTCGCATACATTTTTTTCATTTGCGAGGGAAGACTTATGATGTTCATGTGATGCAATCAATAACATCTGTAGATACTCAGAAACGGTTATGCTCGGTTTGAGACGTATACAGACATCGGACGGCGAAGAACGGAGGTCTTAAGTTCCTTCGATAGAATTGTACGAGCAAAAGCTAATAAATTATGTTGTGCACCGGAGTCATATGTGTTTTTTGCCCTTTTGTGGCCACTAGGTTTGAGACAGGATTGCACAGTCAATAAAATTTTATATAATTACATTATAAAATGCCAAGTTCGATCTGTATATTTATTGCTGCCACTAAAAACGAAATATTTTTTTTATTAACACTGTATTAACCGGAGGTCGGTACGGAGCACACTTCTATAAGTGTGTTTTGTACAGATCTCCGAATAATACAGAGTTGGGGAGACGCAAAGGATTATATTTATCCTCTAGAATAGACTCCAATTCAAGCCTACATTCACCAGCTGACGGAGCAATAAGTTCCTTCGTAGGCTAGTCCATCTTTTTTTAATAATTGTAATTTTTTAAACTGCGTTACTTCTGCAGCCAAAAACAAACTACTAATTTTGTAGCATATCATTATATTTTCCTTTTGACAGTACCTCTAAGTAAGATATTTATTCTGGACGTATTTTCGCTCTTATACATTTAAATGAGCATGTATTAGGTAGAGGCACATAACACATGGCTTTAATTAGTGTAGGATCTCAGTTTCATGGTCAGTGCAACTTTTTGAACAAAATCGCCCCGTAGTGCATAATATTTGGTCAAATTCGTAGATAAAGATCCACATTTCAGGGTCAAGCATGCAGTGGTCTACCTTGCGCTGTTAAACGTGATCAGTTGAATTTCACTCACGTTGGTGAGGTCTTTTCTGCTTCGTTCATGCCTTTTGAAATATGCTTCACAAATTTTTTTGCAAAAATAAAGCAAACTAGTATTCTTCATATGATTGAATACGGTACCAGATAACAACTATAGGGAGGCTTGTTTCACGGAAAAAGTGGTCATTTATGCTAATACGAAATGTATATAAAGATTTATTAATGTCGATTTACACATCCGACGTCTATCGCAAAATACTATGAGCACTATGTAGCAGCTTTTTAAGGAGAGCGACAAATGTATGTTTTCTATTGCAAGAAAAGCATACCGCTAACAGATTGAAAATCACACACGAAAATGAAATGGCAGTCAAAACTCCAAAACCCCAAAAAATATAGACCATAATTTACCTTACTTTGAGTACATACTTTTAAGAACAGATGTTTCGCTATCATTTGAGTGCAAAACTAAATATGCTGACATTTAATATAAGGTATATTTACATATGTAAGGCAGCTTAAATCAATAGAAATATGCATTATGCGTAAGTTGTCGTCTTAACTCATTTTTATTCATAATAGGTGAAAAAGCCACTCCAAAGCCGCTTTATTGACGTATGTGAAATATTATGGAAGTATGTAGCACCATGATGGCCATTAGGGGCTTTCTTAAGTTATAACTTCTAACCGAAGACGCATCCCAGAAGTTCGGTTGACACTTTATGAGATCGGACACTTAGCGGTAGGTTCTAGTACTAAGAATATATTTTGGGGACATAGCAATTTATGGGAATTCGTGCAAGGTACCTTGCGTGTATTTTGGGAGAAGCTAATTTTGGTGAGAGAATTGTCCTTGGAAAATATGCAAGTAGCATAAAGCCGTTTTTAAAATAAACTGGCATTTTTCGTGAAATTGAAAATTTACGAAGGAAGTGGCTGACTATATAAATGTCTAATAATACTGAATATCCTCTGTGTGTGCTTCCAGGTAAACAAATGCTCAATCAAGACATGTAAGATAACTTTCTGTGCGAGGCGACGTTCCGCCCTCATTTAAATACTCTTTTCTGGTAGGTCGGAACACGCTTTTCGCTGCATGTTGCATGTTAGTGGAAATACCGCATAGACATAATTTAGCTTCTGCTTTAACAATCATTGTCTCCAGAAGCCTATAAAGTGTACGTCTGTTCAATAAATGTTATTGACGCAAGCACGCCGATTTCGCCGAATCTTTTTAGCCAGTGTTTTTGAAAAAAAACGGCTTTCTGTTTGTGCAACAAAGTTGCAGGCACGCAACTCACGTTAATAGCTCTGACAGGAGATAAGTTTTTTACTTCAGCTTACCTATAGCTTACTGTGACAGATTTTTAGGAAAATATTTTGGTAATATTCTGGGCTGTTCACTCAAGTTAAAAGCATCTCAAATCCTTTTTTGGTTTTTAATACGAATTTTGGGAAACCGAATGTCAGCAATTTTAGATTTTGTTCTCATGCTGTTGAATTCCACATTCACATTTGTATGAGAACATTACCTGTGTTCGCAATCTTGCTTGGCAAACTTGATCCCTGCCCTCTATTTTTGCCATTTTACATTTTAAAAACTATGCTGGTTGATCTGCCAGATAGTGCAAAATTTAGAGTGATTGTGAATTTTGAAATACTCATGGAAAGTAAGAGCAAATTTAACGTTTCTTTGTATGTGCGTTTACGGTGTTATCAATGTTTCTTCATAATAAGTATGAGTATTACTTTGCATAATTATCTTATTATAAGCAGACACCTTATTAAAAACCAATAAAAGATCCAATAAGATGATATAATTTGATGTTCTTTAAATGACTTGGGGTTAATCAGCCCATTTTTGATTGTGACACTGCACCTTGTCTAAATGCATCCACTCATATCATCGCTCTTACTCCCGGATTCGTACCTGTGCCTGGATATTGGAGCATGGCTATACAGATCTAACCTTGCAACAGTATACCCTACGGCTGATTTCGCTCAATGTGGTAAACTATTTTACTCAAATTAGCATGCACCCATCTTTACTTCAGAACCGAAAGAGTAATAGCCCATCAACGATTATGATGGAGCATTAAGTCAACACAGAACAAGCCCTTGGTCAATGCGTCCAAAGGAAAGCAGTCGTCACAAAAGGGGAAAATGTCTTCCAGAAAATAAAAACACGCCACCGACTTAAATAAAAGATCCCGAAAAAAGACAGGCTGAACGAATTACTGAGCGCTCATTATTGGATTGTTAAGAAGGATGCTTTTTTATCTCGCACTAAGCAAAAAGGCACTACAAAAGGTCTTGCCTTTTCAAAACTATAACATGTGATGATCATCCAAGGAAAGTTCTTATTTAGCCTTTGGGTAATGTTCGTAGGAGTTGTAACCATTTTAAGTCTTATAGCTAAGTACACCACTGCCGAATAGAACTTCTCGCTTGAGGTTGAATACAGTTTTCAGATGCCTTATGCAAATAAGAATTCTATCGAAATGGTCTGAACTTACACTTCTACTCGCTCCACTTTGACGCCCCAGGGATCTGTTGCATCGTCTAGCATTAACTAAAATTTATAAATTCAGAAAAGTATAAACGGCAAGTACACACATTTTTATCGTTCAAGTAAGAATTAAGGTGTAATTGGATGTATTATAAAAGATGTATTTGTCGCAGCCGTGAATTCTTACATTATTTCCGAATGTTCCAGAATGTGATAAAATATTCTTGCAACCCACGTGTTTACTTTAAGGCACTCAAAGTTCGGCAGCGCAATCCCGCATGGACAATGACGATATTATCTGTTTAGAATTCTCATTTATCGTGATTATTGTTGGTACTTGGTGGTATACTACCTTCAGTTACCTGCAGCGTATCTGCTTATTAATAACAGGCGAATATTAAACGCATTTGACTTCAATTTTTTAGAGCAAAATCATGCAAACCACCAACGAAGATTATTATTTCTGAGCTATTTTCATGAGCATAAGCGTTCAAAGAGGCGATTAGATGTGCATTGAGGTGGAATCACGCCAAGCATCGAGATTATTTATCTAATTACTTTCAGCCTCTGGAAAATAGTTCGAGCAGCCAGAAAAAGTGGCTCGAAAATCAACAGATGGCTAGAAATCGAAAAACCAGTGTATACCAGTGTTACCCCGAAATGTTTAATTATCAGGTGCACACTCAGAAACCATTTGATTACCAAATAGCGCATATCCACGTAGACATCTTTTTGAATTTCATTAATAATATTGATCCATCACCATGCCTCAAA
>JAYGXS010000003.1:37507813-37698034 GCA_036362985.1 Ligula intestinalis
CCACAGAAATGGAACATCAATTAGAAGTCAAGCTAGGTAGCCAATCGGAAAGCGACGACGAAATAGTTTGAGTTCCACAGTTTCTCTAATTATTTTTATCTCTGTCCAGGTGCCTCGGTATTTGCGTTAAGCGCCTTGTGAGCACGCTATTTTCAAAGAGAATAATCATCGCCAATAGAAGATAATATGCGAGTTCCAGGAAGCATATCAGAAGAAGAGGATACGATCACTGGAACAAGAGTTTTATTTGCCTGACGTTTCGGATTCCATTGCGAATCCTTAATCATAGGTGATGGTAACACAGTCATGGTCATGTGCAGATAGGGTTAAGACATGGTCAGGTTGCACGTTATTTATAGTTCATAGTGATCATCCGCGTGTTTGTGATAATTATCCACTTCTGTAGCTATCACTTGGGGCTTACTTGATGGGTTACTGGCTTGACACTTCGCGTTTGACCCACTAAATGTCACAATTGCCTTATCAGCGGGCCTGATAATCGCCTGACAGCTATGCTCGCTGTCGTCAGAGTTCTTGCAGCGCCCGGTTCTTCCCCCGTGCTTGATTCTCTTGCTCAGGAAACTTCTCCGTACACCGTATGGAAACGCCAAATCATTGCGCTTGTTGATGGCCTGGGGGCCTAAAAACCATGGGTCCAGCAGCGCGCGGTTCATGCGGTTGTCCTCTCTTGCGAGGATTTCGGCCTCGTCAAACTTGAAAATATGGCCGGGCCCCGTCGAGTGAGCTGCAACCTGGGAGTTGGCGTCTTTCTTTCTTACCACCGCTGCATGTTCAGCCATTCGCGTCTGGAGTAATCTTCCGGATTCTCCGACATAGTTGCTTTGTCCACAACTACAGCACATACGGTAAACAACTCCAGCCGTTTCCTGCCGTGGCAGTGGGTTTTTCGGTCTAATTACCTGGCGCCTGATGGTTGCTTCTGGCCTGTGCGCAACTCAAACACCAAGTGGGTTGAGTAGGTGGCTGACCGCTTTCGATAGATTCTTCAAATACGGAAGAGCTCACCAAACTTGTGGGCCAGTTGGATTTGGCTTCTTCTCTCGTTTGCGTATGCGTTCGGTGACAAAATTGCGTGGGCAATTGTTAACCATCAGGCAAATAAAACTGTTGTTCCAGTAATCGCCTTCTCCTCTTCTCAGATTCATCATCCTTCATATACATATATATGATAGAGCGTTGCCCACAAATCGGTTACAGAAATCATTCATCAGGTTGCTCCTTGTTATTTGCTTTCAGCCCCCATCAGCAGTTGCTTAATGGCTACTTACAGAGGCATATGAAAGTTGCCCGTCAATGTTAACGAACCTGTGGCACAGAATTTACAGCGTTGTATTTCTAACTAACACGATCCCGGGTTCAGGCAGCAACTGCTGAAGTTAGGTTTGGCTAGCATATGACGGTGAATAAGCCAGAAGTGGCCATTCAAGTCCCTACTTCTTTGTTGGTAAGGCATTTTTGCAGTTATGCATATGTTTATAGGCATACTAGCATTACTCTTAAAAAACAAGAGGGACTGGAATAGCCATTTTTGGCTTATAGACCGTCATTATTTTGCTATACCCAACACTAAGTGTTGCCATACACGAGGATATATATGTCGTTTTGGAATTTAGCCAATTTCCCGGATGCAACTTCCTACTGCTGTTCCAAATCGGAACTTGTGGGGTGCATCTTGTTTTTACATATTTTCGCCCTCAAAATATATGGTATTTTCGTACACCTGAACTTCTAATCGTAGCAGCAAATTCCAAGTGTCTGGAAATCAAAGTTTTTGAAGGTTTTGCGTTAAAATACAAATAACAACTTCAAGGCAAATAAAAGAGGGTCCTTAAACGCAAAGCTCGGTGGGCAGTTAAAGAGTGCTACAACGTAGTATAAACCAGCTAACTGGAGACAAGCGTAAAATTTCTGAACGCAATCCTTTCTTTCTCTCTCTCTGCGCATGTTCATCAGGTGTCTATTTTATGCTTGACGTCGAAATAGGATGCAAGAGATCCAGGCAAGTTAAGGGGACTTGCATCAGATAAGTTGGGTCAGTTTGTAGCCGATAGCCTCCTCGTCAGACAGTTACAGAGGAGACCCGTTTTATAATTCATTACTTTACCACTAATATTGTGAAGATATTATCTTTGCTTTGCTTTTAGCAGGCTTAACTCAAATAGCCCAGTCAGAGGAAGGGTGTTTAACGGCAGAATAAAACCTCTTTTTAGAGAAAAGCCGTGCTCCAACATAGAGTTTACCGGCAAAAAGTGTCACATTTTATGTGAGCATCCGTAACGTTTCTGAAAGTCAGCCTCCTTATCAAAGCATTAAAAAATATTAGGGGTCAACAACCTGCATAGAACCCGATATTGACTCCCGTTCTGCAAGAATCTCCGACAAACTGCGGGTTCCAAGGACGTTTCGGAGAGTTGTGGCAGCCAGAAGTCTGGTGGACCGATCGGCATCTTCCACGTTAGTGACAGCAACAACAGGGTTATATATGCGATAGTATACAACTGCATCAACAGCCACTGTAACTGAATCCTTTGTAAGGACCTGAAATCACGTAAGAACAGAATAACTGCAGGTTTTGACGAAGATGCAAATGGAAAGGCAGGCAACTTCAAGCGATTCCAACAAACTAAGGGATTATCTATGAAATCAAACTTTAAGTGGCTCTAAGGTGCTTGAAACAAGGAAAAAAGGGGCTTAACATGTGTGGTCTTTTATTACTTAACTAACGAAAGGCTTTTCAACTGTACGTACTGGGCTCTAGAATTTGGGTTTTTAAAGCAACAAAGTGGCACTTAGACAGGTGTCACAGATAACTTCCAAGGCAACTTGCCGTTCAAATCTCCATGAATTCAGCTTACTGCATTCGTTTTTATTCTAACGCTTCTTGATACGTGAATAGCATATAGCTAATAAAAGACACTGTTTGACCACCCTTACTATACGGTTTATATTGATGTCATAGCACTGAACGTGTATATGACACAATCTCAAAGTTTTTTATAAAGCGGAACGATCTGCTGCCCCAAATGTATGTGTAAGATTATTATTTTTTGAAAAATCTACAAAATAATTATAATTATGATTAATTATAATTGTTAATACAGCCTCTTTTACGCGGTTTTTAGGGAACAGTTACGAATTTTAAACAGAGCTCACTGCAACACTACTAAGTTCAAATTATTCTTGCTCCTTCATTAAGTCAAATATTTGTTTGCAGTTATGTCGATGTGTGATAGAATAAGACACCAAATAAGAGCTAACAGCCGATCTCTCTTTCAAAATAAAACAAGCAGGTGCAAACCAACTCACTTGTAAATATGCAAAATAAAAAGGCCAACTGAGGCCGTACATGCAAATGTCCGCAATAATTCAAAGGAAACACTTCCAGTGCTGATTTTTAAACTAAATTTGCATCTATTCACAACATTTGCAAGGAGAGTGGTGAGCTTTCTGGGAGCTTTTTCTGCAGAACCAGAAATGGCTAGTGATTAGGTAAACGAAAGTCAACCATAGATTTTGACAGTGACGGTTAACGCCACACTTGTCACATTCTATTTGGCTACAGCATCATGTAGCGAGCTTGACAGCCCTTTTATTTATACTGTTCTCCTACGTTTCTGCTAATTCAGGTGTGTCAGGCTAACGGTCTGATATCTCTCCTGTAAGGCACACCTTCAACGTCGAAATGACAGTTTCTTCGCAAAAACCTCTCACACACGCACGTGCAACGAAGTCATTACCTCCGAGGGAATGGAGTTAAAAAAAATGGCTGTCATTTGAAAATATTTCATGAATTTTATTTTATTTTTTACGCAAAGGCATCTTTCGGTAAGCTTAAATAGCAGTGCAACCAGTTAGTTGTACACGGAGGAAATGGTGACTCGATTCTAGGAACTTCTCAATTTAACGAAATTTTGCTTTTTGTCGGCTTAACATGACTCGCAATCTTCTCATAAAACTATAAAGGCAAGCCCCATTTTTCTGGACAAAATCTCTCGTCAGTTCAAAAATAGCTAGACGTCTCCGTGCCCTCAGCAAAATCCTTGTCCGAGTTAGTAATTTCCTGAGTCGTGACTAATGCTCCTTTGTTTAGCAATTCCGCAAAATAACCAACAGCTGACAGCAGGTTTTCGTTAATATTTATATTTAACTGTGACAAAAACCTGTAATTGTGTACACATGATACGTGTTTAGAGAAAACAATTTTTTTTCATCAACACAAATTATTAATTGGGAGAAAGAAAGTAATTTTGCTTGATTACTTCTTGTGGTGGAACATCAAAGGTTACTGTTCGTAGGTCAACCTTTCGGATGTTGTCCAAGCAAGGCAGAACAAAAAAAAGACCTGGTCCCCGGGCGCCTTTTGGAAGAATACGACCTAACCGGAAGATGACTGCCCTCTCGTATTCAGCAATAACCTGTTAACGTAAAAAAATTATTTAATCAGGCTGTTACCAAAATTGCCTCAAAATCAAAACAAAAATTTTGTTTCCATTCGTTTGTTGTGTTGTTTTTTGTGCCTGAAGTCTTATCTGCCAAACATCTTAATCTCCCATTTTCTGCCTATAAATGCTCATTGCTTGCCTTTGTGCTTAAATCGGCAATGACCGCATGTATTTTTTCCATCCCCATATAATATTTCCATTAGACGGCTACAGATTAATATTGTTGGTGTAAGTCAGCCAGTTGGCCTTTCCTGAACCTATTTTCCAAATAAATTGCATTAGGACTAAGCGTCAATTTGACTTTTAGATTCCAAAACTTGTCATAATAGCACACAATTGTCCACCATTTTTATTTCGATTTTTCGATGCGGTTTTAGTGCTAAGTCTTATTCGAGGCAACGATATTTTCCAAAAAAGGATTGACAGTTAATTGGCATTTCGTCGGTTGATAGTCAGTCTGCGCATTGTCTGAGCAGATGCCATGAGCACGAGCAGCAGAACGCTTCTCTCCCTGCGTCCAAATGACAAAACTCTTTCGTGCCTATGGCTCGAAACATGCAAAGTGTCATAAAATTATTCGATTTACTTCAACGGCTATATAGCTGCAAGGATATAACAGCCTTAACACATAGATAAATACATGTAAAAGAAAGCGTTTTATTTATCTGTAACTATCTATGTAAGTGGGACTAATGCCTACGATATAAAAGGGCTACGCAGTTGGTCGACATTTTGCAACTCTTTGAAAATGATTGAAAGCTTTTCCCGTATGACTGACATATCAACACAAGAGAATTCGTGGTTAAATGTGGACAGTGGGTTAAAGCGTACCTTTCTAAATCGAATCACTTAGGAAGTGGTTAATACCATTTGCAGTTTGAAGTGCAGTAGTTTTTTCTATGACGATTAATAAGCTTTTTTAACGTGCTCCTAGTCGGTCATAACACCTTTAGTGAGTTGTTTATTTAGTATTTAGCGCATGCAGCCGCAGAACAGACTTAAACCCATGAGCCAGAACTTTATTCGGCATATTTTATCATCTACCGTCTACCTGCTTTCTAAATGCGCAGTGTCAACTGCCAAGTAAATTGTCTACAAAAGTATCACGTCAACTTGCGAACTTTCTCGTTACCAGTCATATAGCCCCGGGTGGTTTATTTCGATGCAAATACATGATACAAATCATAATATGAATACATGATTTTAATTCAAATAATGTCAGTAACACAAAATTTATATCTTCGACTGTCGCGAATTATCATGTAAATGAATTATTTCAGCTTCGAATGGCAGCAGGCCCAATTTGACATTTTAAAATAAATTTCAATGCGAATTTGAATTTGCAGAAGTCGTTCTTTGGGATACAAAGTAACTTACCTAAGTGCATTTTCGAGTTTGGCGCACCAACTCCTCTTTGGACTAACAGGAAATTTGCAATGAACAACTAAAATGTCAAAACTGCCGAAAAATCAATAGTCGCATGGGTGAGATGCGATTAGTAGGTGTTGCCTCGTTTAGTCTCTGCCATGCAGCCTCTATCTTTTCCATCGTTCTTTGATGTGCTTATAATTACCATCCAAATCAACGTGCCGGTTGATGCATAAACCGTCAGGGTGTATGGCTTCGAGGAATTTTTGGCCAATTTTTGGAAGGGAAAACTCCGACGATGCATGTTTTATCCCATGCAAAGGTGTGTCCTAGGTCGAGGCAATGCATAGCCTCTTCGGAAGAATGGTTCTAACTCTTCACAGCTAATTGGTGCTCGTGAATGCATGTGGAGACAGATCTTCACGTTTGACCAAAATATGCAGTATCACAACTTCCGCACGGGATTTCGTTGATGGCTTTTTTCTTATTGAGGTAGCTGAACCCATCTTTAAGGTGTACTAGTTGGGTGCGTAAAGTAGTCATCGGTTTGTGCGCTACTTTTATTTGGTGTTTCCGCAAGTGTCTTTTAAGGAGTTCAGACACATTCCTTATATAAGGGATGACTCGCATGTTTTTGCATTACGCGCTTGAATGGAACTATCTGGTTCCTTTTTGTTGCGTTTTTGTTACATACGTCGGCACACAAAGCCTCTGGGGTAGCCATTTTGGGAAAACAAAATCAAACAAGTAATTGAGCTTCATTCAATAGGTTTCTTCGCCAAACCATTCTGCCTTTGCTCGACGTAGCAGACAATTGATGGTACTCCGTTCATGAGAGGTGGTGCTATTGCTATCATAGTTAAGACTATTTTCTGCATATGTTTCTTTGCAGTAAACGGATATTTGTAACGTCACCTAGATGTTTCGCTGCAAGAGAACATCCAGAAATGGAAGTTTGTTGTTAACCTCTTTTTCGATTACGAATTGAATGCCCGAAATAGTTGAGTTGATGGTATTGTGGAGTGTTTCGTGCTGCTCCTTTTTAACGACAACAAATGTGTCATCTACATATCATACCCATAACTTAGGGTTAATTGATGGAAGGGCCGTTGAGTCTAGTTTCTGCATCGTTATTTTGGCAAGACCCCATTGGAGCTTCGTTTAATTGTTTATGGTATTGATGATCAAATGAAAAATTATTTTATACGCAAAGGTCCACAAGTTCGAGTAAAGTACCCGCAGCAACCTTCGTTTTGTAGGTCCTCAGGGCTTCCTCTGTGCATTGCCTTGCTACATTAAGTGATATGGAAGTGAATAGAGAAACAACGTCGAAGGAGACCATTACCTCATCATTGGCGACTGCTATTCCCCATAGTTTCCGCAGAAACTCGGTAGAGTTCTGACTGGAAGTTTTGAAATCCTTCGTAAGTGGATAAAGTCGACAAAATAACCACTTAGTGATGTTGTAGTTTGGTACACCGATGAATGAAACTATCGGCCCAAGGGAACTTCCGGTTTGTGAACTTTGGGTAATCGGTTGATCTTCGCAATGGTTGCCTCGGATTGTTTCAGGTTTTTGCGACATCTCCTGACAGTTGTTTTGTCTCTTTAAGGCAGTTGAGCACTTTATCAATCGATGTCATTTGCTTCTTGGTATGGTCTGTGGAAAGAGGCTATCTTCTAATAGAGATAGAACGTTCTGCTTGTAGTCTGATTTGTTCAAGATATCAATCGAGCCTCCGTTGTCTACAGGATGTATGATTATATTTTCATCAGTTTTTACGGTCTTTAGTGCTTCGTTTTCTTCAGAGGATAGAGATGAAAATTGATTTCGACGCTTTAAAGCGTGCACGCCGCTATTTCCATTTGTAAATCTATCGTTGTCATTGAGGTCTCCTGTTAATAGGATTGACTTCAAGTTGGCTAGGAAGTCCATTTAATTAGAATCAGAACGGCTGTATTTCACCTCTTTGTAAAGCAGACTCTCCTCAGTTGCAGTGGGGACTCTGGAAGATAGGTTCACAACTTTTGTGGTGGATTGTTGGTTCGTAAATCCGGGCTGAGAACTAATCTCCCATTTTTTGTCAGAAAGCATCTTTTTATTTGCATTTCGCGTTCTGACACATAGGCAATTTTTTCGCTTGGAGATTCAATTAAATGTATAGGAAGCACGTCAGAGAACGATGGAAAATACAGAGGACGTACGACAGAGCATAACTGAGGCCACACCTACCAATCACGTCTCACCTGATATAACTATTTTATTTTTTGACAGTTTTGACATTTTAGTTGTTTGTTGCACATTTCCTGGCGGTCTGAAGACGAGTTGGGGCACCAAACTTAAAAATTCATTTATAAAAATCACTTTCTATCCAACGAACATGTTTTTCAAATTAAAGTGTATTAGGATGCGTCTGTTCCAGTTGATATGAAAGCAAATTGGAATGTTTTTTTTATTTTATTTTTATTTTGGAGAACCAGCTTCACAGTATTTTATTTTAAGTCGTTAAAAAATGCTTAGTACAGAGACAAAGTTGAGGCTTTGCGGTTAGGAAAATCCTTAAATATTGAGTAAGATTTAGTGGTTTCATCAGTCAAATACGTTAAACAATAATCAGCTAGGCGAAGTCTTTTTCGACAGCAGACTTTTTATGCTTAACCTTTTAAGAGAAGGCTTTTCTCAAATATAATGCTTGATGGATCATGCATCATGTCAGCATGTTTTACATCTTCTATTTTATCCAAGTGTTTCATATTTTCCGGGTTCGTATCTTCAACTGCACAGCAATTTTTTTGCGCAGTCTGACTCCGCATTATTAATTATTTCTGCGAAACCTTCTGCCAGCAAAATGCTAGGCACAAATTATTAACTACCCATATATCTGCAGTGGGAATTCCATTTTTGATGAGGCAGCAGATAAACATTCACGTATAGGGATATAGCTATCCTTTCCTCTAAAACTTGCCTCCGATTTAAATGTAGACGTCAAAGCGATTGAGTTCGAATGAGTCACCTATTTCAAGCACTATCTGAGAAGTAGAGTTGTATGCCCGTTGGCCTGTGACACTTTTTATGGTAAAATGAAGTTGAAGCTGTTACACTTATTTTGTTTTAAAAATCTTTCTTATTTAAGAATTAATTTTGTTTTCCTATCATTCATTTCTAGAAAATGTTCTAAGCCTTTTCGCATAAATTGCATGCATTCCTTTTTTGTAAAGCGTTCAGTAGACTAACAACAATGTTTGCTAGTCGCTTAACTTGCTTTCTGTCAGTCATTCGGACCTACTAAGGTCATATTAACTAACGACTTGCACTCACTAAACGCTGTTCTTATTAGAACTTCACTTTAACCCCTTATTTATTCTCCTTAAATATAGAAGCAATGAATATTTTAAAACACTGAATGATGTGTGGAATCACGCGATGTAGTGCAGCGCATTGTCTCCGAACGAGTAAACTCCTCATTTGTCAAAACGAAGTGATGGGCCATTCCATAAGCATTTATAAAAACGCCTTCAGCGAAAGATGTAAATCTGCTTCAAATCACGTATTCAGAATCGAATTTCATATTCTGCGTTACCTCAGGACCAACATCGGCTTTTTCATTTTTCTTGAGTATGCGACCGGATTGATTCGATTTCGAATGACTGTCTAGCTTTCGTTGAAATGTGAGCTTCATATACGCAGAAAGAGGAATCATTTTCTGACTCTATCGATAGAGTGTTTCAGCACTTCAATGTAACTGTTTCAAATAGTTTTATTTATAATGAACGTCGAACCGACGCTTGCCTTGTTCTATGTCTCGTGACGTTCTATTTTTTTCTGTTTTCAGAGCATTAAAAAGTTGCATTTATCTATTCCGAATTCTTTCCAAAAATTAGCAAATCACATTGGAGGGCAGAATGTGTATAGTAAATCCATTTTAAAACAAAATGCTTAAACTGCACAAATCTTACCTTCACACAGAAGATAAGGGAAAATGGAAGGGTGAGAATCAGGAGAAGATAGGAAAGTACAACCATAAATATGCTGCAGCAGTTTGTTCCAGGTGATTTTTGAGGGGCTGTAAAACATGAAATATGCAAACAGTGAAATATATACAAAATGTCAAGTACAAATGTAAAAAATTAAATATGTTCAATATGCAATACCACATACGATATAAAAAGTGAAATCAACACAAATTTAACTACACTTCAAGCTAACAACTGTGTTGTCAATAACGCGCAGCAATCATCAAAGAAAGCGTCTAAAAAATAAGGCATCTTTGTTTAAAACGAACATTTTACATTTTTAATCTATAATTTTTATTTCACGACGAACTGAAATACTCAGTCTTGCTAAGCTTCATTCTCTGTTAATGAGTGTTCTATCTTTCCTCTGGTTGTATTTCGGAAGTAACAGTTTCTTGACGTTGTAAGAGGAAGCTGAATGTATGCCTCCGGAAATGGCTGCAATGAATGGAGACTGTGTAGCCACTTCCTTTAGAATACATTCATCCTTAGAAAGGTAGGTGGTCAATACGGAACTATGAACCCCTCGTACTATGGGTAGGCTCTCGCTAAGTTTAAGAGGGTGCCATTTATAACCCTTACCTACAATATAATGACCATGCTCCTGGAATGTACGGCTAGGCTGGTTTTAATATGACAATAATTTTTCAGGAGAATTAGTTTATTGTTGAGTGTTGCGCAAGTGAAATGGGAAAAAATTTAGTAGGGTTATACGGGACGTTACGAAAATTTTTCCGGACGTCGTTCCTTGCAGAATTTTAACTACAGTCAAATGGTTCCTGGACCAAGTGCGGTTTTGAATATGGGAGTTATTCTCTTTGACCAAAAATTACGTCATCAGTTTAAGATGGGTGTATGAGTATTGGTTCTTGTACTGCTCCTACTAAAGGTTAGAATGCAACTCGAAATTTTGTAAGCTTTGTTACTAATTGATCCCTTAGCGTTTTCAGCAGAAAAGCTTAATGCTTGCTAACACAAAATACAACAACCGTGGCATTTGCCTTTATCTCCTGAAATAGTCTGTTAAAGTCTATCGTGCCAGAGAAGGAGTCTCACCTAATTAAGTTTTGCTAGAAGTTAGCTAGATACCAAATAACGCCAGTTACACCTGTTTGCACTCAAACAGATTATAAACAATAGCCGGTCGGCAAGAAGTCACAGCACTGGTATCGGATTAATTGACAAAAAGTATAGCTGTCAGTATAAGAAGATGAAAATGATTGTACGAACTAAGGTACATGTTGCATCCTCGGTATATGTGTTGATAGAGAAGCAGAAGGCGTCTCGATCACCGGAAGCATGATTATATTAGTCTGCGCTTTCCAATTCTTTCGAGAGTTCATTGTCAGAAATAAAAGCGTCAACGAAAAAGAAGCAACATGTGTAGAGGGCAGGGGCCAATCAACCGTTATAGGTGGGGAGGGAAATGCAGAGACTAATTAAATACCAGTTCCGTCAGTACGGAGAGTCCGAGGATAATTATCAACGTCAGCAAGAAGACAAGCCTAGTCTTCGGATGACAACTCAGTCGACCGATGTTTTCAGCTGGCGCCTGCATACATCTGCCTGTACAGGCATCTCTGGACTGATGGCACTAGTGGTTAATTATTCCCTTTCTCCTCCACTCCCCCGACTAGAAAGGTTGATTTGCTCCTGCTCCCATAAATGCTGCTTGGTCTTAGTTGATGCCTTTATCTCTGGCGATGGACACCCTTAATAATTTCAAAGCTCAGTCGAATATGATTATGATTTCGGTTATCAATACGCCTTATTCTTCTCTTTCTTCTAACTGATTGTAGGAACTGCATCTCTAGAAGCATTTATGTGTGTGAAACTAAATTTTTGCTCTATACAGGAAACGAAAATGAACGTTACTTAATATTCGGAAGGTAAGTGAGAGTGACGAGTACTCAAATAGGAAAAGCGAATCTACACTATGAAGACTGAACTAGTGTTTGATGACATCAGGCTCAACCATGTTCTGTGCAATAGTCTTCGCAAAGAGATCATGAATTCCTTCTCATAAATTATGGTTTGTAAGCTACTTACGAGCCATATGTACACTAGGGTTGGGAAGCGTCTATGTCTCGTTCTTCATACCACTACCATCGTGATCAAAATCAGAGCTTTTACAATTTTTTGACTTTTGGATAACAAACTTTCTTAAAGATCATCGCGTCTTACTTAAAAGGAATGTTTCCGTAGGCTGTTGATGACGGGGAATTCAGATATCAGCGAGGAATTGAAAGTAGACAGTTAAACAGTAAACTGTGGGATTAAGGGCTGAGTATACACATAGGCGACGCAGAGTTCTACGGCCTGCGTATCTTGAGGAGAATGGTTTAACCAGATTCTGCCGCAATTTCCCTTTTTCTCTGCAAAGGGCAAATAAGCCAGTGAGAAACTGAGTATGTCAGAAAGGCGATTACGGTGCAATGTTTAAAAATGGTGCCATTCTAGTTTTCCTTCTGATTTAACTTGGATGATGATCCTTCTTTTACCTAATAGCCCACGTAGTAAATTTGGTGGATGAATTACAAACAAAAACAGGTTTTGACCTTTTCAAGTTGAATTTTATAATTTCATTGTGGCTTAAAATGATTATATGGAGGTAAAACCATATTTATTCCTGAAACACAGCACATCAACATAAGCGAAAATGCCTATTTTGCTGATTATGTGTATATTTTGCCAAATTTTTTTCAATATTGTGATCGTAATCAACAAATGGAATACCTTCTGCAAACGAAATATTTACTTCTCAAGGGTCCAAGGACCAGGCTTACATATGTGTTTTTAGGTGACTTGAAAAGTGAACAATCATCTACTTGGCCTTTCATCTTCATATCCTTTCGGTCCACAATCCTTGCGCTAATATTGGTGGGTGCATGCTCTCACGGAAAAAAATTCTGCGTTTTGGGTGGACAGAAAGCGTTAGTCCCAATTTACTTGAAAATTACTTCAATGTGGGCGTAATCGATATCTCATAGCCACTCCCCATGCCCTCTGGAAATAATTCCTCTTAATTGCATACTTCTCCCTTTAATTTAATGCGAAGCAAAAATTAGCCTGCATTCGTGATATTTTTGGTTAGAGGTCCTACGTGGATTGCTGAGATCAGTTTCGAAAATGAGCTCTGCTCTCTGTGCCTGATGTTCTTTGATCGTTCGAGCTTCAGTTTGGGGAGTGACTGAACCGATATTCTTATCCACTTGTAGATTGAGGTTTGATTCAATTCGTGAAAGGCCGTTTTGGAATCATTACTTTTAAAGACTTTAGAGAGGGTATAATTAAGGGCAGAATACAATCCATAAGTTAAATTCTTACGATGCCAAACACTTTTAACTAGTTTTTTATAATTTTCCGCAATATTTGCATTGCCACAACGTTAGTAGCAATGCTCTACATGTCTGTAAAAGAAAATGGCCTTGAATGTTTTCGGCACTTTTAGGGGGAGACCTAATACCATCTCACCATATAGACCAATGTGCTCAAGATACAGAAATAGATGCCCCCTATTCCGGAGCCTCGTACCAATTCCCTAGAACATTAGGACTAGTGTTAAAGTAAAGGTTGACAGTAGATTTGAAGTAAAGTCTACGGTTGGAATTAATGTGAATGGCTGGAAAAGTCTGATGTTATGGTTTGAGTTCTGAGTTAAAAGTATTGAACCTTCCTAGACGTTCGCGCGCGGGCCCTTGCATGAAGGGAAAGTTACTATTTCCGTAATATTGCCGAACATTTGGGCAGGTAGTGGACTCTGATAGCTGACTTTAATTATATACAACGGCAATTAAACTATGCGCACAACGAGACCATTATATAATGCACAGCCACTAGGAAATGTGATATTGCTCAGCTTAAATACTCATTCGGGTCTATATCTTTAATATTCATGGCCAGGTATAATTTGTGTCCGGCTGATGAAGCAGTTGACATTCCACTGACTTTTGACAGTTCTTCCAGCTTTTGAGCTCTTTGCTCTTAGAAACATAATTTTGATAAGCTCATCAAAGCAGGTTGAATACTATTGTCATAGTATGTTATTTAAGCTCTATCAAATTTGTTTTATCATTTAAAAATTTTAATTTTGGCCCCTTATACATAATGGACATCCTGCAAAGTGGTTCTTCGGACAAAGCCATTAGTTAAGCATGCACTAGCCTTAGAAAGTGTGAATATATTTGCAAAAACGCACGTATTCAGTGTTTAGTTTTTATCCGTTTATACCAGACATCACTTTTGAAAGACAAGATAAGTGGTTGTACATACGCCTTAGTTTGGAAATATTTCATTTTATTTTGCTGTAAAATAAACACCTTTTCTGTGATGTAGCTGTCAAAGCTTAACGAAGCTCCCTAGAGGCCACAAAGGATTTCGTTACTAATTAGATATTGGTGACGTACTTAAGAAAGTTAAAATTCCCACTGAAAAAGGAACATAAAAACTCTGTTCGTTAGCTAGCTTCTTCTTCTCCTTCTTCTTATTCTTCCATCTCCGGTGGGAATTGGAAAAACATTAACCCCTCTACCTCCCAGTCAACCAGCGATCGTACTTTAGATTCAAACTTTATCTCTGTTTCACAGCAGTCCTGGTTTTCTTTCAACGACTTGGGATTATCATCGAGGTTCTTTTGTCAAACCTTCTGGAATGTTGTTTAAAATTTTATCGAAAGACTTGATGTTGACTACCACTTCCCATTCATTTTTCACCAGGTTTGCGTGCACGTAAGGTAACACCACTTATAAGCGTGTCATTCGATTAATATCTGATAACTGAGGCATGGCATTTTTTTGGAATTACTCCTATCCATAAAACGACTTATAGTTTTGCTTTCTAACGCCCCCAGCGGATTGGTTGTGGGTCAGTTGTTAGAAAGCTCACTAGCAAAATTGCTCTGGACGTAATCACACTATGTGGTTCTACTTTTTTCTGGACCTCTTGAAGGTTGCATACAAAAGTGGACGCAGTAGGATTGTGACTGACACGCATACGACCTTTGCTTTCAGTTCCGTCTCACAAACCTTTTTTAACATCGGAAGACATCTCCCTGTAGTCATCCTGACTGGACTGCCTTTTTTCGCAGCCTTCTTCTCTTCTGCAACTCTTGCGCTTGTCAGGTCTAAAATCCGTAAATGTATTCTCCTTCTCAAATGGCTGCTTACTAATAGGCGAAAACCACTCAGGGACGACTTGGGAGCTAGATTCTATGCTGATATTCTTTCTGGTCAGCCTGCTAAATATAACGCTGATGCGTTCCTCCGGAAGGGCTTTTGGATTGGAAAGCAACGTGATCATTAGGGATTAATCGTCTTTGCAACGAGCAGAACTCCCTCCTGTCTGTTACCTGTTGCGCTTACCCATCCCCCACCAAGCAAATTCGGCGTCCCTTGCAAGTATTGCAACGCAAATTTACTCTTCAACTTTTATCGAAACTCTGCCCCTTAATCTTTCATGATCTATCCACGTTAATTTCCCTTCTTGTAAGACTTATAAGCTTGGGTATTGCATTTTACGATTGCCTGTCTTAACAGATATCAGAATATTGTCTATCAGTCTTTTTTGCTTCAGTTGTTTCCCGTAATCTTTTAGCCATTACGCTTTGGAACATATCTGACCACATCATTTTAATTATTCATAAACAAGACTTTCTTTGGGTTGTTGGGTGATGCTCTACCAGAAGGCAGTACGTTTGCGAGTAAGCCTGTATTTATCTCTCATACTAACCAGTACTGCAATTTCGATAAAGTAATTACTTTTCCTTTAAAGCTTATTAAAACAAACCAAGTTTCGTTTATTATCGACTTCGGGCCATATGGTGTATACACGTCGGCCTATGCGATGGTCGATTTACTTCAAATGTTGCACTATTTGTGCCCCACTTCACGGATAAACTTTGTGTTTATTCCTATCTGAATAACTTGGTTACGGAGATAAGCCATGGCGAGTTTCCAGGACCAGTCGCATAGCTGTCATAAATGTCGACTTAGTTATGCCATTGCATTATCAGATGACCTGCGGATATTGATAGCAATTATTTTGTTCACTGTATTATATGTGCAAATTATATTTATGAGGTTATATGCAATAACCCAGGAAAAAAATGGATGATTCTATATAGCTACCAGCGTTTTTTTCCATTTTTTACTCTTAATTTTCAGGAAAGTAATGCGTTTCATGTAATCTGAATTTTTCTTTGCGATTATTGTAAGATATTCGAGGCCGTACTTGGGTAATCAAATGAGATTTTTCGCGTGTTCATTACTGTCCACATTATATCAGGTTGTCTTACGTTAAATTATAAAAGGTATTAAGGCTAGAGTCTGATTTGGGGTAAATGCTAGGGTTTGAGTTAAAGGTCTGACAGTATAATAAGAAAACCCTGGAAGTTAGCATTAGGCTATTTGAATAACGGGCGAGAACTATAACCCACGTGCAACCAAATCTTACTTTTGTGTTGATAAGTTCAACGCATTTGCCTTATATTGTTACCATCCTTAAGCCGTTCTTTACAACAGTGTCGATCTTTTTGTTGAGCTCAAGGGGAGCAGCAACATACTCTATAGAATGAGTTACAGGAGACAGCCCGCATGGGAATACTGTGTGTTGCTAATACAGCCCGGAATATGCTTGGCGACTATAAAGCTGTGGTGTAGGGAGTTGTTCCTGGGAATTAACGCATTTTGCTTCATCCGTAGGAAAAATCCGTGCGTAGTACCCTCCTTGCCGGCAGCATAGTGGCAATCTTAGAACAAAGTATCCAGTGAAGTTGCAAAGCGTTAGCGACCGGCTCAGGATCGACTGCGGTATGTGAAAATGCGTTAACATGCTCTCTTCTCTCTCCGCCGCATCTTCTGGCTAAGATATACACACGCAAAGCCTGGGAGGGTGTAAAAGACACATATTTATAGGTGGCAGACTAGCTGGACGTCCGGATCCTACTGGCCATGTATTTATTTCTCGGTCTTTGATCCCCAGTCAAAACTTATTCACGTTCCCTCCAGCAGGTCGACCTTTCTGCTTACTCAGCATGGTTACAGTCGTCCTTAGGGCTCTCAGACAATCTTATTGCGATAAACTGAGCCGTCAACTGGTGTAATATGTATCTTTTCACTTTTTACAAGGTATCCCTGGGTCTAGCCATTTCCCTTTAGATTGCTGCATCTGACCGCTGACACAATTTGACCCTTGCTTTCTCCGCCATCGTTGGTGCTTCAGTTTCCTTCTGAGTGAGCATTTTTAATTAAGGACACCAAAATCCTAGGTGAGCGAAAAAGACGAAAAAGGGGCCCGAAAGTTGTTAGCTGTTCAAAATCATTCCTAAATAGAAAAATGCCTAAGCGCCGATTTAACGCTTCGGTACACAACTGTTAAGACTAGTTTTCTTAAGTAGTTCACTTCTTCGTTTTCAAGGTAAAGATGGAAGGCTGCTTAAGACCTCTTCAATGTTTGTCAACGGTCTCACATGCACCTACAAGACAAGTTATATTGTTCAACTGAGAAGGTTTCTATCCAAATTGATGCGAGAACACTATCCTGCTTAGCTTAATCAGGGCATGAAAGAGTCCACCTCTAACGCAGTTGCGGCAGCGACCACAGGCTATACTTTGACCAAGTATCCTGTTTCATCTATAACATTCTGGTGAAAAATGTCAAGGCCCTGGGCAGCAAATAGTTGCGACAGCCAAATCAGTGACTACACGGTTAGCGAGCCTAACTTTGTGTTTGCACAGAACGCTTATACAGACCCTAAGCCTCCACTGCTCCCAGATGAACTCAGCAGATTGATTCCTTCCTTCTGCCGCGTCACGTGGCAGACACAAACTACGGATAAAGTTGAACGCTGGACACCTTCCCCCTATCCCTACCCCACCTTAACTTCTGAGTGAACTAGAATATAGCCACCGACCCCTAAACCATTTCAATCTTCACCACCATACTTACTGTTCATTAGCTGTTTTAAATTTGCTACTTTATCCTCACTTATATTTTTGGACGGGCCTGAGGTTGAATAATCGAAAACATATGTTTGCCAAACTCGACCAATTACTTGATAAAAGTGTTCTTTTCTAATAGGAAAATAAAATATCTTCGAGGAAGTGAAATGGATGAGAATTTCATTTTCCACAGCATGTGCATGAGAAGCGAAATATTGGTCTGCTTTCTATAAAATATGTCTTATTTCGTAGGGGTATTTGAAATCAGAGGGAAAGATCCCTTGTATATGATAAGTCATTTTGAGCAAACGTAATTTTTGAAGATTACCGAAAAGGCGTTCAGGCAAAAGCTGGTACCCGCGTGCCCCAGCGCGCCTGGGGTATCGTCAGATTATCCTACCTTATAATCAATAGCACAATGCTGTCATCCTTTAAAGCAGAAATCACGGATCAGAAGTTCGATTGATGTTTCACGAGCTACGTCACCACTTGCCTACATTGTATGATCCTCCATCTCTGGCATTGGGGGGTTAGCATGCGATATATTCTCCGTTTTATCTAATAACTTTATACTGTGATATTATCAATGAAACTCATGGAATCATTCATATGCTGCTCCAACCAGCGAATTTTACGCTAAAGCTTACAATTGAGACCTTTTTGGACCAAGATCTGAAATTACATCGGCTGTAGCAGTTATTTTGTACTCGTTCACCTTCTTTTTCTTACTAAAGTGGCCCTTTATAAATGCCATGAATTGAAAATGTAAGGCCATCTAAAAGAAAACCCCTAGATTCTGCAGTTTTCTCTCAAGCAAAGCTGCTTCATCCCTCTCGCCTGCATATGTTAGTGAGGTCATTGCATTTCGCAATACCTCATCGGCACGCACCAGCTGGTTTACCGCAGTAAGGTTGCTGTTGAGCAAACTGAGGCAAACCGGGAGTACTAGTACTACTACTTAAGTTCCCTCCCCTCTACTCACCACCAAGTGGCGGGCCTTCTGCCCAAATTCAGTGTCCTCTGTGTATGTGAATAAAACTTTACATGCACGAGAAAGTAAACGGCAAACGGCGGTTTCACTGGAACGTTACTCACCTGCATCGCAGGGGACTTAGTGAATTTGCAAGCGAACTCGGTCCATGGACAGGAACGGTGAAGAGAGGTGAAACTTGAGATGAAATCTGCCCACCGGAGACTACAGTTAAACTAAAAACTGCAAATAAAGACGCCATGAAACGGCAACGTATCACACTAGTCTGTCGCTTAGCGCCCCTGCCATCTTAAAGGTCTCGTTGCACAATTTTGTTGGAGCAGATTATGGTTGAGGACGCAAGAGCCGATCGGGTGGTATTGGAAACAAATCTGTCAGTTGGTATGTTACAGGACTGCAAGTTCTTAGTTTTTTTGCCTCATTGGTAGACTTTAAATTACTTAGTTATGCGCTATCGGTCGCATTATCTGTGAAGTTTTCTAAGCATTGGAAAAGTATTTCGGAGAACTGACGAAATGTTGGTATGCGAACTGAAGACTCTTCTGTATCCTCGGTTTATGCCGGAGTGAATAAACAGTCCTACCTAACCGACCGGGCTGCAAACTTGCAATTAGTCTAAGTGCTTAGGAAACAGACATATCAGAACGATTCTATTCTGTAAATCAGGATAAATTCTTCTTTCCTTTTTACTAGGCAATACAGATAACGACCTTTAAGAGGGCTGCCCAGCATTTTTCTAAGGCACTACCTATATTGGCTATTTTGCCTCATTGATTGAGTGCTCAGTTCTCTCAGAGTTTCAATTCTTGTCCCGAAGAGTCTAGTCCGTAAGTTATTTTGTTCAGTTTCTGAATAGTTTTTAACGGAGAGTGTTGACGTTCTTTTATTTTCAGCTACGTAAAGGAACTTTGAGCAAGTACAACAAAAATTAAGTTTTTCTGTACATGTATTTGAAGACTTGAGCAGCAGGGCTTCTGCAGTTTTGAGTGTTTGATTTTAAGCCTCCTTTTATTCGTTTGCCAAGCGAAGCCACCTGTAACATGGGCCACCTATTCCCATGTTCCATCCATACTACTTAAAAAATACCAAAATTTTTTCAGTAAATGGCTCTTTCCCGGAATAGGCCAAAAGATGAGTTTCAGGAAGCAATATAGACGAGGGGAATGCGAGCATTAAAACAAGAAGTTTATTGGCCTGACAGTTCGAATTTGGATTCAAATTTATCGCAGAAATATTCGCAAAAGATTGCCTCTTGTTAAATAAGGCCAATAAACTACTTGTTACAGTGATCGCATCTCTTTCATCTATATTAGTTCGTTTCAGTCATGTGGGTGTAATGCATTATGCATAGGCCTCGTGCTAGAGAGCACGCCAACTTTCTTTTTGAAATAAACGTACATTCCAATATAAGTTTGGATATGAATAGTAAATTAAGAGACGTTTAAGTGCAAGCACGTTTGAATAGTCGTAATCAGTCGATCGTAAGTCTCATAAATACAAACGGATATCCGACCTTGGGTACTTGCTGAGAAAGGGATTTGTTTTGACCCATCGTTCTTCAAAAATGAAACAACCAGTCTCTAGGTTGATCTGAGTTAATGGAAAAGTTAAACACAGGAAGGACATTACTTTTAACCAGTGTGTCAAACGTAGTTCAAATCTTTGTAAAACTAGTACGAAACGTAGGTCATGGTCCTACCGGAGCCTTACCCGTGCTTGGCGTTTTATTAGAGAACTGCAGATTTCTTTTAAAATTGTGAAACAGCTAATGTGTTTTTTTCAATTTTGTATTCAAATCTAGACAAGTACCTTAGTCATGGCAACAATTTCTTTGATTTTTTCGGGAAATTGACTTCAAGCTTGTCCAATTAAAACAGCCCTCCTATTTTTATCAAGAGGCTGTAACTGCCGACGCAAGTCACGAAAAGGTGAAAATTTTGTTTAACCAGGTTAACGTTTGATCGATTTTAAATACTTAGTTAACCTAGATAGCACCTCCAGGAGAGGTTATAAATCCTCTCATTCATTTCATTGAGCTTTTGGAATTTTAAGTTAACTTAAATATGGCTTCTCGGGCAGTTAACCATATTAAATGCAAAGAATAAAGAACAAATAATATATACTCCCGATCTACAACCGGCTAGACATCGACCTCGATGGCTCAATGGTTAGGACGTCTGCCCCTGAACGGCAAGGCGCGAGTTCGAAACTCGGGTGCGGCGGCAATTTCAGCTGCTACACTAGAGTTGGCTACCCGTGGCTGATGAGGGCCAATAGCCCGAAATAGCTATATCACGGTGCCTTGTCTGAGCCGGAATTCTCTTATGACAAAACGAATATTTTAATTATGATCCTTGAGATGCTCTCGTAATTGAGTTTTTGGCCCACTCTCTTCGGATTTTACAAGTCCTATTTGATAAACAGGCAACGTAGGTTTTTAAGTAATATACTTTTACATATGTAGATTAAAGGATTTAGCATACCTGCAGAACAGTACATCATTAAACTCCCAGCTACTTTTATTGCCGATATTTAGCCACTATATGACGCAGCTGCGAGAAATTTGCCTCGCCAGTGGGTACTTTAGCGTTGCCAGTGTGTTTCTGATTGAGGCTCCCGTTTCGAAATTGTCTCCATTCATTTTCTTCAGATAGTTTTTGCTAACTTAGAATAGATTCATCGGATTTGGGCCTTCTTAGTAGCAGGAGGAATTAATGAACTTATTCCAGGGGAGCTGCAAACAGACACGCTCTTGAATTTGAAGAAGTGATTAAAAACTTTTTGTCAGGATATATACAGTGGTCGCCGTTCACCACGTAATTCTCCTTAATTAGTATAAGCTTGATCATTTCTCCGATACCAGTGTAAATGTTGTAAGAAAAACGAAATAATAATGAACGGCATAAGGCCTATTAAGTACTTAAAAGAACTATAGGAATTACTAAGTGTTCGTAAAGGAATATAAAATTTTATCGATAATGCGGTGGTTTTAGAGACGTTAAAACGATCTCTAAATTGGCACAATAAATTAAGATGTTTTGTTTAGTTGAAAACTTAAAGCAACCACTTTCTATATAATCAAAGAATTTTTTTTCAGTCAAAATATTCTGTAAACTCTGTTCTTACCGGTTAGGTATTTATTGATTGTCATCGAAAAAAGCGTGTTATCAAATTGCTTGTTTTTACTCTCTTCACTGATAAATTCATACTTTGCGCATCTGTTTGACGATTACACCATAGCCTTTAAAATAAGGTAAATATGAAGAGTATTTACCAAAAGAAAGTGTTTTTGGATATAAGTTCTAAGATTGATGACCATGTTGCTTCTTTGTATAAATGCCTCGAAACAGCAAACCACATGGTCAAGAGTAAATCATGTCAGCAGTATTTTCCACAAAAGGCTACCTCTTAGAAATTGCTGTGATTATACATTCAGCTGACAAACTTCTTTGTGTATTTAATTTCACCAACGTAATGTCACAATAAAATTTGAGAATTTTGCTAATTTCTTTAAGTTTTATGAAGATAAACTTTTCAATTTGACTAGAAATAACAGAAAATTCGTTTCTCTTTAAATTGCTTTACCATCCGCATGAGTAGATTTATTCTACTTTCAGATATATACTGGCGAATTTTTAAAAAAACTGGCCTTATACATTGCCATTTTTTAAAAACTTATTATACTTTCGTCTGTTCCGCTTCTAAATAAAGTAAAAGGGGATTGTAAAGTATACAAAAAATTATTTTTCTTCACGACTTTCATTAACTAAGGCATTAATTGTGTTAAATCTACGAAAACATGCTAAACATTTGGTTTTTTAAGGGCATTTGAGGTTCATTGTTGCATTCAAACAAACACTCTGCTTTTATTTCCTTTTATGCAAAAAAAATTAACAGAATAGCTTAATACAATTGCTTAAAAACAACTGTTCAATGTTACTGCAAACAAATTTGGTTCCTTTAACTTGGCTTCACTTCAATCTAAACAATTTTGTGTAAACTTTTTTCAGTTCTGGAAGGGATATCTTCAGTTCTTATTCTATTTATTTTATTTATTTTGAAATTCCTTCTACGTATTATCCACTTTAACGTGCGGTGTGGTTCCCTCTTTTGTAATAGCATAGCAAATTCCTTCTATATGAGCCTACTCCCAATTGCCCCAAAACGAATGGTTATTTCTCGCAATAAACCTAACGAAAATGATGATTTAACTAAGAAAAAGGCTTTTGCAGAATTCAATAAACTGAATGAATTACAATAGTGTTTTCAAATATATGCCAAATTGTCCAGGCAAATTTCATAATAAGCGCTGCATGGTCTTCGGCGGCTACTGTGTATATAAATTCATGTGGATTTTAGGACCTTATGATATTTCTTAAAGCGCATATAAAACTACCTATAAATCGACTTTAAAAGTAAGGTTATTGAGCCCTCATCAATCACCCGACGACTAAATATTTTCGGTTTCCTATGGACTAGTTGCGATGCACTTCCGTGCTTTATGCGCATAGAAAATGCACTGTACTTTCTTGGAGGACTTGGTCTGGAAATTTGCTCCTTTATCCCTAGATACACGACCCTACCCAAACAGGTCCTTCAATTTTAAAAACTATCACGCATCTGAAAATATGTTTTACCAGATTTCATCCTAAACTGCATTATTCACTGTTTATATTATCCTTAAAGATTAGATTTTCGTTGTGAAATTCACTGCTTGATTTTGGATCTAGTACAAAAAATTCTTGAGTTGAAATCTAATTAAAACCACCACTTTGAAATAGTATAAAATGCCAAAGCCTATAGTAGCTTTGGTTATGCCTTAAACAGGCGGTAGGTCTACTTGCTTAACAAAACGATTTGTCTCTCATGAAAAATACTTAAGAATGCAATAAAAACAACCTTTAGAAGCGCAAATGACAATAAGCCATAAAAACTGCTTCTTTCATCTACTTCAGTGGCATTAATAATGCCTCTTAGTGTCCTATATTGCATTGTCTGTATCACAAAAAACATAACTGACTTTGAAGTTCAAAATCTAGTTCTCTTTATTGGTTTTGTGTAGAGCCAACCTCGCATTATTTTCCCACTAGTTCTTCCACTGTCCTCAAATAACAAATTATTGGTCGTAGATGGCGCACAAGTTGTTACATTGCGCCTTACCTTATGTTCGCGGTCTCAAACAAGCCGAATTTTTCATTTTTTGGTAGACTTGCTGGCAGGAGTTTCCCCGGTGATTGCGGAACAAAACTCCACATTTCCAGGTTTGTCGACAGTGATTCGAGCTCGATTCGAGGTCGATTTGAGCTCCATCCGAGCTCGATTTGAGCATGATTAGGGTAAGGGTTAGGGGTTAGGATAAGGGTTATGGTTAGGGTCAGGGGTTAGGGTTACGGTAAGAGTTATGGTTAGGTGTTAGGGTAAGGGTAAAGGGTTAGGGTTAGGGGTAAGGTTACGGGTAAGTGTTAGGTTTAGTGTGGGATAGCGATATCTTATGTAAAAAGCCCAAAGTTTCTGCTTTATATTGCAAAAAGTCTTCAAAAAATCCATTATTACTGGGTTTTGGGCAAAGAAAAGTTTTCGAAATAAAACTCCAAATTTCCCAGTTTGTCGACAGCGATTCGTGCTGTATAAGAGCTCAATTCGAGCTCGATTTGTTTTTTGCACATTTTTTCGATTTACGCGCCCAACGCCGTCGGCCTATATCCAAGGTATTAAATTAGTTCAACAAAATTTAAGGACTTTTTTTCTTATTTTCACAAAATCCTTTTTTGCTGAATCAGTTGTATTAACTTAAAATAAACCCTTCTCACGGTTACCGTATTATAAAAAATAAACGACTTGTTGCATCGAAGACCACTACGAAGAAAACTCCTGCCGACTTACTGTCATAACTTTAAGTAACTGCTGTCCAAAATAACAGCACAGTAATAATTTTTATTTGTCTCGTTATCCCTTATGTTTTGTGTTTGAAAAAATCTTCTCAGCGTTTGCACAGCTGTCTTGCTCTGGTGAGGTCAGGCTGCGTGTTGCTTGAATATATTCTCTTCTGAAATTCGGTCAAACAAGACGCCTGCTAGAAGTAGGGGACTGTTGTTTGAATGCAGAGTGGCTCGCAAAATTTAAAAATAGAGTATCGTATACTTTCAACCAATGACGTTTTGCTTTTCGTCATTACTTACGCTTGGGATGTTCACAGCGATATCTTAATAAATAAACAAGTTATTATAAAACCAATAGGTTTGAAAATGTCATAAAGATTCCGCTTCTGTAAGTCTTTACCATACTGGCATCACCAGTTCTAGTCAAAGGCCTGGGCACGTTTTTTGTCGATAGCCTGCCGCTGTATAGCCACACCAGTAGGTTCCAAAGCACACTCTGTGTCTTTTCTAAGATATTATGAAGATTTCGTCTCATTTTGACAATATCTCAAAAAGAACTGAGGTTGGACCCTGCATGTAACTGTCGTATTTTTAACATTCTTCTAACAAAACAACTTATTCTGATGGATGGTTTTTCTGCGTGCCTCCCACACAGCTTCGTAAGATGACGCATATTAGGTATTGCACTTTAACTAGGTGGTTTTGAGTGGTGCATAATATTTCGAACGCGATAGCACATTGTAAATATAAGCTGTAACAAACACTAGACTGCAAATATCGCTGACACTTGCGTAGACATCTTTTAAGGTGAATTATGGGAGCCCTCTTCTTTAAAATGCATATCGACAACTTTATTTGTACGGATAAATTGAATGAGGTTTGCAAGAGAAGCTATAGCAGCCTTTATGGACCCTTATAATTTAAGAAATACTGAATTTTTGAAAAGAAGTAAACCAATGCAGAAATGTGAATTGTTGGTTTTAACTAAGTGCTGATAACTATTGTTGAGCGAAGGGCCTTTAGAGAAGTCATTTTGGTTTCTATGTACACAATGACCTACAAAGTAAAACATTTGAATTATTCTGATTTAAAACACTATAACTGATGCGGATGTTGTTAAAATAACAAAAATGATTCAACTACTCTGTTTTTGTTGTCGAGCTCAACATCTATCCCTCCAGTCCGAAGCAGCTAACCTTAACTTTCGTCCTCTCCAACCTAGCAGTAGAGAGGCCTTTCGTTTTTAAATATAGCATCAGCTGCACTCGTCTGCTTTCCTCACAAGGGAGCACATTATTTTTATATACAGTGCGCAAATTCTTTCATAACACAAACATTTTCCAGCTTACTACCCTTCTTTTTCAACATTTTCCTCTTCGAAGTCCTTGTTACTAAAACTGTTTACATTTTTAGGATTACGCTGCTTTTTATTTCACAATATAAAGATTTTCTTTTAATTTACTGATTTCTCCTTCTTTAGGTCAAGACTCCTCGGCTTCTCTTGTCACAAGCCTTGAAATATTCGCACGATCTACCGAATCATAAATAGCAGGGGCTACTAAGCCGATGAATGCAGATTTAGACATGCGCAACACGTCTCTAATTTGACTGCAGTACGAAATTTTTCGCATCGATACTTGGCTGTAAAAAAATCTGGAAATTATGGAAAGATTTTCTGAATTGGGATTCGTTTGAGCTGAAATTCACACATGACTGCGCAAGCGATTAAGAGTTATCTTTCGAGCTGCGCTGCCACTCCATGCCCATCAGGGCGGTTGGATTGTCCTCTGACGACCAAAAATGACGCTGATGCATTGGTGTATGTTTTTCCTCCTCGAAAGTCAATATGGGTCAGATAAAGCGCACCCAGGGTAGCAGAAGATAAAATTAAGAAATATACTGGTACATGAGTAAACCTGGCGAATACTTCTACCTCTTCGCGCCCTTGTAGTCCGCTGTGCCAAATATGGTGGCTACACCCTGGTAAGCCTATTTTCTTGACAGATGCATGTGTAAACAACCTTGCTAGTCAGATTAGCACCACCAACAAAGAAAACGCAGACTGAAATAGCCATTTCTGGCTTATGAGCAGTTATCAGTCAGTCCTACCCAACTCCAGGTGCAGCAGCACCTTAACCACGAATCTGTTGATTAGGAGTTGAACGGTCTAACCATTCAGTCATGGGATGGTGGTCCTTCTGGTTTGGATCAGGAATATTTATACTGCCTGGCAATTTTAATGTTTCTCTAGTAGAAATGATCGTTGACGGGCCCGACAGTGAACACCAAGGTAGAACGGAACGAGTGCGCCCCGTAACCGATCCGAATCATGATAGTCTCAACTCACCCTCCGTACTTTCAAAAAATGTGCAATGTAGAAGGGACGATATGCAGTCCTGCAGGTGGCCCAGGCTATGTCGGACAATGATTTCATTGTAGCCGATTTGTAATCCATGTTGGATTATGTCAAATGTTTGCTATATATAGGCAGTACTAGGTATGCGTAGATTATCCCCCCACTCATGGTGGGGAAATGGCTAGAAAGTGCTTTTTAATACATTTTGGAAAAACATGCCTTCGACAAGCTCACTGTCGCTTTAACACAGCAGCATATGAGATCGAAAAGATGCAAAAACAACAGTATTGTTCCGTTTTCTAGAATGGCTGCTGAACGAAGATCACGTCCAGAGGTTAGGAACAAAGTTGCGTGTCAGAGGAAAATGCCTTGTGTTGCAGCTTGCTGCAGTTAGCCACGACCTTGTGGTCTCCAAAAGATGACTTCATCTGTGACACCACTCGCGTCAGCAAAGGAAACCAACCTCCAGTAAAATGCATACTGGGTTAATGAGTAGGACCAAATGCCAATTGAACTTAAGCAAGCAAGTGGAAGTCTGGCGGAAATGTTTCCATCGATTCCTAAGGCAGGGAACTGCAGAAAGTCCTTCAAACCACTAGACTGGATGATCTCGGTCTTTAACACCTATTGCATCAGAAAAGGTTCGACGACATTGACGAAGTAATCCGAAGCCTAAACTAAGAGAAGACAGACTGCAACTTATGTAACTTCAATCAGGCTTAGTACTTACGATGTTAAAGCTTAATGGAATGAATGCTTGGAGAGAAAGTGAACAACTGGTTGACTCGCAACGTTGACGAAATCCAAAGATATATCAACTGCTAGGATGAAAGATGTATTTGATAACATCAAAATGGTCTGCATTTTCCCCTCTTATTCGACGGCGCCACTGGGCTGCACGATTCCAGAAAAATTCCTGCAAAATTTCCGAAGAATCCATTAACCGGCGTTCTAAACTAAACACTTATAACGATACTTGTTGATGCAAGTTTAGCGATCGCTAACGGAACCCACCTGTCCCATTCTGCCTAAGGTCCCCTTTCTCATTTCCTGACAGCAGCCGCACAGCGATTAGTAATCTAGATAGATAGTATTTTGTCAATGGTTGCTCCATGATTAGGTCGTGCTTTCGAGCCTCAGTGATGTACCCCTTAGGGTTCGGTATGACTGAATAACGGCAGCTAATGGGCAATAAATGACCATTTTAGTCTCCCTTGTCTTTGCCGGCAATAATATCTTCTGATGACGATGTTAATGCCTCCCAAAACTCTGGGCGAAGTGTAAAAGATGTCGAGCCAAGAACGCACCGAGGGTTGAAGCAGACCCTTAACTTATATGCAAAATTATGTCGTTATTCCAAAAGATGTGACTATACAGGCAAATCCTTGAAGACTTGACGAATAACAACCCTTCTGCATTTGTGCAAAAGCAAGGAAACTGGAATACTATGACAACCCCAGAAACATCTCCCTCTTAACTGCAGAAACCCCACAGAATCATGATTATGGCAGTCAAGGTCCCATAACTGCATGTGGAATACCAATAAAGTTGTATCAGCCCCTACAACACTTCTTTGGATCTTCATAGTGCATCCAGTACAGGGAAGCACGAAAGACTATGGAGAATAGTCGTGAAATTCAGATTTAGAGGGTGTTTTAGACACACGACACAAATAATGGGTCAGTCCAGGAGGGATTCGTTGTAAGGAAAACTGAGTTAGTCAGGAGTTTGTTCATGCCCTCACCCTATTTACTCTCCTCTTCTCCATCCTGCTGATGGAGTGACCGGAAATCAACATCAACTATCCAGCGGACAGACAACTGTTCAAAAACCGGCATATGAAAGCACGACACAGTTTTTGCAGATGATTGCGCACAAAACACGACAGCGGAAGAGGACATGTAACTAAGGCTGGACTTCTCCGCGTCCGGCTGCTGTAAATTCAGATTGAAAAACATCCCCGAGAAGGCAGCTATCCCGCACCAGCCGACGCAAAATAACGTCTCTAACGGACTCAATATCAGTGTGGGTGAGACCAGCCTAACAGCAGTAGAAGGATTTCCGTACTTACGGAGTACATTTTTGCGGGAAATATTTAAATGTTCAACGAACTTTTACGTTCGGCCGCCAAATCCGGCCAGCCAATCCGTCGGATGCAGCTTCTCACTTGGGAGTGACTTGTCCTATTTTGTACGATACGACTGAGGATGGCAGGACTGCGCATATGAAAAACAACTTTTGAATGGCAAATGTTTCCCTCCTTCGAGCCGAGCGTAGCTCATCGCCAATAGCGGGACTGTTATTCCCCAAAATGTTCTAATACGGAGATGGTAGATAGTCTGCAAAACTCAAACCAGAAATCCACATCGTTTTCATCCTCCTCCCTCCCCCCTCCCAAGCTACCTAGGTACCTGGACATGACCAATAATTTAAAGTGTCCAGAAAAAATCTCCGGCAAGGAGGTCGTAGTAGAAACCTGCGTCTTCGGTACCTACGCAATGCTGAGGCAGATGTAACTGCAATAGGCTCGTAACATCTGGCGCCTGCGAATATATTTTCTAAAAAGCAACGCTGCTACGGGTGTTCGCAGAGAGATGGTTTACGAAGACGCCGTCATAAAGACACCAGAAAGACCTCACGCGAGATCCTGTAAATCATTTCTGATACTTCATACATAATCGGTAGGCATAGCGCAGTGTCCTATAAACCTTGGGCTACCGCAGGAAGGATCGTAACGAGAGGTTTGCCAGATTTCGCTCCTGCGAACTAACGACGTAAGGGAGTAACCATCACACGTTTTTCGGCATATATTTTTATCAGGGATACGCCTTGTTGGCTACCCCTGATTCCAGTGCAATATCCAGACACTTGACCCGCTTCTTTAAGCAGTTTCGTCACAGCCAGTAGCATCACCAGGGCGGACACCTATGCTCACTACTACCACTCCAATCGTGCCTCTAATCCGCAATAACCAGCCGGTTCTAACCCGTCTGCATTCTGACTATATCTTTGAAACCTGCATTAGCCTGGGCAATTAATTTGGAACCTAAAGAGCGGGATAACCTTTTCCTTCCTACGAATTAGGACGAAACTTTTATTGTACCTTCGTAATATAGCCGTATTGGCTTCCTCATCTACGTGAGACCACAGAGGTCTCTTGCAAATAAAGCTCGCTACACAGGCAAGGAGGACAGGGTCCGGCGTGCTGCAAGCATAGGCGGGCAATTGAATTTATTCCGCTGCTACCGCTGCGCCCATCTTTAATCACTTTAACTTCTTCTTGGCGTTGGAGTAGGGTGGAAGAAAAGGAAAGGCTGCGTGTGCTAGCTGCTGTCCGAGTCTACATCCTTCTAAACTTTTGAACCTGTAAGTCATTGTGGTTGATCCCGCCCTGTCAGCAGCGGTAAAAGTCTTCGCCGGACTGTCAGCTGCAAAAGTCTAGATGTCCAATCTTAAACCATAGAGTATTTCTTATTATTAACCATATGTAGTTCATGGTTCGGCGTAGGAAAGAGCAACTAATCAGTGTTTCATCGTTTTTTTAAATGGTTTGATTGTATATAAATACTCTTCGGTAGAGATAAACATAAATCAGTAAAGGAATGATTGTGAATACGCAGGTGTCAAGTAAGTGTATGAAACAAATAAATGAGACTGATTGTGAAATGGAACAATGTGTTATTTTTTGAACCTTTGAACTCGTACAGGAGCCCACCATCAGAGAAAACCGCAGCAACAGAACAGCTCAGAAAAACAAAGATTATTAACCAAGCAATGGCTAGTGCCGCGGATGCCTGAAAGTGACTCCACAGGCCTCTGTATGCAAACCGACAATAAAAATGTCGGTTAGTCAATTTTTCATCGGAGGCCCCGGCTTAAATCAATTTCCGACTGATCTTGCTCCTGGCCTGAACAATTATCTTGGAAGCGGCAAATATTAACCAGTGACCCATTTCGAATGTATGGGACCTGAGTCGTCACAATTCGCCACACTGGTGCACGACTAGCTTATGCCTATATATGCGCAGTCTGAACTTCCGCTCGTTCTGTCCTGGATATTAAAAGCGACGGCAAGCGCATGAGATCCGAAACCTTACAATAAACTGCTCCCCAGGGATTCAAACGGCCCTCACATGTCCTGACTGTGTACGGTGCCTGTGAACCGCTATCAAATTAACACCCAGTCTGTGCGAAGCGCATCATGCTTGATTTCTTGCCATTCGTAACCACCCAGTCTCGCAGACATGCGTTCGGTTGCCTCCGAAGCGTCCTTACTGTATGGAAAAGCATGCCCTATGCTAGGCGGTGTATCGGTTTTGGTCCTCCGTGCGTGAAGATGTTGATCCAGATCAATTAAGGCCTTTTGATATCTGTTGTACACAAACTGATAGTTGGGATACTGGATCTGAAATGTTTAGTTTATTGTCATGAATCTGATATTTTTTGAATAACGTCCTCAAAGAGCTTCAGTTATGAGCAAACTTATCATTGCTATGAAATCCGAGACTTGGAGTAGCAGTTACCACATTCCTGCAAGCTGTTACCTCACTTACACCGCCAGTATTTCGCCTAACGGGAACATCCCAGCCGGATAGTTGCTGCTACTTTCCTTCTTCCCTTGTGAATCCTATAGCTGAGAAGAGTGCAATGAGTCAGCTAGGAGACGTCGACATAGTGTGTTTGTTGATTAAAAAAGTGCCGCTTTACCGTAACGCCTGACTGAAGGCATATTTTACCTTTTTTGTGGAAGCCGACTGCCTCAAATAGTTTTTTTCCCGACATTTGTTGATTTTGTTTTTTAAACAAAAGATAATTCTTCCCTCAGCGTCTTATTGCATGTGACTTCTGCAAATTTGGAAAGTAAAAGTATGTGCGCTGATGGTTAAGGAACGCTTAATTAATATGAAATTCTATGTGGTTAAAATTGTAGTCAAATTATTTGTGTAGAATTGAGGATACTGTATTCTCAAATAATTCTAAATACGGCGAAGTCTCATACGGTGCCTTTTAAGTGTTTTTTTTAATTGACAATAATTTTTACCATTAGTTTCATTTTTCTCTGAATCTAGTCCTGCATGTTGTTTGAACCAAGCAATTCATGTAAAGAAAATAAAATGTGTCTCGAAAACTCTGCCAGTATTTTAATTCCTTGAAATTTCACGCCTTGAAGCAATGCAAAACAATTTATATCTTCATGTACAAACACTATAAGGATTGTTTTTATCCGACAAGATCTCATTGTTTAACCTTTTACTTCATGTGATCGACTGATAATAATATGATCTTTTAATTTTATTGGGTGTGTAAATTCGATGGCGAAAATCAAAAACCATTAAATGTATAATAGTTTTACACCTAAAATATAACAATTTAGAAGCAAAAGGGAAAAGTAGTTTGAGTACTGCACCTCATATACCTCCAGTTTCAGCATTTTGTCCTAAGAATACTGTAGTTTAAGGAGTTTTGTGAGTCGGCAAATAGGAAAGGCAGTGAAAAAAACTTTCTACAAGTAGGTGTAAAGAAAAATGTAGTTGAATTTTTTTACCGCGGCCGCTAAAAGTAAGTTGGTCAGCACGTAAACTGAAGGTATGCGTGGTGATTCGTGCAGCGGACTATACTACTCTAACTCTAGAACGGTAAGTTAGCCCCTAGGCAGGTTGAAGTAGACGACCTCGTGACCGCCATTTCTATTTTTCAGGAATTTCAAGAAAACCACATTCTGATAATCGGATGTTTCCGCAGTACGTTAAACGATTATACAGATTTGAAAAATCTACAGATATAAATTAATAACATTTCTAAATACAAAAAAAATAAAATGCGTATTGCAATTATTAAAGAATATTCAACTGTCTATCCTTATTTCCCTCCCTCGCAAAACCCCTATAACCATTATTTCCATAGGACAAATGGCTGGGAATTGGGTTAATGAGGTGCACAATTTAAAGTACTGTTGCCATCAAAAGGGCATATTTTAGTATGACTGTGTATTTTTCAATTTATTTTATCATAAGGTCACCTTTCGTCATTTTTATGAATGGGCTCGGTCTGTAGAATTATCCAAAGTGCTAGGCACCAATCGAGTTTATCCACATGTATGTTCATGCATGACACACGCCGTACTATTATTATCTTTTTCCGAAATCAAAACAGGCGGAGTTTCTGTCTTTGAAGCCAGACACGCGCCGTCTTTCTCTAGCAAAATCTTCAGTCAGACGGGCCACCTTGATCACTAGTCATTTCTGTACCGCTATAATTATACGATGGGCTGCCACCGGCTGAACACGAAACATTACGGAGCGAGAGATTTGCCTATCTGCAAGGAATGGTTTGTGCTGAACAGGCGAAAACTGGCATATCACAGCAAGATAGTAATTTAACTACTAATATTGTGCAGATGAACTGCATGGAGTATGCTCAGGGTGATGTTCAACGATACGGTGGCTTCGCACAGCTCGGTAGACTAGTTTTCGTGCCTTAGGGCCTATAGCGCTTAGCTATATTGCTGTGATTATGACGTATAATACAACATCTGAACTCTCAAGGCGGCGCACTTTTCCGACCAACAAGCGGTTGCATTTGAGAGGTGGTTGGATACATTACCCATAAGCTGGTTTCCTTTTTATTAGAAGAAAGCCGATTGGTTTTCATAAGAATGGATAATCGGCCATCAACGTGGATCAGCTAAGGAGGTTGGATAGCATAAAGTGTCTTACGATGGTTGTGTCTAATAGATAATAAGTACCTATCGAGAACCACCAAAGCCCCATGAGTGTTCAGTCGTGTCCTGATAACTTGTCCCAGTTCACCAAGGCAGCACTGGGTTTCGGGATCGTAGGTGTCGACAGTATTACTTTATTAATGAACGTTTACCTGACCGCTAACGGCACCCATCTGGCTCGCTCTGCCTTGGGCCTCGACAGAGGCCCTGACAGTCCTTATACCTGGAAGTAGACAGATAGCCGACCCTTGGCCTTCACCGACGAGACAACGTGCTCGTGGCTCAATGGTTAAGGCATTTGACTCTGATCAAAAAGGTCTCCCATTCGAGGCTCGGCTGGGACACCACTTGGGTCTGGGTATGACTGGCTGACGACGGCTAATGAGCCACAAACGGCCATTCCAGTCTCCCTTGTCTTTTCCAGTAAAAGTACAGGGTGTCCCAGAAGTAACTGACCCTTTTGATTTGCTAATAAAACGAAAACTATTTACGTTAGGATATTAAACCTTGCTTTATTCGAAAGAAAACCTTTTTTATGCTTTATTAGAACTAGGTTTTGAATATTATGTCTTTTAAATTATGGCCATGGTTGTTTTGACAACTTAGGGTTCGTTTCTTTGTCGTTTCCATAACGCTTCTTAGTGTATTAGGCGATAGTTTTTTTATTTCAGAACAAATTTTGTTTTTAAGTTCTTGCAGATTTGTTGGATTTGTAACATAAACCCTTGACTTCAGGTAGCCCCATAAGAAAAATTTGCATGGGGTCAAAGCTGGAGATTGAGGGGGCCAAGGAATGTTACCAAATCGTGAAATTAAATGATTTGGAAAGCACTCATTTAACAATGTAATCGTTTCTTTTGCTGTATGGGGCGTGGCTCCATCCTGTTGAAACCAAGTATTGTGTAGGTCATGTCTCTGAATTCCAGGAATTAGAAATTCGCTTATCATAGTTCGGTTTCTGTCACCATTAGCTTTTACTGTTGCACCATCATTATTTTCAAAAAAGTATGGGACAATCACATTGGAAGCAGTAATTCCGCACCACACCATAACATAAAGAGAATGCAGCGGCCTTTTTGCATTTCTCTTGGATTTTCATCGCACCAAATTCTAGAATTATGTCTATTTACATGGCCAGACAAGTAAAAGTGAGCTTCGTCAGAGAAGATAATGGTTTCAATGAAAGATGCATCCTCACACAACCGAATAAAAGATTTGCAATGATTAACATGACTGGGATAATCATTAGGCAATTTCTGTTGGGTTAGTTTAATTTTGTAAGGATATAACTTCAAGTCTTTTTTGAGAATGCAGTGTAATTTCGATCGGGAAATGGATGATTGAGTTGCAAGTTTTCTGATGGAGGCTATAGGATTATCCGTAACACTTGCAGAAACTCGCTCGATTACAGCTTGAGTTCGAGTTGATTTTAATCTTCCAGATCGTTGTTTAGCATGAACATTTCCAGTGTCCGTAAATTTTTGATGCAGCGATTTAATTGTGCTCTTCGAAGTACTGGTGGTTTTTCTGAAATAATTTCTGTAATTACGTAGCACTTCTGTTGCTGACATGGTCCGTTTATAAATTTGCAAAATTCTTTGTCTTTCGTCTTTGCTGTTGATGAAATTTACGGGTTTGTAATGAAGCAAAAAACAAATGTCGCGTTGGTTCGTAAATAGGATACAAAGTATTTTATTGTGCCATAAAAAGGGTTTTCTTTCGAATAAAACAAGTTTTAATATCCTAACATTAATATTTTTCGTTTTATTAGCAAATTAAAAGGTCAGGTGCTTCTGGGACACCATGTATCTGCGTGTATTACCAGTATTTCCGTGTGTTGAAGGTGTGTTTACCAATCAATTAACGAAACATGCTCTGTTCCTGTGTCGTAAAATGTAAAACGGCTTATAATACTATTAGGGGGCGTTAGAAGAGTTGAATAATTCAGCCGACTGAATTGTAATAAATTCGCGGCCTCTGTAGGGTTAGAATCCGCACAGCAAGGTAGGCTTTTGTACAGCCAACGCTTTACTTTTGAGCTACGAAGGCACGCCGAAACTTTAAATTTAATCACACTTGGGTCGATTCACCCGCACAGCCTATTGTTCCTATGAAATCCACCACTACAGGAACCTGACTGCCTTGTCAGGATTTCCTTAGCAATCATCTAGAATCCCCCAGAATGAATGTTATTATCACTTAATTATCAGGGGGGTAGGCAAACATGAATGATTCAGTTGACCAACTCGTGAAAAATTCGCGACTTCGGTTGGATTTGAACCCACACTTTTAATAAATGCAAAATTAAAAAGCTGAGGAAGACATCGGAGATAAGAATGGTCATATGTGGTTCATTAAATGTCCTCTGGAATAAATACCTATGCTAGTACGCTGTATTTTTGTCCCTGTATGCCCCTTCTGATTATTTCCACGAAAAATATTTTTATAGATGTTACGTGGGCGCAGTTGCTGCCGCGTATAAAATTGAGAGTGCGCAGCACTGCCCCGTGTTCCTTGTAAACCATATCCTTACGGCAGCACGCAGTTTTTTTGGTCGGACGATATGCATTTCCATTGATAAAAGCACGCATAAATATGTGACGTTGTTTTTTTTACTAGTATAAACTTTGAACAAATGACATTTCTGATGTACTGCATTCACATGTGAGATGTCTAGGCCTTCCTTAGTCCAGGCTATCGAGTTTTACTTAGACAGGAATGCATGTATGTCAGACATAGTCCGGCTGTCACAGCTTTTTTTAAAAGAAGCATTAGAGGGCGAAAGAAAAAAGATGTGACTCGAATTCCAAAGGACATAAAATAACGTGGTGAGTCGTACTTGTTCATTCTGCATTTGGATTAATGTCGGATAAACGTTGATTGAAACTATAAACGTTGCTGGATACAGAATCGTTCACAGATCGCACTATTCTACAAAAATAAGAATAAAAGTGTCATTAAAGCGTATTCGTCTTTCCATTTCCGGCAAAAGTAGCTTATGTAATCCACTCATATACCCATAGTCTCAGCATTTTGTCCTGCAAAAACGGTGGTTATAGAGTTTTGTGTGGTGAAAAATTGGATAAGCAGAGAAGGACTTTTAGAAGTAAGTGTAAAGTGAAATAAATATATTCGAAATTGCTTCCCACGGCCGCTGATAGCAGGATGTTCCGCATATAAGTTAAACGACTATACTAATCGAACTCCAGAACGGTAAGTTGGACCTCAGGTAAGTTGAAAAAGACAACCTCCTAACCACTTTTTCCATTTTTTGGGAAATTTAAGAAACCTGCAGTTTCCTCATCAGGTTTTTCAGCAAAAATTTAAATGCTAATACAGATAAGGAAAATCTACAGATATAAATCAACCACACTTCTAAATACAGTAAAATAAAAATGCATTTAGCAATTATTAAAGTATATTCAACTGCGTGTCCTAATTTCCCGCACATAAAACCCGATAAACACCGCTTTTGTATGAAAACATGCAGGTTGTAGGGATTAATGAGTGGGGCTACATAAGCTTCTCTTGCCCCATTTCCTTCTCTCCATTTAAACAAAAAATCGAAATTATTCACAGGTTTTGGTGGTTAACGTCCTTTAACCTGGACTTTTATCTTTGAATATGAATATTTAGTAGCATGTCGTTACTGACCACAAGCAACGTGACTACAAAATTTTAATCTTTAAAACTTTGCCTAGCTAAGGATTTAGTGTCGCAAATAAATTAGCGAAACCATCTCGGAAACAGCGTTCTCCAGTTAAAGAAGTCTTGTGAACGATCACACGTGCCACCCCAACGTTTGTTGCCTTCTCATTTTCTCTGACGATGGTTTCTCGTGTGGAGCCAAATTCACAGAAGAATAAAATTGCTGTCCCTGAGATGGCGTCGTCTTCTTACAAAAGACAAAGTGTCTGTCTCTGTCGGACAACTATTTACGACTGTTTGGAGGCCAATTATATAATGCTAAGCGACAAATGCGGAATTAAATTATCAAAATGTTTTCCTAAATTCTGAAATAAAATACTTATTATAGCGTTACCAAGCTGGGTTTTCGTTTTAGGTCCCAATAAGTGTATAGTTTACAGTATTTTCAGCCCTCTATGCATTCATTCTGATTGTTTTGTCATCTTACTTACGAGAAAACACTGCCAGTGCCAGAGTCCTTTACAAAGCAAGCGCCAGTTGAAAAATGTCCAAAAGCTATGTTTACTCAGCTACAAGGCAAACTCTCCATCGCTACTGTTGAGACAACTAAAATGAGGGGGTTAACTTGCTAAGTCAGTGCCTATATGAAAGGGTCAAGGCAACAGAGAATAGGATTGATCAGTATTTATTTTCAGGAGGTTACTGAGGGACTTATGTTCTCAAAAGCTTGATAGGAACACTTTTGATCCAGGTTTTTTTAATTCAAACCCTCTTTTTAAGTTACTTGAGAAGCACGTCGTTCTTTAGAGCAATTGTGGAGGTACAGGACACACCGGAACAGACAACAAGAGTTGAGCTAATTATGTACATTCATTTCAAGCTGTTGACTCAGCGAAAATCTTATGTGGTTTGTCATAGAATACAAGCCAGTAGGCCAGTAAATGTGCGCTAAGCTGCGAATTGGATCATACTTTTTACGGAGGTTCCTTTTTCGCGTGTAAAGCTACGTGAAGATATGGACTGTGTTCACAACAATTCTCGAGGTTCCACGCTTAATGTAATACGTTCCTTCGAAATCTGATTCGTATGGCTTACCATGTCCCCGTCAAATACTTCTTCATCTGCAACGCATTTTATTTTAATCAAATCAAATAAGATGTTTTCTAGTTGACCCAATTGTAAAAAACTCGCGGCGTCGGCCAGAGTTAAACCTGCACAGCAAGGAGGGCTTCTGCGCAGCCAACGCTCTACCGATTGAGCTAAAACGCACGCTGTGCGCCGTGAAATTAATCACATTTGGGTCAATTTACCTGCCCAACTTACTGCTCGAATGGAATCCACCATTAAGGAACACTTAACTGACCGTATGAGCAGGATTTTCTAGGCAATCATCTAGAATCCACCAGAATTACTACTATGCTGACTTCACACGGCGCACGGCGTGGGTCGTAGCTCAGTCGGTTGATTGTTGACTGCACAGAAGCTTTCTCTGCTGTGTGGGTTCGTCTCCCGCCGACGCCCCGCAAAGATGCAATCATTGCCAGTTTAAGTAGGGATGTTATCCAAGCGCCCCAAAACCTTGTCATATTCGAACTATTTCCACCGACCAAATAAATTTCCTAGGCTAAGTGAAAAGTGCGTCTGGAAAATGGGGAATTGCGCCCCACAAGTAATATGATAACTAACAGCAACAGGATGTATGAAGCGCTAACGCAGGCAGTTTATGGCGCGTAAGCTTTGCTCCTAATGACTCAAAAAAAATCTGGCTCAAAACTTTCCCATTTATGGCATAGTATTTTGGATGGAAGAGGAAGCATTCAAGTCTGCTGCGCTCGAACTTTTCTGCGTTTGGCTACTTGTCCTACCAATTTTTACAAGCCATTTTACCCATTTTTATCAAATACGCCAGGTAGTCTTCTGTTGGATTCTAAATTAATTGCTTAGTACATTCTACCTGGCTAGTCAGCTTTCTTTATTAGAACCGACGATAGGACTGATTTCAAAAATTGGGGCAACGAACTTGCAGGGATTAAAAACTCTCGTGTCATTGCGAGAGTTTTCGTGAATGCGCTTCGTGTTCTAAAAGCTTAAGGGTAAATGTGACGTCACCATTAACACAAAACTCACACCATCTTTTGAAAAAAGCGTATAATCGAAATTCGGGCAGCACATTCTTTCAGCAAAGTTATTTTTACCATTTTATGGCTTCAAACAGCAGAGAACGATTTGGGGATTCTTTTCTCATTTTATTTTGCGTACGATTTCACCTCCTATATTTTTCTCCGTTACTTAGCAAAATGTGCTAGCGACTTGCTGACTTACATAAACGGCTCTTTAAAGTATGTTTTGGTTTTTTTTTAACCTTACCTGCTAAGTTGTATTGTTTTCTCGTAGAAAATAGGCAATTAGAACCTCCAATAATACGCACGGCACTGGGCCGAAGTTCAGAGAAAACTCCGTTTGACGTTAAGACACACAAACCGGTAAACTTTTTGCTTTCATCGTCAACCTAAGCATCTGAAGATTCTGAATCCTCCTCTTTGCATATTGACCGCTTTAGTTGCAACTAAGACAAATTCTAAAAGGTTTTTTGGGAAAACCGCTTGTCCTACAATAACGGTCCCTATGTGTAATTGAAGCGGCAGTGGCAATGTTATTTATTCAAAATCACTTAGATTTTTAAAAAGATACGTCACGCTTGGCTCTCTCCTAAAATGTCATTTGCATTTTTATTAAAAGCTTTTCCTTTTAACCTACATTGCATGATTTACATTTCTACCGTACATTTATTTTATGAAGAAACACTTCCCTTTTATTCATAAACTTTCTCATACCCGCAACTTTGGAACTTAGTTCTGCGCTTGACAGATTGGAGTATATTCTGTTGTGTTAAATCAAATCTGACCTAGCATTCATATGTTTCTCCCCTTTCAGAGCCTTGGATATCCGGCTTTGTCCAACACATATTTAAACCATTTCCTGGGTTGTTTTACTTCTGACTGCTATCGCTCGCCCAGGTCTTACAGAATACCCTACTGTATTTTAGGAAAAATCGGATATTCTGTTTATAACCTCCGAGTCGTTTTCAAGCATGGAAACAAACTACCTCATTCTTGATAAGAAAAGTAATTTATCTAGGATAAGAGACTATCATACTGAAAATATACTTGTTTTCAGAGTAAGAAGATACCTATTGTCGATTCTTTAGCACATTCGGTGGGTGTGGTTCAGTTGCGACTAGTTTTATCAAACAATGCTACATCAAAAAGTCGACGTTTTTGTGACTTTTAATTGAAGCTGTTTTCTGGTTTTGACAATTTGCTTAGTTTTTAAGCTGATTTGGACAAAAATATAGCCAAAATACTTTGTCTTACTCGTTCGGGTGCCATTAAAATAACTTGGTTCGATATAGGTAAGAGGAAGCGTTTCAGGCAAATTACATGCCTATTGTCAAGACAATCTTGTAAAAACTTTCTGTGGAAAGAAAGCAGGTTTAGAACTTTAAAAGCAAACAACCATCAAACGGGTAATCCAGCAGGCGAGAGCGAACGATAAAAGAAGAAATTTCAGACAACTTTGTTCACAATTTAGTGCTTAGTGCTACTTTATTTTCTTATATTTAATCTGCTTTTAGATTATTGTCGCAGTAATTTTTAGTAAATACCCTAGAAATGGAATTGGAGGTCTCTATGTTTTGAAATTTATGTTGTAAAAGACCTCGTTTATCATCATATTCGATTGGTAACCCCTCGTGGTCGTAGTGGCATTTTTCTCCGTGTATGATATTTGAAGCGTATTCGATTTACCTTAAAATCGGGTTATGCATTACGTATTCGGTTAAGGAGAAGACCTGGAATGTATGAAAGTTGTTTGTTTTGCAAGCTCTTCTCCGGTCTGAATTCTATTTTTTTCACTATCCAGCTTAAAACATTGGAAATTTATGGTTGATGTGATCTGGATAACTACCCAAGTAACAAATCCCCTTCGGTTAACGCAGTGGAAGTGACCTTCATATGAATACGTATTTTGAATGCAGGCTAACTGGCGAAGGCTAATGCGCATTTACAATACGACGGCGTCTAATGACTGTCCAGGTCAAAAAATAGGTCAACACCGGCACATGTTGACTGACAGTGTAAAATTATAAGTGCGATTTACCCTGTTGTTAATTGGTGCGAAATAATGCGACCATGACAATATTCGTGGAGCTAAAAATATATATTTTAGGTTCATATTCAGCAGGTGATTGGTATTGGCGTTGTGGTGGAAAACCCCATGCCAATACAGTCCTCAGGCTGATGTTTGAGGAGCTCCTGAAAGGGGTCAGTCCGTCGTGACAAAGTGTTTTTAGGTGTCTTCCATAGTACCTTAGCATGAAGTAAGAGTAAAATGCTCTCTTACCGCCATGCTGCGATAGAAAAACGGCTTTTTGCAAAACCAACTGCTACGACTTCATTTCCCGGAGGAATGTAAAAGTAAGCACAAGCTTGATTAGCCTGGTTCCGATCTATATTTAGAGGCTTTGATGAAGAAATTCCTTACACACGCACATACTTCTAGCTTGGCAGCTGATATCCAAGGCTTTTGGATAGATAGCAGAGGAAAACGGTAGAATACAGGTTGTTTACTCAACATAATTCTCCATTTACACAGGTATCCGACATTCTGATCGCAGGAGTCAAATCGTTAACATTTCCTCTCTAAAATATATCAGTCCGCACAACTAGAGGAAAAAACCATGTAAGAACAGGGGGAGTGGAAAGTTAATTTCTCTGCTGAGTTAAAATCTTGCACAGCACATCATCAGAAAAGTGTAGATGTCAGATGAGGAAATCCGGTTGCTTCGAGGCTGCTCTTCATGCGCACACATGCGTATGTCTCGCTGCCAGCAAGAAACATTTAGACCTGAACTTACCGGGGGGGTGCAAATTAAGTTATCGTCGGCTAGCTGACGCCGGTTAAGTTGAGGTAGATCGGGACGAAGATGGCTTACATGTCAGAAATTGTGTTTACAGGCTTGCCTCAGGTTAACCTATCTTTATTAGTTTGAAGACGTACGGACGAATTCCTGGCTTTTAACTTTAATTTTTCAATTGCCAACTCCGAGTAAATCAGTTATTTAAAAATTGCCAAAAAGCATACAGGGGTCTATTGTTGAGCCGAACTCTTTGCACCTCTGTCCTGCAACGGCAAAATGTCGAAAAAACATGTGTTTAGGCTTTCACTAGTATCTGTGATGCCAGTATGGCGTATCGTGTAACCTCTGTAAAGACAAATTAGATGTTATTTAGGCTGCCTTACCGGGCTATTTCTGGGAATTATTCAAAGTTCTTCAATTGATTTTTTTCTAGCCACAATTTTTTCGAATTGCAGAAGACTGACAGAAAAATTACTTGGCTACCAGAAGCCATGAGGACATTCAGGCCGCAAGGATCTCATCGAACGGAATATCGCCACCAATAATCACTGAAGTTTACAACTTTTATCTTTGCTTTCCCTTTTCTGAACCCTTTGTCAGTGGAGCCCTCCCTACAAACTTTAATCCATCGTTTAGCAGAGGAGTTTCAATTGTACTGTTAAGTTTTCTTTTGCGTATTGTTGCCTAGGCGCATAGGCACTTAAATTGATTTTGTCTGCGAATCGTAGTATCGTAACAAGAAATAACAGTTACTGGTGTGAGGAAAAATTAATTGCTATCAGACCGGAATATCAAGGAGCTGCAATTGTACTGTTACGTTTGCTTTTGTCGCCTAAATTGATTTTGTCTGCAAATCGTAATAACATAACAAGATATAAAATTTACTGATGGGAGGAAGAATTCAGTACTATCAGATCGGAATTTAAAATAAATTACAAAATTTATGACCAAAAACAAATTATATGGTGATTACTCGCATGAAAATATGTCTACTTTAATTGGTATGGAATTTCCTTAGACTGACAAAACTATTGTGACTCTCCTGACTGGAAGTTAGTTCTGACTAGAATAATTCTTAAAAAATTGACTTAATCGCGATTATTCCTGCTATACACAAAAATATGTTTTACGAAATTGCAGGACATCACCAGTCACCATTCTGTGGAGAAAATTTTGCATGAGCACTTGAAAACAATTTGTATAGAAATGTAATCTTTGCCTTCCGACGAGAATTTGCCAGAAGACCCTACTGAAGATCCCTTTCAGACCAAAAGTAACAGCAGGCTGTCTTCAGAATTTCTGCAAAAAACAGCATAACTTTCTTTACTCCTCCAAAGTGTTCCAAGTTTTTACTTAAGACCACCCAGATACTTAAAACCCGCTAGACGTGGACTTTAAGTTGCACGAGCCGTTTCCACCGATGTCGTCTCCAAAAAACTTGGCTCAGACTTTCCTCTTGTGTGTGACTTGAAAGAACTTTAGGAAGTGTAGGCACTCGTTCGAAAAACCGACGCTCAGTTGGCCATTAAAGTAAAGCCAGAGCTCCGAAACGAGCTAAAATGTTTTGGCCTAAACGGCGCCATTTAATGAAATACTGCAGTCCGATTTTGCACCGATGGCCAGTCTTCTCTTGGGCTTTTTCTTTCTGAAAACGATTTTTCTCAGCTAGTGGAGGACTTTTTATGTGTAGTCTGACATGTAGGCTTGTCGGTAGCTGGGTATATATATATATATATCACTGGTTCAGTTACATCATTTTTTGCGTTCTTTGTCATGTTAATGAACCATGGCTGTTACGAGAGGAGGGAGTTGGGTTTTTAAAGCTGCTGTTCACTACTCTACAAAGTATACATAGTGTAATAATATATTTCGCGCTATTCAGAAGCTCATCTGTCAGTGCATTTTTATACGGAAAACTGCACGTACTACAGGCGACCTTGTGATAATTGTCAGTAGAGGCCAGACTTTGAGTTATTGTTGACAAAAAGCGAGTTTTCGATCGGCTGGAGGCAAGAGTTAGAATGGTTATGTTTGGGCGTGAATTTACTGGTACAGTTAAGGCATGGGAATAGGTCCCCTACTTGACTTCAGTGCAGGGCTACCTCCAGTAAAATTGGGTATTCAAACCAGTGTCCAACTGTCCATTCTAAAGACGCTTTGGAACTTTGGTTGCTTCTGGTCCATAGCTTTTTAGAACGAGAGGCTTACGCTCGCCGTACAAAACAGCTTTAAAACTAGGTGTTTTATAGTTGACATTGTGTGGGGTTTTTTATTTTTGGTAATGGCGCATTTAGATTATTACGCTTACTAGATGTGGGTAGCAGCTTTTTGACTTAAACTCTAATAAATATTTGAACTGCATTTTTGTGGAGTAGAAAGTCTATAGAACAAAATATTGACTATAACAATGTCATCTATGTCTTTATGGGCTACATGCCATACACTCTGAAATCCTGACTGATAGACTTAAAAACAAAGAGGGCTGTAATATGCGAACAATTGAATCACCCATAGGGCTGCAAAACCGACGCCAATCAGCCGCTCCAGACGTCCTAATTGCATAATCAAATAACTAGTCTGGAGTTTTGACATTGTGCATTAGGTATAGAAGTGCACCAAAACAATAACCAAATTGGGTGAGAAGAAATTCAAACAAAAACTTGGTGAATAATTTTGCAGGCCTGTTTGGCATCGACCCTCTTCCCAGACGGATTGATTGCGGTCGCACTAGCCCCTTGGTTCCACATAATTTGCGCCACATAAATATGCAGCTGTCTGGACCAAATTCTCAACTTATTATTGCGCACCAATTCCAATGATTTCACTTTTCAACACTTAATAGTGGCTAGCAGCTTCGTATAATTATATTTTCCATGGAAAATGCTATTTTTGCTTGCAAATTTTTGAGGCTGCCAGATGGTTCATGTATTCACATGACTACATCCCTACTGCTGTACTCACAGATGAATTGCTAAGAAACAAATAGTTTCTGTTTATTGCATACCTATTAAAGTTTCTTAAGATCATCCGGACGATACTCCATTTGGGAATAAAGAGGAAGCTTAACCAGGCTTGGTACAAATGTATGATATTCCAAAACATTATTGTGCAAAAGACTGTTTTAACTTAAGTTATTTTCATGCATCTCTGTACCATTTAAAGGAAAACTTTAGGGAGTTCCACCACACACTCTAAATATACGGATTGATGCCGATTGGTTGCATTCGTCGTTTACGTTCCTAACATACACATCTGACTCTCATATGGAGATTTAATGTTGCCTGCATTTTTCCTCCCCCATTCTCTTTTGTTCTCCTTTTTATCGTTGTTGGTTCTATATTTTTCAAAAACTAAATGTCAATTTTGAGGCGTTTTCTTCAAATTCCCTTTTCCGCCACCAGTGTTTCCTGTACTTCTTTAGTCGCCATTATAATGCAGCAGAAGCACACAATGGTCAAGTAGTGTAATAATGGAAGTTTGCATAGTGTCATCAAGTCCTTTCATGTGAAATTAATTCCTGTGAGGTCTCTCCACCCCAGACGTTACTGCTTCCGACATTCCTCTTGTCATACATTGACACATCAACGCTTCCTATTACTCCTTCTGTCACGATTATTGTCTTATTAAATTAAAACAACGTACAAATACTGAGATTTAAACTGTGCCCATAACACATGCACATTTTAGCTTAAACCCATGTAGGCTGCTAATAGGAGCAAGGAAGCGAATCTGGGATAGCAGTCACAAAATAATCGACACCAACGCTAGAACAAAAACATTATTGGTAACTACATATTATAAATCTTGCAAAACCTGGCCAATTCAAAATCTATATCTGACTCTGTCTCCGAGAACGGATTAGATTCAAAATCTTGTTCCAGTAATCGCGTCTCTTACTTCACCCTATATTTTTTCGTCATCCAGTCATTTCAAATCTGACCACAGCGAAGGGTGGACGCTTTTGTTGAAGAATGCGGAGTGAAAAATTGCATTATTTTTTCTCTTTCTTTGAAAGTAAGAGCTAAATGTGCATTTTTGAAATCCATGCGTTTGGGGGAATAAATTAGCGTCCACCCTCAGACCTGTATCCGATGTGAACCGAACTCTGTTGGATTCGCTCAAATTTAACATTTTCTTAAGCAGTCTTAATTCAGTTGCCTGGAGAGAAAACATTTCGCCAGTTGCGCATGTGGTGAATTGGAAAAAAACGTACTCTGTGTGTAGTTTCCGTGCGTTTTCATACAGGAACGACCCACTGCTTCAGAATTTGACACTTGAATTTTTTAACTAACTTTGTAAGAGAGAGAGAGGGTTTTTTCTCCTTTCACTCTTCCTTGACCGGAAATGTCTAGCGTGGGTCAAAAACTACGCCGACGGTCTATGTAGCAACTCGTAATCGAGGTGGCTTTAAATTTCTATTCTACATCAACTTTTAATCAGGTAAATTTCAACGCTTCCTTCCTCAATCACTGGGCTACCACACATATAATCATTTTAAATTTGCAAAAATTCCCTTTTAGAGTTTTAAAAAGGCAAACTGGCGTGCATACGTTTGTTTTCGACGAATTCTCTTCAGGCTTTTACAGTCATATGATAATTAACTAAATAAACTCTGTGGGTTTAGTAGAAAAAATAGCACGGTTGTCAGGGCCAGTGGGAGGGGCATTGGGGTCAAAAAGCTGATCAGCGTCAGGGGCACTGGCAGCCGAGAGAGCTCGCAGCTTATCACCTTTCCGGTCAGATTGTTGACCCCAATTCCTCCCTCTCTCCCACTGGCCCTCAAAGTCGCGCTATTTTTGCTTGCAACCCGCCAAGTCCATTCAGTTAATTGCGTTATAAAAAGTACGGAATTTACCTTTTGAAATCTCATTATTTGTCGGCTCTCTTATTGCGAACCAACGACTACAGCAACTTCTAAAATATGGCAGTGTGGGAAGTACAAACTGGCCTTTTCGGTGACTGCCTCCTTTGCTCGTGTTTTTAGCTAAATGCACTGGCCAGTAGTCGTTAACCGTAAGTGCCAATGGTATGGTTTACAGATTTTTCAATTCAGCTGTTTGGAACTTAATTAAACATAATCTAACAAGTACGCCCGTAAATTTTTGTCTTAAAGTAAAAAATCAAAAATATAACCAATCCTGTGACTTTCGATTTTCATGATGAACAGAAAACAAACACAGAACGCGCTGGTTCCCCGCAAGGTTTTCTCTAGATGATTTGTGTGTTCCTTTAAGTGTACAGTTTTTTTAAGATTAGACCACCTAGTAGGTTTTATTTTTTATTTGTCTGGAATTCCAGGGTCAATCTATTTACCTAGCTAGTAGGTTATCACTCTTCCCAAATAGAAACTATGCTCTTCTTCTAAGTGGTCGTTTTTGCCCGTTAGAATAAACCAGTTACCAATGAGTTTCGATATAATTACAGATTTCTCAAAAGCAAATTAATCAGATAACTTAGATTCTTTCTGCGAGATTCTGAAATTTTAAATCCCTGTAATTTTGTCACCAAAACTTGCTAAAGTTAGTCTGTGTTTGAAGATAACATTTCTCGCCCTCCAAACGGCAAATGAACGCTGTAAACGATACCTGTCCCCATACGAGACCTTTGGCTAACGTGGGTCCAAATTCGGGAACAGAACTAAAGGTATATTGGGCTTTCTCATGCAAAACTTGAAAATACACGCACTCGGATAACTGATTGCCTTTGAGCGTAAAATATAAGCAGCAGTGCCTTAATTCTTCGATGACCTCTGCCTAGTGCTACGACTCTTGAAGTTCAAAAACATAACCAGTCCAAATGAAAGCAGAAACAGAGAGTGGATCCGCAGCGTATTTCATAAAGCAATCGTTTGGGAATAAATTTGGATGACAACTTCGTGGTTTCTTTTGATTGGCAGGAGAATGGCGAACGTTGTTTATGATCTTTTGATAGCTAGCCATTTCGTAGAATTCCAGGGTTGCTTGGTCTTTCTTATAAAGTCCATTCAATCCAACTGACTTCTTCTAGGCAATATTGAATTCGTTTGATTGGAGAAATAAACGTTTACTAGCCTGTTTAATTTCCTCGGAAATATCTGTTTGACTCCACCTCTCGAAAATCTAAATCATTGCGCGGTGAAACAACGTAAAAGAAATATCCATGCTATAATCCAGCCCATTGACCTTATTGCACATTCACCAGTTCGGGACCATGCACAACGATGGTGATCTAATCAGATTTAAAAAGCGTAAAACTCTACTGGTCGTCACTCTCATGGTCATTTTTAAAAATGAACTGAATTTTCGCGACAGAAGTCAACTTTGCATGCCAAGGCCATTCTTTCAACTAGCTGCAAATTTCATGGACGTCATATTCCTTTTTTCATTGACCTGTTTATTAAAAACAAAAGAATTCTTTTTTGTGAAAAACTGGAAAGTTTGTTAGCGCATTATTCCGTCGAGAACCAATGACTTAGCCCTTCTAGTCAGATTAATCTCACACGTCATCACAATGCTCTGGGAAATCTTGACTCATCATAAAGGCCACCTTATGTTTAGCTCATCTTATGTGAGGTGTTGAATAATAAGCTGTGCGTATTAGTTGGCATGTGGCCCCGGGACAGAAATATAAACAGCACTATCAATAACAGAAGGGAGGGAGAAAAGACACATCGCGGGAACTAACGTCTTCAATTGCAGAATAGCAAGTTCAAAGACTCATACGGTACAGAAACTTTTAGTAGTATTTTGCACCTGTAATTCCTGGAATTGTTCTGTGAGCTGCTAACTATGGGGAGCTATGAAACCAAGATGGATGCCGACAGAAGGAGTTTCGGTCGAAACGGATATAAATTAAGCACTCTTGTCCACAGGGGCAAAAAAATACACTATTCTGAAAAGATATGCATAAACTCTTTTTGCAAAATGCGCACTTTCAAGCGTCCGTAACCAATACATGACAGTTTAACAACGGAGGAAGAAGATGCGATCACTGGAACAAGAGTTTTATTTGCCTGGCGTTTCAGATTCCCTTCGGAATCCTTAATCTTAGGTGATAAAAATATAGGCATGGTCATGCGCAGATGCGGTCAGGGAATCTGAAACGTCAGGCAAATAAAACTCTTGTTCCAGTGATCGCATCTTCTGCCCTCTGAACTGCTTCCTAGGACTCGAATATTCTCTACTATTGGCAGTTTAACAACACTTCAGAAGTCTGTGGACTTAGTTCAGAACAAATGCGAGTAATGCGTTGAAAGGACGTACTACATTTTTCCGAACAGAGCTCCAGTAAAACCTTCGCCTACTTTTCCTTGCTGTGTAATATTGCAATTTCACGTGTAAACTCTTTTTGCTTCAAGGCGCACTCGAAAAACCTGAAGCATGTAACAACTGGGAGCTGTGTGTTGGAATGTCTTTGAGTTTAAACGTCGAACTGATTTTAGCCTTTACCTGGGAGTTTCAAAAAATGTTTCAGTTTTTCACCTTAGCGGAAACTTACGAAAAATGCAACCTTTGCCAGGGCCCCGCCCCGTCTCCCTGTGTTTTACAGTTATCTTTAAGCCCGTCCATTTCCCACGCCCATCTCCAGCGGAAAGTTACACGTTTTTTCACCGCGAGGCCGTCCCTTGAACGCGAGTCTGACTTGCACGTCCAGGTCTATTAGGCTTGCTGCTCTTTAAACTGTCTTCGAAATCACAGTACGGTTAGGCTGCACCGTACCGCCCCTCCTCCCCATTCCCCAAGACCATTGAATTTGTCTGTGGGAGTTCTTTGTTTTGTTCTAGCAACTGCCGTATTGTAAAGTGCCCTAGGGAATGACAGTCTCAATCAACGACGCGTTTTATGTGATGGCTTTCTGCAAACCAGGAGATTTCTCAAACGTTTTCTTAACTTGCTTAGGTTAGTTTGAGTCTACACAGTTCTTGTGCGTTTTGGTAGACTGCCTGGCATGTAAACACAGTCCTATGGGAAGTGCATTGAGTCTTCGACTAAGCTCAGATTAATAACTTTATACTGGACATTCTGTCGCGGATCTGAATTCCGTTGAAGCCACCCGGGATTTTGCAATAAAGGACTCGGCTAATCTACTCTTAATCAAAACTTCTCTTTGCGAGTGAATGTTACACTTGTCCAAGGTTTACGGCGGAAAACACAGTATGCATTAAGGCTCGTCCACAATTTGCCTAATAAGTTACATACACCATTGTGAAGAATGTTGCACAACGTGGGATGGTCACGGCAGCTGGTGATTCCATCATCACGAAACAGTGGAAGACTATCTAACAATTTTTTCACCTTCATTTTGTTATGACAAATTGTTTTCCTTTTTACATCTTTTCGGTTGTCTGATAAATCATCGCGTCCTTCTTTCAAATACAATCACTCTCGGTTATTTGTTTCGTAGTGGTAAGTGACAGATATTTATTAAAAGTATTTTTATGATCTACTGGGCCGCGGTCGCCTTTTTTCTGCAGCATATTCAATACTTATTAAATTACAGATTTAAATATTTCATTCAAGCTTTCATCATTATCGAAGTTTAGGCGATGCTGACAGTCTGCCTAACCGAGAACGGAAATTTGAAACGGATGTTGCAGAAGGCCCCTGTTGAACTTCTGGGTGGCCGTTTTGGAATGGAGTGTTATCAGATTGCAGTATTAATTTTATTTCAAGTTCTGATCGTTTTTATGCGGGATAGCGTAAGTTAAGCCGTGTACTTTTCACTATGCAGGGGCAATCTATCCACCAGCTAGTTTTATTCTAGCAATTTGTCATGACTCATACCCTCTTAATTCTAATGAACGCAGACTCCAGTCATTCAAGTAGACGGATCCGGCATCAGTCGAAGGGTTGTTTGAATATCAGTGCTTATCAATTTTGCTATTTTACTTCATATTAGCGAAAAGACACCTTGTCTTATTGCCAGTGACTTCTGTAGATGGCCTAACTCATTAAACGTCAGCATCTTAGTGTATGAATGTACGAATTTTTAATTTCTTGGTGGTACAGAGAGCTGTTTACTAGAAAAAAGTTCGTTTCAAATATCTTTATTCAGGGGAAACAGGCCAGATGTGGCTGGTCCCCGACGTGTCTTGATATTCAATTTATTTATTACGCCACAGACATTCAAAAGTTAACGCCTTTTGTTCCCTCCTGTTTATCGCTCTACAAAGATGTAATTTTGATAACGTTTGCAACTGCAATCTAACTTGACAATGAGCAAATAAGGAACTGTACATGCAAGAAAAGCTGTTTTTGCTAAATAATTACACTGAATACACAACTAGAGACAATCGGTCTATCTCCATATTCACACACTTTATTATTAGGAGTTTTGGCCAATTTGTTTAAATTGACTTGACTCAACTGTGAAAAACTCAAGGGGTTCGGCGGGATTTTAATCCACGAAATAGAGAAGGCATTCACCGTAAGCCAACGCTATAAGCACTGAGCTACAAACGCACCACCTCGCACTATGAATTTAATCACACTTGGTTTGATATTACCCGCTAAACTTTAGCACTCGTATGTTGTTTGAAATGCAAATAGACAGCCAAAAACGTACCCATCCTTTGCATTTTTTTATTTGTTGTCATTATTTTTCCTTTTCCATACACATATCCGCCTTAATCAACTTTATAGTTAGCTTTATTGGTAAGATTTATGATAACCCTTTTTATCTAAAACTCGAGTTTTTGGTTAAATTTTGTTAGTTTTACGTCATTAACTGTCGATTTATAAACGGTCATTCATTTACTGCCGTAAAATTTTGAAATACACAGCCAGGGCAGATTTTGTGCAGCCAGATTTTCTTGTGACAGTCACGAGATTCCATGAGTTAGCAAATCTACTATAAGCAACAGACAATTTTTGTTTGTGCTCAAAGATAACCTTGTGTGTTGCGCAAGCAAATCGGCAGTTATTTGAAGCGTCAAGTTATGTCAGCTTCCGGCCGAACATGTGACACTCCCGTTTCAACCCTTTGAGATCTTTTCACTAGTCTTATGTCATTCAGGATGTACTGACGATGCTATTGAAATTGTTTCGCCTATTTGCTATTGGGTTCTGTCGAAGTTAGCCGGTCATCCAAAATGAGAGTTGCCTTGAGCTCGGACGGACCATTTTCAAATTTTTTACATCAATATAGAACGGATTTTCAGTCATAACGTCCGTTCTATACGCGACACAAATTTAACAGGCAGTTTAAGTAGCTTTGAAGACTCGATTGAAGTCAAAACGAAGGATATGTCGAAATGTTGGTTCTTCGAATCTTAACACTTCATTATTTAAGCTCACCAAGCGAAACACATTAAATTCTATGGGAGGACGGTGACGATAACCTTATAGCGCAAATCATGATCCCAACTAAAATACAAGGCTTGCTACAGCAGAATACCTTGCCAAAAATCCGCACCGCTCTGTACTGTTTTTACAGACAGTTCAAATGGAAATCCTATTTTAGAACCATCCAAATTTTATCCTACCAAATCTTTTCACATTAAAAAGAAGATACCTAATGACCAAATGTTACTTATACCATCCGAAATTAATGAACCCCTGGTTCCATTGAAGGCGCAACTAATTCTTTCCTGCAATTGTGAACTCTCGAATCCTGTGAAGGCTTAGACAATCTATTAAGTGGATCACTTATATAAATCGATCGATTTTCTAACGATTTACAGAAAAGAGTCGTCTGTCAAGCTGTCCTCTTTCCAATTTGGCATACTCACAGACATCGTAGTTTGCCTCACAATAAGCACACCTTAAAATATCCAGACAATTTATCGTTCAGGGTCTTGACGATGGAGGATCCGAGGACGACCGCGAAACGTGTAAGTTATCAACCGTAGAATTTTTGGCCACAGCTTCATGGAATTTGAATTGCGAATTAACCTCGTAAGCGAAAAGTCAGCTGCAAAGCTGGCTTGGGTTTTTCAAGCCTGTTCTAAAGTACATCCGAAATAATGACATACAGGAAAGTCGTCTATGCTATGATATGAATTCATTCACTGTGTTGAAGTCTACTCAGAAGCAACTAGAAAACATAAAATGAAGCCTTTAATCCTGTTCCGTAAAAATTCCAAGGCCACAAGAGACGCGGACGTTTCGCCTTCAAACAAAGTCAAAGATGTCCGGAAATTTTTCCGCCAAACCTATGATGATGTATCAATGCCAGTGGTCTCTCCTGGGTGTTATTATTTGTAAGAATTATACGTTAACCTGTTTATTATTTTTCGACAAGGCCAGGCCTCCAAATTTTCAGAATTTCTAATTGTTGGTGAAGTCAGCAAATAAAATTTGGCTACTCAACCTAAATATCAGGCACTTTAGTCTTCCACTGTGTTTGCTTTTAAGATAAAGTATTGGCAAAAAAACCTAAGCATGTTGCTTTTTCAGATTAATTTTGCCATCTTGGGAAAATATAATATTTATTTGAGGTTTCCCTCGATTCTGATATTGGACTTCCGTTTTTCCTTTGACTTCGTTCGTTATGCTAAAAGCTGGTTGAACTCCATATCATGTGATGCACTCTTCTGTCAAAGTGCTTGAAGTTGTACTATGCATCCCTTCTTTGTATCTGTTTCACCTCAACCCTGCATTTCTCTTGAACTGCATATAACAATTTGGTCAAAATAAGCTATCTGTACGATGGGATATACTTTTAGTTGACTTTAGGTTCTTGAGTCCAGGTTACAAGTCTCATACCTTTGGCCCACTAAGGTGTGGGTACAGCAAATGGGTATGAACAAATCTGTAAATTACACAATGGCGGAGGTGTCATTCATCGAAAAACCCTAGGAACAAACCTCAGCCACACATAAACAGACCTTTATTGCTTGATTTCTGTCATCAGTCAACGGTAACTGGAACTCCGGTACTTGCATGTTCAAGCTTTTCTATGTGGACCTAGTGAGCGACTGAGCATTTGAGTCCACGTATATGCTTAATTCCGCGGAAAGGGGTTAGTCAGCGTTAAACTTATGGTTAGGATTATGATTACGTTTATGGTGCCTATTCCCGTGTCCAACCGTTATATCCACTGGAGCTCTCCTTTCGTTATCTGACCTTTGAGGTCGTGAATGGATAAAGGGCCAAGAAACTGACCGTTGCCAATCCGCTCTGACTCTGGGGTGTAAATGAACATTTGCTTCTAACCTTGAAGCTCCAAGTGAAACCAGCAAATGCATACAAAGTTGAGACTACAGCTTTCCGGTTTCATCTGCTTTCATCCCCGGTCAGCCACGCCCTGTTTAAACGCCCTTAGGCTATAAAAAAACTGATAAGCATACGCGTATAGTGAGGGGGGGGCATGGTCCTATGCAAGACCAAACCGATGAGTCAGCAGCATCAGTAGACCGGGATTCCAGCATTGCGTTCCCTTCCCCCAGTCAGTTTTCCGCTAGCGCGACTAGTTATTTATTCACACTGAAATGGGTTACGTGGGCGGAGGGTCGCATTGACATCCTTTGTGCACGACCTGCTTAAAAAGGTGTGAATACTGTTGAAACAGCTGTCGTCTCAATGCTCTGTGGCCCTGTGTCGACCTACCAGCGCAGATGCTGGTAGGTGTCGAGTGTGCTGAACTGAGTGTGAGCTGACAACTCACGCCCGTGCATTGGCTCCGCCCAAAATAAGGTGCTAGTTACTGAAAAGTCGGACTCAAAAGTTTTTGATCGTCCGCTCCTTCTACAATTTTATATATATATTGTAACAAATGTAACCAGGATCGCTGAGCCTACTCTCAGCATTTACCGGCTTCACTGCCATTTTTTCTCGGTAGAAACCGGATGGGAATCAATTCCTATGTCAGTACTCATATTGATTCGCAACTGAGAAAAGTCTCGTTATCCAAGGGAGTGTGGCGACCTTGGAAGATGCGGTATGGCGTTTAAGAAAAGCTAGCCGTCACTTGAGGAACGGGCAGGCCACCGCCTCATCGTACGCCAACACAGGGGAGCCAGACGGCCGAGCAATCATCATGCCCGAGCTCACCGCCCGCGACGAAAGTTCAACAGGTTAGAGCCCGCGTGCCGTCCAACAAGCAGTCCACGCACAAGAAGGCAATTAACGTTAATTGTCGCTGTATGCTTGCAGTAATGACTATATCCTATAAATAATGCAAACGTCTGTGCATACTTAACCTTTCTGCTACTCATTTCTCTGATGACGAATCCGCGACGGATATCGAAACGTCAGGCGGATAAACATATTGTCCCAGCGATCGAGTCTTCTTCTTCTTCTTCTTCTTCTCAGTGGCCTTTATGACACTCCCACTCAGCTGGGATCCGAGCCACCCCCTTCTTTGTTGTAGTGTTTCGTGGTTGTTATGGCCTGCACCCTCTCCCATCTCCGGTCTTTTTGACTGTGCTTTGACACCAGGCCTGCATAGAGGATAAAGATTGTGTGCGGTAGATGCGACACAAGTCTCCTATCTGATTCAAAGACAACAGGTCATATAATCTTTATTTCCCTTTCAGGCCATAAAAAAATCGTTCAAAGAGCTATTCGCGTGACTACGATCAACTCTGTCTGGTGAACGTCTTTACCCTTTTTGGCTTGTAACCCTTTGTGACAGTTGCTGAAACCTTGGACAGTGCCTAGTGTGAGATAAGTACGTTCAGAGTATGCAAGAACTTTGGAAAGGCGTTTATGTTTTTTGACAGCCCGAGTCAATTTTACCAGCCGGTCAGAAGTTGACAGGTAGAATTAGGGAGCTGGAAGCCTACTTCGTCGGTACAAAAAGCAATGCCAGCCTTCAGGGGCAAGAGTTGCTGGTCCTGGGATGGGTGAAAAGACGATACTGCCGACATAAGTGACGTGATTTTCAAATTGTAGGAGATCGGCGTAACCAGCCTATGCCATCCTGGCTGGCGAATATCGTAAGAACTCCCTGTGTTTGCACGTTGGTCTTTGAAGTTAAATATTATTAAGCTGGAGACTTGTTAGCCTGCTTCCTGGTCTTGTGTTCCATCTTTTGATGCTCGGCTTTATCTCCATTCCGTCGGCCCGCTTCGGTAATATATCGGGTTCAGCGAAATGGCACGATCCTGATACAGTAAATAGCACTCTAGCTACGACATTGATCAACATGGGCACGGGGTGGGCAACAACAGGAACTGAACACGTTTTAAACCTGTCTATTTCCGTCTACTTCGGTCTTTTTGGCTCAGCCTTGATATCGGGCTCAGGTGGGTGAGGGAAGAAAGAATTTGGTGGATGCGGAGCAAGTCTACTATCAGTTAAAGAGTAGTCGCGTGTAAGTCATCGTCCATGTACCGCTCTATTGTGGCACATACGTTAGACATCTTCGAACTCGACGGTTGAATTTCCGTGCAAAGCACCCGTATCGGAGGAACCGAAAGATGGCCCTAGACACTCATTACCGAGCTAGTAGCCGTTGTGAGATAAAAACGACGACGACGGGTGTCAAGTCACGGCACATTCGATGGGAACAGACCGCACATTCAGGTTTGATGAGACAGGAATTCTCGCGAGAGTTGGCATCCACTTGAGTCGCGAACACCTCTAGCCCTAGTTTTCCTGTCCTTGAATAATTTATGAGCACAATTACCTCCCTTCACCGCATTCTGCGTTGAGACTTTGTCTAGGCCAAATGGTCAACCACGCGGGGAGTGTGCAGATGACCACTGTTCCGGTTGCTAAATGGCTCGATAACCCACACGGGTGATTAAATCGTGGCAATTAGTGAGTCGATTGCAAACCACTAGACAATTAGCGCGCCACCTGTGACGACTATGGGATCTGTACATTTTGCAGAGTATAACCCCTGACCCGTTAAACATTTATCGCGCCAAATGCAGCTACCTGTGATGCATACGGGAGCTGCTAGTTTGATAGGCATACAGTGACATGGCAAATACATGCAATACCTGCGTTACTCATGACGCTTATCTGATTCGGTCTGGGATGATGGATTCAAGTTTGAATTCGAAACATCATGCATACCGTTTTTTGGTCCAGTGATCGTGTCTCACCTTCCATACCTTCTTTGTGAAACCCGAGTTGTTGCTTCTGTTGGTAGAAGCGACTTCGACCAGGCATATTCAAATTGAATCTTTGTAACTCGCTCTTGTGATGTGTATCTTGGCAACACAAATTTTGGAGGACTCTACCTTCATGGACTCACACGAATTAAAGGTGGTTGGACTGAAAACGTTGTATTTCCAGTAGCTCTATGACCAACCGATCATATCTTTTCCCACCATCTAAATTCCCCGGAGCATAAGGCAGTTTAATCTCTTGTGTGTGTCTTTTCAACCAGTCAATCACTGCAAGCAAGGCTTGCCTTCTTTTAAAGTTGTTGCTTTAACCCGTTTTTTGTCTGCCCTCGGTGATGTCATTTTGTTGTGAAGGACGTAATGGTAGCGAAGAAAGTAGTGCCAATCACTCTGGAAACTTATAATCCTCTGGGAGTACGCAGCGCGGTGGGAGCAGTCCACGCTGGGTGAAAAGAATTCATCTGTTCACTGCCCCAACTGCAGAATTTGTAACTTTCTCCTCAAATGGGCTGCCGAGGAGAGAAGTAAACTATGCCTACCGGGTTACTGTCTGAGAGCTTTAAGTATTCGGTAGGAAAGTCAACAAAATGACTGTAAACAAAAGCTAAAAAATAGTGTGGGAAAAAAGAGTCCGACTGCAGCGCCAAGTAGTTAATGCTTGTTTGTAGAATTCGCAGCTCCTTTATGGTGTTCGGCAGCCCCTCCTTGAAGACGGTGTTGTTTACAATATGTGGAAAAAGCTAGATGCAGCACCGGTCAACTCCATTATGCAAACATTTACATCCAAGTCACGATTTTAACCTGTGCGGGACGGCCGTGATCCTCGATCTCGGGAAGGATAAACTATTGCGCATGTGTGTGGTGGTGTTCACGGCATTTCGGAAAGCTAGCCTACATGTCTGACAGTACTATCTATCGATAGGATTATGGATTTGTGGGGGATCAGGCTCGTTAATTCTTGACCGAAATTCTGCAATTCGTTTTCTGTAAGGAAGGCCTGTTGAAATTAGGTGGTAACACTGAGTAACGTGCAAGATGATTCCAAGATATTTCAGCCCCACCAGGATGTCCGTTCTTGAATGCGTTTTTTTAGACCAACGGCAGAAGCCATACTTAGTTTAAAGACGCCTATTTTATTAGTACGCACTTCTTTCGTCCATTTTTGGCACTCTTATGATTTTCAAAGATATTTTATAGACAAAATTGTAAACTAGTACATTTTGCATTCACTTGGTAGCCATTCGCCGCTCCTTCAAAGGTTGTATTCTGTAAACTAGTATCCGTTAAGTTTAAACGTGTTCCTCCTTTTGAACGTTTTTAAGAACACGAAATTTCCATTCAAATGGCATTGCCTTTGTTCATTTGTTAATGTCCAATTGCCAATATTTATGAGCCTATACGATATATTCTTAACGATGCAGAGAAATTAATGATTCCCCTTATGCGGAAAATATCCATCTTGCATTTTGTAAAAGGAAACGCAAATGCAATGGCACATCTGTTTCGAAATTATCCGCAAACGAAGACACTTTTTTTAAAAACAAAAGGTATCATTACAGTAAGTATAGCATGTAACGAATACCTTTAAAAGCCAACTTGGCAAACGTTTGTCTTCTGCACTTCATCATCAGGGCCATGCAGGTCGATGTGATGCGGTCAATAGCACTCGTCTTACGGGGGACGTGAGAATGAGTGAAATTAACTCATGATACCCCGTCAACCCCTTGGAACTCCTTGGAACTGTATGCGCTTGCTGATTAATTACTGGAAACCTATGTTTGTAAAATCGTCTTTTCAAGCCAAACTTAAGAATTTTTAGAGAACTTAGACAATCCGAGGACATGATTTGCCAACCAATAAATGTATGGAAGGATGTTCGTGTTGACAGAAGCAAGTTCCAGTAAGCAGTTCAGAAGGTAAGGATATGATCGTTGGAACATAAATTATACAGGCCTGAAATTTCGGACGCTCATTCGTACCAATCATCAGAAACAATTACGGATGATGGGTCCGAGAAAGAATTCGAAACTTCAAGCCAATAAATTCCTTGCTCCAGCAATCGCATCTTCTCCCTCTAGTATTTTTTGCGTTTTGTCTATAAATACATTTGGATTTGTAAGAAAATCTAACTATTAAACGAAATAATGCATATTACATAAAAAGGCATTTGTTAGGCAATGTGGTCCTTACAAGCGGTCAGAATGGAGCTCATTCATCAGTTGCAGTCCTGGAATAATTTAAAGATCTCGGAATCATGGTGCTTGATAAACACTTTCAAAGTTACCACTTAAATCATACATCCTCATATATAACGCATTGTAGACTTTCTGTTAACTCTTCCAGAGATGTGTTAGCTACCACTACAGTTTACCTTTATAGGCAGACGGATATCAGCGCATAGATTTCGATTGCGAAATGGCCTGTTGGGGGACTGAGCAACTTGTTTTTTTCAAAGGTAGCATACGCCCCCTAAACAGACCCAGAGATAGGTGGATTGGATAAACACAGACACCAGATCAGGGCGTGCCAAACGTTATTGGGAATGGGCACCCATAATAAAGGGCATACATGGGTGTATGATTGCACAAAAAAGCGTTAACTCGCACTGCACCAGCCACATATGCGCCCTGGGCTTTCGAGACTCTGTCTTGACACTGGAGGGTTGGGGGGGGAGAAGCGAGTGCGGCAGATGCGCACAAGTCCACCATCACCTTAAACTAATCGATATGCGAGTCACCATCCCTGCATGCACCTGGCTCTAGGGCGCATGTTGGACATCGTCAGAAACCACTGTCAAATAGTCCCGCTATTTCATGAGCTAGCAATTGCTTTAATCTTATGTCAAAGACCTTTTTTCAGATGTCTGTTAGAAGGCATTCTGAACCATAAAACAGTCTCACGATATTCAGCAATTTCCTGATAATGCAATGGAAATTGAAATTTCTGCTACAGCTGTGTCATGAGTGAACTGAGTAGTGGAGTTCTCCTGTTTCTTCGCGCTATTGGGATCGAGCATCGGTTGGCACCTTAGTGAATGATTTCATGCGTTTATCTAACGTGATGAAATCTAAAAAGAAGAAGAAAAGCCGGTCGCACGATTCGGCGCTTATCCAACAGAATACTGGAGCACCTCCTGATATGGCTGCGCGGAGGTGAAGTCAGGAGCATCAACAGAGCCCAACGAGGCCTTTGAGGAAATTTACAAGGTCCCACCACACAACCCAAAGTCCCTGGGTCTGTGTTTGCTAGAAGTAGCAGAAGCATCCGCTATGCGGTTGAGAAAGCTGGTTTTGTGAGCGCAAAAGAACCTGCTGCAAGCTCCGAGCTTAGCAGAGCCAACAGTCACATAACTGCCTGCATCTTTCTGCACTTTCCTCCTCCCTTTCACCCTCCCCCTGTCTGGCTTCAACGAACCATCATCGCCGCGTAACCAGCCGAATTTTACCAAACCTCCAAATTCCTCCCTTATTCCCATGACTAATTTGCCTGTAATTATTAACGTAATTGCCCGCTTGTTAACTTTTACTTTTGCCACCGTTCCATGTAATGATAATTTATCAGAAGCCTACGCATGCTCGCCAACTGCTCGCCTGAAAAAAAAGAAAATAAACTCGAGTATATTACCACTATGTGATGCCCTTATTTTGTCTTATAGTATAGGGAGAAACCTTATATTTTGCATATAAATAGCTCATCCTCTGGTAGTTGCCAACAGTTGACTGCGCTCCTGGATACATAGAATGAAGTATACTGAATCATGTACTAAAAAGCTGGGGCTGGTCGTCGCAGAAGTGTCCACAGATTAAAGAACTCCGCAGATGAAAGAACTATTTCCGACCATAAATAATTACACTGAGGTCTTGTGATGTGGTGTTTTGGTCTTCCATTCTCTCCTCAAGATCTAACGCTTTGACCCCCGGAATTGGGCGTGTGCGTTTCCTCCACCAGTCTGCCAGTCTGCATTTGGGGATTTTCAGTCAGGTGCCTGGCCTTACCACAAGGCATCACAAAGAAAGCGACTGCAAGCTCCGAGGGCTTGAGTAAATCGGCTCTCCCCTTTGCTACATTGGGTCTGATCTTTTAGCTATATGCTGATAAAGGCATGCACTGTCCTTTAGAAATCACTGTTTCACCAGTAAAACAAACCCGACAGCTTTAACGCTTTTGCCAATTTAAAAAGTTGATATGGCTTAGGATCATTCACCTCATGCGGATCGGCATCCAGAACCCTGTGAATTCTATCCACAGGTAAACATAGCGGAAGTGGAAAACTCGCTGACAGCTCCTGTCTTCAAGTTTCCTAACGTGTCACTGTGTTCCTTTTTCATATAACGGTCGACATACGATAAATGCTGCAATTATGGGGGGAAGTAACCGATAAATTCAGCACCATGTTCCTTTCTGAACTTATAGAAGACGCCGGGATTTTTGAGACAACCCATCATTACAGATGAAGTATGAAACACTGCCAAATATCAACCTTATCGTTAAATTACTACATCCTTACCACTTTTACTTAGAGACCAGAAGCGTTTAAATTCTCCCTTGGTAAGGAAATTGGCAAGTTTTGTCAGAAAAAAACTCTGTCCAAAGGTAAATTTTCTATAGAAATTCCTTCGGAAATGAGGTACAAAGTTAAGGTCCACAAAATGTGAATTACAGGCATGAAGCCTTCAGAGCATAATCGAAGCATGAGAAAACATGGTTTATTAGAGGACCTCCTTACTTGGAACAATTATCCTTTATCTACCTGTACTTTAGAGGTTCTAAATGCTTCTTTGAGGGAAGTTGTAGGGCAGAAGGATTAAGACTGGGAAGAAGGCAGTTAGGCATACAATTTGCGCACCAGTACAACTGCGACGTCCTTTCCCTTGGAGCCATTTCCAGACAAAACTGTAGCTGAATCCTTTCAGCTAGCGCTGCGAAGTCCCACCCCACCCCACCCCCAACGCAAACTTTTCCCACTTAAGATAAAAATAAGACAAGTATTTGACCGCGAAGAGCGATTGACCGGATTTCGGGACTTAAGGTGCCCTATACGTCAGAATAATTTTTGGATCCTTGTCCTCTTTCGCTGCCACAAGGATGAGGCAGAAATTTGCCGCCATTCTGATGCGGCATCTCCTCTCCCACAAGTATGTTGCTTTCAACGGAACATATGCAAAACTGATGAGTATTTTTCGTCGTCTCATCAAGTGTCAATCATAGTTAAAGCACAGCGGCATGCTCTGAGTACTACAGCAATGCACCGTGAGTATAATATGCTATGCAGCTACTTACGCGGTCGGCTCGAAAATTGTCATAGTTTAAATTTTGTTGAAAAGATCATTTGACCTTCTTTTGTCTAAGAAGACGTGAGTTTCTATCGAACTGTACAGAATATCTGCGTAAAAAGCTGCACACAACACAAGTGAGCATTTTCCGAGTATAATTTTCACTTATGTTCGAAAATATGCTAAGTAACAAGACAACATACTTCCTTGCATTAATGGCTTGAAGAAATATGGCGCCTATTACTCCGTTTTGCAACTTATCTTGCCAAAAAACTTTTGGATATTATAGTAATTTCTTCCTCTACTTTCTCACCATCGGATGATATTTCGGCTACTTATTTGCAAGAATTGGCTGCTTAGTACTGTATTTCATGTTCGTGTAGGTGTCTACATCCAACAAGAGTTTGACAGTAAGTTCGGCAGTATGTAGAAAAGGAAGTCTGCTACCTGCAACAACTTGGCATATAAAAAGTACGTGAATATTCAAGTGAAGTTCGGTTAACAGGCTAAGCCTGAATTTGCAGTCCTTTAATTTAGGCCAAACTTCATTTATCCTCAGTCCCCAAAAAACTGAAGGCAACGTTTCTTCATGTCGTTGCTTAAAAAGGCTCCACCGGTAAATTCTGTTGACCAGACTGTGCACTTACATGCAAGCATTTGTAAGATTATAAAAGTCTTGCAGAGCGTTCTTTGACCGCGCAGCATTGAGGCCAACGAAAGGCCGGTAAGGACAACCGCAGCCGTCAGTCGCTAGGCCTGCAGGACCATCCACCTGGTTCTGGGACCCGATCTATCGACGGCAAAGGTAGCTTATGTATTCCCCCTCATATACCCCGAGTCCCTGCATTTTGTCCTACGAAAACGGTGGTTATACGGTTTTGGGCGGTATGGAAATAGGATAGCGAGAGAAGGAAATTGTTGGAAGTAACTGCAAAGTGAAAAAATCTAGTCGAAGTTGTTTCCCGCGGCCGCTGGGAGTAGGTTATTCCGCATGTAAATTGAAGGTGTGCGCGGCGCTTCGCGGCATGGACTATGGTAATTTAACTCCAGAACAGTAAGTTGGACCTCAGGTAAGTTGAAGTAGACGACCTCCTAACCACCATTTATATTTTTTGGGAATTTCAAGAAGCCTCCAATTTAATAATCGTGTTTTTCCGCAATACGTTAAACAATAATACAGATTAGGAAAAGCTACAGATATAAATCAACAACGCTTCTAAATACAATGAAATAAAAATGTATATAGCAGTTATTAAATTACATTCCACAGCGTTTCCTAATTCCCCACCCACAAAACCCTATAACCACAATTTTCGTAGGACAAAATGCTGGAAGTAGGCATTATTGAGGGGGACTACATAAGCTACTGTTGCCCTGTCGACTACTCGGTGTATCCTTCAAAATGAACGTATTGTCTAGGAGCAAAGTTTACACCTTGATGTTACAGCAAAACATGTACCCTGAAACAACCAGCCCTCGTACTTAGCCTTTTTTGTGTGCTGAATTGCAGAATATTAAATGTTAGCCATCTCTTTTCGTTTTCACGTCATGTTGCCCTGATGTAAGCAATATTTTCCTCTGAAACCACGACATAGCCTCTGCTGAAGTAATTACTGTTGGCAACTTGCGCGGTTTTTCCGCGGTGTCTGATGGACTTCAGCTCAGGTATTTACATCAAATTTTCGTCTGCGCCTGTAGACCCTTGAGTATACTGATGCATTCCAAGTCAGAAATAAATTTCTTAGCAAGACAAAAAGTTATACTCTTAAAAGTGGAGTACCTACCAGAAGGCACACAGGGAATGCTAGGGAAACCACTGGATATGAAAGCCGTGCATTTGAGCTTCCATAAGAGCAAACCACTTATTTTACTTAGGCAATCCTCACCTGTGTCGAAATGAGACCCCAGTGTAGATTAGAGGAAAATGCATTAACAATGCTCACTTAGTAGACAAGGTAGAGGTTTTGACTTTGCTTCAGGATACGAAGCCAGGGTGTATATGTCATTTGCCCTATGAATGTGTCGTTTTGTGAAATCTACACAATGGTAGGAATAATCACTTTTTCACCGGCAACTGCACTTATCAAGGCGAGGAACTTTGTGGAGGTTTTGCAGTATCCAAGACTTTCGAAACTGCCAACTTACTTAATAGGAAATGCGCAAAATACAATACAGAGTGATATACGCATTCGAAACATGAAAAGATCGTTAAGTGTACATATTTCTCAGAAGCGTTTAAAGGTATGTACACTCCACAGTCTTTAATTGCTACCAAGAGTAGCGATAATCGTCCATTCTTTGCGCGCTAACATTTGATGAACAGTTCTACTGTAAAAAGTCTTTGAAATTTCGTTAAGATGTAATGAAACATGTGTAGGAGAATTGGGGACATATTCTTAGAGCCGAGGATACATGATTACGAAAAGATAAAGTGAGTGTAAGATTATATAATAATTAAAGCCCTTGAAGGTATCCTGCGTCATAATTATACGGTATGTGCCAGCCATTTCGTTAAACAAGTAACAAGTTACTTTTAGTTACTTTTTATATATGAAGAATGAATAACATCCGGAAACGATAAGGAGTCCCAAAAAGTAAGCCATCACGTGCAATATCTCAGGTAAATTGGCAATGCTTTAGGAAACTTATTTTCACCTTCAGAAATATCCTTATTTTTTTCGGAATGCAGTCAAAATTGTGTTCAGTGCTTGGTTAAGTGGGATTTTGAATTAAAACAACTGTTTCTTTGCTATTTTTATTCAAGTATTTGATTGGAAAAGTTAGTTTCAAAGTCCTCGTCTATGTCACCGCAGGAGGCTGCATAACTGTGTGGTGCGTGAATATAAGTATTTCAATGACCAAATAATCTTCCACCTGCTGCATTTCCTCAAATGGCATGTGAGGCAACATCTCTTTTCGCTGCTACTAGCGCATTCAAACGCGCCAACTGGCTAATCTGACTGTAGTCATTTTCTCAACAATGAACTTTTTTAAAATTGCATCGGTTGTGGGTGATTCAGCCGTCGACTCACCTTATAGTCTCGGTCATAACAGCTGACATGTCCCACCCAACATACATGAACATTTCTACATGCAAACTCCTCCACTATTAGGCGCTGCTGAAAAGGTGCTTCCGCACAGACTACGTAGCATAACTTATGCTTTCTGTCCCCCTTCCCCAACCAACCTTTCATATCTGAATTTCGCGGCTTTTAATGGATATATATTATCCTTGCCATTTAGCTAGTCGAAAGCTATTCAACTTTTTCTATGGGTGATTCTGTGAAAAGCGCTATTTGTTTGAAATTATATCAAAGGATACTGACGCGTAAGTTTCTCAGTCTAGGGAAATGATTTTTTCTGTGCATTTATTTGTCCTCATTTCATCCTTAGTGTTTATACATTGCTGTCTAGACTGCATAATTGCATTTCAAATCGCAGCTAAGTTAGATATAACCCGTTTCCGCGATGTTAGCCTCCACTCCGCAAATATTAGAAAGGATAAAATTTTGTTGCAGAAGAAAAGCCACTTTGTAGTTTATGACTATTTCTACTTTGTCTGCAACATCTGCATTCTCCTCGGCGTTGTGAATGTTTGAATTCAAAAAATTATTTTTCAAGTTGATGGATAATGCTTGAATTGCACTTTTCTGCTTCTTATGAAAATTTGCAACTTGGTGAAGGGAAATATTTTATGCTGGTTCAATGAAACAATGCTTCATAAGTTTTAAGAGCAATTTTTCCTTATATGTAAACCAAGAAAACGTAGGATGGCAGATCAGAAAGGACCCTAAAGAAGTGTGCCAACCACATTTTTACAAAGGTGGTAAGAACAGAGAACACGAATTAAAGGTGGTGCAAGATGGTTACAATCAATGAATAACTGAAATTTACTGTTGAAAATCCTAGGAGCGCTCCCACATTTTTAACTGCATGCGTTATAATAGTTTAGGCACCTGGGTATCCAATTATTCAAACTGATCGCATTTGAAGAACAGGTTTAAAATAGGCTGCCAATTTGCAGGTTTACTGGATACCAAACTATCTTAGTTAATAGAACCTCTTGTTTTTAGTGTCTGAGAGGATCTGTGGGAAATATTGAGACAAATAAAAGAAAGTAGATAATTGAAAAGCTTAGTAAAATTGGGATAGTTTTGCAATTTTATTAAATAGGTTAAATTACTGAAGTAAGTTTAATATGTACGTAAAATAAGTTGCTTTCACAGCAAACTAAAGAAACAGGTTGAAACCTACGAGCATGGTTCATGTACTCGAAGGAAAAAAACGCTTTTTTGTTGTGGCAAATTTTGTAGTTCGCTTAAACTTCAAGCATTGCATCCATCAGTCATTGTATTCAGGGCAAATGACAGAAGCCAACGAAAGCTCCATCTAACCTTCGAAATTCCGCATGACGTTTCAATAATTTGGTCATATTTCAAAAGTTAAATATTGGTGTGCTAAATGTATATGACCTATAATGACACGGAAGTGTGACCCAAAAACTACGCACAGAAGACAGTTTTATGAAAAAGCGGTGATTTTCACTTAAATAAAGCTAATATTTTATCAGATAACTTTGGTAGAATTAGAACGGATGCTTTATCTCGCCGCAATAAACTGATAGTGATAGGGAATGTGCATGAATAATTACTATAGTAAAATTTTCTCAAACGACTAAAATCGTGATTATGTTAGAGAGCCGATCTATATATAAGCATAAGCATGCACATATAACGCAAGAGAATGTCTAAAGTACGTTTTGAATTTACTCATCTAAAAAATTTCTTTCTCAATACTCTCGAACGCCGATGCGCATCATACAATTTTCGGACAGCATTAGGAGTATGTGAGTGTCTAACTTTTACCCAAATCACCCAGTAACCACTTCAAAGTTAAATTAGCTCATTTTAATTGCATATAAATTAAGATAATTAATAACCCGTAAACATGCACGAATGAGGAACGTACTTTGAACAAATTGTAGAGTACTTGGATCGACAACAGAGTATTTGCGGACATCCTGGATTGATAAAATACTGCGCCTAGCTTCAGTTTCATTCTTGCCAGAGAACTTTCGCGCGGATTTCTTCAAGAGACCTTTGCGTGGGATGCTGCACTCATCGCCCGAATTGGGAATTCGTAGAGAATCCTCTTCTCTTTGCGATGCATGACGTTTTTTTGAAGGATGAACATACATTGGGGAAACTCTTTTATAATTGGACTCCTGTCCAGCTTTAGATTCTTGACTAATTCCAGTCTGATTGCTTGGCATATGCATGGGTTTAGGTTGTTCTTTTAGGGGCATTGGGGAATTATCTCTTTCACCCGTAACCTTACTCGGTGACGCATAAGGTGTCATCTGTGAGTAAGGTTTGGTGATGGCCGGGAAAACAAAACAGTCCTCCTCCTCACCCATGAACAAAAGGAAGCGTCGAACTTATTCGGTGGAATGCAGTCGTTCATAATATATCGTTGACGCAGTATAAGGCAGACTGGATGGGGAGTTAGAAATCACCAGGACAAACGGACCAATCAAAATAAAGAATGGGCTAGGACGAGAAATTCCACAAAATTTCTAGCGGAGAGAAGTTTGTGTGATTTTTTTACTTAAGGGATGTTAAAATGACATAGAAATATTTCAGCAAGATCAATGATCAATTGCCAATTTTTGCTCTAAACCAAGAAAGCAAACGAAATTCAGCTTTAATGCATAAATCCAGAAAATTTCGTGTTTTAAAAATCTTCAGCGATCTCATACAGTAAAAACATGATAAAACAACTAGCAAAATATGTTATTTGATTTAAATTCTTCTTATGGCGAAGAACCATGGCCAGAATTTAACAAATTAACATATTTAACACAATAACGCATTAGTTTGATCGAGAAAAATACGAAGAACTGCACCTGTTCGAGCTACTATGTACTACATTATATTTTTGTTTTTTGTTGAAATCTCTGATTAAGACATACTTTCTTCGAAATTTCACACCGTGGAATATTTTGACATATATCGTTTTACTGCATCACATTCCTTTGACATCAATCTAGATTCGCGGTAAATCTCAATCACGTTGGGTGTATATACTGTATATAGCTGTAAGTGTCGTCCTTTTTAGCTCACACCTACTTCTTATCTCTTTTTCATTTTAAATTTATTCATAATGCTTTTTGTTTTCGATCCAAGCATAATATTTAAAGGAAATTTTACTTAATCACATTAGCATCAGTTTCGTCTTGGGTGCACCCAGATATTATGATGTCTAGGCTTATAAGCCCAGTGCGCAGTTTGCGTCATGCACGTCTGGATCCGTATTTTACTTAGCATTTCACTTTACATTTAACTTCATTTCTTTATTTTTCGTTCTATGGATTTAATCCATTTCCTACAAAAACCTTCAACTTCTCTTATGTTAACGCAATAAGGAACAGCCGTCAGTAAGGAATGCAAGATTAGATTTCGAAATATTCGACGCATTTTAACTTGGAACGTTTCATTAACGAAATAGCAGTTAATCTGTAATTTCTTGAAACCCCCATGTATATTGATTTATTCATTCTACTTTAAGAACGCATAGTTTGTTCCGGATGGCTTTCCTACTTTGGTTGATTTTTATAGTATAGACAACATTAGACTTTATGCCCCAGTGGCAGCATTTCGATGACTGTAATTGTTTCCTAGTGTACGCTCTACCCTTATCTGTCGAGTGCATAATTTTTGACAAGTTGACCGAGTTTTGGGTTTTCAGAGCGTTGTTTTTTGATATACTATGCCTTTTTCGTCTATTCGCTTTGGACCATGCCCGGAACGCTTGTTATTTTCCCTCAAACATCATCACTTTGGTATTCCATGTATCTCCTGAAGTCAGTATCGGTTGGTTCTTTCCAGGTAACAAACATCTTACCGAACCCGTTTCGGTTTCGTCAAGTGTCATTTTCCTTCCCAAGCTTATTCTAAATTTGGGCACAATTTCGAACTCCGAATGTGGCTCTTGTTAACTTGATGATATGGCTTCCTTGCTTAGAACGCCGTAGCATTCACTTTAGGCTTCCGTTCCTACGATTACCCTCAATTTATGCTCATAAGCTTTTGTTGAACACGAACAGCGTAAAGTAGAGCTTCTGCCATCAGATGGTTCTACTTTACAAATCTGACCTAAAAAACTGCTATCTCGAGGCTGCAAAGTCGCATATAACGTGAGCAGAAGCCGTTGGGAAGCTAGGCCAGGCGTATTTCCTCCTAAAGCTTTATACTTCTTCACGACTAAATAACTTCCGTAACGTTGGTTGATTATTTGCTGCGTTCCTATCTGTTTACTGACTGCCTCCTGGTCAAATTTTCCATCTATCCATTTAGTTTAAAAAGGAGAACGAGTTCATTCAATACCTTAACCAGCCGCGTGTTATTCAGATCACTGATAATGGTCTGATGGGGCTTGCCCTTTTTCTGATAAACTTCAGACACCTGCAAGCTTAAAGTGATACACTTCTACCTATTCATCTCAATCCATCTTTTTCCGCCACTTTTGATCCTGTAACTTGCTCAAGTTGTGTAGATCAGTCGTTAGGTATTCCAGTAGCCATTATATGGTTGAATAGCCACATCAAAACTTGTGCTAGTGAGTCGATCTCATGGAACTATCGAAACTAAACCAAGAGTGGCCTAACGTATAGAAAACCAATTCTTCTGACATCAGGAATGTCGCTGAACCCTCGTTACCGGTAATTAGATGCTTGTTACAGAATCTGTTTGCCTGTAAGCTGTTCAGTCCTACTTCCTTGAGTTTAGGCTATCTGAAGGTGGCTGAACAATTCATTTCTGCCACCAAATTTGTGGCGTTTCGTTCCTTCGACACCGTAGTTTTGGCATGCCTTATACTTGTTCTTACTTAATTGTTTCATATACCATATCCTTCACCCCCAGCCTTTTGGCACCAAGTAATTAGGGAAACTGGCACGTTTCATCTGGCCTGATAGACGTCATTTACAAATTTATCTGAATTCGGCTTCTTGTAGGTAGATATTGTTTGCCCTTGTATTCGTCCCATGTTGTCCTTACTCGCTTGCTATTTGCGCGGGGTGACCCAGCTCCCTCCTAGAGCTCTTATGCAGTAGAATTCGATTCTTGGTCCATCGCGTACTTTAATCCCCTAGTAACAACGAAGTAAAGGTTCATTTTTAATCTTTTTTCACAAAACGACACTTATCTTCTTTAGTGTTAACTTGTAAAGAATTTTACGACTTTCGTTTTCGGAATAGCTTCAATCTTTTAGCTAGCTAATCGCACCTGTCCGTATTCCTGATCACGGTGTGTATTAGTGTCTGATTTTCAGACCATTGATTGTCAAAACCGCTTAGTTCACCATAGACCCAGATGGGCCAAAGTCTTCTTTCCGCGGGCAATGTATATTTTGGGAACATAAGAGTTTTCTCGTGGACATAAACTAAATGTTCTAATGGCTATTTTCGGAAGTGTCTGTTGTTAGTATGACCAAATCTGCTAATGACCTGCATCATCCAAGGGTCTATCTATAGGAAATCCTGTTGTTTATGTAGCATAAGTTAATTAAAAGGCTGAAATATATAACATCAATCTCGTAAGTCTGTCCTGTTTTTCCGTCTTGGTATCCAGCACTTAATCACCAACATTTACCGAACGTCTGACAACAGACCACGCCTGCGCGATTTTGTACTTTCATTTCTAGGCTGACAAAAATATTGTTTCTTTAAAAAGTGAAATAGAGTAACAGGTTAGTTGTACAGTTTTCTGTAACTGAACTGGCCTTTACCTCAGGTTTCTTTGTTGATAACTTCGTTCATCCTATCAGTACACTAAATGTCAAAAAGCAACCGTCTACTGGTCAACTACGTGTTTACTCGAGTTCAAAGACCCACATACAAAGTACTTTGACGTCCAGACGAGCTGTACTCGTACTCGCTACGGCGGTTATCATGTTTAATCTAACTGGCTTTGGTGTTCTCTCGGATTCTACCTCCGCATGTGATGATTTGTGACAGCTGAGTCGGAGAACTTAACCCGCTGTCCTTTCCAGCAAAGGACAAAATTCTTAGAACTACTTCTATGCAGTAAAAGGCTGCATGTACTCTTTCGCTGCCTCCTGGTATACAGTGGCATCAAATGAGAAGCAACAACAGTAAGGTTGTTTGGCAGAAAACAACATGTTCAAGAAATCTCAGTCATCTTTATATCTTCTGAGTTATTTTCATAAAGTCTGGCAGCGAATGTGTACTTTTATTAATGACTAAATCGGTGTACTTTTCTCCATTCGCTTAACTACAGGCTTGAACTATCGAGCTTTAAATTGGTTCGTTTGGCAGTCCTCCTCATTTAGTCACGTTTTAGGCCCTTATTTCGAGTCTGTCGTATCCATTAATACATACGTCACTTTCCTTGGTCGGGCTTCCGGTGATTACACGATGAGCCCTCCATATTTTTTTTACATCCTACACTAGGGTGCAGTACTGAAGTTAGATAGAGGAGCATTGTGAACAGAACTTGAAATGTGAGTGCGTGAAGATTTGTTCAAGAAAAATGTATAGCTGAAACTATTGTCTGAGTATGCTAAATACCTACGATGGTATGCAGCCAGAAATTGGGATTGTTCTCATGTCCGCATGAGTTAGGAACCTCGCCCAATCTCGCCCACAGGCTTAGATCGATTTATGTAATGAAACGGTCTCTCGAGGCTGTCGTGGTTTCTGCCAACGCCTGTAAAACCAACCCCAATATCTCTTGGATGTTAGCTCTATAAACGCACATACGTAGTCAAGGTTATCAGACCTCCATTGTACCCCCTAAACGTAGCATGTTCCCTCGCGTTTTGTTGACAACTTGGTATCCTTTTTTTCTCATTGTCTTTTTCTTATGTTCATCTTCCAGCCTTTTCCTGCCCGGCTTCGCGGCCCCTGTACATAATTTGTATCTAATTGGATATTGAAGCTCGCGCAAATGACGTTAAATGAACAAACCAAAGTTGTTTCGCCTGATTTTGTTGTGGATCACCTACTGATTGACTCTGCACCACCTCCCGGATTCCAGGCCGACGTTCAAAGCCTCATGACATCGGACTCGCTTACTAACCATTCCAGGAGCAGCGATGGGCCCTACGGTGCTCAGTGGCCCACACCTCTTGTGAGTCAATGTTTTTACTTCGCTTATTATTGTCTTGTCTATCTATTTGGTTAAACGTCTCAGTTATCTGAAGAAGAAAAATTCCTCTTGCTTATTTCGCCTTATAACTGCTCTTTTACTGCACCCATAACAGGGGAGTCAGCCGGTTCAGCCGCATTCTGATCGCGGTACGCCCCATCTGCCTGATGGCTTTGAACTGACCGATGATGATGGCGCTGATTTAACCATTGCAGCAAATCTGCACAACGCTTGTGTCCCCACAGATGATGAACTTGCGTTGGCCAATGACAGTCCTGATTCAGCCGAGAATACGCTAACGCACCACTTTCGCGGAATGTCTGTCTTTGACGCCTCCAGAGCAAACCACATTTGGGCCGTGGGTGCTGAAAGAAGAAGCGGAAACGGAACGACTGGAGCTACCGTCGCTGCTTCAAGCACAGACTTCTCACCTGGTTCGGGCGGTTTCGTCATTCCAAAGCGTGGCGGTAGCCCTGGCACTGGTGTCAGTGGTTCCACCCCAATTGCCGGCGCCCAGGCGCATTCTGCTGACGGTTCGCATGATCTCAATTCCAGTTCAAGTGATGTGGGTACTCCTGGCGGGGCCGGAGTGCCGCCTCAGATGGCAAACTTGGCAGCTTCCCCCGCCAAGGAGCCTACTAATGGTATTTCTTCAACGTCTGTCGCTGAACCTATGTCCGGCATCGATATTCTCTCCATCTGGGATTCCCGTGGAACGGCCAACGCTAACAGACGTGGTTGGTTAGAAGCTCGTCTATTTGATTCGAGTCAGTCTCAGTCTCCGCTGGGTGCACCACAAAAGAGCCATCTGGCTGAGGCGAACTATGCGCAAAAGACTGTTGGTCAGAATAGCAAAACAGCGGCTACGGCAACAACGAATGGAGTTGCCTGGGACTGGAATGATTCTCTACCGGCTGTAAGTGTCATACTGTGTTTGTTCTTGCCCCGTCTTCTAATATCGCGATTTTCCTCTCCCTTCGGTGGATGTTTGTTTGCATTCGTGCCGTATTTGCGGTGCATCTTAGTCTTCTGATTTCCTCAATTTTGTTTTAAAGACATAACCGAATACTTTCGCAACTCAATTTCCAAGGCCATAAGCTATTTTTGACAGGTCCTTCACATTATAATCTGTAATAATCATCAGGAATGTTCTGTACTTGGTCCGTTTTTATCACAAAATGTCGTCGGTAGCTCATCTTACCTGTAAAAGGTCAGCATGGCACCTTGCATGGTGCGATAGTGTCAGTAAGAGCGCATGCTACCTGACTAATTTAAAGCGGACGTCGTAAACATGGATACAACTCCAAAGTGTATGTTCTGTAACTTCGCTTCACTGCTCCTTCCTATATCGAAGCACACTTGAGGATTCTCGCCAAGGTCTCCTATTTTTACTTTCTTGTACGCATTGAGCTATGTGCAGCACTGTTAGCTGTGTTGCAGTTATCCTGTGTAACTGTAAGTTTCGCCGCGCCTTAACCTTATGCCTTGTGCATAAAAAAAACGATGATGTTCTTCCTATTCTTAACTTCTACTTCTTATTTGGAAAATTTTTCGTGATGCAAGTGATACAGTGCTAATAAGTCCTTTTATTTCATCTACCATCACAGCCCTCTTCCTGGCGCTCAATTTTCACTGCCAATAAGGAGCCGGAGGCCTTTGCACAAGCTCTGCCCACTCCTCGGTCATCAGCAACGTCTTCGGCGCAGGACTCTGCAGCCTTCTTAACACGAGGAGTCTGGCTACCGACGGCCACATCGACTACAGCAAACACCGGTGGTGGAGATGCCAGTGTGAACCAGTTTCGTAATGTTTCTTTCCTTGACGTGGCTGGCTGCTATCCGGTTGCTCAACAGGTAAACATGAGCTCCAGTTCGCAGTACGTGACGGACGGATCTGTGACGGCGGTGACTTCTGTGGCATCTAGAACCGCAGCTGCCGACCAACAGCAACCCACAACCTCCGAGGAGTTGGCTCCAGGGAGGACTGGTGACGAAAGTACGTGTGCCGGCAACACCTATCCTACACTGGTTTCTAGCAAGTTCGAAGCACCCTTCAGCGTTCAGCTATCCAATTCTTCCTCTGGTATCATGTCTACCGGCGGCGTTTGTGTTGGGCAGGTGAACAAAGACTGTCCGGAAGGTCTCTATGGCGCTGTACTAGGAGAGGGACGAAAGAACTTTGTATACGGCATGCCACCGTCGCAACCGCCTTCAACATCAACGGCCTTCTTCTCAATGGATGCCAATGAGATCGGTGAAAAGGTTAGTTGCACAGCTCTCGTGTCCACAGCATGTTCTATGTTTGGTTCTTTCTTTATCTCACCTTATGCGACACTTCCATTCTTCTAGTCTCTCGGCCCTTCTGGAACAACTCCGGGTTTCATTAACGGACCACCGCCGGGCATCCCGCCTTGCCGTAATGCTGTGCCTTCACTGTTAGTAAACGCTACGGCCATTGGAGCTGGCGATTCTCCCACGGCCGTCGCGGGGGCAACATCGACCAGCGACTCTGTTCTGCCCTCTGATGTTGCTTCTTCTGTGTGTGTTAGTTATTCGGTACCTGGTGAAACTTCCAACCTTCCGCCTTCCACGATGGCCTTGGACGGGTGTTCAATGCAGCCCCCGCAACCCGGATCATCTTTGATCCCCGGGCAGCAGCAGCAACAACATAGAAGTGACGGTTTTATCCCGCAACTTCAACAACCAACGTCTGCGATGCCGCCAAATCAAGCGGCTGCAGTGGCACCAACTCTTTGCTCGCTCCCTCCGATTGATGCCATGTCAATGGCAATGGCCATGTCCATGTTCATGCCGCAGGCGGCGGGGGCCTCTGGAGCGCCTCCAGTTCCCATGGGGACACCCAGTAAGTCCCAGTCTCCGTCTGGCATCCTTTAAGCTCCTTGATTTTGCTGGCAAGGGACTTTTACATCAGTTTTACTAATCAGTCTTGTTTCCCGTATTGAACCAAATAAGTATCTTCTTTAATCTGCCTATTTGTTGCCTTTGCTACTTCCTTGTGCGCCTTTATCTTTTCATGCACTCAGGACACTGTTGTTTATGCATGCCATTGTTGTTGTAACAGTTTATTTGAGCCTTTAAATACAAGACAGAAACCTGAGTTGGTAATGAGACTGCCTGTCCTGTCCTCATTAACTACTCTTACACAAACTTCGGGAAGCCTGAGCTCGCCATTTCCACTACTCGTTAATGACGTGATGCTGTATATTTGAATGTTTGCTACAGCGAATTGCGTTGCTTTGATACTTTTAACCCTCTATTTGGTGTTAGAGATGCGTATTTGTGACGGCTTCTTCCCCGCAGACTGGCAGTTTAAGTTACACATCAATTCTCTGAGTAGGGTCTCATCGCCGGTTTGCAGCAGCCACCCCCCCCCTTCCGCCTAAGTGATGGTGTCATCCTGCCAGCAACGTCTAGGGCCGAACTGGCCTCTTTCCACTTTGGAATTATAAATGGTACTAGCTGACTGATCCAGCTTGTTATCCAAACCCCACGCAAGTTTCTGTTTTAGGACTGCCTCATCCTACAGCATAGTTTTCAGTCTCTATTAATTTTTCATGAGACTATCCTAGAATTTAGATCGATAGCTGCATCACGTGTTAAGTCGACGGTGGCCATGCAGTAGTTCTGGACTGCGCACAGCCGATTCCATCAGCACGTCCTACTAAGTTATGTAGTTGCCAGTAATGTGGGCGTCAGCGTATCTATGTTGTATTTCTATAGTTGTTGGCGAATTCCAAACCGTCAGAGTGAGCAGATTCGCTGATGCAACAAACAAGCTTAGAACCGCTGAATGTGCCACGCCGTAGATTCGCTGGTCCAGCAGGGAGACCAGATCAAGGCACGATATTCGTTATGGAGGATGCGCACCCATTTCGACTGCCAAATAGGCGGGTAATGACACGCTTGTGTGAAAACCTGGCTTCTTGCCTCTGTTACGAAACCGGGTCCTGGGGGTTTGGAAGAAAGTGTAGTAGATGCCGCGTAAGTTTACTATGAGCACAAACTAATTCACACCCATGTCACCTCTCTCTCTCCGGTTAGCACTACCCCTTCTAAATTTGTGAACGAGCAAGCCGAGCCAGATTAACATGGACCGTTTACTTGAGTATATGTAAGCATGACTGGGGTTTCTGTCAATGAGTTGGGTTATGTTAATGGAGATGGCTTGTGTGTATAGTTACTTGATGAGGAAGGTAAATTGGAAAGATATGAAGGAGGAACAGTTCATGTTCTCACCCCTGCCATAAAAGTCTCCATCAAGCTCTGGCTACATTTCCTACTCTCTCGTCTCAATCACTAATCATATCTCCTGTCTTTTGTGGTCTCCGCTTTACAGATCCAGCCTGGAACCCGCTGCACTTCAATATGCTTATGCAGCAACTGGTCTCGGGGACACCATCGAACCCCTCACAGCCTGCACTGGCCTTCTCTGCCCCGCCACCACCAACCAATACAGGCGTATCTTCAGACAGTCTCACCGATCCCGCTCGGTTAGCTATGAGTGCCTTGGTATTTCAGCAGCTTATCTATGCTCAGCAGCAACTGCAACAACAGCAGCAACAACAGCAACAACAACAACAGCCACCGACACCGCAACAACAGCAAACCTCTCAGCAGCAGCAGCAACAACAGCAGGCCGCCGCCCTCGCTCAGTTTGCCCTTCAGGCAGCTGCTGCGACCGGCACACGCTCCACTCACACGCCCAGCCTCGCCTCGACACCTGCCAGTCTCTTTTCTTCTGGCCACTTACCGCCTGCGCCGCAGAATGCTATTCTGCCAGCGCCGGCTGCACCTTATAGTCTGCCACAGGTAAGTCCATGGGAACGGCCTGGACACGTAAACCCTCCCATGTAGTCGTTTGTCCCAGTTCCTTTGCCCTCTAAAAAGAGGTACTTATGTATTGGGTATTAACACAAGTCAAACACGTGAAACACGTTTGCGTTTTCGGGCTACTGCCTACAATCGACCTTGCCTGTGGTCGGTTTTACCGTTAGTGCCTAACGAGAGATGAAGGAGACTAAGACCGATCCTGTACTGCCTGGTTGTGCTCTAGTGAATGCTATCGACTTCTTTTTCCCCTGAAGTATGCTAGATAAGGTATGAGCTTGGCACTTTGCAAGGCTCCCTCACCAGCCTTTATTTCACGCCCAAGCAGCCAGTAGCCGTGAGGCGCTTTTCGTTTTTATATCCACAGGGACGCAGGGCTGAAAATTTGATGTCCTTAAAGGGACTTCACTTTGCGATAACCATCGTAATCCAATTCTCCTTCCGTCCTTTTCGAAGGGTAGTTGTTTACAGCATGCCTCTCGCCAACTGAAAGTTGCCTTCTTGAGAGAAAACACCTGGTGTGCGACTGTAGGTAGAAAGCATGGTTACTGATAAATATTGCGCTTCTTAGCCTAAAAAATGTGTGCCGCTTGCAGATAGGTTACAAGCTTTCTCTGTTTATGGTACTAAGAGTAATACATATATAACTTCTGGAACTCCCGAAATGTGGTTATGAATCTGCGGAAGATGAAATTAAAAAGGAGCTAGGATACAAAGTCCAATTTAATTTATTTCTGCGGATCTATTCTGGGTTGAGCATGAAAAAACGTCTTGATCCCGAGCCTTGGTTCATATCCGTCGCATGTTCTGCCATGTCTGCGAGTAGTGACACAATTGAAAAAAACCTGATATGCCCTGGCTAACTCTGACTGAGTGCTGAGTCTCTTCAATTTGACTTTTATGAAACACTTTTCTCTTTGTCATCAGCCTGTGAACTTAATGACGCAGCCACCACTGCCATGTTCGGCGGCTGGTTCCCTTTTCCCGCCCAATGTTTCACCATCTGCTGTCGCTCAACCTCCGCCAGGTTTTGCTCGAGTAGTCGCCGCAGCGGCTGCCAAAAATTTCAACGCCACAGCGGTTGCCTACCCTCCCGAAGGTGACTATGATAACTTGTGCTCGACTACCTTCTTACCCCCTCCCCCCGCGCTTGCTTGTTACCATTTGCACTTTTTTATTTCGCCTAGCTGAAGAAAAATATTGTCCGTAATATATATACCTTAAACTCGATACCTCAGACCCCTGAGACCACAAGAATGAGGGAATTAGAGACAAAACTGTTTCTTGGCTAATCCGGAAGTCTTACGGGTTTTTTTACATTGGTACTCGAATATCTTTCTGTTCTGGAGACTTGGTCGAACGTGTCACGGTTCGTCCGGTAACCTCACGTTTCTCTGAAAGGTCAAGCAGTCCAAAGGAACTGTAACAGATTGATATTGCGGCTAAAAACCGAGCACTGCCTGTAATCCTCTTCGTGTGCAGTCCGGTTTTGACATAGTTCAAAGACGCTCCTTGTCAAACTGCTTTACCTACCGTTCTCTCTTCTCATACAGAGTCCGTCTTCGTTTCATTTTGCATTATGTGCTAAAAAGAGATTGTATTTTGCGTAATAGCAGCGAAAATCACTTCCAACTGTGTCTTCATGTGATGCGATATCAAATGACGACGCGCTAACTGACAAAGATGTTACCCCATCGCACGCTATTGTGTGTGACACCCAGTCCTGCTGGAATTTGCTTAGATCGGTTTACGGAGGTCATCTATAAAGCTCAAGCGTAGCCCTTAATTGGAGTCTAATTCTGATTTCAAATCGCCAGGCATTTTCGCTCATTAATTGCAATAAATCGAAAATCTTACTTCACCTTATTTACTTTCGGGGCCTTAAAGTTCGCGCATAAAATCTCGTGGCTACTAAATCGCCGAAACTTTTCAGAAGGACTTAATACGTCCTCCAGGTCGTCTATTTTGCGAAATTCCTAGGGCTTTGGCCGTCCAATCCGACACTTTCTTCCAGCTAGGCCCACAGGATCGTCAGAAACTCAGTCTTTGAGATACTTGTCGTGCCCTTTACCTTTTGTTATTGTAAATGTGTTTCAACGACTTGAATTGCTGCAGCCCAGGCAGTTGTAAGGATGACTTGTATATTCGCCTAAACGAGATGCGGGAATAGGAACGCCCCGCCCACTTAAAAATAGGTGGCTTTGCGATCAATTTCCTGAAGCATGAATATTCCCCTGTCTTGGCCGTAACCTTAAACTGTAAACTTCATCTTCACCGTAGCCTTACCCCAAACCTAAACCCTATGATTATCGCGAACCCAACCCTTACCCGCACCTTGATCTTTAACCTAATTTCCCCGGGATTTAGCGCAAAGCCTGACGGCTCCTGTTACCCTGCCCTAGGTAGGCGGCCATACAGGTTATTCTTATCAAGGAAATTTACTTATGGATTTTGTCACCACCTTTTTTCGCCCCTTATCCTTTCTTACTTATTTAATTTTACGGGGAGGATGGGGGAGTGACTTCCCCTCATTGCACGGTGTTGATTTGTCAGGCAATTGGTGTGTCAATTTTGTCTCCGTAGAGATGCCCGCTGTACTTTTTATGAGTGCAAGTCAAGCGCATTCCAGTTTTCCAGCCAGCCAGCAGGGCCGATGCTGTACTTATCTGCATAATACTAACGGAGCGTTTTGTCAGGCAACAGCGGCAAGATTTGGCCTGCATTTAAGCGTACTTTAGGCAGTGGGTGTATGCCTGTCGCGTCCCCCAATCGAACGGATCGTGTGACTCCTCTCGACGCGCCGCACCCACTGCGCTGTGAACACGCAAACGATTTGCGACTTCAGTTGTTGTTGGCAATCTCTCTGCTGACTATGATCAGCGTTTTTTTAATTAACCTCCTTCCTTGCAGTGTTCCCGCACGTATACGCACACTGCCGACCTAATTTCATTGCAAAACTTGGCCATTTGTAAGACACATGGTGGTGGCCTTCACTGGTCTGTCCCGACTGCAAGATGAAATGCGGGCGATTTTCATTTGCCTTAGAGTTCCAGTCTAGCAAACGTGCGATCGCTAAGTGTCGCTGACTGAAGCGAGCAAAACTGAGAAGGCCGTTTCGGTTTATTTTCTATCGCCTGTCGGTCGGTCAGTAACAACCCCTAACCTATGAAATCAGGTGACTTTCCAGTCTCCTCTGACGGTCTCCAAAAATTATCGATTATTGATTGCGTGTCGCCACATGTCCGCCTGTGAGCTGTAGGCTGGAGTACTAGAGCGGATCGAAACGCCCGTATTCCGTCCTGTATCAAGTCTTGGCTTAATGGTAGGGCATCTGACCTGAATGGACCACGGAATCCAAATTCAAGACTTAAGCTAGGTGTATGGTTGACTCACAGTGAAAAATAATTTCAACGTTGCCATTTTACTGTTCGTTGTTTGCGCGTAACACTTCCCGATTAGTATCATAGTTTTTTATTTTAAATTAACCTTGCTGCTGTGTATCCTGGCCTTTGTCTTTTGTGCCACTTAATTGTGTGTGCTTCCCTTGTCCTCGCAGGTGGGCCAGCCTCTGCGGTACCCAACATTGCACCGGTTAGCCGAAGCCAGTTACTGGAGGACTTCCGCAACTCCACTTCACGTTTTCAACACATACCCCTGTCGGAGCTCCGTGACCACATTGTAGAATTTGCACGGGATCAGCACGGTTCCCGCTTCATTCAGCAAAAACTCGAGACCGCTACTGTCACGGAGAAGAATGTCGTCTTCGCGGAGATATTGCCTCAGGCTGGGAAGTTGATGACGGACGTGTTTGGTAACTATGTCATCCAGAAGTTTTTCGAGTTCGGGACTGACGAGCAGAAGGAGGTTTGTGTTTATTTAGACCTTTGTCTCTGCACCCCGCACGTTAAACAGTTTGTGTTTATCTTACATCCACGGCGGTATATATACTAAAATTGTGAAGATACAGAAAAGATTAGTATGGCCCCTGTGCAAGGATGACATCAAATTGTGATGCCTTTCATCCTTCTTTGTGACGGGTCGTGTAGTAAATGCAACACAAGTCCACTAACGCACGTAATACAATCTTAAGTTTAAAGACTGCTATTTTTACTCCCTCGTATTCCTTTATCGACAGTCAGCTTACTCTAGCAGCAGACTAGGCGTGTAACTCGACCCAGTGGAGTCTCGTAGCTCAGGTGCTTAGGGTGCCGGTTGTACTAGGTACTCCCCTTGCTGTCTTGGGTTTGAATTCCGCCGAGGCCGCAAAGTTTTTCAAAATTGCGTCACATCACTTATTCAGAAACTGACAGAACCGCTTATTTAATAAGAGCGTGAACACGTATAGCGTACTGGGGTTCAGGCACCACGTCTGCAAACGTTATCCTGCTCTGCGATACTGTTGGAGTTTGTTTGATTTCTTAACCCAACCCACATCCGTAAAGGATGTGAGCATGAAAGCTTGTGAGCAGGTGGTGTCCTACACGTATTTAGATGCGTAGTTTGTTAATTAACCCGTGTGACTGGCTCTGTAAGTCTGTGCCATACAAAGGACAGTTGCTACAGCACCTTTCTTTTTTTTCAATTTGCACAGCTGCTATCTCAGTGCCTGCACGGCCACGTAGTAGAGTTTGCTATGCAAATGTACGGCTGCCGAGTCATCCAAAAGGCCCTGGAATCAGTCCCGCTGGAGGCTAAAATTCGTATCATTGGCGAACTGCGTCCCTGTGTGATGCGCTGCGTCAAAGATCAAAATGGAAATCACGTGATTCAAAAGTGCATTGAATGTGTACCGCCACCGGAACTGGATTTCATCATATTTGCTTTTAGAAATCAGGTAAGGACAATTCCTTTGTGTGTGTTATGGTCTTTCCCTGTAAAAATATTGCGATTTTAGTTGACTTGCCCTTTCCACTGACGTTAACTAGTGCATCCTTAAACGGATCTACCTGTCGTATTTTCATTTAAGAAATTTTTTTGCCTATACTGGTTGAGTAATTTTCCAGATGATATTGCCAAAGTAGACCAAAGTTAAAAACATGCAAAGTAACGCCACGTCTAAGGATGTGTGTACTATGGCAACGTTAGCTTTTAGTTCGCATACTTTTTTTGCGCACAAGCTAATCAAATTTTGAGCACACTCTCTTGGTTTCCTGTTTTTTGCCGTGCTGATCTAGAAAATTCCAGGAATGTTTGTTTTGCCTGTCGTTGGTGCCGTGTGTTTTCGTTTTTTTGTGCTTCCGTAACAGTTATAGGGATAACTTTTCCCCTGTCTTCTCGCAACGCCAAAACTGCCTGAAATCCTGAAAGCTTTTAGTTCAAATTTGATCTTCAAAATAAAGTCTCTTCTTGGGTATTTTGAATGTTTACCTTGCTCATGTAAACCTTTTGACCTGCATGCAATGAAATTTTTCCCTCGTCTTTCACGGAGTTTCATTCCAATGACTTAAATGCCGTATCTCGCACTTCCTATTAGCCCTCGGGCCGTAGTGTCTCGCAGTCCCACTATCTACAATTTGTCCTTTGCCCCGTTTTCTGCTCGAACTCTCGAATCTCTTTCTTAATTCCTCTCGATTCATTAAACAGAATGTATCCTGATCTCATCGGTTCGATTCTATCCTATAGATTACCTTAATTCACGTTTACGCAAATCTTTGCCTGCCAGGCAGTTGTCTGCAGGCAACGTTTTCTACCTGAAATGTTTTCCTCCGTAAGATAAACCTCTTCAAGGCCGTTTGTGGCCCGTTGTTTTATTGGTGTTTGTTGTCTTGGCTGTTACGCCTGCGTGGATTTTTGACTCGGATGCTTCGCTCCTCTGTTAGTCTTCATCAGTGTAACGTCATTTCCTTGAGACCCTGTTATGGGGAGGACACGTCACCGCATTGACCATTGAAGCACATTTGTAGACGTGATCGATGCGCATCTCCAATTCCGTGGATAACACCTTTGCAACTGCTTGGTTAACTAAATAATTCTCAGCCATTAGTTTTGTCCGTCATTCTTTTCATTAATCCAGAGCATGAAAACAGTTAAATCCATCATCCCGTCACCTTCGAGTGCAAAATTTATCACTTTGTGTGGCTGCTTAGTTAGATCAGTTGGGCACAATAAGCTTGTAGTCTTGAGATGATGGTACACCATAGAGGCCTCCGTTTGAGCGCGGGTAGGAGGCAAGTTCCTCTGCTGCTTGTTGTTTTTCATCGCTCTCGTCAATTGCCGCAGGTTGATACATTACGACTATCTTCTCCGTATTATTAGTCAGTCCAAAGTCTGAGCAATCGGTTCCCATAGGGCGTCAGGCCTCGCGGCATGTGCACTGCGGTTGTGGTACTAGGGCGAAGTCATCCTGGATAATGGATTTGTTTACTTTCATCTTTGCTTGTGAGTACCAACCGTTTCCAATGGCAGGCACCCACCAACGTACCGAAAGACTGAAAATACTGGGAACGAGTGCAAGACCCTTCGCCCTATGTGTTACTGCAACTGCTTCCGATATGGGTGCGTTGTCTGCGACCCGTTTCATTGTACTGTTGTGTAGTTATAATGCCATTATTTGAAAGGGCACAAAGATAGAGAAGGGGTGGTTGTTGCTTCTTGGTTTTTAGACTACCTGTTATGCGTTCACCAACAACAGTCAGCTTTTCAGTAGCTTATGTTCGCAAACGTTTGAGCATATCTTAATGCCTTTCCGTGAAGGAGTGGATATTGCTCCCCTCCCCTGGTTAGAGCTGCTAAGTCATCTCAACTACCCACCGAACTTTCAGACGACCCACGACTTTGAGCAGGAAGAGAGCATTTCAATTAGCCTCAACGCCTACAAAGTAACAGTCCTTCCCCCTCGGAACGTTTTGTTTCGGTGGGGCGGAAACGATGTTAGCGGGATCTTATTGCCATAGCATAGCGAAGCGAAACTACCCGGCAGGCCCATCTGTATTTTCGGCCGCGGGACAGCTCATCGATCGCATTACCCAAACCCACAGTGTCGTCCGCAACACCTCGCTATACGCCAAACGAACATTAAAAAGCGGCCGTCGCAACATAAGCCCCAACCTGAGGGCGCGGAGTTACTATCCCGTCAGCTGGCAGCTTTTGAAATCCACGTCAGTTTTATTATCGTCTAAAAATTATGTGCTTGAAGATGGTTGCCTTCGGAGTAGTCTTGGTTTCATCTTCTTCGCCCGTCGGAGTTGCCCGTTCGGTTCCGCTTGGACACGGTAGTAGCCGTGATGTAAGCCCTCTGTCTAACACCTGCGCTATACGTGCTTCGTTGTTATTCAAACTATGCACGCACATTACTGTTGCTCCCATTCGTTGTCCTCGCTGAGTACCACGTTTGAACTACCTAAAACAAACGAATTCCTCGTTGAACGATTGACAGTTAGTGGAATGCAAGGATACAATATCTATCTCCTCAATTTGATTCGCGCGTCTGTCAGGCAGCCCTCTGGGCTGAAAATGGCGTTGTGTACACTCTTCCTTCTCTCCCTGCTCATACCTAGTGCTAGGTTAGTTTCCATCGGGCCACTCCTTTTCGCCATTTCTTCGTAACCACTGCGTTCGCCTCGTCGTTTTTCCTCTTCTAGCAAAAAGTCTACGCCACCTTGTTGAGTTTTTCTTCAATCCAACCCCCCCCCCCCCCCCCCCCCCCCCCCCTACTGCTGCTGTGAGCCTCGCGGCCCCTAACTTGGCTTTCCTCCTTGTGTCGTGTCTATTCTCTCTCCTCCTCTCACGTGAAAAGCGTCAACGTTATTGCCATTTTTGTTACTCTGTTCGCGTACGCCTGCCTTCTTCTTCTGGTTGGTTCAGCAGTTGCTGCAGCGTTGCTGTTTCGTGCGTGCGGAGTTTTCTGTTGTGTGATCGATGCTTCGGTGGCAGCCAGCATGCTCTCTCTCTCGCCTCTTTATGTTCGCTCACCGCGTCGTTGTCGCCGCCGCTGCTCGTTTTCTCGTCTCTGCGCGTGCGTACGTACGTGCACGCGTGTTTGCTATGCGTCATCTTGGTATTTTGATCAGGACGTCTTCCTCGGTTTCAAGGGCCTATTTGCGTAATCCACTGCCTGTTTTAGCGCGTGCTTTTCTCTGTCTGTCTGCCGACCACTATTCTTACCTCACATCTGCGCTGATAGCCTATCCGATATTCAGGTGTACGTGTGTGTGCGACTATCTATATGCCCCCCCCCCCACTCTTCTATAAACAGATTGCACTGCTGTTTTACTGGCGGCCAAAATAGCCCATGACATTTATTAGTCAGATCACGCAGATTTTATATGAATCCTGGCTTGTTGTCTCACATGTGTATGAAGTCACGCAAACCACCGATCTATTCTCATCCCCGTCTCAATTCGCTTCACCAATTTGGAGATTCCGTGGTTATTTCCGACGCCGGCCAACATTCGCCATGCTGCAATGTCTCCAAGTCTCGTGACTTTTTGCTAGTCAGTCAGGAATTGAATGCTCCGTAACTGCGTATTTGTAAAACGAAGGAGCGTGATTATTTCATGAATAGCCTTCGCGTTGTGTCGTGTTGTTCAGTCGCATTGTTTAGGGCCACTTCGATGTTTTATTGTGGATTATTGCTTTTATGCAGTTTCCCTATGAGCGCTTATTAGAGTCTTCTGTAAGGACTTGTAAATTGAAACAGATAAACTTCACAGTATGCAATGAAAATATTCAACGGGAAGGCTCAAAGGCCACCTTACAGGCAGCGAACTACTCCAACAAGTCTGTTGGATATAAAATCGCTTTCTCTTAGTGTTTTAAGTGATAGAAATTTAAGTCGGTGCGTACTTCTGCTTTTCAAGACATTTTCTCTTATTTTTTCAGCAACGCTCCTTGAACAACCAGACTGAATTTCACAAAATAAATTTGGATGACTTTAAATTTGGTACACCTTCGAGGTCGATTTCCTTGTTATTGTTTGCCATTTACTCGTTGGTGCGATGACAATTGTGCCCACTCTTCACGTATCAGAGCCTAGTCGTACCTTTTGACTGGTGTGTGTGTGTGTCGTAGCCCATAGTTGGATCAGGAAATCCCGCCGGAATCTAAACTGGGAGTAGTTGGGAGACGGAGAAAAGCCGCGACCTCGACCGGCTTGAGCCACAGGTCCGGTGCCGGGTTGAGAACTGCAGGCGAACAGATGACGGCAGTCCTGCGGCAAGACGCCGCAGTCGGGACAGCAGTCGGGTATGGATGGGTCGAGCCGGTGTTGGTACTGGCAAAGGAGCATGCAGTAGCCACTGCGTAGCTGCGCCAGGGTACAGCGAGTGACCCTCGGGAGATGTCGTTCCGAGGCCGCAATCGGAGGTGGATAGCCACCCAACTGACTGGGGGACGGTAACCTCGTTTCTCCTCGACAATGACTCTCTGGTGGAAACGCTGGAAGCCTGTCTTGGTGGCAGAGCTATCAACAGGTAGTTCCGCGAGAGACGAGGCAATAGCTTCCTTGTGGAGTGCTCGAATAGACGGCCGGACGTTGCGGCAGGGCTCGGGAGCGGTGCAACGGTGATGATTGGGATGGCCGGGTTGCGAACAACTCCACCAGAACTGCTGGCTAAGGAGAGTGTTGTGATGGGCGACCGGTAGAACAGAAGCCTCCGCATGAAGATAATCTATGGGCGACATTTTATAGCAACCCGTGATCGTGCGGAGGGCAGCGTTCTGTGCTTACTGGAGGCGGCGGAGGCTAGAAGAGCTCATCGGAGGAGACCAGATTGATGCCGCATAAGTGAGGTGCGGCTTGGCCAGCGCCTTGAAAGCAGTCGACAAGGTCTCTTTCGCGCAGCCCCAGGATGTGCCTGCTAGAGCCTCGAGGACCTTGGTGCAGCGGCTTTCTTTGCTTGCGGTCTCCCTGGAATCGTCTGCGAACGTGAAAAGCGGATCAAAACGCACGCCAAGGAGTTTGGGCTTGCGGACGAGCGTAAAGGACGCCCAGTTGACGGTGATGACCGGGTGCTGATTAAACTCTTTCGGATCAAGCGTGAAAACAGTTACGGACGACTTGGCTGCTGTCATTCCGCGCTGGGTGAGGAAGTTTTCGATAACAGGCATAAACTCCGTGAGGAGCTGTGCAGCCTGATCGATCTGATGGTGCCGGCAGAAGAACGTAACATCGTCCGCGTAGGATACCACTTGCACAGGTGCCCGGGGGAGTGGGAGCTCTCGCATGTAGATGTTAAAGAGCGTCGGGCTGAACACAGAGCCTTGAGAGATGTCACAGGGCTTAGAGAGAGCGCCCCGGAAACGGACACGATCGTGACGGCCACGGATGTAAGCCGCCAACCATCGGACCAGGCCAGTCGGGACGTTCAGCGAGACCAACTCCTGCAGGAGCTGATCTTGGCGGACGCAGTCAAATGCTCGTGACAGGTCAATTGAGACTGCCACGGTCCGCGAAGCGGGCTTCTGTTGATTGAAGCCCTCGAGGATAGCGTCGCTGAGCTCGAAAAGCGCCGTTGTAGTCCCACAACCCGATCGGAAACCATGTTGGTGGCAAGATAGTTCCGCCACAGACGTCAGAATTGGGTGGATGAGCCGTTCCAGGATCTTCGCCAATGGACTGAGGAGAGCAATTGGACGATTAGAGGTCGCTAGGCAGGGGTCCTTACCCGTTTTCACCAGGGGGATAATGATCGACTGGCGCCAGCAATCAGGGATGATTGACGTTCCCAGTGAAAGGTTGAAGAGGGTAGCAAGGTAGGCAGCCACCTTCGGGCCGATGTGGTGCACATGGATAGGTGCCAGACCATCTGGTCCTAAGGCTTTCGAAGCGCTCATTTTCTTGACGGCGGTGAGGATGGCATCCGCCGAAAAGGAAATTTCTGGGGGCGGGGCTTTATGGAGGAGACGAAGAAGGGAGCGCTGGCTTTTGGGACTGGTCCCCGAGCGGGGCGAGAACAGCTTGTTCATCTTCGCGGCGATCTTACCGTTGTTGGAAATGAACTTGCCGTCCCCGAAGCTAATAAACTGGTTAGATGTATCAGTCCGGGGTTTGGTCATGTTGCGTAAAAGCTTCCAAGTGGCAGCTGAGTTGCCGCTGAAATTGAAATCTGAAACTAGTTCATGCCAGCGTTGGCGTTTGCCATCGTTGATAGTCTTAGTGATTAAGCCATTCAGTTCACCAACGCGTGGGTCACTGGCATCACGCGCTCGTATTTCGTCTCTCTCTATCTCGTTCCAGGCGGGAGGCTTCGGGCGGATTGTTAGGATGAAAGAAGGGAATGCGGCCGTTAGGGATGTGGTGAATTGCTGCTGCCAGGAGTAGTCGACAAAGGGCTCGCTCCGCCGTGTCGACACAGGTGGGAGGTGGAAGGCCATCGATCTCAGCTTCGCATTCGGTCGTGAAGGCTGCCCGATTGGCTCTCTTGAAATTAATGAAGTGCTGGTTGAGGGCCTTGATACGCTCGGCGGTGGTGGCCAATTCGAGTATAATAGGGAGGTGGTCGCTACCCAGGCTGATTTCCGTGCTCCACATGGTGGAGGCTACCAGACTGAGACTGGCCAGGGAGCTGGAGGCGCCGTTGGTCGGGGCCGCGTTTGGCTGTTGTCGTTGAGGGCGGCAAAGAGGGCGTGTTCTATTTCATCAGCCAGAGCTTCTCCTCGGGGGTCGGCCACCAAGTTAGAGCACCACAGGTCATGGCGGGCGTTGAAGTCACCTAGCACCAAACTGTCTCCAGAAGGTAAGTAAGGAGCGATAGACGTGGTGAAACCAGGAGGACAACTGGAAGTTGGAGAGATATACACGTTCACAACGGTAAGTAGCGCCGGGCCTGTGTCAAGGGAAATTGCCAGTACTTCCGTGGGATCGGCACCAAGCAGGGGTAGCTGGTGATGGGCAATGGATTTGTCCACCAAGACGGGCCAAACCTCCGCCTTTGTTGCGGCCGCGGTCGTGACAGACGATCGTGTAATCGGCACAGGAAAGGACCTTAGTGGAGTTAGACCACATTGTCTCTTGGACAGCCGCCACAGCTATGCTGTGCGAGCGCATGAAGGCCAGGAGCTGGTCAAGCTTCCCAAGGAGACCGTTGGCGTTGAATTGTAAGATCTTAAGGCGTGGCAAGATCGAAGACCAGAGGATTTGGGTTCAGGACAGGACGGGCTGGAGGCATGGAGATCGGTGGGGGCACGGGACAGCTGGGACACGCGAAGGCGGGCGACCAATTGGCAGCCGTGGCGAGGCCACTGCAGCGGAGATGGCACCAACCATTGCAGGAGCCGCAACGTACAGACCAGTCGCGGCGGCCCAGGCGGACTCGGCAGAATGAGCAGTACCATAGAGGTCCAGGTTTGGCCTCAATTCCGGCGGCGAGGAGGAGAAGTCGGAGCAGCGTGGCCGGGAGGGGCTGTTCCGTCATCAAAAACATGGATTGGGCGGAGGGGAGAGTTGATCCAACGTAGTGAGATGGGTGTAGCAGACCTTGGCCGCCGGGAGGGTGGGTGGGAACGCGGTTCGTAGACGCGTCTGCTGTGGTTCACCCCTTTTGACTGATCGTTCGTCCTGACGGCTTGTCCGCTTCGCCGTCTTTGAAAGTGATTATTAGATCGTCCTTGACTGCCTATAATTCTGCCTTCGATGAATCGCCCGTAGCTATCTTTCCATGATCTCCGTCGAGAGCATTGGCGTTTGGCCTGGTTTTTGGTGGGGTGACGTGAGGGTTCATCAGGCTGGTTTATAAAAGCCGTTGTGGATTCCGAGTCTTTGGTCTGCAATGGTTTCTTGTCAAAATTCGGGGCCCATCGTTTATGCAGGCCAGTCTGCATCTTACCTACGACCTATCCTTCCTTTTGCAGTCGGATACAAACGCCGCCACCTAAATCTAATGACATCAAACAACCAAGTCATGGTGGGAAAATGGTCAACACTAAGGCCTACTTAGAAAACTACTGAAAATTAAGGTTTGGTTGCTATATATTTCAATCCTGAGTAATATAATGTAGCCTTAAATGGTTGGATCCTTTATGCGCTAGTCCTGCAGATATTTTTAATTCCCAGTCTCGCCGTATAACTTTGGCTTTCATTCATCCAGCCCTCTCAAAACTACCTGTATAATTTTATCTATTCTACAGTTGATCTTGTCGCGGATTATTACTTTCGTTTCTGGCGCTTGTAGTTTGTCTCTGTGCGCAATTCATTTTACTGGAAGCGTTTTTGCCCGAACTATATTGCACCTTGACCTATGCCTTCTTGTCTTCCAGGTCTCGGCCTTATCTTCTCACCCGTACGGATGTCGAGTTATTCAGCGAATTTTGGAACACTGCATGCCCGAACAGACACGACGCATTCTTGATGAGTTGCACAAGAGTGTCGACAGTTTGGTTAGGGACCAGTATGGCAACTACGTTGTTCAGGTTTGTGGCTCTGAATGCTTTTTTTGTAGAACGAAAAGTTGCGCGAAGCCATTAGTTGTTTTATCTCGTAAACGGGGTGTCTGGCTACCCCTTCCTTCTCAAGTTCTTTTGTTGCTGCCCTCCGTCTTTTCGTAAATAAATTTCTGTTTCAGACGTTCGCGCTGGGTTTTAGCACTTAATAATGACAATAACCCGCCTCTTCCCTCCGTATTTAAATCAGATTTTATCCACGTTTTACTATGTGATCCTACTCAGAGGGCTCAAACTGTTTTTACGACAAGATAGGCCATTTTATCTGCGAATATCACGTACTGTCGGGGTAGCCTGCCTTGCTATTTATGCAGGCTATACGCTAACGCTGCCCATATCTTTTTACTTTACGGGACACTGCACTTCATGAATGACCTTTCCTATCGCCCTTAAAAACCGTAGTTAGCACAAAGGTCATTCCTTCCCATTGACGATGTATACTAGGTGTGTTGCCCTTAATTATTCAAATGCCTCTTCTATTGCATTCTATCAGCATTATCCCTCCTTTCCGTCACACGACACTGATAAAGCAGGGCAAGGTGTGAAGAGACTCGGTAGAGCTCTCCAGATCCGCTGCCGCCAATCGTCACGCATGGAGAGGTACCGTCTGTCGGCTAGGTCAGGCGTGATCACAGTCGTAGCAAGTACAAGAGTGTGAGATTTAACGTTTGCCAGCTCTAATTTAGGTGTACTGACTGAGGTAATAGGATACTGGAATAGCCGTTGTCTATTATCTACTGTCGTCGTCCAAGCAGGGGACGACCTCGAACGCGAACTGGGTCTCCTTAGTGATAAAACATTTTTGAGGAACGCTGTACCACTTGATGGTAGGGCATTTATAATTGTGGTTCTTTATCAATTTTCTGTGTGCTATAGACCCCCTCTTATTGCGAGAGCTGGCACTCTTTGAATGCCATACATGCCTGAGATCCAGAAGAAAATATGACCTCTGGAACAAGAATTTTATTTGCCCGATGTTTCCCATTCTGTCGAGAGTCCCCAATCATAGGTAACCGTAGAATGGTGTGAGACACGCACAAATGCTAGAATAGTTACCTCTGCAGATCAGTTTGTGGATCGTTATGAGGGGTGTTTGCGCAGAATTACAGCTACAAGATGAAGGTTGCAATAAATGTAGGGGACTGAGACATATTGAGCGTCCGCATAGCTAAATGACTTGAAGGTGTGGCGCATATTTCCAACTAATTCACTCTTTCAGTCAGCCATTTGCTTGCTCGTATCGTGCTTTCACATTCTGATTTGGAAGCTACTGTATTCTGACCAATTATCTTGTTCCCTAGGCCGCACCTTCTGTAGCGCCGTGATAAATGAACCAACTGCATTTTTGCCCGCGGTCACAGTACACGTTCCCCCTGTTCACCTTACTCTGAAATTCACTTCAATCTGCAAATTTGGTTGCACTTTCAAGTAAAATTGTTCCGCACCCCTGTGGAGACCTAGAGAGGATCAGGCTTGGTCCTGTTAGAAATTGGGTCACCGTCGTAACGTGAATGAGTAACTAGGGTCACAGCGCCCTCCCGTCTTAAATTGGAGCATTGGTCGCAGGCGCGATATTTTGCCAACGTTGTGCAGTTTAAACGCAGCATCACGTGACGTCGGCTGGGGCTCTGAGGTCAAGTCAAGTCCCTCAAGTTTACGGCAAGCTTACATAGCTAAACGGTTTGCGCACAACCTCGCCTACTGCATAAGCTAATGGTAGATTTTCCGTGATTCGAACGTACAGAGCTATGGACTGGGAAACCAAATAACATCTGGCAGCCAGCCAGTTCGTAGGCTTGGCTGTTTAACGGACTAGGACCTTACCGTGCACGTTCGGTGCAGCAGTTGCTCCGGCTAGTCTCCGTACTTAATCTTGTCTTCTGTTGGCATTGGTGTCCCTTAAAAGAGGAATTAACGTTAATTATGTGCTACGTGTATTCCTTCATTGCTAAATTGGCGCTCTAATTACCTTTATCGTGCTCCCAACCCCTCTTATTGTGACTTGACGGTCGTATGTGCTGTTCTTGTGGTAGTCATTCGGGACTCGCAGACATGTCTCTGTGAGTTTGTTGCTCCAGAGTATCAAAGCCGTTTGCCCGACCAATGAGAGCTTCGGTGATCTCTCTTTCACGCACAGGTTTGCTTAAGTAAATGACACTGGACTGTACTATCATTTAGAGCGTCGATATTGTCACCCCCAGGATGCGCCAGCTGATTGAATTTTGATTTATTGGTCCTCTCACCCTTTCTGTACAATGTAGTATGACAATGTTTGGGTAATCTCTGCACTATTATCGTTTTATTACTCCGATAAAGTATTTGTGTCGAAATATGAATTGTTTCAGTTTTCAGTAGGAAATGGCTTTTGAGTTTCCTACGCTCGGGTCTTTTAGTACGGCATATCTTGTCTATTAAATCATCATCTGGGTGTCTTGTGAATGGATAATATCCAGAAAAGGAAGCTTCCAAGTTTCTTGAGTTTACTCCAATGACTCCTTTAGCGGTGGCCCTCTGCCACAGCGTCTGTTCGATTTGCTGTGCGTACTTACTAACCTGCTACGCCAAGACTAGTGTTAACCGCATAGTTGTGTGCCAGGAAGGGAAGTTGGTTCAATGACCCCGGCACAAGCTCATGGGATTTAAGATTGTTTTGACAGTTTTCATCTAACGCGACCAAATGAGTATGTCAACTATTCAGCTCCTGCTTTTTTACTGTTCTTGAATGTTCGACCGCCAGCGGTGCTACATGTTGAGGCTGTCCACATGTCCCCGTTTAGCATATGATTGTATTTTCCCTTCCTTGTAGCATGTGCTGGAGCATGGTTCACAGGAGGACAAATCGCGAATCATTAACGGCCTCCGTGGACGCGTGCCAGTTCTCTCTTCGCACAAATTCGCCTCCAACGTGATGGAGAAGGCGATTGCTAATGCCACGCCAACTGAACGTGTGGCCCTAATCAACGAAGTACTTCAGACTAATGCCTCGCCACCACAGCCACACGCTGCATCCGGAACTGCTGTCGGAGCAGCATCTGCGTCAGCGCCAGTTCTGATTGGCGGCGGCAGCAGCAGCACCACTAATGATGATGGATCAACTCCCTCCGTCCTCGTGGACATGATGAAGGACCAGTACGCCAATTACGTAGTCCAGCGTATGCTGGAATTGGCCGAGCCACAGCAGCGTCGTTTGCTCATCAGCCGCATTCGACCTCTTCAGAACACACTGCGCAAGTACAACTATGGCAAGCACATAATCACAAAGTTAGAAAAGTACAGCGGAAGTGGCGGTACTGGTGGGTGTAAGGGTCCCTCAGTTGGCGTGACTTCGTCATCACCCGTCGCTGTGCCTAATGGCAGTAGCAACGAACTAGCTGGAAAGTAGGCCCAACCATCAGACCCCTCGCCTGCCTTCCCCTTCTCTCTCTCTCTCGTCTCTTACCCGTATCTCTAAAATCTCTTTGAATGCCCGTTTGGTCTGGTCTGACTCCAGCCGACGTATGTCTGATTCTACGCTTTCTTGGTGGCCCCACCCCCATCTGCACACTGCTTCTTGGAGTCTCGTGTATAGTTATTCCTTTGCTTTCATCTGATGTTGTCAATTTATCACCTTGCTCGCTTGATCGCGCCCTCTGGACTTGCGTTCCTGCATCTCAGAGCTAAATGTACATGTTCGGCCACTGCTTCCCCCCCCCCTCCCCTTATCCAGATCTATAAATATACATAAAATGCCTATATCCCCAACATGAACCCACACGCATGCACACACTCACGAATCTCCTCCATCAACCGCTGCGGTTAAGTTTGTATAGTGTAAGTCTCTCTCTCTCTCTGCCTCCTTCATGTTTGCCGGTGTACATGTTTGTGCGAAAATAGCGGTCCCCTGCCTACTAGTTAATGGTAAAGCTGCCTTCTCCCCCTAGTTACTATCTTCGGCTTCTTCCCTTTACTTCTCACGGTTCCGTTCTAGCACAACCACTGTTGTTGTCGTTTCGTTACCGCGTGTGCTTTCTTTCTCTCTGACCTGTATAAAACTTGCTTGTTCTTTTCGCTCCCCTGGACGGACCCAAGTCTTCTGCACCCCTCTGTTCCTTCGGATGGTGTTGCGAAGAGGTCCGCCGCATGTGTGCGTTTTCTTTTGCTGATTGTTCGCTTTATGTTCTGTTTGAGTTGGTCTCCGAAAGTTTACCTGCACACTCGCACCTCTAGTACACTCCACCATTAACTAACCCACCAAACAACTATATAGTGTACATTTCATTTGCATGTAGATAAATTCTAATCGCCTATCATCCTGTCTTTTTCACCTAAGGATTCACAGCTCTCAGAGTCGGTCAGTCGTAACAGAATCGGATCGGTGTCACCAGTTTTTCTATTATGTGTCCGGTTCTTTATGTGGCTGCGTATCTGGGTGGTGCCATGACCCATCCGTTCAATCGTCGAAATCGCGTTATTCTTACCACGGAATCTGACATACTTCCGCTACTTTTTAGGACCTCTCGTACAGCTAGTGCCCAAGGAAATGAGACCAGGTACCTAGTTTTTCACTCTAGCTACTGATTGCGGTCATAATCACTGAAGCTAATTCCGGTTCGGATCTGTGGCCTGCTCGGAAGCAGGTTTGTTTGTGTAGCTGACTGGGATAAGTGAATTAAAGCATTTGAGGACGTGAGCCTTTATATTTCTGACGAAAGACTCCTGCACGAGTCCATAGAGAGAGGTAGCAGCAGCAAAAGGAGGCTGCACTGATAGGGACTACAAGCCAATCAGTGATCAGAGACGCAAGTTTGTAACTGACTGCGCAGGGCTCTGTATGCTGATCCCAGATTCATTGAGTTCCCATCCGAGAACTGGCGTTAAATTTTATCTTTAACCAATCCACATCACGTGGTAGTTTTTTGTCATCTTTCTCTGCACATTACGATTAGAAGTTCGGGTTCGACGCTGTCAGACACCTTCAATATCATATTGTCTCTGGGTGTTGATGAGGAGTGATCTTTTTCGAAGTACATGCTGTCCGTGCCTATTTCGCCTTCAAAGGCACTATCATGTGGCCCCCTGTGACGCAACGTGCTGTTGGCGAAAGTGGAATAGGGTAGTCCATTACGCTCTATATTTCCGGTATAGGTTCGTGTTTTCTTTCGGAAAAACGCATGTATCATAGTTATTTATATTGCTTTCTTGACAGGATTGCTTGAATGATGTTTGAGATACTAACAGAACGTGTTTATCCGTCCGAGCTTTCGATTTGAAATCTGCCGCTGGAGGTGACATAAGTAACGGCATAATTAGTCTTAGAGGGACCGTTAACTCTTTAGGTCCGATCTTCTTTAGGGATATGTCGATTTTCCAGTTAGCCAAGTTTTATTTGTACGTCACAGCTTTCTCCAATCTCGTGCAATTATGGTGACTATGGAATTCAGGGCGTAACCCACATGAACGGCATAAACACTATTCTGGGGTTATCGTTTTGCGCATCGCACGGTCAGTTTATGTTCGCTTGTGCCCAGCCCCAGCATCCCCCTTATTCTGACCTGCATAATTGTAAAGGCTCTCGATGCATGCAAACTGTGTTTATGAATGTACCTTTTGCGGCAAAGCTATGGGGACGTATTTTTCGCCTTTAAATTCGCTAGGTAATGATTACAAATGTTTGCTGATAGTGTATGTAATAATAGAAAGTCGCAGTGTAAATTCTGCCACACGCGTAAGACGAGCAGCCATTTGCTAACATGTAACTGCGTCCAATGTCGTCCTCAGGGTTGACGCCGGCTGCCGGTACGGAGTGTGAGCTCGGCGGCTCGAAGTTTTCGCAAGTTACTATTGCTGTTCCTTGTCAACCACGACGGCAAGTCGGCTGTGATGTTACAGCCGCGTCAGTCACTCTCATAGCGACGCCGGACGCGCAAACGGAGTGTGTGTGCATAATGCTGTGCGCGTAGGCTTGTTTACTGTGAGCGTGTGACCATCAGCTACTTAAGTCTACGCAGAGGCCTGGTCTATCATGCCTGCAAGAGTTTCTAGTTTTCAAGGTGCCCTGTCATGCCAGGTTACAATTCTTTCTCGCTTCCGTGGACTACGACCAGGTTGGCTGGCTGGCCCGCTAGAACTATTTGTGGACGCCCCTCTGTACGTACACCTCTCTTAAATGCAGGTCGTGACTCGTCCGCGCTGCAGCTTGGGCAAAGCTTCACAACACTGCGTGTGTATGTGTGTAACCCGGCAGACGGTACATGTCATTCTCACGAGTCTGCCACAGGTCTGTGGGCGCAGCTTTCTTTCGGGTTTTTGTTTCACAGTGTTGTGGCGAAATTTGTTAACCCTATCTGAGCAGGAATCGCTTTCAGACTGCTTTTACGGAGGCTACTTTGCACCGGCTAACGAGTGGAGACGCTAGTCATCCTGAATGCTATGCGAGTTGGTTATGCTTCCCCCTGGAGGGCTGATGTGTAAAAAACACGTCTTAAGGTGCGAGCACACGACCTCAGCCCTGCCAAAAAGTTCACCTGCATAAATACGGGCCTGACCTGGGGTGAGTTTCGTGGGGTGGCGTGCATGTATTACTAGCGGAACAGAAGACGCGAGAAGGTTTCACAAAAAAGTGGCGAAAAATAGGAGGGAGGATGATGAAGAAGAAGAGTGGTTTCATATGCCGTGTTAATGCAGACCCCATCTTCGCGAGTGCGACAACATTGCTAGAACCAATGTTGCATATCTGGCGAGAACATTTCCTTTTTCGACCTCATTACGGACGCCCACAGGCAAGGGCCAAATAGGCAGTAGGGCCTACTCGGAAGTCAAACGAGTTTTACTCGACGGGGGGCAGACGGCCGTAAAAACTGCAGCAGGCATCTTTAAAGCCGACAGAATAGTGAACGCAAAGTCCAAGCGATAGGGTGATGTCGCGAACCACTGCCACCAAAACGTAGTTACCGGGAGTCCATTGCAGTATCCTTTCGACATCACAAACGACCCTATTGGACGCCTTTGGTTCCACCTTCCTCTCTCCAACAAAATATTCACCATCACTGAAAAAAACCAGCCGCCTGTCAGCATCACGTCCCAGTCTCGGTTCATAATGCTGGAACCTTACCTATCCAGCTGAACGACAACACAGGTCACTACCAGTTGTGCAAACATGGTGTCAACTCGTTCGCACTGTGACCGTACATTCTAATCGAATTTGGATTTTATTGGACAGTTCCACCGAATCCAACACAGTGTCTGGCACTGTGGCCAGCACCCTTCACACCTGCCCACACCATACCCGTGCGTTAAGTCATTTGCGTGCGCAAAACAGCAACCAGTAAAGTATCAACCGTCATTCGTATTCACACTCTGCCCCACATCCATCTAGTGCATGGAGCTTCGTAACCATATGCGTCCATTACAAAAACTTTCGACCATTTGGGCTACGCTTCCTCTGTGTCGTTCGTCAACGCTGTTTGTGGCGGTTGAGCTGTGATGGATACTTGTATGTTTGTGTGTGACACTAGGTAGACGGGCAGCGTGATAGATGCGCTGTAACGACACGGGAGCCATGAGTTATTCAGGTTGCGCGCCGATAAAAGCTGCCGACCATGGGAGGCGTGATGACACGCCTAGGGATGGCTTCGGCTGCGCCAGCGCCTGATCCCACCTCTGTCTTCTTGACTGTATCTTGACACTGGGCACAGACGGGTGTGGGAAAAGGGAAGGAGTGCGGCTGACGCCGCGCAAGTCACCGTGCCTCATACTGTTGTGGAGTATACGATTGACATCGTCGAAATCGACGGTCGAACAGTGTGTAGGTAGACTGAGACCAAATGCGTCCAATCTCATCACCAGTCGGTCCACAGGCTCCTAGAGGTCAGAGATCGATCCAGCTAAAATCAAGCTCGTAGTTTCCTCGCTATAAACAGACAACAGACAGCTGTATACTTCTAAAATGTATTGACAGTGGTGCATTAGGGCCTTTTCGGCTGGCAGGTAAACACCATCCTATTTGTGATTTGGGTTCGACCGCGCTGCCTGCTTTTTCTTGCAGCCTATAGGACCCTCTTACTTGCGTGAGGTGGGAGACCCCCAACGGAAGCCCAGTATTTGCACTGTTTTGAGACTGGGTCGTGTGTGGCTGACTGCTCAACTTTCCCGGCTACTGTGCCATCTCCTGTCCCCCTGATCCACTGTCGTCATGGAAGTAGGATAAGAATTTGGATCGACAAGTACGGTAACTGCAACGCAAGTCTGCTTCCATGTGAACGGATTCACGCGCAACTCATGCTGCCTCCATTTCAAGGGGCGGTCGTACATCTTGCCGTTTGCGCTGATCATGCGGTTAACACTGCGTTCGCATCGCCTGAGATTCAACGAAAATGTCGACATTAAACCCGTCAATAAAATGGCTTAGTCATGCAGGCTCACATAAAGCAGGCATGCGTGAGAAACCAGGAGTGAACTTGCAAAATTTGATCAGTGCAGTACAAACGCACCCTTCCGTAATAGATTTGAGCTATGCTTACTGTAAACGTTTGTGTGCCAGGCAGTGTTTGTGTGTGTGTGTGTGATTAGATATCCTTTTTAGACACGAGGTTGGCATTGATTTTTTGGTGGATAAATTGTGTATAGTTATTGCATTTGTGCGCATGCGCTCGTGCGATGACCTCTGACGAATTATGAAGTCGATGCGTGTGCCTTTCAAATCAACCAATCTTTTTGACGGATGCCTTGCGTACGCTTTAACGTTGAAAGGGGGGCAGTATTTTAAACCACCAAGACAACGAACTTTGGTACCTTGATCTGGAAGTAGAACACCAGGGAAGTACCATTTAAAACCCTGAAACGTCTGACTTCATACAAAAGTACGGAAAATTTCTGTGGATAATTTCGATGTGGTGGACGGCGTCTATTCGACAGAGGCCAAAAATAACAGAAGCAATTCAGTTCAAAGCTGTTCAGCCATTTAAGTGTTCAAGATAATGAGCGTTTTGAACGTTTGGAAGAAAGACCGCGAATGCTTCGTGTGCCATAGGTTTCCACGCTGACGTAAGCTCAAGCTTGGCTTTCTAAAGTACCTTATTGATTCCAATGACGTGCATATTTTCAGGAGAAAAAAAACAAACATAGGTTAATCGGATCCAAACTGGTTGTGACTATCGACAGGTGTTAAGGCTAAGAAGATTAACCCTAACAGCTACGATCTTCCAGGCCCGGTTCCTTAAGAGAGGAGAGAAGACTGTGGGAAAGGCAGCTTGTTAGGAATAGTGTATTCTGCAGAAGGATAAAAGCATATATGGAAGGAGTTTTGACTCTTGGATGACTGCAGTCCAGCTGCCAGGACTTAAATTCCGGAGTGAAGGCAGCTAATGTCTAGACTAGAGGTCGTGGTGCGACCGTGAGAGGGGCGAAGGCTGGCTAGGCTGGACGCGTGTCCGTTTGTGCATAGGCCCGAGGCACACATGAAAACGGCTTTCGTGCGCGATCCTATGCTCTGAGTGACCTCATCTGTGGCGTCAAGAGTTAGGAGGTCGTCGGACAGACGCGACCACTACATGTGCGGCATTTGTTTTCGGCGCGCAAACCGAATAACGCCTGGGCCCCGTGTTGGTCCAGAGCATCTACCGCACGGCCCGTTTAGGGAGCAAAGACGCAGATACACGCACAGACGTATGCAGTTTCATCTTCTAGGAAAAGCCTACTTGTGCTCTTTTTAATATGCCTTACCAACAACACTGGCTGTCTCTTTGTGGGTAGTTTTTGGAGCATCAAATAATAACTCTGTGCCAAGTGCAGGTAGTGGTACAACCACCCCGTAAATAAAAGTCCGTTCAACTCTTTCTCACTCCTACAAAATGTATTATCATTTGTTCCTCCAGTGCCTCATTCCATTCAACCTCGTACCCTCGTTCCATAGTCTTCCCATTGACATGGCATCTCCTTGCGCTCACGGTAGTCATAAAAAACGAGGATATATTTCCGACGCTAAAGCTTATTGAGGTACTAAATGTAGTTGTCATTTTTATGCGATCTGCTATAGGACATGATTGATGGGCAAAAATACTTAGACACTAAGATAAATATTTTTGGATCGAACTGATAGCTTTTTAGTGGTTAGGTGGTTGGGTTTAAATACAGGAAATGGCCCAATTTAGATTTAAAAAATGAAGGCTCTCTCGGAAGCGGGTTGATCGCGCCTAGGCCTTAGCCAGTGCTGTCTGTGACGGTCCCAGTGGACAGCTGTTACGTGGGTTTACAGAGCGATCGTATGCGGCGTTAGTCAGGCCCGCCGCCAGGTACCATCACGTGATCTGGCGTGAGTCATCCGACGCAGACGAGGCAACGCGTCAAAGTCTTAGTGGCCAATGCGGCGATGTGTGTTGTGTGCTGTTGAAGGGGTGGCCTATTCCATGCAGAAAATAGCCGTTTCTGGACTAGGTGAGGAATTGCATGTAGGGTTGGGGGGAGGGAGCGGTGGGCGGACTGACTGCCACCTGTCGGAATGTCGCGGGTATTAATTATCCAAGTATTTAATTGCGTGGAGGGTCGACCCATTTGTAGAGGGCATTAGCAACTTGCGGAGCATGTAATTAAACACTGCCGCTGAACCTTGGTGGAAGGCCATTCAAAAGATTAGGGGGATCGGATGAAAAGCTTTTCAGAAGGACGCAGGTCTGATGTTTTGAACATGCTGCACATAAAAAAACTCTAAAACAGAAGTGTGCATCTGTTTAATCACAGATATCAGCTCACTGGGATTCGTGAGGAAATTCCTGAGGCAAAAATTCAAAGAACTTGGCTTACCTTCCTTACTTCATCAAGCCTCGCCGATGCATTTAACTGAACAGGTCGATGGGAGCTTTTGTAATGTCCGAGCATACTGAGTGCTCTTGGTAGCGTAGCCTTCTGCTAGTTCGGGCCGGCACTCAGTTGTTTGTCTGCGTCCACTGTCTCCTGATTGTCTTTACAGGCTGAAATTCACTAGAAGTCTTGTTAACCATAACATTCAGCCGACGACTTGGAAAACTTGCATACTCGGTAGTATACAAGGATTTATTAAGGACGTTGAGAACGAATGGATGACGATCATACACGAGCTTTGCCGCGACATTCCTGAGAAGGTAGAGCTGGAGGCTGCCACCAGGGGAAGGAAGTACTCTGTGGGACCCTCGCAGGAAGGGTAACTATTGTTCGTAACTGTCTACGGGGGAGTGTGGGGCCGGATGCCGCCACCAGGGAAGGAACAACCAATCTACACCTTATCTGCCAGGACACACCACCTACATCCTCCTTGATCATAATCTAAGTCCGCGCGTCGACCGATTCAAACAACCTCCAGTTACCTTGTTCTTCTGAGTCCTACACTGTCATGCTAGTCATTGGGGGGGCTGAACTTCGAGTGAACCTTTAGTCTCTCTGATTTAGTATACCATCAGTAAGTGTTTCCTGTCCTTCAGTAAACCTATCTGAAAAAGGCTCTCTAACTGGTCGTAAGGGAGGGCAGAATATTAGTTCCCTTATTTTACATAGGGCCCATTCTCTCAGTTGGTCCAGCAGTCTCGATGCAAAGCTTGGAACCAGAAAAATTAGTAGGCAAAGGGGACCGGGTGGAAGAGGAGGTCAGTCAGTTTGAACAAGAATGGCGTTTGTTACATTGTACTATCTGCCATTATTGTCCCTCGGCCGTTTTCCTTGTCAACAAGGACTGAGTACGTCTCGAGCAACTGCACGATACATTATTAGGCGAAGTTCATTTTGAACTAGTTGATTGAACTGCTTCACCTTTCTGAGTCTCTACCACTTAAGCATGATCCTGCTCTGACGACATGACCTCTACGCTCAGCTTTTGTGTAGCCAACCTATATGTCCTTGCCTCCCCTGGGGTAGGTGTGTTCGGGGGAGGATAATAACGTTAAATGACCTAAAGAAGTACAAAATGCACAGTTAAGGAGGGTAGTCTTCCCACCACCACCAATACCACTCCTTCTGGCACGGCTCTTGCTGTAGATGGAAGCAAACAGTGCTGGACGCAACGGCCACGACCCAGTAACTGCTTCCTCAGAGGGAACTAGATTGTGGCAACCTAAATGTCTTTCCAATGCTGCTTGTGCAGTCCGGTTCGGCTAAAGAAAGTAACAGTCGTTTCGTAGCACGCATTAGGTGGGTTTTTTAGAAAGTCAGCCAATACGTCTTATCGCACTGGTACCCAGAACGACAGCTGATTAAAGATGAGAAGTTGAAATTGATGCTTCTCAAATGTTCACCATTAGAACACAGTTTATGTGCTAGTTGTCATCGTCTCAACAGACGCATATGATACTTTACAGACGAACTCGATGCGAAGTTACCACTGCTTGATCGCTCGTTGGCATTCACCTGACTTCCGAAATTGACGGTTGAATCTTTTCCTCAGTAGCATTTCTAGCATCAGTGCTACGTTGCTCTGCAGGTTGACCAGAGCACATTTTTTTTCTTTGACTCGACTGGTATATTTTGATCCTTCGATTTTCTTCAAGTTAGTAGTTTTGACCGAAGCATCGAGTGCTTGTATTTCGTCTGCATCCACATGCAGATCAGAAGTGATAAGCAAGCAGTACTCCAGACATGAACGTACCGAACTCTGTCCTGGGTTAGATAACAGTAGTTCAAGTAGTGCACCTCATATACCCCTAGTCCGAACATTCTTTCCTATGGAAACGGTGGCAAAGCGGTTTTATGGATGAGAAGCTAGGATAGGCAGTGTTATATACATTAATAACTGCCATTTGCATTTTTATTTTAATGTATTTAGAAACGTTGTTGATTCATATCTGTAGCTTTTCTTAATTTGCATTATCGTTTAAAGTACTGCCGAAAAATCTGATTGTCGAAATGCCGGATGCTCTAAATTCCTGAAAAAACAGAAATGGTGGTTAGGAGGTCGTCTACTTCAATTTACCTGAGGTCTAACTTACCGTTCTCGAGTTAGATTAGTATAGTCCGCAGCGTAATGCGCCGCGCACACCATCAATTTACATGTGGAATAACTTACCCCCAGCGGCCACGGGAAATAAATCAACTACATTTTACACTTGGCACTTACTACTACCAATTTCCTTCACTGTCTATCGTAGTTCTCCACCCCAAAAACCCCTATAACCACCGTTTCCGTAGGACAAAATGCTGGGAATAGGCGTATATGAGATGCACTACTTGAACTATTTTTGCCCTGCATTAAATTCTAAGATCACCTAACGCAAAAATACAGTTTGAGCATTACCTTCAACCTTGCCCAATTAACGACAGTACGACGAATGAGACTTATATTGAGGAGTGCTGTTTTGTCCAGTGTCTTGAAAGGTGAAAAAAACATCCCTTTGGATTGCGTCATATTAACAAAGAAGTCTGTGAACACATCAGATCATCAGGAAGTTAAGTCTAATCCCATTGCTTTTTTTCGTAAATTATGTTGCTCTTCCCTTGCTATCGTCTCCAGGAGAATAACGAAAACAACAGCCAAACTGGGTCACAGGAAGTTCTCGATGATATTCCAAATATTGCAGTTGTGCCCAACGACCTTGACTTTAAAATCTGTGCACCATTCTATAACTGAACCGATTTTTGTACGAAACGTGTACAACCCATGCCTGAAAGCCTGCGCGTAGTCTGATTTCAGATATGACTTCCTGCATTATTCCTACCTTTTCCTGTTATACTTAGTCTGGGCCTCGTGACAGCGTTCTTACTCTCGCTACGCGATCAACATTTGTATCCGCTGGTACAAAAGTACATGCTCCTTATCCCTGCAAAATGTTGTAAGACTTTCAACTGTGAGGCCGTTGCCAATACATCGATCGCAGTGTGATTTGCGACTGGGTGAAAAAAAAATAGCCGGAGGTAGTCAGGACTGAGGTAGTTGCTCAGGTGAAATCTAGCTGTCATGCCCAATAGCCGAAAGGCAGTCGGAATCACACAATCGGATGACACAGTCGGTGCGCTGGCATAACAATAATCATCACAATTATATGTGTAAGAGGTTGTGACGCACTGGCCAGTGGCGTAGACGATCTCATAAAGACAGTCAAATACAGCACGATCAGTTCTGTGGTCTACACGGCACCTTTTACTGAGACTAACCTAAACCAAGGGAGGACATGAAACGATAAGTAGGCGACGTACTTGCTTATTCGAATATTCAGAGTGTCATTACTTGAGGCTCTTAAACGAGCCGCGTGATAGGTGTACAGTGACTAGCTCCATACGAAGTGCACTTGCGAACGCTCGTCGTGACTAACTCAAGTCGAAGTGCAATTTCGGAAAGCTAGCTGTTTGCCGGTCTCTGTAATAGCTAATCACAGACCGACTCCCACACGACGTCATGTGACGACTGCCGAGCAAACATAATTTAAGACGCCGTCCGCTGGCTTGCGGTTGTGCGGGCGTCTGATAGTCATTTTCCTATTGCCTCGTCTCCAATTCATTCTGTGAAGAATATATTCTTCCTACTTCTCTGGCCTTCCCTTAACTTCTCTTTTCTCCTTAGGAACTGGCCTTGGAATATCGCAGCCGTTAGGGTTAAACCTTCGTAGCCTTAACACCCCTCTATGTGTGTGCTGGATCAACGCGTAGCAGTCGTTATTCGGACTGCGTACCGCTTAGTTTTGAAGTTTGGGTATAACAGCTTGCCCCAAGATCTAATTTAACCTAGTAATAAACCTCTCAATTTCCCCATTTCATAAACGTATAATCACTGCCACAGACTCCTTCTAAATGGTCGTGTTTTAACTGATGACAACCCCGTTCTTCTGTTTAAAACTAATGAAAAATGCTCTTGTTGATTGCTTGATTTTTAACGCCTGTGTTGTAGAGATTTGGCCCCGAAAAAAACGAGGGCATTGGCGACATCAGTGAAATAAATATTCCCGTATATGTTGAAAAGCAGTTTAATAACAAGCGCTCAGACATCGGCACAAACACGACCATTTGGCCCTGTCTGCTGAAGTAACGGCTTAGACGCTTGAAACCCTATGGTGCACGTGACCGCCGCTTTAATTGTGGCATTAGTCACACCCCAACAAAGTTGGACCATACATGATCGGGATGGGTTAGCCAAATGCGGGTAGCTGGCGCCTAGCCGGTTTGGTCAAGCACGTTGGTTGCCGCGACAGCTACGTAACTGACCGAGGTGTCTGTCTGATTGGTCGGCTGCAACTGGTTAATTCGCAAGCTTCTTATTGGCCTGGATTTTGATTGGTCGGCGGCTTATCTCGCAGCTATGACCACGGCGACATCAGTGCAATCAAAGAGATTTCCGTTTTGAGGCGCCTCGTTTACCTCTACAGGTAGGAGACCTTCAAATTAAATCGGGTAAACCTCTTCCGAAAGGATTGTAGAACTTCATTAGCCAAACAGTATCTGACGTACCGTATGAATGGGCAACCTATCTTGAGAGGAGATGTAAAATAACGTGTCCGGACAATCATTACAAACTGCCAGTGCATGGATCCTCTACTTATTTGGCATAATCTGGTCCGAGTCAGAGATTCATTAGTTTGTCAGCACGCGTCCTAGATGACCGACATTTTTATTCATGATGACTGAAAATGAGGTGATCGGTTTGGGATATATCGAACGTTGTGCATTTGCCTTATTAAATTCACGCTGTACGGAAAAAAATTTCGGATACTAAATATATTGCTAAGCTATTTTATTAACATGGAACAAGTGCATTATTACTGGATGGAAGTCAACGTTATTGAGTGTTCATAAAACTTCCCTTGTTGAAAACTGTTCAGAACCAAATCCACGCATTTGTGCATGTTTCACTAGCAGAGAGCATTTAGCAATGCAAAAATGTTTTTCCAAGACAAGCAACATGAACTGGAAACTTGTTTTTACAGTCGGCATTAACCACATGGGGCAAAATATGAAAAACACCATTAATTTTAGTAAGTCAGACTTCATTTCTTCTGTAAAAATTCTAGAAGCTGTAGTTTGTAAGACCGTCGACGGACGGGTTAACCCGGACCTCCTCTCAGGATGAAGAGTCATTCTGCAATGGCTCCTTCCGAAGGTGGTTTCTATGACACTCGCAGTCAGTTGGGATATAAGCCGTTCCCTTGTTGTTTGTGTGAAATCCTGTTCCATTGTGCGAGGAACAGGCGCGTGTGGCAGGCTTAGAGGGGTCTCATAGCTTAGTTGGCTAGAGCGTTGGCTGCAGCAAATATTTCCTCTTGCTGGCGTGCGTTCGAAGTCAACCGAGGTCGCCGAGGTATTAAAACCCGATTAAATGAATGCGGACTTTTTACCGCATAGACAGTTGCTGGGGCCAAATCTCAACACGCTTGTTTATCAATTTTCACTGTGAATGCGTTTTCACACCGCTCAAATTCGGACTGACCAACACCAGTAGCAGAAGAAGAGACAAACTCCAGCCCCTCAAGTTCCGTCTTCCATTCGGTTCATCACGGCCCACTGGCTTCAAATCTCCCAGTGGTGTCAGGTGAACGCCAAGACGTACTCTGGAACGTCAACACCGTGAACTGTCGTTCTGACCTTTAGGTGTCCAAATGCAGCATGGTGGAAATCACGCAAAAGACGATCCTGCTGCGAGTTGCCCTCCTCCGCATCACAATTGCCATTAATTGGACAGCGACGTATTTTACCCAAAGAACAATGTTTTCAAATAGGCCGAACCACTCAAATTCGGCCTCCACATCTTTATCCTTCCAATATTAGCCGAGCTTAACATATTTGTTCACGCACGTGTGTTTTCTGAACGCCGTTACGGGTCTTCAAGCGTGTGGTCCAAAATATGCCTCCTTGTTTTCATTCTCGACGTGTGTCCTGCAGTTTGCGTTATGGAGCAACACAGGATGAGTGAGGACAAATTCTTTTATGAGAGATAGCTTTGTGCGTATGATGACATGCATTCTGGCAGTCAGCAATACATGATAGAATGTCCAACGCGAAACAGCAAAACAGTGGCATGTGTCCGTGAGAGAGAGATACACAACGTCTCGAGTTTTTTACAATTGGGTCAAATCAACTTAAGCAAAACTGCCAAACCTCCTGATAATAAAGTCAGCAGAGTAGTCATTCTGGTAGATTCTAGATGATTGTTTAGGCAATCTTGCTTGGGCAGTCGGCTTGCGGTCCCGCATTGGTGGATTCCATAAGAGCGGTAAAGTTGGACGGGAAATATCGACCTAAGTGTGATTTAAATCATGGCGCAAGATAGGGCGTTTATAACTCAGGCGTTAGAGCGTCGGCTTCCGGTAAAGGCCCTTTCTACTATGCGGGTTCAAATCCCACCGAAAGCCTCGAGTGTTTCACAAGTTGATCAATGTTTTTGAGAAGAAGAATTATCGAAAACTGGAATAATTATTTTATTAGCCTGAGCTTTCGGGCTCTTGCAGGAGCCCATATTCAGAGAAGGGTAAAGCAGCATCAAATGAGGTGGCTAGTTCTGGCGTGTGCACAAAACAGCCAAAATTTGAACGGGTAAAAGAAAATCGATAATGGTGTGGTTTTGCCGTTGACTCGCTACTGTGGACTTTATCTGTATGTGCTAATGCGCGAGGTCGGCGTGATGAATGGTAATATTTACAGAAATAAAATTGTCAACGAAAACAAGCAATAACCAGGAATGGTCAATCATAAATCATAGGGAAGGGGGGTGGGACGGACGGACAGGACCGCCACTGCCGTGAGTCTGGAGATACCTGTGCAGGGCAACATATGAGGGTGTGGTTAGGAAACTAACGCACATTGGTGATTTTTCCGATGTTACACGCTATTCTTTTTAACCTTCTGATACATTTTTCTTTTTGGGCTCTCAACTATTTTTATTTGGCCTCCATCATGACCAAACAAGCAGTGTCTTTACCCGAATTCTGGCAGAACGCGCCGGAACTTTATTTTATTCGCATTGAGGCCACTTTTCACTCCGCTAAAATCACGTCGGGGTCACAAATGTGGTTAGAAAACTAACGCACTATCGGAGTGAAGTGATAGCTAATCCTTAAACAATAGCCAAGACCAAAATCAACAGTACGAAAAGGTAGAATAAGGCAAGTGTGACGATATGTCTGATATTACGGAAAATAGATGCAACCTGACTAACGATATACTCGGGGATAAAATTCCAGCTGTGTTGTCAGTGCATTTAAAGTCCAATGAGAATCAAGAAAAATGGGGGCAAGAATGTCAAAGGTCACAAATAGTCAGGGACCACCACAAGGGCGCCAGCTCGATACATCGGCTAACTGAGTTGTCATCAGACGCCCAGGCTTCAATAAGTTCTCGGCCCGTCTTGCTGCTTGCGTGGGCAATTATCCTCGCAGCTGCGAAGTTGAACTCGTGACCGGTCTCGTAGGTGTGGGCGGCCACTTGCAAAGATTCACCACTGTAGCGGGCCGGGGATGTCGAGGTTGGCACACACCTAAAGGATAAGAGACCTGAAGATAGCTCTGCATCGAAAACTCGGAGCTGGATTGATGAGCATCACCCAAGCACACAAATATTAAGGCCGGAGTAGAAGGAAACGTGAATATATGCAGAGGAATCTACTAGTTATAAAGAATACGTACAGAGTAAGAAAATAATATGGGGATAGGGAACGGCGTTACCCAGATACAAGTCCCATCTGGAGTGGAGTGTGTTCTCTTATGTCTGATCAGTTACCAGTGGGGAATACAGTGCTGTGGGCGACTGCAGGGGCGAGACGGGAATGCTGATATTGTGTGTGAGACTGCGATACGATTGACGACGACGGCGGTGGGAAGGGGGTCAGCGGCTGTGAGGGAAAAGGGCACCGGTTTCTTCACTGACACTCGATCACAGCATCTCCATCCGGAGTCCGCGCCAAAAGTGATGACCTTGGTGTATTTAAACAATCATTTAGTTGAACAGCCGACTTGAGGTCGTGTATGCGCGAACCTAGCATGCGTCCAGTCTGTCCCGTGTAATTTACAGAACAGTTTAGACATGGTATGCGATACACTAAACCTGACTGCTCACTGGGATTTAGTCGACCCTTGATCCTCATGACCCGGCTGCGCATTGTTGCCTTGGGACGATATGCGATTACAACGCCTATTCCCGCGGCTATACGCTCGGTCGCCTCCGACACGTCTTTGATACATGGCAACGTATGCCAAATCATAGGGGTTGGTTCTGTTTGGGTCCTCGGAGGGCGGGCACATAGGCATTGGCTTATGAAGGCTTTAGGATAGCCATTCTGCATAAACTGGTCACGCAGATGTCGGGCCTCACGTGCTCTTTCTGCCTAGTTAATGCAGTGAGTCTGGATTCTTTTGAACAGCGTTCTTCCACAGCTTCATTTGCGAACCACCGGATGGTTGCTGTGAAAACTAAGAAGCTGTGTGGTGTTAGATACCTTTCTGTAGACCCTCGTTTCTATGTTGCCGTTGGGAGCTTACATGACGAGAATGTCGAGGAAGGGTAGCTGCTGGTCCTTTTCTTCTTCCGGTGTGAATTGTATATCTAGGAAGATCGAGTTGAGAAGATCACAGAAACTCTGCAGTGTGTTCCTTTTGACGATAACGAACGTATCGTCAACGTAACGGCGCCAAAAGGTCGGGAGCTGTTGGGTGAGGGCAACCTTTTCCAGCTCTTGCAGGACCAATTCTGCTATTAACCCGGAGATTGGAGAGCCCATCGGAGTTCCCTTGATTTGTTCATAAGTCGTTCCAGCAAAGGTGAAATAGGTCTTTTGGCAACATTCGAACAGTCTCATGAGGTGCTCGATTTTAAGTGGACTCTGGGTTTCATCGTACAGCTCTTCAAGTTTCCTGCTTAAGATATTTCGTGCCAAACCCTGTGGAATGGATGTAAATAGTGCTGCACGTCAAAGGAAGCCATCATTTTGTCTGATTGAATCCTCCGGCAGTGGAGAGCTCTCAGGAATTCGGACGCTAAAAGGATTGAGATATCAGAGTTTTGCTGGATTAATTTTAATTTCGAGTGCATCCATTTTGTTAAATTATAGGTGGAGCTGCCTTTTAGGGCAACGATTGGCCAAAATGGAATGTTTGGTTAATGGACCTTTGGTAAGCCATAGAAGCGAGCTAGGGCAGTATCTGTTGATTTCGTCAGATGCCGTTCGTTCTCAGTGGTCACATTCTGGCGTTTGAATTCTCCAAGTAATTTGTTTAAGTGGTTTGATACTGTTTTTGCCTCTGAGCTTTGTGCCTCTCTGTAGGATTCTCTGTCATCAAGCGGGGCTTTGGCTTTCTCGTCGTAGTCTTCGCGATTCATGACGACCATTGACCGTCCCTTATCCGCGAGCAGAAAAACTGCCAAACCTCGTAAGACTTAAATGAAATGTTCAAATCGGCCAAACATCCCTACTATTACCTTTATTAGCCACTGCACCCGATCCCACCTCCTGTCCTATTTTTGAGGTGCAAAAGAGTGCGATAGATACAACGCAAGTTGACAATCACCCTAAACGATTTATCACACGAGTCGCCGTCCTTGTGCCCACCATACTAAGGGTTACACGGGGAGCATCGTCGGTAGCTATGGGTGGACTGTCACTACAGGTCAGGGGTGTAGCGACTCCACTCCGCGGGGAGGCTTTCCGCAGAGGGTTGAGTGAGTTAAACTCCAGCAACTGCGATCTTCAGACCATGGTTGCTTAGTAGAGGAGAAGTCTTAGGAAGGCCAGATAAGTAGAAACAGTATATTGTGTACACAGAGGAACGAAAAACAGATGGAAAGACAGTTATCTTGGAGAGCATACAACCGGCTAGGAGAGTCAGTCTAGTCCAAGTGCCAGTTTGATAGCAGTCAGACCAGTAGACAGAGCGAGAGAGAGCGTTCATTGGCTAGATCGGCCTGTGATGGGTTGGACAGCGTGTGGGTAGAAATCGACGTGGGTGGCCGGTGTCTCGCGCGCCAGTAAGTTTGGTGGCCGCCACGACCTTGAGGTCTAGACGGATTGGGGTCACAACAGGAAGGCCAGGCGTTTGGCAGGCAACGACCACTACAGGCTTCCGTGTGAACACTCACTGCTGCCAACAAGTGGACATGTGCTGATGATTGCCTACCCCTGTTTGGCCAATCGCCTTCAAGGCTGACTCACACAGGACTTTAGTGTGATGGCTTCCAGGCTCACTCACTTCGGACTTGGTCGCAACACGGTCGGAACTCACTCTTCTGAGAGTCAAATTTCTCCTATCTATTTTTCACTCCTTCTGTACAGAATAAAATATTCCTTCCACTCCTCCTCCAACTTCTCATCTTCTCTTATGGAACCGAGCCAGAAAATCGCAGAGGCAAGGATTCCCTCTACTAAATCAACCCTCTACGATAGGGGTGCAGGGATGTGTGGGCGCGCACCTACTGATCCTACGGTCATGCCCGTTTTTTTAGTGCGAATGGATGACTGCTTTACAATGATACCCTGTGGAATGGTACATTACCGGCGAAGGCCGCACACTGGCACATTGAAAGGCGACGCCATTTATGTCGATTTAAGAAAGGATAACCATGGTCATAGCGAGTGCAGTCAGTGAGCACTAGCACAAAACGCTATTCGCAAGTCTTCTATTAGAAAGGCAACCAGGGCTGCTGAGCATTTGCCTACTTGGCTTTTAATGCAGGAGAACAGAGTACCACGTTCATCTATTACAAAACACTTACTAGACAGTGGTCATTCGGTTGACACTAACACATTTTTCCGCGTTCTTGTTCGAGCATGAACAAACCGGACCTTACGTTACATGGAAGCATCTTCATACGGCGGGAGAAACCCGACCTATGTAAGCAACTAGACCATGTAGTCAACCTTCAACTGCCGTGGTAAATACATAACACACCTTTATTTTGGTTAAATCCCCCCCATTTCTTTTGGTCCCAAGTTTAACAGTTGACATAACTTTTGGCCCCTTGCCACGTTGATACGACCTTGCTTTTATCGATTTAGTGTAAATTCAAATTGATGTAAAGGAAATGTATGGTCGATCACTGGAGCAACATTTATTTTTTCCTGAGCTTTCGAGCTCTTACAAGAGCCCATCGTCAGAGGTGGAGAAACAGCAACAAATGTGGAAGCTACTTGGGGCGTGTGTACAATAACTAAAATTTTGAACGTGCAGAAACTCAATAATTGTGTTTGCTGCCGACTTGCCACTGAGGGCTGTGCTAGCCAGTGCCAGTAGGCAAGATCGACAAGTTGTGTGGAAATATTTACAGAAATAGAATCGTCAACAAAACAAGTAATAGTTATGGTGGGAGGGATGGGCAATTAAAAAGTCATAGGAGAAGGGAAGGAGGATGAGAAGCGAGGGATTATGTAGGCTTGGGCGCCAAATGGCCACGTCAGCATCGAAAGTGGGATGATTATGGAGGATTTTGGGCCAATTGATTACGGCGGGCGTCTGGATGTGATCGTTTGCAATAGCATAAGGCCCTGTACGCTGGCGCTAATTTGACACATCTGTTGACCGAATTCTCATCCGTGGACCAGGCTTCGATAAATTCTCTGCTCGTCTTGTTTCCCGCGTGGGCGAATACCTTGACGGCAGCGAAGTTGAACTCATGGCCTGTTTCGTAGGTGTGAGTTGCAACTTGTGATGATTCGTCGCCTAGTCGCACGGCCTGCTTGTGTTCATGTATACGCGATCCGAGCATGCGTTCCGTTTAACCTGTATAATTACAGGGACAGTTTAGGCATGGGATGCGATAGACTACACCAGATTGTTCATTCTGCGTAAGCCAGTCTTTTATTTTCGTCACTCTGCTGCGCATTGCAGCTTTGGGTCTGTGTGCAATTCCAACGCCTAGCCCCGCAGCGATGCGCTCAGTCGCTTCTGAGACGTCTTTTATGTATGGCAGAGCGTGCCATATCTTCGGTGGTTCTTCTGTTTGGGTCCTCCGGGGCCGAACGCATTCGTCAAATTGATGTGTTCTCTTAATATTTCGTTGTTCATGCACGGAGCGGAAGCAGCTGAAAAGCACTCTCGAAATTTATTCACGCGAATAAATTCTGCTATTCTGTCTTGCTTCAAATTATTACCAGGGAAAAAATGCTTTAAATGAGATCGTTTTATTTATAATCGTGCAGCATACCTCTCAATATATTTTAGTCATGCCGGTATGTTGATATTTGAATGCATGTCTTCTTGGTCATCTGCAAAATCTCCACTCGGTAAAAATAGTTATTTACGCGTGGGAATTTTTTACGTAGATTTTCGGTCACCTTAAAAATTCAAACATATATTTTATGGAACAAATGCATGATTATGTTTTTTATTGTGCTCATTTGGTAGCAAATCATATAATTTTCGAAGTTCATGCTCGAAGATAAGGTGTTATTATTTTTACCGACGAATTAATAGGTCACCTTCCATCCTTAAATATTTGGAGGTTAAAGTACTGTTTGGGGCAAACCATATTCGAACGGTGGGCTAGCTTGACACTGGACAAGGATTTTCCCATGTAAACGTTCCTCGACAAATGAGATCAACGAAACTATTCTGCTTAGGCTGCATAAAACGCTAAGATTTCATTGCATTTCGTTTCGTCTACCAGTGTTGGCCCGTAAAAAAGCGATTCGTTTGCAATGAACATCAAATACTGCCTACCACTTGGTACTTTGCATAACATACCACACACCATAGCCGAACTCGAAGCCCTCTGCGAGTGAGGATTTGCGGGATATATTCTACGCCATGCCCCGAATGTTGTTAGTACCATAGGGGAAATGAAGACACTCGACTCTAGGCTCGTCAACAGCCGCAAAATAAGACAGAACGGGAGGAGTGAGTCTATCGCGTGTTGTTAAAACTAGTAAGGTTTAATCCTAATGGCTGCAATCTTCCAGGCCCGGTTCCTTACGAGCTAAGAGAAATCATGGGAAGGCCAGAGTAGAATGGAGAGTATATTCTGTACAGACGGAAAGGAGCTTTGACTGCTGGAGCACATGTCCGGCCGCGAAGTGGGCTGAGTCTGGAGTGTGGTCCAGCGGCAGTAATCTGGGTAGCCGCCTAAAGCTGTTTTTGTCTTGGTCAGCCTTTATGGTAATTAGTCAGACCACGACATAGCGTGTTAGTGAGTCACGACGGGAGAGACCAGGTGCGTGCGTTTGTGGTGACTCACTTCACATAGGCGAGCATGTCCACTGCTGGTAACGCGTACGTCCGCACTGGATGCGGCCTCTGCAACAACCAATCACAGATCCGTACAGGCTCGTCTCTCCCGACGGCGAATAGGACGCATGCACGCCTTAATCTGTGCAGTCTGTCCGGCCAATAACCTTTGAGGCAACCAGACAATGCCCGTTCTCGCTGTCGCTTGCATGCCTGCTGCTAAAACCGCATTTGGACTCGACTGGCTCTCCTGGCTGGTTGTATACTGTCTAAGTCAAATCTCTGTCCATATATTCTTCTTTCCCTTGTGTACACAATATACTCTTCCCTCTACTCTGGCCTTTACCGACTTCTCTCCTGCACTAAGTAACCATGGTCTGAAGATCGCAGTTTCTGGGTTTAACTCACTTAACCCCCTGTGATATGTTCGCCAGCAGTGAGGGTCGCGCGTCCGTTTGCGCATGGCCCAAGGCATGCGGGATATCTGTTTTGAGTGACCTCATTTGTGGCATCAAGAGTTAGGAGCGACCACTACAAGTCCCGCAACCAATCGGTAAGCATCCTTCCGAAAGTTTGACCGTCAATTTCACGCGATGTCCACCGGGTGTGTAGTGGCCCTAGCAGCCACTTGGAACCCAAGATCGGATGGATAGCACCTTTGGCCTGCGCGCCTAATCCCGCCTGCGGTCAGGTGCTAAGTCCCGGCACCCCCTGTCCCTTCTCGCTCAATGGTCTGAGCCACTTACGAACACACCCAGTCTCGCCTTGCCAGCCTTGCGCCAAGGCAACCAATCACAGGCCGACCTTGCCAATGAATGCGCTCTGCCTCTGTCTTCTGGCCTACTTCCTGCTAAAACCTGACTTGGATTCCGCTCAGGTGCGTCGCGGCCGGCGACGCCGCCCTGTCCTCTGGGCCTCGCGGTCCTACGCCCTGCAAGACACGCCTTTCCAAGACTTTTCTCATCTCCTAAGGAACCGGGCCTCGACGATTATAGGTGTTAGGGTTAACTGACTTAGCCTTAACTCCTATAGGTGTTTCACAGCCTTGCGGTGCACGAACGGTGATTTACGTGTGGAACTGGTTCAAGTGCTAGAAGACTTGCGTTGCATCCATCACCACCTACTCTATCCTCCCACCCGCCGCCCAAGAAATCAGGATGCAGGATCAGACTAGGTGGCCGGAGCTCCCAGACTAAAGGCAACGGGGGGCTATTGTTTGAGTCCACACCTAGGCGTGCCATCAACGCCGCCTCTGTTCGACATTTTTTGGGAGCGCAACCAGACTAACGTCTGCCATGCTCTGATCTGACGTCCATGTTGGGCCAGCGCAGTTACTACGCAGCCCAGTTAGGTGGCGCTGGACGGCCATTCACTAACGTTAATACTCCCGATTGAACCTGACAAGACAACGAGTCCGTGGTTCATTGGGTTAGAGCATTTGACTCCTGACTTACAGGTGGTGGGTTCGAACCTCGGGTGGTGGACGACCTGAGATTGGGTATGACTGGCTGCTAGTGGCTTACAAGCTAGAATTGGTCACTCCAGTGTGCCTTTCCTTTTTGTCGGCAGTGTTTATCTGCACAAAGCACTGTCTATAAAATTGATGTCCTCCTGATTGTTTTTTACTAGGCTTGCCTTTTTAGATGAGGGAGGAATGACATGCTCAGTTTATCACTGCGATCTATGCTTTACTTCCCAATTAATCAGAACGCAGATAAAAAGAGCGTATGCCATCACAGGTGGGAGCGGCTGATGAGCCGAACCATCAGTAGTTGTGTCAGGCATCTAAAGAATATCGATAAAACAAGTGTTTGGAGCCTTTAGTTAGTATCTGTATTGTCCGTGTGGTAAATCATTCAATGTTTTATGGCGCCGACGGCTTGTTGGCTGTTTAGTTTATCGCAGGGGGCTACGTAAGTTAAACCCAGGCAACTGCGATCTTCAGACCATGGTGACATAGTAGAGGAGAACTCGATAAAGGCCAAAGTGTTAGCAAGAGTATTTTGTGTACACAGATGAACGAGGAATAGATGGACGAAGTCTGACCTGAGAGAATAGGACCACCCAGGAGATTGGCCGGGTCCCAAGTGCCAGTTTGACAGCAGTCAGGCCAGTAGGCAGAGAGAGAACGTTCATTGGCTAGGTCGGCCTGTGATTAGTTGGACAGCGTGTGAGTAGAAATCGACGTGGGCAGCCTGTGTCTCGCATGCCAATAAGTCTGGCGGCAGCCAGGACCTTGAGGTCTAGGTGGGTTGAGGTCACGTCGGGAAAGCCAGGCGACGGGCAGGCAATGAATACTACACGTTATGCAGATATCTACGGAGGCTGATTGAGTTTGGCACAATTTTCATCCCGAGAGTTTTACTGCAAGGTAGGGACTTAATTTCTGCAAAGAAGAGTAAGGAGCCGACACCCCAAATCTGAAGTAGCTACCAGAAAGCACGTGGGAGACTTTGAGGGACCCACTGAGACACTAACCCTCTTGCATCTGGATCATTCAACGGCGATACGTCAGCAAAATACGCCTGTCTCGGCTTTTAGCTAATACCCGTGCTGTCAGTAGGGTGTATCAGGCAACAAGTATGATCGACAACTCTTTTTAGCGAAATATGGCAACTTCATTTTTTGTCGAATACAAGAAACTCACTGCTTCAGACCACACAGGTTTTGTCAGAAGACGACAAGATCGAAGCAACATAAAATAACGTATCAACTTCAGCTTCTTGTGACAATGAGGTCAGTTCCTTGTGTTAACGCAAACGAAATTTCAACAGTGATGGCGCATGACAGCTTACTTCGAAAGGAACATTTCAAAAATAAATTAAGATTTTGAGCATGACAACAATTCTGATAGTGCACCAAACTACATAGGAGTATTTGGACGTCAGCTGAATGAGAATTGCGAGATAAACTGAAGATTGTTCATAGAGCTCCAGAAGTGCGGAGGAACACACAGTTAGTCGGAAAGATGTAGGACTAAAGTTAGCCGATTTTCTACGAGGTGGGGGACAATTCTTACGGTACATTAAGCTTCTGGCATCTTTGACTTTATTAAGAACGTGTTAAGACAGGAGCTAGCTGAGAAGAGCAGGAATTACTGCTTGGGACACCATCCAGCCTGACGGCTGTTGAACCCCAGACATCTTGAAGACATGTTTCCACGGTAGTCCTGGGAATCGGAGGGGTGACATTAAAGGAAAACGAAATAATAATGACCGACTGGACTCGTTGGGAATAAAAAAAGCCTGTTGGCTTAGTGAGTTTCAAATAAGTCAAAGTGTGCCAATATGCCTCATCGGCCAGTTAGACGCCTCAGATTCTTCCCAGTGTTAGCAAAGGTAAGAAGAAAATTAGTAGGACAACCTCCCTCTTCATTAGAACTTAAAAAGTGCACAGGCTTAATTAGTAGATAAGCTCCTTACGATGTCTTAGCCATTTAAAATATGGAGGATAAATCCTGTCAGGTCTAATGATAACTGTTTAGGAAGACAACAGGTATCAAACATTTCATGTGAAAGTGTCGTTATGAACTTATAACACGACTGGACCTTTGACAGCCGAGGAAAAATTGGAATAATACTGGCTAAAGATGTTTGAAGAGAACGAATTTCTTGCGAGGAAGTGTCTCGAACTGTTTTGGCTAGTACTGCGTGCTTAAACGTGGAATAGGTTTTATGCTGAGCTATTTATCACCCGCATGCGCTACTTTGTGGTACTATACGGCACCGTGATGTTCTCTTACTGGCCTAATAATCTTGCCCAAATTGTATGATTATATCATGCATCCATCACATTCGTTAATGAACACTTGTAGTGCCTAGCTCCATACGAAGTGCACTTGTGAACGCCTGTCGTGATTAGCTCAAGTCGAAGTGCAATTTAGGAAACCTGGCTGTTTTCCGGTCTCTATAACAGCCAATCACAGACCGACTCACACAGGACCTCATGTAACGACTGCCGAGCAGAACTCACTTCAGAAGCCGTCTGCTGACCTGCGGTTTTGAAGTCGTCTGGTAGGCACTTTCCTACCGCCTATTCTCCTATTCATTCTGCACAGAATATACTCGACCTAACAAACTGGCTTTCACAAGACTTCTCTCTCTTCTTCTAAGGAATCGGCCCTGGAAGATCGCAGCCGTTAGGGTTAAACCTTCTTAGCCTTAGCACTCCTTGATAAACACTCACCGATTTCTAACGGAACTTACCCGTCCCGCTCTGCGTGAGGGCTCACTCTCGAGCCCAGCCAAGAGCCGCACTAGAGTTGACAGTGTCACTTATCTACCGGAAGTGAACGGTCGCCCAGGTATCCGACATATCAGCCCGGATGAGACCTAGGGGGCGCGTAAGCTTGTTATTCTTAATTCTTTTAGTATAGCCTAGTTCTCCTAACTACAGCAGTAAATTTGCTTAATTAACGACACATAATCCTAATCTAGCTTACCTTAAAGCCTAGCTGGCTCCACCTGTTATATTTAATTGATAAAATAGGATGCATGTCTTACTACTGAACTTTGAATACTGCTATAGGAATTACCACTATCACTGATACTACCAGCAACACTTATATTGCCCTATTCCTGCTGCACTGACTTAGACAGTCATGTCAACTATCGATACAATTTTAGGAATATATTACTGGAATATACTATCCACTGGGCTTAGCAAGTATGATTACTAGAATAAGCACACTTAGCAGTGGCATATTAACTCTAGCAGCAGTATCCTGGCCCAAACTTCGTAAAATGTGACAGCAGCAGTTAAATTGTTTTATTAATTACACCAAATTTAAATCTAGCTTAACTTCAAGCCTAGCTGGCTATAACTTCATTACTCACTTAAGACACAATTGTACCTCTTCATTTACGCAGTTGGGTCTCTTGGTTTAGATTTGCTTGGCTGTGATAATGTAGTTTAGTCCCAGGACGTGCATAAACTCTTTTATTTTTAATTTCTTTATTATAGTTTATTCCTTATAGCCGCAGCAGTGAATTTGCTTTATAAGCCGCACCAGCCTTAGGAGTTTTTTCACTGTCTGCTATTCTTCCTCAGTTACACTGCTGGCTCGTGTAATCTGAGTGTGAGTTTTTTTACTTGAAACAAGCGAGTAGTCGTTTGAAATTGTGTCAACGACTTCTTTAGAATGTTCGGCTTTGCCGATGCATTTCTTAAATCCTATGTACCAAGAGGGAGTTCAAAGGCGTTTGCCTATATTTCCTTTAATAAATTTGACTTTGACTTTGATAATTCGAATCTAGCTTACTCTAGAATCTAGATGGCTGCAAGTTCATTACTCTGTTTAGCTCACAAATATACCTCGTAGTTTACGTAGTTCAGTCTCTTAGTTAGATTTGCTTGGTTTTTAGAGTGAAGCAGGCCTAGTCTAAACTTTTAGCATATTGCAGTCTCAGCAACACTGCTGTCCCCTATTACCGTACTTGTGGCGCATGCAGGATGCATGTCTTATTACTGAACCTCTAATACTGTTATAGGGATTAATAAATGTTCATGACTAGTTTATTGTGGAGAAGTTTGCTTCCTAATAGACAGATGATACTCTGTAAATTCTGAGCAAAACTAGATACTGTAGACTTGTGCACTACTTTACAAACGCGCTATTATTATTCAAATGCTCATCACTATTTCCTCACACAGATTGGGAGTGCATGCTGGGTATGACTATTTAAACGCACTCACAGGCAGTGATTTTAGGATACTACTATAAGTGAGTGAGGGTAGATAGTGCAGTAGTACCCGCGCAAAGTCTACTGTCACTTAAGACTAAGTCAGGCGGTGTATTGCCTTGCATTTGACACAGCAGCCCACGCCGGAACCCGTTTAGCCTTCGAGATTCCGGGAGAAGGTGAAGAGTGCGGAGCTGCTAACTACGTCTTCTATCACTTTGAAGCTAAACCCTGAGACCGTCACCTCCTGTACCAACCTGTTGGTGCACTTGGTGGACTTCATCGAAATTGATGGTCAAACACACACACACTAGTGGAGGCAGAGCATTGGACTCTTGATCAACAGGTCACGACTGTGAGCCGCCAGTGATGTACCGCCTGAACTGAGGTATGACAGCCTGATTACGAATACTGGGCCAAAAATGGTCATTTCAGCCTCCCTTGTCTTTGCCAGCAATGTTCACCATCCATCACCTTGTCAGAATAGGACAAGAGCAGCCTCCAATCTCCGCATCAGTTGTGATTGCCACACACAGCTGCGCTTCCATCTCTGCTGCATAATGATGCCTTTCTATCATTTCGAAAACAACAGAAGGATAATTACTTGTGTACCAATCAATAACATCATTCAACCATTTCTCTCGAAAGCCCATCACTTCACTTTTACTGCGTTCTTGTGCTAACGGATTTAGTTAAACATCGTGAGTTTGCTTACCGTTTTAATGGGCTGTCAAAATAATACCCGAAAGTGGAAGCATGCTCCTTAAGCGGCGCTTAAATGCAACTTGCTAACCGCAAACATGTATTTTCGCAACATGCTGGTTAAAATGGGAGAAAGGTAACAGGGCTGGAGGTCACAACTACGACATAATGCTCTCAAAACGCAACTGCCAGCAACACGAAGAGTGGTCCGTGCAAAATTTTAGTTCCTTTGAAAGAAGATCAGCCTGTTATAAAGACGATTTTGTCCATATAGTTTAAAGGAACCAGTACAAAACGGGCAAAATAGGTCAGCCTATGTTCAATTACGATAATATCCGTGTAAATAAAGAGCATAAAATTGGCGGTCCAACCTCCAAAGTCTGCGATATCAGCAATTTCGCAGATATGGCAGCTGGCTTTTAGTAGACCTACTCCAAGCGCCTGTTGCAATACTGCGCCTCTCACGCCTGCTTATCAATCGCAGTTGGCTATCCAGGTCGGCCAATCACCTTCAAAGTCGACTTAGGCATATTCTCGCTCAAGACGCCATTGTGATAACCTGACCTCGAAACCTTTGTGTTTTAGTCGTCACTTTATCTGTGTATCACCTTTTTCGCTTTCAGGAACCGTTTTGTCGAATTCCTTTTCTTCCATCCAATCCCAATAAATCTCACGTTTTGCCGTACCTTAGTCATCCTTTTCTCCCTGCTTGCCCTTTTCACGTTATTATACTGCAAATAAACTTTATAATCCTTACTTTCTTATCTATCTCACACCAGCTCTTACTTTCTTAGAATGATGAGATAGATTATTCACGAATGAATGAGAACGTTCGAGTTCCAGGTATTTGCATGTTCGAAGAAGATGGAAGGTCGATCACCGGATAAGATAAATTCTTTTTCTAGATTATTTTCTAGAAATTTCTCTTGCTGAACCCAAACCACCATCCCCCGTTACCATAAGCCAAAATCCTCCTGCCATACCTTATTCGGACACTGCTCTACGACGAATCCCCTACGCGGAGCTGAACGCGCTTCCTCGTCGTACTGCGAACTTGTTTCGGTACAGAATAGCAAATCCTTTCAAGTGGCGTCCAACTTCTGTTTTTTAGTCGCTATTCACACAAGTTTGCGCATGGTCGCAGACGCGATTACTTTTACCCAAAAGTCTTATTTTTGAAAATCGGTGCTCTAGCTGGGTCTGTGGTCTTCTTAAACGGTTTGCGCAACAATAAGAGAGAGCACACGACAAGGTGAGTGGCAATTTCTGGCTACTTTTTGAGACTTGTGGGCGTTTAAACACTCGGAAACGGGACATCAGGTCAGACTACGCAAGCCAGCAGACAACAAATTTATTTCCAAATAGCGCTTTGCATCCCTCCTAAATTTTCCGGAAGACTCACGTTAGCCTACTTAAAACGAAGTTCGCCCATTTTTGAAAACTACGAAAATCCTTCTACTTGACGTCTTTTACCTCTGAAGAAAAATTCTAGGTTCCGAAAACTCGAGCATATTGGAAATTCGCATCACCTACCTATTTTTGTGGAAACCAGCCGCACCTAACCCTAATCCCTCAGCTTGAGACAGCCATTCAACCAAAAAATTAGCGAATATACACAGGAGCTTATGATGTTACTCTGCTTGCTCAGCAAAATACTGCTAGAACTAGACTGCGCTGATGCATGACAATTGCTTGTCTGAAAGCCGCCAGTCGCAAATATCCTCCAAACGTTGCTTCAGTCCGCGTCAATAAATGTACAGCTAAGCTATCCTCGCTGTAGTGAACAAAATCCGCGTGTAACGCTCAACCTCTCGCGAGTGTTCGCATCAGTGGCTGCCAACCGCAGTCCGGTCTGGCCAATCGCCTTCAAGGCTGACTCACACAGTGACTACTGCCGCGTTCTCACACGTCGGACACCACCCCCACGGGTGCGGACGTGCACTAGTTCAGCTGCCAACTTCCACCAAGCTATTTTCCACTACTTCTTCACAGAATAAACTGATCCTCCTACCTGGCGTCCCATTTCTTCTCTTCCCACACGGAACCGGGCCTGAGAATCGCAGCGCCTTGTCCTCCCCCTACTAACTTAAGTCACTGCGATATCCTCACCTAAACTACTTAGGGTGCACGATAACCAGGTGGTTTTAGTGCTCCCTGGGTTTGCATCCTGTCTTGTACGATGTGTTTAGATCGGAATTGCCAAACTACACTCACAAATGCTTGAACCTTTAGGCAGGTGATCGTAGATAGTCGAGAATAACGATTGCTGTGACGAAACGGTTTATATCAGGATAATTGGCATTCAGTCGGCATCACGGTACGCAAAAGTTGCAAGCCACCAAATTCGGCCAAAAAGCAGTTCTGGTAACCCATTGCATAGTAAATTCCATAAAAATTTAGGAAGCAACTCGCATTCGGTTCCAACAGCCCAGCTCGACCAACGCCATGAGTGGACGTGTACCATGGCAATTTATCTGTGTGACACGGAGAGGAGACCGTGGAGGGCAATTTCTATAGCCTCTGGGTTACAGTGGCTCAGTGTGAAGACAAGACTGACTACTACTCCTGCAGATATACCTATAAACCTACTCATTGCCTTCGGCTGATCTCACGATGTGTTTCGCAGGTTGTCGCTGAACAGTGAGCTTTGCCACCAAAATTAACTAAAGCAAGAGAGGAGCGTTTTTTTTCGAAAGTGCAACGCGACTCTGGCACCGTTGAAATAAAACTGCCAGTACTTCCAGTGGTGTTTGCATACACCTCGATGGGAAGGGTGTGCAGAGACTCAAAAATCACACAATATGACCGTGCGCCCCATTAGATGCACATCACAAAGTTTAAGCCCAAAAGTATCACATTCTGCAGACGCTACAGCATTGGTAAGATCGATGCGGCGTGTTGATGCATACAAACACAAAAAGAAACAATATAATCCTCGACTCCTGGTGGCATATTAGCTGCCGCCACCTCGGGCTGCGGAAAGTACGAGCCTAGTGCGATTTTCTTCACACCTCGTAAACAGTACCTCGTGAGCCCGTCCTCCCATAGCCATCCAGATAGCAGCTCAGCACAGATCCAGGGTAGGAAAAACCCAGGCAGGCATTCACGCCAACGAGCAAGTGAACAGGAGAAGGAATCTAACTAAAGTCTTAGGGGCGCCTCAGAACTGGATAGCCTACCTAATCCAAGCCTGCATACGCCTACCCAGGTCACCAGCTGGTAATCTCAAATCCCAACATAGGAACGGCTTCAGCACAAAGTCTTGCGGACTAAAACTGATTTTTCCTTCAAAAAGACAAAAACGCACACAAAAAAGGTCGAAACGGTTGAAATATGAAACTGTTTGGGAGTTAGGAGCGGCACAGCAAACAACTGTACAGGTGAAACCGGGTGTGGTGTGGCTGATAAAAAGAAGACATTGGATGCGGGGGCGGCGATCATTGAGATAGCTGCCTCGGAACGCTGGAGGTTCGGGCGTGCGGTTTCCGACGAAAAATGCGTGCAAGTCGGTTCATAACACCGGGCACTTGGGAGCGCTGATCGTCAATGCGGCGTTGTAGTTGGGCATAGTAAGCCAGTGCTGTCTGCCGGTCACCAAAACGCAGCCAAAAGACATCAGAATGCGTCTGTTCGAACTAAAAGGGTAGGAAGAGCGACAAATTTAAGATAAATTACAGATTGATCCAAAACAGTTTTCTCACTAAATAAAAACATTCCATGTTTCACAGCACAGCCTCTGACGTAAAGGGTACCCTTTATCAGTCCACCGAAAACAGTCAAACGGCTACAGATTTCGCCTAAGTGGGAATTAGAACCAGACAGCCAGGAACACAAAAGCCTCAAACCGTTGCAAAGTGCATTTCCCGTATCTGGAACTATATTTACACTACCTGAGGGCAGAAGAAAATTGTCTTTTGGAATAGAAGCAATCACTGAATGATCAGGGAAAACAAGAGTTTACGAATTGAGGCAAATTTCGCATGTCAGGTCTGTGTGTATATATAGGGAGAGAAGAAAGCATGTCGATCATCGGAATCATATTTTTATTCGTCTGAGCTTTCTAACTCTTACTGAAGTTGGACAGAGGATATCAGGGCGTCAAAATCTTACATTCCTATATTGGCTTTCACCAATTTCGTCCTAGCCGGATACAAGATCCTTGGCATCACAAAAGAGTGCGACTTATGTCACAGATCACCTGCTAGATTCTAAGCAAAGGCTGTTTATTTGACCTTACACTTCTCAACGACGAAGACTGATAGCAACAGCCTCCTCTTCACGCATGACAAAACCAAAGTCGCCAACTTTCCTGCCAGACTATCAGATTGGCGATATACAATCTGGGGGCGAAAGAAATGCTGAAGAAGCTCTAAACATGGAAGACGATGCGAACGACAAGAGTTTCTGCTTTTGTGTTTAGATTGAGTGTGTCACTTCGAGCAGACGATCAACTTTTAACACTTGAGGCTTGTGCCGGATAACTTGGTCTTTATGGGGGTAAGATAGCGACGTTGTGCGGAGAAGACGTCAGTCACCTCGAAATATTTTTACATGTGCTGATTGCGCTGAATCACGGATCCATCTGTCCAATCGTATCTTTAACGGACACTTACCACCGACCCGGGACACATTCCGTTAACAGCACTCTCCTCCCTGACCATGCTTTAAAGAGTAAGTCTTTGAAATACCTTCTCGTCCAGTAACCGGTTATAACTGGCTTTCTCCGATGCGACCCAACGAATGCTGAATGGTATCGTGGCTACAGCCCTTGGTCTGCGTCTTTGTGTCCTGTAAGCCACATGGCACGGTCCCATGCTGACTTCACCGCCGGACAGTCCCCTCGGAAAGTGATAATTCCGCACGCAGTGGAATTTTAGTCTGCAGTAGGCTTAACAAGTGACAGTGAATATTACCACATGCAGTGATAGGTGTAAGAGCAATCAGCAAGTGGGAGGGTCTACAGACAAGTACGCAGCCCTCCTCTACGAATTAAATGCATGTCTGTAGCTTCAGGGGAAGCGAAAACCATATGTTGTAAAAACCGAGTCGTTGCATTATGGCTAATGTGGTAATTTCAATTTAGAAACCGAGATAAGCTCTGGTAAGCCGACCATCAATGCGCAGCTGTTAGCGTACCTGTTTGATGTACTTCATTTTCAACTTCGGATCCAATTTACGATCGTTAATAAAGAAATTTAGCGTCCGTATCAAGTGTGCGGTGGTGCCGAGCGCGAGGAACTGGTCCACATCGTAGGACACCTAAAGGGTAATAAAGCAAATGGAAAATGATAATACAATCATGGCAAAGTAAGCTTATTTGGTAGAAGATACTTCGACCGTAGCAAGAGACTGCGTCCACCACGTATCCTACGGGATGGGCGCACAACTAGTGAATTGCGCGTGAATACGTTTCTACTGATAGCAGACCTGTATAGCATTTACCGCGCTTTCTCTCCCCTCACCTCCCTTGCGCCGATGACAATACAATTTAAAGAGGGCTGGGGTGGGCGTGGAAGCAATAACTAACAAAGCAAAACGGGACATCTACGGCGTGCCACACACCACCTGGTCCCTTATTTAGATGCACGAGGGTACCATAGGAGGGCGTATCGGACATTACAGGAGAAAGGATTGAAAGGTCACAGTAAAAAAGCGTTACCCTGAGGAGGGCTGAGTCTCACATCAGTTGAAAGTCCGTCAAACCACAACTCAGGCGGCTCCATGATAAGTTTAAGTGTATGAGATAGATGAATGCACTGACTTGCCCTGAGGACGGATTCCATTCATGTCGGCCTCACTCTCTTGTCCATTCACCAGTCGACTTACCGAGCTCGTCACACAGCTGGTGATAAGGTTGGGTACAGTGGTTAATGCGACATCAAAGCCTGCACCTAAGGCGCGTGGACTCAGCGCAGTCCGGCAGACACATGCCGTGAGCCAGTCTGACCCCGTTTTGTTCCACTGTACCTATAGCTGGGGGCGACCAAAACCGCACAGACACAACCGTAGAGCACATACGAACCCACTCAGTAACAGGCGCATGCACTGTTGCATTGCCCACATTGCGGGGTAGCAATAGTCTTTGTAGTTTTCGGCAGTCTAATTGTCCTAAGACCATATGCATAGTGGGGAGCAGGTGTCGTTTATCTACTACGTTAAATATCGAAACCGCTTACCTAGCTACTCACCGCAGGGAAGGGATTGCCATTGCTGACTTATAATTTTGAGCACTATAGTGAAAACCATGCAGACTACGGTACTTACCATGCCCTCGCAGGCGTCGCCAGTGCCCTCGCTGGTGCAGGTGGCAGCGGTCACGCCAGACTGGGTGTCATCTGGGGCGGTAGGACAGCTGTGATAGCTCGTTAGGTCTTCGGCAGTGGCAGCCTCAAAGGCCTCATTTTCATCATAGTGGAGACGGCGGCAGATGGGCATGGAGGAGTCACCGCCGACACAGGTTTCATAGAGCGCAGACTGGGAGGCGGCGGCGCGAAGCCGACCGACCGACGTGGTAAGACGACCGAACTGGGTATTTATTTTTACAATGTCTTCGTCCTCGTCCTCCTCGTCGTTGTCATCGTGGTGGTGGCGGTCTGTAACCCTGCGGCTCGAGCTTTGGCGTCCTGTCAGCTGCTGGTGTGATCCCTCCGAGAGGTGGAATGACGGCCTCTTGCCCACATAGGTTAGCGGCGTCTGGCTGCCAAACTGCAGAGCGGTAAATAAAAACGAATGCAACATAAACTGGCTAAGCACATTCACGCAGTAGCTAGGCATTATTCGAAGAAAAAATAATGACTGAATGAAGAAGAGGCTGTTGGCAGTGACAGGTAGTAAAAACTAACCTCATTGACCAGAGGACAGGAGGGAGGTTTGATGAGATCTAAACCCCGCGAGTGCGACAGGAGAAACTCGAGGAGGGCATGTCCTGCGGAGTGTTTGTCCGACTGGGAGGACGGGAAGAGACGGGGCGCGAACCACATGGCAAGCTGGCAAAGCGACAAAAATATGGCAGATTGTAATGATGATGCCTTTTGGAGGATGGCCCGAAAGTATAATCAATTCTATTAACAGAGGATCCTCAAAATTCCGTTACTTTGTGGCGTAAGTGCAGACTGCTTTACCGGGGGAGAATAGCAAAGCAACGATCAACAGAACACGTAGCCAAGAAATGCGATAATTACCCAACAACTACATTAGGTTTTCGTTAAGAGAACGAGAACAGGATTAAAGCATGAAGTTTATGTAACTTGACTGCATTATTTAGCTACTGAGGGTGGTCTCTGAACCAACTGCTCAGGAAGTTTGTTTATGTTTAGAATTTTAGGGTGCTAAAAAGGCGGCTGGCGGTACGCGTGGATCAGAAGTCCTCTTGCCAAATCCATGATCCCAGGTCTGTGTGCTGAGAACTTGTGAAAAAAGTCACCTCGTAAATAAAATCAACCGTAACATCAGTAAGCATCGATAAAAAGTCCATTCAGTTTAGAATGCACTGATTCCTTTACTCCCCTCTCTCGTCAATCGGATTTTTGTCAGTAGTGAACAGGCAGCAAACTGCATCCTGGAGGACAAATATTTGAAGCCTAAGACCCGGTGTCCTCATTTTCTACGATTACTACCTGGGCGAAGAAAGCTCTAGGAGGGGAAAAAAGGAAGTTAGCTTACCGTCTTTGGCCGAGCGTAAGGCATTGTGATTTCTGGAAGGATGTGCCGTTCTACGCTTGCCACAATATGAGATGCTTGCTCCACAAAAAGTTGCAATTGGAAGCGCGTCGGTGGTGGGAGAAAAAGAAGGGCAAGTTGAACCGCGGAGGAGGTGAAGTCATTGGTGGCTCCAACGCATGCAGTGTTGCTAAAAAACGCATTTAGGCCTTTAAGTTATTGCTACTCGTAATTAGTCAACAGGCACATAATATAACATGAAAGAGTGCGAAGTATTTGAATGACAGGAGGGGAAAATTGCTCGACGTACAAGGTTTTACAAGTGTTGGTGGTTTCCTCTTCCGTAGACTGTAGATCGATTGGCTAAACAAAACAAAAAGCAAATCATTGAAAACGAGCTAAGAGGAAAAAATAGTCCCCAGTCGCATCTGCTCACCGATCAGAAACGGCCGAAGCTAACTCCTATGCGTTGTATATGACGTAGAAAGTTGCAACTGAGCGGTTTATGAAGGCACTGCACAGCACAGGACGTCAAAAACTAGTATCGTGCTAACGAATAAGCAGTTGAGGCACATGAATAGGCAATACCTTCAGGTATGATCGAGGATGGATCCAACAACTCGGTTTTCATGGACAAGTTGTAAACCATAACTGCATCAAAATAGAGCGAATTTTGTGCGCCTTCCAATCAAGTTTCACCCGAGAAGAACAAGAAGAAGACTCGATCGCTGGGACAATATGTTTATTCGCCTGACGTTTTGATATCCGTCGCGGATTCGTCCTCAGAGACATGAGTAGCTACTGCTACTGCAAACTCAAACTGGCTTGCTACCGGAGGGTAGGCAAAGGCATCCACCTTTGAAGACCGGAACTGTAGGAAACTGATATTTCAACTAGCTACCAAAGGAAAATGCTAGTCGGAGAGACACGGTTTACTGAGATGTTTGAAGAATGGGGAACTATGGTCCACGTGACTGGGCTTAACTCGCCAGGGGTTAATGGCATCGATAGAACTTATTTCCGGCCAAACAATGAAAACATCTTTAAAAGATGACCTACGCCGTGAAATGTCGAGTGAAATTTGTGTGGGATTATTATTTTTGTTTGTTCACGCAGAAAACGGTTTGCTACAGAGAATTTAATTTCAAATCTGATTTACGAAAGGAAAACAGATCAGATTTTGGCGAAGCCTAACGTTTCTGCATATCCAAACAATTTTCTGTGCTACTGAGATGCGCAGGTCAAAACCCCTTGTTTGTGCGCGATATCCTTTAAACGAGCATTAAAATGAACAGGAAAAGTTCGAAATCCCTTCTGGAAAAAGAACAGTGGATGTTGTAGCAATGGGATTTAGATGAGGACGGGTATGAGAAATCGCATATTTTTTTAGTAGAAAATAGCAGGTTCCGTTCAAAGAACGGTTTTGCTAATTTGTGACATTTTGGGCCATGCAAATCTCTAATAAATTTGTTTGATTAGTGTTTTTAACACACCGAGAGTAAGAAAGCTCAAGTAAAGAAATATTGAGTACCCGCGACATACTGTCACTTTTCCAAGTCACCGTAAAATAACTATGTTCGAACAGTTTCTATCTGCAGTGGACTTCGAATGGATACGGAAATTAGCAGCGGAAAGATTACCAATAGACGTGAATATGCGAGTTCCGGGAAGCAGTTCAGAAGAAGACGAAGATGCGATCACTGGAACAAGGGTTTTATTCCCCTGATGCTCCCCTGATCCAAAACGTCAGGAAAATAAAATCCTTGTTCGAGTGACTACATCTTCTGAGTGGAAAGACCGCTAGACGATTCGTCACCAATTACTTTTACATATTAGTAAGACCAGTGTCACGCATTATTTATGAGATAAACAGGCCCAGAAACAAGCAGGACGGACCAAAACGGTCCACGAGTAAGCAAAACGACTTTACTGTTTTAAGACCCTGTGGAATAGAGGGTGGGCAGACTTCGCGTAATAAGGATTTTCTTGCTAAAGTCGTGAGTTTCATGAGTTTTTAAATCTACCGTAACAAAACTTTGAGCGCGACACCAACTAAAGCGGGACTCTAAACCAAATCAGTTCACCAAAGCTACTGCCGTAGATCGCGCAAAGTAGAGGAGAACTATACGATACAGAGAGCAAGATCCAAAAACGACATGTGACATGGAGTTTACGAATAACAGTTTACAGAACCATATTCCGTTTACCAATAAAAAGGGCTTACCGATCTCACGGGCGGAGAAGCCTGCGGACTGTCATCTTGGAGAGGGCCTGGGAGCGAGTGGTTCTCTACATGGGCTGATAGCACTTGAAGTGGTGGAGAAAGCGAAGTAAAAAATGATTTACTAGAAATCCCTTTAATATAATTTACTGAACCTCGAGTAAACAATTTCACAACAAAAAGAATGTTGCCCTGATGCGGGTTTTCATCGAGAAATGAAATAGTTTTGACTATATCGGTGGCGTAGTCCGCTAAGCCAGACGTCCCCAGCAAACAAAAATGAGCTCCTCAAAAGCTACATTTCATCGACGTTCGTTTACCGAGGAATCTTTTCATATGTGGGGGGGTGTTAATGAGCAAAACGGTGTTCGAATTTTTAAGTATCCCAGAAACGTCTTCAGACAAAGATGCGGAGGAATCGAACGCATGGACTACGGGGCCTACTTTTCTGAAACGTCGCACTTACCTTCTGCCCACCTGCAAAAGTGTGAGTATTTTAATCATGCAAACTGATCAATCAGTTCAGCCTAGTTACAGCGGACGGCTGCGTAAATAATCGTTGCGGTAACCATCTTCAAAGTGGACTGCGTCCATTTTTGGGCCTAGTGTGTAGAGTAGTTACCGGTAAGCTTGGACACCCGTCACAGCCGTACGACCACCCCAACTTTGTCGATATGGTTTGACGACAGTAAACTGACGTCGATACATCCACCAACCGTCCGGCTACAATTCACGAAGAAACCCTCAACCGACATTTCCAAGTTGACACCAATGACGATTTCAATGACCAGCCTTACCTCTAAGAGACAATCAAAGCAAAATCAATAGGGTGGCGGCTTACCTTGTTCTGGATTAAGCACGCGGGATGCTGGGCATTTTATCGGGCCAGGGGTAGGTGCTGCCGGAGAAAGTAGATTCGACTGATCGATAAAGGGAACGGTAATTTCACAAGAATAGGGCTTGGAACAGAGCTCATATTTGGCAACTGTGGATGTCACCAAGGCGTCCGCAGAAAGCCCGTAAGCAGCAGCACCAGTTGCATACTCGCGGGACGGTGTCATGTTTTCCTTACCTGAGTCCTCTGTAATAAGAACAGAAACAAGGATAGACAGAAGCTAACGATTGGCTGTTGGGAGAATTCCATTGTCCTCTTACTCAAACGTGTCAGACTGGAATCGAATTGCAGCAGACACAGCTTCAAGCACGTTGTGAGGGATTCATCGGCGAGCTCTATAAGCCTGTCCAAGCCAGTGGCAGTCGTCGTAAGTAATTTATTTTGCACCAAATTATTGTTTCCCGATAATTCGGGTTCAGTTTCCATCTGTTATTAGGCAGATAGAGGTGCCAGGTAGTTTGAATAAAATATGAACAGCGGCCCCTCCAGTTAAGCGGTGCACCTTCCCTACACTCAACGATATCTCTCAGCATTTTTTGCCCTCAGGTTGGGGATTTGCGCCTGTGCCTGTGATCGCTTAGGCCTGAGAAAACGTTCTTTCTGCGGCACCTAGAACATCAAAGGCGCAGTTCAGAGCACTTGCTGTACGTTCGCATCATATAACCTAACTGTGCCGGAGAACGGGGGGAAGATGTCAGTCTTCAGCTCCTTACGAGTGGTGAGTCCTAACACTTCATGTTAAGGAGGGAATGGGGAGGATTAACAAACTGGAGCTTTGTGTCTTACTTTCGTGCTATGCACAATACAAAAAGAGGGGAGAGAGAGGAGGAGGGTGACTAACGCAAAATAATTCCCACGAGGCGCTGGAAGGGCTCAAGCGACTCCAAAGGCCAGGGGAGAGGATAAAAGCCCGCTGCTGCGGAGGAGAGGAAGTCATCCATGAGGGTATCTGCACTCTCCAGGAGAGAGATCCGAGTTTGGTCACTGGGCCCTAGAAAAAAAGGGCAGGTATGATTGGGCGACAGAAGGCGAGGAAAAATACAACCATCCGATAACCACGGCACAATCTCTTTCTAACTACTCACTCAAGTAAAATAAAATGACAGCTGGCCCTGTTAGAAGGCAAGGCAAGCAAAACTTAGAACTGCACGGGGAAGAAAGGTGGGTTGCACGGCGCCTAATTACTTACATGAGGCGAGTGCTTCGAGCAGAGCCAAACAACTCGGACGTATGACTGAAATCACGGGTATCCCGTGAACAAAACCCTGCTTGCTCGCATTCCTTAAGTTCGTCAAGCTGTTCTGACCCCAAGCAACGAGCAGGCTTTCGTAGACAGGATTAGAAGCCTGGGTTGCGGGTGAGGTCGTGAGGCGATGGGTTGTGGGGGAGAAAGATGTCAACAGTGCGGCTTCCGTAGGCAGAATGCGGTGTAGGCAGCTGTCAATACTGTCACCTAGCAGGCGAGATATGCTGTAGAGGGAAAAGGATTATAAGCATGAAACGGGAGAGGGAGGATATTAGATCAGGTACAAGTAAAACTTGCCGCGATAAGATAGCGAGGGCAATACTTCGCGCAACCTTTGGCTCAGGCGGTTCGTCATTATCATGATCCCCGCTCGCAGGATCGTTATTCAGGAGCATGCACATGGTATCAAAGGAATCAGGTGGAAGAGGCGAGTCCGCCGGGGGTGGTAACGATGCGTTCATGGTCGATTCTGTAAGTTGAGCGCCTTCTATAGTCATGTTGTTGCGATAAACTTGTTCGTAGGAGTCTATTTGGGAGAGAGAGAGGATGAAAAATTAAAATAGACGGGTAAGAAGTGCAAAATTAAAAACACTTTAAGCTAGAGGTAGGCTGCATACTTTTCAGTGAACCCTGCCAATTGTTGATGGCTTCTGCACCTATCACTGCATGTGTTGATATTCATTGTCGCTTATTAAGCCTGTTCCTTTCCGAAGCAACTGTCCAGCGGTGAAGTTAGCATGGGATCAAGCCAGATAGCTTACAGGACACAAAGCCACAGACTAGGGGCTAAAGCCACTATGCCAATCAGCATTTGCCCGGCCGCATTGGAGAAAGCCAATAATTATCATGTTCTGAATGAGAAGGCTCTTCAACAACAACCTTTAAATTATAGTTGGAGGAGGGCGCCATTAACGGACTGTACTCGTGGTTGATTGTAGGTGTCCGTTAAAGATGCGATCGGACAGATTAATTCGGATTTCAGCACAAGCATGTCAAATACTTCGAGATAGATATATGCTCCGCATATGGGCTCTGTCCTACATCGATAAAAGGCAAGTAAGCAAACTTGCAACTTAGCTAGCACAAGCCTGGGATATTCCTACTAAGTCTTCTGCTAAAAATGACACACAACAAGCAGAAACACTGATCGTTCGTGTCTCCCTATGTGAAGGTACTGACAGTAGGGAAATTTCACCGTCATACACAACACAAAAGCGAGGTAGTAGGAGTTCGAAAGTGGGCATCCGTAGACTAACACCATTAATGCCCTACTGCTAACAACATGCCCACGACAAAAACGTGAGCTCAAAGCCTACGTGGATCTACGTGGTTTCCTTGCAGATAGTCTATGCTTGTGCTAGTTGCTCTGCTCGTGTCCTACGTAGGATTCAACTCTCTTCTATAATCGCAGGAAACTGTGAACTACGCGGCGGCTGAACTCGTAATTTGTTCAACAAAAAAATATGAGGGTGGTTGGGTCACCTAGGATGTCCAGGCAGCTGCACCTAGGGACTCAGATGAGTTAAGAGAACGGAAAATGCGCCCTGAAATTCTACTAATCCTGCCATATACAAGCCAATAGTGGCTTGTGAACGTTAAGTACACCGCTACCAAACATCAATTCCTGCATCACCCAGTCTTCCCGCCAGCAACCTTAACAACTCTGACAACCTAGAATGGACGATCTCTTTTTGATAACCCTAAGGCCGACCGATCACACGATAGGACTGCTTTCATTACCATCCACTGTTTCGTTACGATGTGGATACAGGCACACTCAAAACCTGTTTACCGGAATAGGGATAGTTGGATGATACTGCTTGTGTATGACAGACGAAGACGGAGGACTTGACGCCATGTCAGCAGCTGCACTTAATCCCTTCAAAATGTGTCCACGGCCCCGACAGGACACTGGCGCATGAGGAAAGTCTGTGAAAATTGGTCCAATATGGAAGTAGCGTTCCTCGCAGAAACTCAGAGCATTAATGGAGAAATTACGTTGTCAGCTACGGGAACCGAACGTATTTCTAAAAGCTTTAACTTAATCTTTTTATCAGAATACGGCGAGTAGCGGTTTATGGTTGTCAAAAAATGTCACTTTACTACAAGCCAAGTCCCGAAATTGTATTCTTTGCGGGGCTGGTGCTTTACGTCATCGTTCGCGGTGTTTGAGCTATTTCTCGCAGAATAACGATCAAGACCATATACTTAATTTTGGCACCTCTGCTGTATGGTCCATTTCGGGACATCAGATAAATCCTGGCCGGTTATAACGCATAGCTATATCAAGTCTGGCGACACTTCAAAATCAGTCCCAACACCAATGGAGCAGTATGTATTATGCAGGCGGATTAAGGAAGTAGCGTTTTTCGAAGTGTACGGTGACCCAGTGCAAAGAAAGCGTTGGCCGAAAGGGCGCGTTAAAAAGAAGGAGTCCGCACATTTGGACTTAAAATCAACGTGGAAAACGAACACTACTGCATTGTGCATTGTGTAGACTCTACTATTCTACATCAGAGCTCGAAGGAGACGTCGTTGTAATTTGCGTGGGCGCAACCATACAGAACTGCCTAGGGGATCTAAAGAGCCAGCATTTTTTGAAATACTTTAACGACCAGGCACCCACGTTGGATTGCCTTATTACTATACACTGATTTCTCAACCTACGTACATTGTCAGCCGGTGGCTAAAATAGCGACTGTGACCCTCAAACAAGCTTGATGGGAATTTTAGGTTTTGTCGTGGCAATTGAAAAGAAGAGGGCTTAGCTAATTTACTGATACCTATTAAATTGTTAGGAACAGTTAACACGTATGCAAAAAATGACAAAAGCTATTTCGCGTCATAATGTATCGATTCAATATCGTAGCATAACAGCTGAAGACAAGATAGTTGAAATGTAAGAATTACTGCTTTTTAAATTTCCTCTTAATTAAAGTTTGTAGGCACAGATCGAAAGATTAAATTTGTAACAATGTGCAAAGTGGTATTATGAGACCTCGTGAGTTAGCGTGTTGCGTTTTTGTCTGGTTAGACAAAATCCTGCTTACTTACACAGAGTAATAATATATCTACCTTCGTGCATTTGGCTAGCTAAGTGTCAAAATAAAAATCTACGAGAAGCCTGGCGATTGACAGTAGCATCTCTCCCCTCTCCTTTCTCTGCAGATCGTAAGACGCGGCAAGAATCCAAATATGAACGTGAAAGTAGGTTTAAAAAGGTCAGGTAGAAAGGCAACTTGTGCTAAAGAAAAATAAGGGGTAGGTATTGCGCAAAAACAGCCTACACCACCGCTGGTCACCTCGCATCTAACTGCAGCCGAGCTCAGCTTGGGAAAGCAAGATCTGTCACAGTAAAGGCTTGTTAAATGCCTGTGGAAACGAAGAACGTTGGCACATAAGGCCGCTTGGAAAACCCTCTCCAATTAACTTGCTTCTTAAAAAAACAGCAAAGTCCGTGTGACGATAGCCAAGATATGCGTCTATTCTGTAAAATATATATTCCGGGTCTCAAAGGCGAAATTAAAGCTAAAGGAACTTTATGTGTGGGTACTTTATTGATATTTTTCTCACAGCGGATCCCAGAAATGTGTGCCCTGCCCTATGTCCTAGAAGTAGAGGCAAGCACTAAGTTGCACAAAGTTAATGACGAATATTTCGCTCGGGGAACGTATCCAAGTACAGGACATTATTCCACTGCAATTATTATCTAGTTTCCGATTCTCCTTCTTAAACCGTTGTTTTCTTCCTAGAGTATCCAAACATACATCTTGTTAACAACACAATCTTCCTAACATAGGTAAGCGCGTAACAGTACTGTCAGCTGTTTGGGCCTCACACGCTCAATAATAGCCAGACCAACGTCAGTAATATCTCGAAGCGCATTATGGGCTCTCGTGCGTCAAAAACGACTCACTGAAAGGATTAATGTGTCATCAATGGAGGGTAGTAAACGGAGCCATATGGAAATCTCGTCTTAAGAACTGAGTGCCAAGCCCCAAGTGTCCCGGGCAGTAAATCGGTTTGCAAAGCTAAAACTTTATATATTTGTGGTTATCGTGTGATCAGGCATCTCAAGCACTAGGAATAGTCTTAATAATACCCATATAGATACTACATTACCAGGTGATCAAGGGAAACTACGGTTTACGCAAATCCAGGGCCGTGAAAATCACGGAGATCAAACGGATATTAAAAAAAATACATAAAAAACGGATTAAAGTGTGTTCCGAATAATTTAATCAGTAAACACTTTCGTAAAAACCTTCGTAGGCACTACTTTCGCGCCAAAACATCCTACTTGAAAGGGGCGCATCTGTCGGAAGCACAAAAGTCCGGCGCAATATAACAACTGAAATTTGCTACCTACTAGGCGTAAAATTGACCGAATAAAGTAAAGCCATCAATGTCAAATGGGTACACTTTATCCGTGGGTCAAACATTTGAGAACATTACGTTACCGTTATGTTGCACTTGACAAATGTAGGCAGGTTTTTTTTCACTTAGAAAAAACTCCTTATCTTGCACACTATTGACTAAGCGTGAAAGAAAAACAGAGCCAATATCTGTGTGCAAAAGAAGGGTTTGTTTTAGGTTAATTCCTGGTTTCCAAAGGTTTTGACGGTGCCCAACAGGCGTCTTACCAATAAACATTATTATTAAATCAATAACTTTTATAATTAAGGCCAAGGGGCCCTTCTATTACAAACTTAATGTTGTAGTAAAAATAAACACAAAGTTTGCATTGACAGCTGCATGTAAGCAACTGTTTACTTAACTGAAGGAATAGTATGCTTCGCGTAGTAAGATAGGAAGTCTGCTCCTATTTACAACCGACACTAATGCAGTAAAAAACTCCAAACCACAGAGTTCCAAACAAAATGTAGGAGATAAAACTGCCTAAATAGGTAGTATGGTATGATTTGATGCAGTTATATGGGGTCATGGTGTTGAGGGTTCAGAACGCTTAATGTCGCGGTCAGATAAGAGGGGTCAATGGGGTCAAAACAATGAGATTTGACCCACAAGACTGTAGGGTCCACTGACAAGTAGGCGACAACTTAAGAACGCGTGACGATCATTAATAGCGACCTCGAAGTCACACGTCAGCGTTGCAAAACGGAGAGGAGCTTGCAAGATTTTGGAAATGATGCTTGACTCTGCAGAGGTAAATGTAAGCACATTTAGATACCACTTTACTATCATGGGAAGAGTTTTAAATACCAGGAGAACCTTTCTTGAAGTCTAAAAGTTGTGTGTCTGTGATGGAAACACGCAGCAACGTCTTTATTTCCTCCAGCTTTAAAGGCCTACGTAATTTTCCTTGGAAAATCGGCAATGCAGAAGATAACCTGAGTTCGAATGGAAGATTTTTCCAAATAAAGACATATTTGAAGGCCAAAATACAAGGATAATAATAATAATAATAATTTGTATATTTAAGGCCCAAGGGGCCCTGTCGTTATGATTAGATGTGGAGCTAAAAGGGTGGTGAAAATATCATAGAGGTTTAACGAGTGGCATAAGGTCGGCTTACCGGAGTAACAGCGTTAATTTGTGGTGGATTAGGGTTATCAATAACGCGAAACAGGAAGCATATGCCAGCTTTGAGGCCGTGAGTGTGCTTCACATTGGCTAATTCGAACTATCTGCAGAGTCATCGTTTGAACCAAGGAGGATTTTCGTCCATAAATGCAGTAGGTTAACTAACTCTTGAAATGCAAGGATTTTTACAAGTCACTCCCTATTACTCAACCGCAACCGAAGCTGTGGCCCCAAAAGCCTTTCAGCGATAAAGTAATGGTCATTCTTCGCAAGAGGGCACATTATGATTTATGAAGGAATAGTATATTTATTTATGATAATGTTTAGGTGTAAAACATATCTTCGACGCCGTCAAAAACCGCGGAAGGCAGGAAAAAACCTAAACCAAACCCCTTCTTTTGCTGTCACTAAAGGCTTCATTCTGGTTTTTTTGCTTGGTCAATAGTCTGCGAAATAAGAAGTTTTTTTCAAGTGAACAAAACCTGACTTCTAAGGTACAATACTAGCAAAACATAAAATAAAATAGCCATACATTGTACGTGTTACTGTTTCATAGTAAGAATATTTTGAGTGTGGAAAAACTTTCATATCCTTTAACTGAGTTGGAGTTAGCCGCGGTCATTTTGAAGGCAAACTATGTAACGATCCCAGGAAACTGAATGGGTTGTTTCGACTGAGGTGCAACTTGTTGACGCGCGAACCTGGGATGAAGATGTGAAGCTCGTGAGTGAGTGAAAATGACCGGTGCCCCTTCCTTTTAACTGCCGACCCTTCCCGCACTCTCAGAATTAGCTCTATATGGCGTTCTATACAGGCTCTCCTGTTTCCACCTTGCTCTCATCGTGCCTCCCCACAACTGGCTGAACCTATGCCCATCCAAAGATTTCGGCTTCCAATCCTCTACCTGCAGTTGCAACGTTCTCTGTGCTCCCCATCGGTTATATAGCTTGTTTGACAGTAACGCCCTATATCCAGATGCCGTAACTTGTCTTTATGTACACCCCTTTTCCCGTAGATATTCTCCCTTATTGTTCTTAGAACATGCTTAACCTTCTTCAGAGACTTACCGTCTTCTATTGTATGTGTGCGTTGGGACGACTTTGACAGTTCTGTTCAGACCTACCTTACACCGTACTTACCACCGGCATTCGACGTTACGCAGTGTATACCAGCTATCCCACAACCGTGACCAACAGGAGCATTACAACTATGTAACGAGAGAAAGTTGTCTATATTTTTTTTAAATCAACATTGATTATTTAAACTGACTTAACGTCTGGTTTTCTGTTTCCGGTGACAATTTCAATTTTCGAGTGAACGTGCGAGAAATGGAGAACGACGGAGAGGCTGATCAGAGAACCTTTGGCAAACAACATCAGGACGTGGACAGGAGAGGAGACCGTATCGATCGAGTTCCTGTGATAGACAATAACCCCAGATTTTACGATAGTTTTTATCTCCGAGTGACTACTACGATAAATTTAATGGACAATTATTCCCCATTCCTCTGTTATCTTTTGGTGTGATTGTGGATGAGCTACATGACTTCAGGAAAGGAAAATAACGCAAGTGCTACGAGAGTGGTGAAGCAAGATGAATGACCGACTGTTCCCGTTGTAGAAGGAGAACCCGGCCAGCAGGGTCCTAGTGCTAGCGTCAGAGGAGTCACTACAACTAATCGCCTGAGGGCATCGCATCTTCCGTATGCATGGGTCTGCTCGATACAGAGATTACAATCGTTGTCCATCGGCAGGATTTTTATAAATAGATTGGACGTTGCAGACGTCTGAGGTGGGTCGAAGCAGCTGGAAGCTGGTTGCGAAGCACCATCGTCATCCAAGTGCGACGACAGAAGACACTTGGCCTTTCGTTTCTCGAATATCCCATCAGAGTGAGATTGAAATTTTTGCTAAAACATGATTAACATTCATTCTACTGATATGTTATAAGAGGAAACAATATATATTTTAGTATAGCTGTAGAAAAAATTAGTTTTCTCTTCAATATTTTTTTATAAATATTGGGATGTTAGTTGAAGAATATTGGGATAGATAAATTGTTGTTAGTTTTTATTTTTATTTTATTTTTAAAAACTACAGAGAAAAAGAGGCAAGGCACGAATTTTTTGATGAGCCATGGAGACTGCGATCTAAAAAGCCAGTTTACCCCTCAAAATATATGGAAACTTTCCCAGGCTGTTAATTCCTGTTTGTCGAAGAAGTGTCCTGCATTATTTAGAAATAAATCTATCGTGTTATTTGAGAAGAATTAGTTGGTCTGCCTTCGAAATTCGGCCAAACTGTGGCTTTTGCGAATATCGTTGGTTAGGGCATTCCATATGATCGCATATATTATGGTGTAGAAATTTGATCGCTGGGCCGTCCCAACTTTAGTGCTATGAATCGTATGCTGGTTGTTGCTAGTGGAATGGGAGCCGTTTTGGTTTGTTAACATATTATTGCTAAGGATTTTATGTTGAGGTGTCATTTTTAATAGGAAAGTTAAACCATTGTGGAGTCGCCTTTGCCAGAGGTGTTTAAGACCATATACATTGTACATTATTGTATAGGAGTCTCGGTCGTCATCGCGTTTACACAGAATACTGGTAAACCTTCTCTGGATTTTTTTTAGTTTCTGTCTCTCATCTGATGCCACAGTACTGAAAAATATTGGGCAGTAGTCTAGAATAGGTAAAACATACATTTTGTAAAGTTTAGTCTTAAGTGTAATCGGTGTTAAATTTTTACTTATGAAGCCATAAAGTCGATTGGCTTTTGGTGCGATTTGTTTACCATGCGGGGATAAGTCAAGAGTATAAGAATAGCTAAGACCTAAATCTTTTAAAGATGTTAGCTCTTTTATTTCTTGACCACTAAACATTATGAGGGGAAGTTTTAGTGGTCCAAAAATCATGAGATGACATTTTGTTTGGGAGAATGGCATTTGCCATTGAACACTCCGGTCGTTTAGTTTTTTAAGGTCTTATTCAATTGTTCTATGCACACTGCTTATTGAATGTTTGCTATAGGCATATGCGAGTTTTAAGTCATCTGCATATAAAAATGTTTTAACAGAAATTGATATGGTGGATAACTCAGGAATGTAAATGAGAAATAAGAGGGGGCTATGATAGTGCCTTGAAAAACCCTACAGCTTATATGAGCTGGTTCTGATACTATATTACGAAGTTGTACTACTTGGAATCGGTTTTGAAGATAGAAAGACAAGCTTATTTAGCAAATTGGAAAATTCCTAAATGAGTGTAAATCAAGCGTACTAGAATAACTTAAGTTTTACTTGAAGATGAAGCCTTTTTATACAAAACACCGAGTAATATAGGAGGAAAAGAAAAATTACGCTGGAAAATAATCATTTTTTAAAATTTATTGGATGTATGTGCTTCCATATTACGTGGAATGTAATCTATGGATGTTGCCGAACAGCCCAAAATTAGAGCATATATACGTTTTCACGAGAATTTCTGTTTTTTTTTCTTTCGTTTATGCATTGCCTGAGTTGCGTTGGACTAAAGCAAACATAATTACGCTTGATTTGGCCCTTCTAGCACAATCCCCGTTCTCCCTTCTCGAGCGGCGGGGAAAAACGGGGCAGAACGGGGCTATACCCCCGCCGAGGACGGGGCTGAGGGCGGGGATGTCAACCCGTTTTCCCCCGTTGCCGAAAACAATTGGCAACACGACGCGTTATTTTGCTCATTTCAGCCCCTCCCCCTTTCCCAAACGCTCCCCTCCCGTAGCGTAAAATGCCTTCGCCACCACCTCGGTCCCCCTTAACCCCCCTAAGGTCCCCCCAAATCTGCCCATTGACGCTTTTGGGTAAAGGACAAGTCCTAATGAAATAGAAATTATGCTATTTTAGTAGCTAAAGAAGATATTAGAAAATTTGTACAAATGTATGTAAATGTTAATGTCAATATATAAAGGTTTGTCAATGTTCAGGGGAGGCATAACTTGTGGATTGCAGGATAGCTGGCTCCTATGGTAGAAAAAACGTGAATTATGAGGCTGTTTATATGTTAGCAAGAATAAAGTTATTAATTGTAACTAAAAGTAAATTGTCGGCAAAAGGTAACCAATAAGACCATTGTATGCAATGGCATACCCCAACCTGCGAAGACACCAACAACAAAAGGGCTGGAAACAAAGGGCTTCGCAATGCGGCACAATATTGGCCAGACACATCGACCAGACGCTTTAAAAAGCCGCATTCCATCGATGTGAAGTTGCAGTTACACCTGACGAATTGCAGTCCTCTGACGAGTATGCAGTTCCTTCAGTAGGCCTTCACGAAAGCCGACGTGGACATAGTCACCATTACTCAATGACTTTGTAAGGCACGATCGAGGCGTCTCCATTATTGTCTTTGCGCTCCTCGGTACATCTGGGATAGTGGTTCCCTTAAAAGCACGGACCGTATCAAAGAGCTCCTTAATAGCAGTATGGCGCAACGACCGATGCACGCAAAAATCTCGGAGAGCTTCAACGAATGAGAAATTATATGCGATAGTGGTGTCATTAGCTTCCCACACGGCTATATCTAGTATGCTGTCAGAAACCCTTACTACGTACTGGAAGGAATTTTTGGCGTGAGTACAGGCATCTCCACTTCGGCGTCTTTAGTTTCAGCAGCATTGGAGGTTGACAGACGCATTGCAACTTCATCTCGAAAAGCCTCCAGCTATGCCCGCTTTCTGCGCTGCATGCGCTTATATATAGTGCTCCAGTGTAATCCGTAGTATTACCGCTGCATATTCACTATCAACCTATGCTGAACAACAATATTATACAGGTATTTCTGCACACATCATTCACAGACTGATTCAGGAACCTGACCAGTGAGTTAAAATAGGCCGGCTGTTATAGTAAATAATTAAACAATAATATTATGAGAAACGTAAATAATTTTTTAAAAACATTTGTACCTGGACAAACAATGATAGATTTGATCGCAAATTCAAAAGGTTGGTTATAGAGCGGGCCAGGGATGTCGAGGTTGGCACACACCTAAAGGATAAGAGACCTGAGGATAGCTCGGCATCGGAAACTCGGAGCTGGATTGATAAGCATCACCCAAGCACACAAATACGAAGGCCGGAGTATAAGGAGACGTGAATATGTGCAGAGGAATCTACTAGTAATAAAGAATACGTATAGAGTAAGAAAATAATATGGGGATAAGGAACGGCGTTACACAGATACAAGTCCCATCTGGAGTGGAGTGTGTTCTCTTATGTCTGACCAGTTACCGGTGGGGAATACAGTGCTGTGGGCGACTGCAGGTGCGAGACAGGAGTGCTGACATAGTGTGTGGGACGGCGATACGATTGACGACGACGGCGGCGGGAAGGGGGTCAGCGGCTGTGAGGGAAAAGGGCACCGATTTCTTCACTGACACTCGATAACAGCATCTCCATCCTGGGTTCGCGCCAAAAGTGACGACCTTGGCGTACTTAAACAATCATTCAGTCTCTTGGGTTGTTACAGTTATCACACGAGAGAACGCATGACAGGTCAGGGCCAAGAATGACCGCCCTCTTGGGAAGTTAAAACAAAACCCTTAGTTTATTAAACGTCTATGGGATCGATGCATTCCTTCAAATAATATTTTACAAACCTACTTATTTTTAATTTTAACATCTTTTTTACATAAAATTATACCTAAAAATGACTTAAATTGCGTTTCTACCACGACCGATGAAAAGACACAGCAATGACAAAGTTAAGGTACCTGACTAATTTATATGCGTTTAGCTTCTACCCCGGACCGCCCCGTATTCCCCCGTCGCCACCCCCGTCCAATCCGAGTATTGTGCTAGCAGGGTTTACGATATTCACTGGATTCAGTCGATTGACCATAAATAATGATTATATTATACGTGATTACCAAAACATTCAAAATAAGATATGTCTTATAGTAGTCAGTCAGTTTCAGAACCACCAAATCATACCAACTCATTGCCGAGAAAAATGAAGGTCCACTACAAAAGTCGCGAATGAATGTGCTTTAGATTGATTTAGAAAAATGCTATAACAAGTAAACTCTTGAAAAAAGCCTTACTTATATATTTTGGTGTCTGATGTCTGCGTACTTTATTTTTTTGAAGATTAAGTCAAGATGAGAATGGGAAATTTTGGTCAGTCGAATGATTTCCCTAACAATTAGGGATATCTCTTCTATTATAAATGAAAGAGCTAAATATTTTTATCTAAAACGGAACAGTTTTCAGAATATTTGGTTACTTCTAGGCTCGGTTCAACAACAACAAATGCAAAGCAGAGTTGCAATAAAATCAACGGCGATTTTCGAAAAAAAACTGTTTCGCAAGGTCCCGTGACAACTTAGTCAAATGTTTGTTATGCTCACTGTCTCCAACTTCATATCGATTGTACAATGAATTTGGTTGCCTTATACGAATAAAGTTCTAAAAGGCAGTCCTTGCCTGTAACCCCTTAAATATAAAATATAAATTTAATATAGAGCATAGCAAAGAACAACCTTAAAAGCTTATTACTCAATTTTATGGCACAAAACTTGGCATATTTGCAAAATAAAATTTAAAAAACTAATTTCGCTCTTCTCTTCCCAAAATTAATGCGCTATCTCCCACTAACACTAACCTCAATTTCGTGGATGCAAAACAAAATTTTTCGTTTTGTGAGCAGATATAATTAAACAGTTTCTGCTCTTCATGAATGTTATTTTATATTACAACATGCATACACAAGAAGTTCTTTTCCGCAGTTTGATAGCGTAGGAAATTCCTCTGATATCAGCAAACGCTGGATTTCGCCCATTTTCGCCTTTTTTTCTCCTAGTATTCTGATCTGAACTGAAGTAAATTCTAGTGAATAGCATTTTGCGCAATGAACTAAATCAACAACCTTAAGTGTGCGCTTGATCCTCCAATCCCCAAACCTTCATCAGATATGTAATCTACTGTACGTTCCATGGAACGCCTTCGCGTGTAAACCGACAGGTTTCGTCAATCTGAGTTATCGAAGAATCAGGTTTTACAGTCATTGCTTTTATCTTGCGAAGAAAATAGCATAGCAGCACGATGCCGACTTATTTCACGTTTGGGACGACCGAAGACGATCAGAGGAACAAAAACGGTGCAAGAATCTTTCGGTCGAGCATGTCACGTAATAGATAACATGCTCGGCTTTAGATGTGTCTGATAGAACGCGAGCTGTTTTCGAGGCAGGACCTTAGTTGGTCAGCCCCTAGTATGCAGTCCCGGGCTATACCGGGACAAATACTTATCTTATGTGTTAATGAAGCGTTATTGAATAATAGCTCAATTTCTATCATGCCCTTTTTTCACATGGTAGTGTCCTTAGCCGTCTCAGGCTAACCTAGGACTTACAACTGCATCTACCTTTAGCTTGAAGGTTATAGAACGTCTCCTTTCTAATAAGGGAGTTACCTACTGCAGAGACAAGTAAGCATGGCAACTCAGTATTTCTTTTAACTATGTAAATAGTTGGGTAATAAGATATGTATTCTATACCTGCAATGAGCATGTTAGATAGGTATCTACACTTAGTTGAGGTGATATTATAAACGCCCGAGGTATAGTAGGGCGGTTTTGACGTGCATGCTCTCTTTGTATGGAGGATGCAGACCAGCAGATACAGACAGCTATATGCCGGAATTCCTCTTCTCGACAGCAGATTTGACGTGCCTACGAGGTTCTCCTAATTCGACTATCAATTTCGAATATGTCCACCGCCTGCTCCAAAGAATTCACGATAGAGATTAATAAAGGGACCTTTGAGGGTTCGTATTGATAATAAACACTTGTAACTTTTCAGCAGTCCGAATTTCGACAAATTACTCGGTTCGTTTTTTTCTGATTTTCAGTATCCGTGACTGAGTTTGATGCCTATGTGCCCGAGAAACTAAATCTTCATTGAGGTCGGCATTTATCGGCTTCCCGGCAGGTGATTGGGCGAGAACGATTAGTGAGGCCAAACCCAGGTTGGGAAGCCAAGGTCCTTCTGTCGTACGGGCACCTGTTAATAGGGGGTTATATGGGTGGGGCAGTAAACTGACAAGCTTTAGACGGCGATAAATGGAAATAGTAGTCTGAACAAGAGCATAAAATGAACGTTTGTTTGGATAAATAGTCAAGGAAGGCCGAACTGTGAAGGGAGAGGAACATTAGAGCAAAGTTAACGCTAACGCGACAAAAAGTTAACCGAGAAGCATGCTTTTGGTGCAAATAATCATGCAACTTTATATTGAAGTCCAAGGAAGCGGAAAACCGAACCGGTGTCAGTGGCAACCAATGAGAGGTTGGAACCACAGCAGACGCTTCTTCGACCGCGTTCCCACCCGCCCTCCCGGTGGCCAAGGTCTCCTACACCCATCGCCCTACGTTGGATTAACGCCCCCCCCTCAGCCCAACCCATGTTTTTAATGACGGAGCAGCCACTCCCGGCCACGCTGCTCCGACTCCTCCTCCTCCTCGCCGCCGGAATTGAGACCAACCCTGGACCTCTCTGGTACTGCTCGTTCTGCCGAGTCCACCTGGGCCGCCGCGACTGGTCTGTACGTTGCGGCTCCTGCAATGGTTGGTGCCATCTCCACTGCAGTGGCCTCGCCAAAGCTGCCAATTGGTCGCCCGCCTTCGCGTGTCCCAGCTGTACCGTGCCCCCTCCGTTCTCCACGCCTCCAGCCCGCCTGGTCCTGAAGCCAAAGCCTCTGGTCCCCGACCTTGCCACACCGCCTGGTCTAAAGATCCTCCAGTTCAACTCCAATGGCCTCCTTGGGAGGCTTGACCAGCTCCTGGCCTTTATGCGTTCGCACAGCATAGCTGTGGCGGCTATCCAAGAGACAAAGTGGTCTAACTCCACTAAAGTCCAGTCTTGTGTCGACTACATGATCGTCCGTCGTGACAGCGGCCGCAACAAAGGTGGAGGCTTGGCCTTCCTGGTGGACAAATCCATGGCCCATCACTATAGCTACCTCTGCTTGGTGCCGATCCCACGGAACTACTAGCGGTTTCCCTTAACATTGGCCCGGTGCCGCTTACCATCTTGAACGTCTATATCTCGCCAACTTCCAGTTGTCCTCCAGGTTTCAGCGCCTCTATCGCTCCCTACTTAACTTTTGGTGACAGTTTGGTACTAGGTGACTTCAACGCCCATCACGACCTGTGGTGCTCCAATTTGGTGGCCGATTCCCGGGGAGAAGTCCTGGTGGATGAAATAGAGCAAGCTCCCTTCGCAGTCTTCAACGAGGACAGCCCAACGCGGCTCCCACCCAACGGTACCCCCAGCTCTCCCGATGTCGTCCTTGCCAGTTTCAGTCTGGTAGCCTCCACCACCTGGAGCACGGAAATTAGCCTAGGGAGCGATCACCTCCCTATAGTGCTCGAATTGGCCACTTCTGCCGACCGTATCAAGGCTCCAAACAGGCATTTTATCAACTTCAAGACAGCTGACTGGGCAGCGTTCACCGCGGAATGCGAAGCGGGAACCTATCAGTTACCACCCCCACCTTTGTCCACAAGGTGGAGCGGGCCGTTCGTCACCTGCTTCTGTCAGCAGCAGGCCACCATATACCGAACGGTCGCATCCCCATACTCCGCCCAAACTACCCAAGCGAAGCCTCCCGACTGGAACGAGACCGAGACGAGATCCGAGCGCGAGACGCAACTGACCCGCGTGTTGGCAAACTCAACGGCTTGATAACCAAGACCATCAATGACGACAAACGGGAACGTTGGCGTGAAAAAGTTGCTGATTGTAATTTCTGCGGCAACGCAGCTGCCACCTGGAAACTTCTACGCGATTTGACCAAGCCCCGGGCTGACACACCCAACCAGTCTATTAGCTTAGGGGACGGCAAGTTCAGCTCCAAAAACGGTAAGATCGCCGCGAAGATAAACAAGCTGTTCTCGCCCCGCTCGGCTCCCAGTCCCAAAAAGCCAGCGCCCCCTCCTTCCCCTCCATAAGGCCCCGCCTCCGGACATTTCCTTCTCGGCCGATGCTATCCTCACCGCCGTCAGAAAAACGAAAGTCTCGAAAGCCTTAGGACCGGATGGTTTGGCTCCTATCCATTTGCGCCATATCGGCCCCAAGGTGGCTGCCTACCTGGCAGCCATTGTCAATTTTTCGCTGGCCAGTTAAATCATCCCCGATTGCTAGCTTTGACCAGGGGAATGATGGTGGACTGGCGCCAGCAATCGGGGATGACTGAATTGGCCAGCGAAAAATTGAAAATGGCTGACAGGTAGGCAGCGAAATCTGCGAGGCGATGCCGAATGAAACTAAAGCGTATGAACTGCTGAGCGACCTGGCAGACACGAATTTAACGGCGGAGGTGAATGTAGGAAGGCATACGGACGCAGAACAAAGGATGCCGCAAGGGAGAAGGAAGCGTTTTACACGAATGACCGTATTTGTAGGAGTGTTGACTGTTATTTTAAAATGACCATTTGTTGGTGGATATGAATTTATCTGCCTACATTACTAAACACTCCCGCTGCCTACCAACTTTACCAACTTTGTATTTATTTTTCCAAAGCACTAATTTTGCAATATTTAGGGCCTCTGAGCCCAAAATATGAAATTTTTTTATTATCACTTGCGTTAAAAGTAAATGTACTAAGATAAGGCAGCAGATTTTCATTCCATGGTCTTGTTATCGTTTTCCCTTGGCTTACAGACGTAAGGCATATGTGTTGGTCGATGATTAAAAAGGCGCGCTGGATAACTGGTAAGTGCCATAGAAGCAAAGGTGGTTGAAAAGTTCAGTTGAAAACCTGCGGAGAAGGATGATTGCAAACACTTTGACGGCTATACCTATGAGGCGAATACCACGGTAATCTGAGCATAATGGCTTGTCACCTCGTTTCGGTATCGGTAAGGCAATGGACAGTGACCAATCAGAAGGGATGACTTCGGTAGTCCATACAGTCAAGTAAAGCCAGTGTAGTGAGTCCGTCAAAGCAGAACAATACGTTTGGAAGGCTTCTGCTGGGATACCATCTTCACCCACTGCCTTCTGTATGTTCAGTCGTTTGAATACCGATTGCAGTTCAAACCTCGTAGGTGGCTCGTAGCCACTATCGTATGGAATTCCAATAGATAGCTGTGGGCTCGCAGGCGAACGTATGGGTCATTCCAGTAGCTCACAATAGCGCTCTAGCCACAAATCGTTTTTTTTAGCAAGATCAGTTATCACTTGACCTGTCTATGCCGAACAGTAGCGCAAGGTGGTTTATATTTGCTAGTTGCATCATGCAAAATTTAATAGAGCTGGCGTAAGTTACCCGAGTTTCAAGCTGATTCCATGGAGCCAGCTGACTAGGTCCAGTGGTTCTGCCGATCGTGTCTTGTTGATCGTGTAGTTTGGCGTCTGATTGAGCGGTAGTTATCCAAGTTTGACAACCGAGCGAGTCGAGCTTGTGCCAAGATGCAGGGCCGATGTGGAGATCTAGTCCTTCCTCGGTGCAACGTGTTGTTGTAAACCCGAATTCATTGCACAATGTAGCGCATCTGTCAAGTTTGGCAACTGACTACTGGGCGAAGTTTGGTTATCGACGCTATGTGCTGGTTTGACGCGAACAGTGAATTGATCTCTGATCCGTGCAGGGATACTTTCGTTGAACGCTAAACGGGCTTCTGGATTTGACAGTACCATAACGTTGGGGCGCAGTATCTTACAGCGATTCGACAATCGGAGCTTAAAACGGGTACGGACAAGTACAAAATCTGACCCAAATTTCGCACCTCCAAACGATCGACTGAGGGACACGAAGGTGGCCCACCTCGAGCGTACTTAGATATAGACTATGGGGTTTGACGTGCAGCCATAGCTTGGACAATATGTTTGCAACTGCCAATGAGGGGTGTGTTGGAAACGAGTGTGTTTAACAACGAGAAAATTATTGTCAGCAATTTTCATCAATAGTTCTATTTTGTCGCAATGTTGGCCCAGTCCGTATTTTCCGATGTGTCTCGGTCTCATCGCTCCGGCCACTCCTGGCATCCCAGTATCCAGCAGCGAAGAGCTAGTCTGTTGGGGTCATCCTTCCAACTTAAGCTGGACTGTATTCATTAAACGCAGTTCTTAGTCCTTCATTCGCTTGCAATGGTGGGACGAAAAAGGCAACCACACAGATAACTGCTGTGGTGCTTTCGAAGCAGGCTGCGGCAATCCGAACTGGGATAGGCGAGGTAACTGACATGACATTTTCTAATTTATCACTTACCCTCCATTGGATCAAGAGCGAGCGCGTGTTCGTCAACTTTTGGCTCCGGGATATGTTCGTTGATCCTTGACGAGGTCACTAAGGTACCTCTTTTTTTAAATATCACATATTCCCCACTGGACCAACTGCGAGCACCTGTAGTTTGGGGGGGGGGTTGATGACCCTTGGCGAGGTCACTGAAGTGCATCTTTTAACAATACCACTAATCCCCCACTGGACAAACGGCGAGCACGCGTAAGTTGGGGAGTTGTTCGCTGACCCTGGGCGAGGTCACTGAAGTGCATCTTTTAACAATATCACTAATCCCCCACTAGACAAACGGCGAGCACGCGTAAGTTGGGGAGTTGTTCGCTGACCCTGGGCGAGGTCACTGAATTGCATCTTTTAACAATACTACTGATCCCCCACTGGACCAACGGGGAGCATGCGTAAGTTGGGGAGTTGTTCGCTGACCCTTGGCGAGGTCAATGATGTGCACCTTGGATTAAATTGGTGCAATTGGCGTAAATTGGTGCAATTGGCGTAAATTGGTGCGCGTACCAACTCCTGAACGTTGGTCGATACGTGCTGCACGATAAATAGTATGCCTACTGAAAAGTAGAAAGTAGTTTTTTTAAGTTGTAAAAAATGATTGGCCTCACTAATCCTGCTTGCCGGTGATTGTTTACTCAGATTATTGTGGCTGTAAACCCAGTGGGTTTTTCCTTTCCTTTTCATTGCACTCGTAACTGACTTCAACTGATTAGCTCGCAATGAACACCCTTCAATCACTCAGCGCGTTAGACGCATAGAACTTCAAAAACATATAGTAGACAAACTCCAGCCGCTTATTGCAACACTGCGTCGCTTGCGAATGCCTACAGCCGCACAATTTGTTTCTTGTCCAATCATGGCTGCTCGAACTGGTCAATCTTCTCCACGGCTGAGTTGGATGTGAGTTGGCGGCTCCGAACATGCTCTGCTTTGCAAACCAATTTTTCCTTATCGGTTCTCCGAGTACCCTCCAAAATAGCGCCCTATCCCTTTTCTTTCTACTCAGAATCGGGACGAAAGTCGTAATGTTTAAGGAGAAAACTTCTGACTGTTTCCGTAAAGTTGGACAATTGCACTGTTCTCACATAAATTGCAGTTGAATTTTTTCGGTTGACTGTAATCCGCATAGCATCTTCTGCCACTCACCGGCAGCAAGCAAACACTATGTGTGTAAAACGTCGCCTCCAAAAATAATGCGGACGTCCTGCAAGTGGAAAGCATGCCTCTTGGCTCATCCCTGCGCACGAAGCAGGAACCAGGCCATGTGTTGCACACGTAGAAAGACGTTTCAGCTCTGCCAATCCCATCGCTAGCTGATTAAGACTCGAATAGCCAAATGGTTCATTGAAAAGGGAAGAAATAGCGAGGTCCTCACGACATGCCAGTGCATTCGGACGTACTCGAACCTACCATGATGGACTCAGATTTGCGGCTTGAAATACTGTCAAGTGACGAGATAACTCGGCCGTTCTCAGACCGTGGTCACGCCTTTATGGCTTCCGAGTCCGAGTCGCCCTTACAGAAGTCTGCCACATGTGGAGTGTGGACCAGGTCTCATGTGATATTAGCAGGCGAGCTCTCTAAATTTGTCAGCCACTTCTAATGCAGTGGCTCAGCCTTCCCAACGTCGCTTGCAAAGTTCTCAGCTGCTGCCATTCTAGTTGAGGGGTTTGCGGAGAATGGTGTAGTCCTAACGAAATGAAACCGGTTAATTCGTGTGGATATTAGGCCAAAAATCCTACGAGCTACAGTGTAAGCTTAAGTCTTATGACAAATTAACTAAATAAAAAACCATGAACGACTAGAAGTAACAGAAAAGCGGCAACTTATAAGATACAAAATCTTCACGTAAGGTAAGGCCCTATCAGCAGCAGGGCCGAGTTCGGGTATGTATGATTTACAAGATGGTAAAAATATGTTCACTTGCTTTTGCATATCGTCATGCACTTCGATACCAGCATATTCCCACCAGGCCTTTACATCACGTGAATTCATAACTTCTCGCATCTCAAAGGTTCACGCCTATTCCACTGTCGCAAAACTACAAAACATTCCAAGTCGATGCTTAACGAAGATGACCCGTTGTGCCTTGAGGCTCAAAGTAGAACCTTTGAAGGCAGTCACAAGGCGAGTGACAACCACAAGAAAGATCAAATACCATTCCAGGCTTACTAGTTGTACTTAGCCAGTCCTACCTAATTCCACGTGTGAGACACCTGAGATTCGAACCCGGGCGCTTTGGTTAATAAGGCTAATGTCCTTCCACTGAGCCAGGAAAAATGGTGGCATATTCTGCTTGAAACTAGCTACACACTGTAATCTCCCAAAAGTCAACATAACTTGCGGCCCGGGATCATTGAGAAACATTTGGTGATAAATGCAAAGGCACCACCGAACTCAACTCACCGTCCTTATTGTTAAGGTTCACGCGCGACAGGCAACTACATCGCCGCAGAACACGTCTGCCTTACCATGCGCGTGCCTTACTCGACAAACAAGGTGCCGCCGGACAATACGCGAGACTCCAGCGACGGCGATCCGCGAGTGTCTGTTCACGTTAGAGGCTTACCAATCGGAACGCGGTTCTTCAACTCGCTCTGGAAAGAAAATCAAGGTAATGACGCGCTGGTTACAGTAGCACACTACAACGGGTGACAATTCACTGGGAGATGTAACAGGGAGTAATGGCAATTGGTAGCCTGAGCAGGAATTTAAATGTCAGAGACACAGGGGTCGCTTAACAACAAACAGATAACCAGACGTGATGAAAGTCCGGTAACACTAGAAAAGATGATAGTTACCGGACAAGAAAGCAGATGTTCGTGTTCAGTGTTAGACTTCGAATTTAAATGAAGATAGAGCATCTTCTTACACTGTTCTCTCCCACCAAAGAATCGTAGCTGCAGTCGTGCCGCCATTTTATTTCTAGCTTTTATTGAAATAGTAGCGGATGCATCTCAAATAACGACTTCAACGCGAAAACCCAACTTTTTCTTCTCGTTAGGTTATTTCTATGTTGTTTTGTATCCAGTGAATGTTTTGGCAACTAAAGTAATAAATGCACCAAAACACCACAACGCCACGCGACAGAGTGCGAAGATATCGAAATGAGTGCTGCAATCTGTACAGAATCAAGAGGCGAGATCAGTAAATTTGCGAATTACCGTAACTGAATTGAAAGGATGCCTTTATCTAGATCAGGGCTCTTGCATCCGCCTATACGTAAACTGCTGTTTGAGTTACCCCGATTACGTGTTCGCTTGCGCGTTGCGTTACCATGAAGCGGTCGGTGGACACGGCTGACAGCGTCCGATCAAAGAAATTGGTCGCCATGTTCTCAAGGTAATTGTGAGTGAGAGGGCGAAAATTTTCAAATGATTAACTTGAAGGCTTTTGACAACGGGCCGGCATTTTCCCCCCTTCACTCGCATCTTGATATTTCTATATATACATCGGTTGGCCGAGTACGCTCATTAGAAACCGATTGTTAACCCGCATTGTTTATTTGAACTACAACACTCAGGTTATTCACGCACGACGCTAGTGCAGAGTTGAAGGAAGTTTAATTTAGCCCCTATTTTGCGATATATTCAGGGACAATTCTTCACGATGTCGTCAATTGAAGTCTTTGGCCGTTACGCAATACTTATGATTCTCTGGTGTTGTGTAATTTCTGCGCCTTTTCTATTCATGGTGAATAGAGGACGCTTTTGCTGAAAATTTGAATGATATTTTAAAAATAAGGCGCACCTCTCTCCCTCTACCTTAGCAGCAATTGTCAACAACTTAAGACTCGAAGTTTCATCGTTCTTCATGGCTGAATTTGATTGGTTTTCAAAATACTCTCGGACGCGTTACTAAGGCAACGAAAGCGGGCGTGGCCACCTGTTGGAAAATCGATTGCAATTTGTGCAGAGAAGCCGGGGCGCGATATCACATACTATTTCCTGCACCGTCATGCTGCCGAGCGGTCGTATTACTCTCCTGACGTTCCTGTTCACCTATACTCTTTAAATTGTGCTTCTGTTGCTCTTCTTCAGCATGTTCGAATCCGTTTCGAGGAATACGCGTTACGGGCGCGTGTATACACGACTGAAAGAATACATTATGTAGGTAGTGCCGCAAACACCTGAAAAAATACGCAACTTGATAGTCGAGGTGCGGGAACTGCAGCGACCTCATGCCCGAGATTTACCCCTTTCGTAGCTATTCCTCCATTCAACTAGACTCTAGGTAGCCCTTCGGTAGACCAGTCTCCACGCACATAACTGACGCATTTAAATACTCCAAAGCATTCGATTTTGCACCGTGCACACTGCGGTCAGCCGAGAAGACGGCCAAATGTCATTATCTTTCCCCATGCTGATGATTCAGATATGGAAAGCCGAAAAAATTCCATTTGGTAGCACAATTCTCTTTCTTATTTACAAACGTTCGGATAGAAATCACACGCCCGCAAGGGTGCAGAAACAGTGGGAAGGAAAGAAAAAAATAACAAGATAGTCATGATATTGCAAAGAAATTTTGCGTGTGTGGGTGGGTGGGTGTGTGTGTTTTAAATGCAAAATTTGCGGTTGGGTGAGGCGGGTCAAGGCTTGAGGGCCGCGGGGGGGGGGACAAAAATGAAGATGGTAGATGTACATATCGGCATGGTGGGAGGGGGGAGGGGCACGAGGAGGCCAATGCCACTTGCCCACCAGTTTCGTGCCTGGAAGAAGCTTTCGACAGAACGCTGTAAATAACTCACCAGAATCAGGGTCTGCTTTTTTGAAAGACATCGCAGAGCGGGCGGGCGGGCGGGGGACCGAGGGAGGGGGAAGAGGTGTAGCAGCACCGGGCAAAGAAACACTGCACAAGTCAACATGCAGGCGCGTGTGTGTTGGGGGCTGGGGACACGATAAGGTGGACTTTCACGGAAGCGAGATCACACAGAAAAGAACGACAGAACAAGTAACAACTTTCGGGCAAGGACATTGAAGCTTGCCTGTGAGGAAGAGAGAGAGAGAGCAGGGCACGAAGACGCACAGGGTAGCAGTAGTGGAGCGCAAGACAGGCCCTCCTCGGCATCTGCTTTTGAACACATCTCAACCAACTCCGATTGGTGGATAGGGGCGAGAGGAAAATCTTTAAGACGACAAACCATTAGGTGTAAATCAAGTCAAGCTGTTTTCCAGGAAATCCGGACGGATTTGGTAGATGGAAGGGTCGTCAAGAAGTTCCGATAGAACCGTCCTTACAGGTGGTTCAAAGACTACGGGCTCCCAGTGATAGCCCTCGACGCGTTCGCTCTGAGTCAACTGGTCGGCTTCTGAAGCTGACCAGGTGGGCCAGGGTTTCGGTGAATAGATAGCGTTGTCATCAGATTGAAAGCTTTGCCCGGAGGCCGTGCGGAGGGCTCTGGCAGCTCGTCTCCAGGCCGCCTCTTCTCCGCGTCTGCGGGCCTCCCGGAGGACACGGGCGCTGGCCACGACCCAGCTCTCCACATAACGCACACGCCATTCCACGCCCGGAGTCGCGGGCGCAGTCAGATGCAGCTCAAGACCGTCAGTGCTGTCGAAGCGCATGTCGAGACCGGCCCACCCACTGAGTGCCAAGGGTGAGCGGGTACCCAGCGAGATGCCAACCCGGGTCGCAGTGGCCAGTTGGCTCGGAGTGAGCTGCAGGGCGGCCAGGTCAGTCTCTAGCTGGACGTCTGGACTAGGAGTGACTTTAACAAACAGTTGGACAAAAGATGTAGTTGCGGCCAGACCAGGCGGCAGATTTGACTGTGACGAAGAGGAGGAGGGTGGAGAAATGTACCAGGAGTCCATGAGCTTCGTACCAAGCAAAAGTACGTGGGCAATGCTCGCGGCCGAGACTGTCTGCTGCTTCTTCAGCACGTCAGGGGTGTCGGAAGTGACGGCAGGGTGTACGCTGACTGTTCCATCCACGGAGAGCGAAAAACTGACCTAAAATGCGACGCAAACGTATGTGAGGGTAAGGATAAGCTGCCAACTCAGACCACTTCTATGCGTATCTACTCATTTACTTGCTCCTGTGGAGCTAGTTATATCGGTCGAACGAGTAGGCGCTTATCTAAAAGAATACGGGAACACCTCCCAGCATGGCTAGCCAGAGGCGAGACTAAAAGCATAAAAAGTTCTATCCTCGCACACATGGTTGACACAGGACATCGTGTGGACCCAAGCGAAGCCTTTAAGGTAATTTACAAGGTCCCACCAAACTACCCAAAGTCCTTGGGTCAACGTCTGCTGGCAACAGCAGAAGCAACCGCAATCCGATTGAGGAAACCGGTTTTGTGTGCACAAAAGAATCTCGTGCAAGCCCCCAACTTGGCATGGCCAACGATTACCTAACTGGCTGCACATTTCCACGTTCTAATTGGACCCTGCATGTAAAGAGAGACAAACTATCGATTTTTAAATTTAAACCTCCTTTGTAACTGTTTGGCCTGATGAGAAGTTACTGAAAGCGTTCGCTCGCCAAAATTGTGTTCTGAATTATCTAATGGGAATTTTTGCAACTTTGAAAACGTATGTGTCTTGAATTCAAAAATGTCAAAAAGTGCAAAGTGGGCAGGTTAAAGGTATCCTAGAGGTCAGATGTAAACTCTCGTTTTGCTGTCGTAAATAAAACAAAATAGCATAAGATTTTAAAAAAGCAATACAGGCGGAAGGCAGCCATTGTAAGTCTTCAAAAAACCGTTTTTATTCCTAGAAACAAGTCCGTTTCGGCCAACCAACGGACCGAATAAGGTATCAATAAATGCCACATGTGCACCAATGGACTCACTAGCGTAGACAGAATGGTTGTGCCTTGGTGTTACGCTGAGACATTTTCACTTGTGGGGAAGAAACGAGAGCCCTGCGCTAACTGCTAGGGAGATTAAGGCTAGTGTTAGCGTTAGGGTTACGATTACGGTAGAGTTTTGCTTAGGCTTAGGTTAAGGTTTGGGTTAGGGTAAATGACACTGGAATGTTTAAACCTTCCAGGGATTCTGCACTGCGCCAACTGTAGTACCGGAGTGGGAAAATTTGCATTCACGTATGTGGGCCAAAAGTAAAATGTTCCAGCGTAAAAGCAAGGTTTGATCGATTTGGTAGCTACGCGCAAAGTGACCGTTCGGTCTGCCAGGAAATTCCGTTGTCACGAATAAAAACAAAATAGCAGATGAATGTAGAAAAACAATATAGGCGGAAGGCAACCATTTTGTGCTTCTCAAACACCGTTGTTTGGGAGGCACGCAATGGTCGGAAAAAACCATGACATCCATAAATACCATGTGTAGACTAAGAATGAGCCGATTGGCGTAAAGGAACCGGTTGTACCCTGACCAAAATCTGTGACATTTCCACTTGTTGGCAAGTGACGGGAGCCTTGCGCTAACGCCCAGGGAGATTAGGGCTAGTGTTAGTGTTGGGGTTACGGTAGAATCTTGGTGAGGTTTATAGTTAAAGTTAGGGTTATGGTTGAGGTTTGGGTTAGGGTTATGACACGGGAACATTCATCCTCCCTGGGATTTTGCACTGGGCCAGCTGTATTTCCGTGTGTGGGCATAAAGTAAAAATGTCCCAGGGTAAAATCAAGGTTTAATCGATCTCTTCGCACTAGTCACTTACTGACTTCGTCTATTTTTTTGGGGGATTAGGGATTTCTGCCAAATTAACAATGAAGACAGAATCACTTCAGAATCCAATTTTCTTCCTTACTGGATAAAGCACGACGTTCCAAATGAAAGAGAAAAGTAGAGAGGCCTATTCACCCTAGAGTCAGATGTGTTGCAGGCAGCGAGGCAACTAGGATAATCAGACTTAGGTATAGGCGCTCGGTAACGGTACTCACTCGTCCTGTTCTCTCTCTGGGGCTCACGCTCGAGTCCCGCCAGCAGCCACACAGTGGCTAGTATTATAGGCAGATGAACATAACCGACAAGGCCAGTGAGACTGGAGTGAGCATTTCTGGCTTATTAGCCGTCATCAGCAAGCCACACCCAACCCCAGGTGGTGCAACACTGGAGGATTGGATCCGTGACCTATGGACTAGAAGTCCAACGCTCGTCCCTTTCTACCGAGGCGATAAGAGGCAGCTTGGACACGGCTTGCAATCTAGTGAGAGGTGCTTGCACAATATCAGCTGGACAATTCCTGCTTCTACCAAGCTTCGATGAAAAGTGACATTGACATTAAATTCGAGTCACTCTTACGCCCATATTCAGCCACCCTAACCTCGTTTTACCACACTAAAACATTATCTAAAAGACAAGAGAGTAGTAATGTTGCTACGCAAGTCACCACTACCAACCCCAACCTCCGACTTCGTCGCCAAATTAGAAGGACACACGGTTTGCACATTAGACCAACTGTTGTGACTAGCTCGCTTCGAAGTGAACTTTCCTGAAGTCCCGTAGCCATTGATCTGGACGTCTGGGAACAGTCAATAACAGTTGCTGCATAGATGCCTTCTGGGCCGGTGACGAATAGGAAGCCTGCACGCGTGAACGCTTGCTCTCTGGGCCGCGGAGATTACCTGCAACTATACCGCACTTCGGATCACGCCGTTGTAGGGGAAGGTCGCACTCTCCATAGTCAATCTTCTTCCCTATTATTTTTCGCTCCTCTGTGTACACAATGTACTTTTCCTACTACTCTGGCCTCTACCGACTTCTTCTCTACTATGTAACCATGGTCCGAAGATCGCAGTTGCTAGGGTTTAACTTACTAAATCCCCTGCGATACAACCGATTCAAAATTCATTCGAACATCCACCTGCTGTTGAACTGACTCACCCCTGTCAGAAGAAGAATGTCGGCTTACCTCATTACCAAACATGGGAGGGACTGTGTGAACATGCAGCTGAGGCCCAGTACAGTCGGATGGCTTGACAGCGCGCAGCATTACATGCGGATCGAAGGTGGTTTGAGCAGAAAGTCGAGGCCAGTCAACAATCCCCAAACGCTCAACATCCTCATTTATCTCGTTGGCCTGACGCAGGTGCTTGTTGGCGAGTGTAAAGAGAGGAGAGAGGCCGCAAGCGGTGGGAAGGGGCGCATCCAGCACCGAAGTCATCTCGAGGTTGCTGCCAAGCACGCGGCCAGTCTCCACTTCGAAGTGCGGCAGCATGCGCTCAACGTTGGGATCCAGGCGGCGAAGCCACCAGGCTGGCTGCGTGACTGCAGTTTGCAACAGGGCCAGCGGGTCTTGCCTATCCAGCTCCCAACGATGCAGGTCCAGGAGGTAGGGCTGGTGACCAGAATTCTGCAGACGCCAGTTGGGAGCTCTACGCCAGTCGGGGGCAGTTGCTGTGGCCCCCACGGGGTCGTAAACCTGCCGGGTGGACAGCAGAAAGAGGAATCCGGTGTGCGGGTCGATGAGATTGCCACCGTAGCCTAGCCACACTATTTCGGAATCAGGCGAGGACTGTCCGGGCTGATGAAGGAAGCGTCGGCTACCGGTGCAACTGTACTCAGCCACCCAGAGCATCTGCAGGCAGGAGGGAGAGAAGCAAGTGAACAATACGTTAATAGAAAGAAAAATAGTGCTAAGGACGGCTTGCGTGATCGCCCAGACAAGGTGTAGGAGCCTGCCCCCCCCCCCCCCCAGCGCTACCATGATCACGCATTCTGCCTGCTCCGTCAACGTGGTCAGTCAATCGATTTTTGGCGCATCGCTGATTGCTGGTTCACACTGGACTCGCCTCGCCACTTGTGATGACTGATCTACTAAGCGTGAATTGGCAGTCAAATCAGTCAATCGGTTTTTGCGTACCGCTGATTACTGGTATGCGCCGGATTTGTGGTCAGCGCTGGCAGAAACACACTCCACAATAAGCCAATTCAACAGGTAAGGCGAAACTCATGCGGCCTTTCGCCCCGGTGCGCGGCGGACGCGAGGCTGCAGCGCTCTCTCTCTCGCTCCTCATGGTCGAACTGCACCCCAGGCCGAGTCAACCCTTCTGTTAACTCTTCTCCTAGTGATTCTGTACAGAATACAATCTCCTTCTACCTTGGTTTCCACGACTTCTATCTTCTTCTAAGGAACCGGCCCTGGAAGATCGCATTAGTTAGGGTTTAACCGGCTTAGCCTAAACCCATTTGCGATAAGGGCACGGGAACAGGAAACAAGCACAATGCATGCAGCTTTGCACCAAGTTCCGGGGAGATAAGGGTTAGGATTACGGCGAAGGTTGGGTTTGAGGGCAAAAATGTCTTGTAGGGCCACCTAACTGTGCTACGGAATTGCTGGTCAAACATTTAATTCTCAGAGCGTAAATGAATATTTAATTGTGTCGAAAGTGACCGGAGAATATTAAATTAAAACCACTTATAGTTGTCTTACTGTGTCAAATAGAATCAACTCCATTAACATGATGTATATTGATGGAAATTTGACATTATATTGGCGGAATTTAACAAAAAAGGGAAAGTCGAGCTACTGCAGAATGTAAAAGTAAGTTGTTATTATTATAAGTCAAAGGCAAGTAGAACCTCTAAAGACAGTCCTACCTATTTAAGTTCGCTTGAAGGTTAGGGTTACGGTCCAGAATATGTTAATGGTTAAGGTCTGGGTTAGTATTACCTGTAGGATTTATATCTAAGGTAGGACTTGGCTTAAGGGTCAGGTTATAGTTTAGTTTTGTGTAAGGGAAAACACACGGAGATATTCACACTCCCTGAAGTTTATCACATGGTCACTTATTTTAAGTGGACAGGCTGTTCGTATTCCCATGTTTTCTTCACGTGGCCATACCAGTCATCATCATCTTAAAAAAGATAGTGTTATCGAGACGAACCTTTGTAGAAGCAAAGAGAGCCACCGGAGAGCCATTAGCGTCTGAAAGTACAAGGTAGAGTGCCAACTTCTGTGCGGGCAGAGGATCTGAGGCATTTCCGACGGTCAGAGCTCTCTCCTCTACGGCAAACAGGAATCCCTGCTCCTGATCGTAGGTCAAAAAGTAGGCTCTTCCACGGCCGTGATGGAACACCGCCGTTAGACGGTTTCGATGCTGGGGATCAGCGTAAAAGAACTGCACAAGATCTGTGATGGTAAGGGTGTTGCGCATAACCACCAGGCGATCCTCCGCATCGTACAGATACTGCACACTGAAGTCTGTCAGCATACCGGCATCCCAGAGGAAACAGGGAAAGCCAGAACAGGCGTCGTCAAGTGGCAGCGTCTTCCTACCCGCCTGAGATGTGGTGGTGGTCGGTTTCTTTGACTTCTCCTTGCGATAAACCCACCTTCGAGCCCAGCGCAGGAGGCCCTTACTGTCGTACTCAAAACGATCCAGCACCTGTTCCTCCTGGTCTTTTACCCAACGACGCTCCGTCAAAAGACCGTCCTCGTCAAATTGATACTTCCACTGACCGAGACTGGAAAGTAGGCCACGTGAATCATAGGTGAATTTAGTGGACACTCGTTGGCTTTCGGCTGAGTGACGACCGGCCATAAACTGGGAGTCTGAGACGTAGTAGCGCAGTTCTGCCAGGCGGGCTTCCTCGTTAAAGACGACCTGCAGGTGTTGCAGTCGACTCGAACCCACCTCCTCATTTTCGACACCCTCGATTCGGCCACCGGGACCACGCTGGAATCGAGTGTATCGCGGCACCTCACCCGACCTCTCAATGGTCACGTCTGAGGGATAGAGGAGTTCGTTGTCGTAGCTGTAGGTCATGTTGAACAGTGGTAGCTTACTGATTGGTATCTGAAGATAGACGAACAAAATATAAATGCAAGGCAATTATTAGGCAAAAGCGGGAGAGGGACAGGGTACTGCACTCCCGAAGCCTGAAACTCGTCTGGGCGCTTCAGAAACCAAACATACTTACCTCCTCAAGAAGGATGGCGCGCAGTCTTCCCCGATTGTCCAGACGTCTGTGCAGCCGCAGACCACCGGGAGTCCAGGTGATCGACATAGTCAGAGGCTCGTAGACAATATCAACCTCGAGGGGACTGATTGTATAGCCGGACCAGTCACGGAAAGTGAGTTGGGTGTTGTGACAGACAAGTGGAGTCGCAGTAGTGAAGACGGTGGGTGAAACAGTGGAAGCCCCACTCTTGACCCGGTGATCACCCAGTGGAGGAAGAAGACATGAACGAATACTGGAGGGCTGAAAGGAAGAGTTATGAAGGGCAGGCTATTAGGGGATTGAAGTATATACGACGCCAATCCCAAATGCATGTCATGGAGATCGTACGGCATAAACAACAGGCTTAAATTGACAGCGCCTTTCTACTTTTTCCACTAACGTGAAGGTGAATTCAAGTGCACTGAAGCCAGAAAAACAGAAGGTCCTGTTTTGGTGATGAACTGTACAGGCTCCATTTTTAAAACAACTGCTAATATTTGAAACGGTAAAATCAAGCACGCAGTTTTCACTGAGTGTCGCACGGGGGAAATTAACGGGGCTGGGGAGCAGTGTATGACGTCAACTCTTTCCAGTACTTATCCTTTTTGGAGAAAATGACTGAAAAAGGGCGATTTGTAGCTTGTTTGCTATCGTCAGTCTGCTCCAGGACAAGGGTTTCCTTAAGCATTAAACCAGGGCCTCACAACGCTACGAAAGGGGATATTCAGTCACGTGGACCTAGTGCCCACCAATATGACCTAGTTACAGAACGGAATATGGTCTTTGTAGCCCGATCTGGAGATATCATAGGCTGGAAAGGTCGTCTCAATACCAACTGCTCATAGGAATGTTACCGCCCGAGGGATGTACGTATCGAAATTGCACAGCAAGCGAAAGACACGCAGTCTGCTCCGTAAGTAGGCCGGATAGGCTAATTCTGCCATCATATGATTAATCCCCCTCTTAGTATCAATAAGCAGGTGTATTATCGCGACGTAAATGTGAGCTGAAACACCTTCGAAGAAGATCCCAGAATCGACGTGTTGGGAGGAGTCGCCCCAACTGACTAGCTCGCACGCCACCCTGACGACTCATTCCCATGCCGCACTATCGATCTGCCCACAGGCTATGCGTATGGTGATATCGCGCAAGCTGCCAACAGCATTAGTGCATTCAGATTGCAGTCAGACCTCTAGGAACTCGTATGTTCCTGTTTTGGCCTTTAATACGTTGTAAGAAAACGCTAATTCCCCTTATATTATTCCATCATTGCTGTTGTGTTCTCTCCTGGGGATTCAATCGAGGCCTTGTTGGACGAGTTTTTGACGCATAATACACACAGCTGTGAAGCCTGCCAAAAGTCAGATAAAGTGAAAGGAGAGAGAGAGGTGTAAATCGGTTCATGGTCCGCTGGCACTGCACGCCATTTGCCCTTCTATTCGATTTTTGTGACAGTGGTGGGGTGACCCAGCTCTGTGAGACGTCAGGAGGGCAATACGTCTGTTCCGGTAGCCTTTGCCCTTTCTAGATTGCTACAAGAGCAGTTCATTGATCAGGCAGTAGGAAACAGCCTTATCTTTCGGCTTTGCCTTGCAGCTCGTGGTGGGCTGGACGCTAGAGGAGTCGATCCTAACCTGGAGGTTCAGAACCGACGGGACCGAATGCGAGCCGTTCCACAACCAGACGACTGAAACGGTATTTCCATGTTTGAGTTGACCCAAGTGTGAAAAAATCTAGGCGTTTGGCGGGATTTGAACCCGCGCATCAGAGAAAGCCTTTGCCGCAGGCTAACGCTCTACCGCTAAGCTACAAACGCCCACTTCACGCCATGTGACTACAGCCGACAAGGCGCCGTCCTATGACGCAAGAGTCAAGTTCCCAATGACCGACTGAGCCCACACTTAACAATATCACACCCTCCCAGCCTGAGCTTAGGGCAAGTCTTCAACCTTCGCAGGAACCGAGGCGAAAACAGGAAGCGTAAACAATAGAAGCGAACAATCGGGGGGGGAGGAGGGAGGTGCCACTGAGAAATAACAGCCTGCAGTTATCGAAAAAAAACCGCCTTGGAGACGGCTAGCGGGACTCACCCGAAAGTTTGAATCGTATTCATACTCATGGCTATAAGCCAGCAAGCCACCAAGTTCTGGCCTAACGGAGCTGGTGCCGGCCAAGGACAAAAGGCCGCGCACCGCAGTAGGCAGACGACCCGTGCCGTAGTTGCGATACTGCTCAATGCGGAAATCCACCATGGCATCCGTGAGAATGACAAAGGGTGCATCGAGGGGTGATACAGGAGGGCCGGCGGACCAGTAAATGCGAATGTTGTCATAGACAATGAGGCGTTTGGAGTTGAGGACGTTGATTCGGCGTCCACTGGGCCAGGTGAAACGGGCCAGCGACAAGCCCACACTGGCTGTCGGCAGCATCCGAGTCTCCCAGTCGAAGATGAAGGAGCCCGGAGCGGCGGACCAGGGCGTGAAACTGAAACGTTGCACACCTACACTGGTGAAGCTGGAGAAGGAGCGGTAGATGCCCGAGGGGGTGACTACGTGTGAGAGACCACGTGTGCTCTCATTGGAGGCGTCTGCTGATGCGTGACTGTATAATAGTCGGTAGGTGCCAGCACCACTGACGGACACTTCCGTACGCTGCATAAAAGGAACAAAGCTGGTGTTGGCATAAATCGCGAGCAACATATTGTAAAAAGAAAGGCATGACAAGGGTCCAATATGTAGAGCCATTTGGCAAACCCACACATGGGGTCCCCAGTACTACGGGAGCAGTGATAATAAGGGGCTTTATGGGCGGGAAAAGGATAACAATAAGTAGGAACAAACTAGAGGAAAGACTAGGGAAAAACAATGCATATGCTAATTTCTTTAAATACACTAGCCCAGCTTAAAAACAACACCGACATAGTAAAAATGTCTTGAAACTGTTACATAACCGTAAGTATAAATACCCTTACCATAATCAAAAACCCCATCCTAACATTGCAAATAAATCCATCGCCTACGCTGACCCGAAACATATCCTCAAACGTATTCCTATTTACAACCCTAAACCTAACTCCAAGCCTATCCCAAACTCAAATCCCAACCCTACCTATAACTTCCCCTAACCTTAGAAAAAGCCCCAAAAAGCTCAACTTAACTCTGAATGCAAAGCTAACCTGAGAATCTGATCTAACCATAATCCTAGACCCAACACTAACCCCAACCATAGCCCCGAAACTAAACCTACCACTTCACCCAACCACTCTTATAACCTTAGACCCAATCCTATTCAAAAACCTAATCCAAAACCCCATCCCAATAGCAAAAAGCCTGACCCTCAGCCTAACTCAAATTTAAATCCCTATGCTTCATTTAGTTCCCTAACTGACTGAACATGGCCCGAACTGCGGTACACCCACGAACTCAGACAACATAATTAAACCGTAATCCTATTGCCTAAGTCTTACGCAGAGCTCTGACCATAACCCAGAACTCTAATCATAAATGCAAACCCCTGGCTATAACTCCAAACCCCGGTGCCAAACCCATAAAGAAACTCCAACCTAAACAGCAGCCCCAAAACCATATGAATGGCGGCAAACCCTAATATGGTACACCTAAGCTCCATTGGTGTCGCTCTTAACTCTTAACTTTAATTCTCCAGCACCACCCGCATAGTCGTAATCCTATAACCCCAAAAGCTTAACGGAAACAGCAATTTGAAGGCCGATTGGACTAATTTAAACTCTAAGCATTACATGCCTACCTAAACCACATAAGTAGCCAAGCACACAGTAAAAACACGGCCCTCCACATTTGATCCATTACACAGGAAACCTACCAAGTGGGGAAAGAGTGGATTTTGGTAGTCAAACGCTAGGGTATCTAGAGTGCTACCAAGTTCCACAGTCCGCAAACGCTGAAGGGAGTCATAGCTGAATCGGTAAGTAGAGTGGCCCCAAAATGCCTCTTTGAGGAGTCCATGCCTAGAGGAAAAAAGTGAAGCAAAGTATAGTCTCACAGTAAAGGATGGACAGAATGTACTACAATTAACGCCTACATGTACACACACACATACCGGCTGTAGTGAAGGCGAAGGTCTGTAAGTACTGGGGAGCTGTCATCAAATGAGAAATCTGGCGAGTCCGAAGCCGCTGACGTGTCCAGAAAACCAGAGCGCTCAGTTTTTGCAGGAGTAGTTGTAAAGACTGTGGGCTGCATGTCCGAGTTATAAATTATGCGCAGAAGGAATTTATTCGTAATTGGACTACGGAACACCTCAGTCAAAGATTCACGGTCATATACCACGGACAGAATGGGAAGTCCATTGATCTAAAGAACGAAAAAAGCACATAAAATGCCGAATACAAATTCTAAAGCCTAGGTCGAAAGCGGGGGAGGGGAGCGATTACTCACCGCTAACGTCTTCCGTGTCTGCTGGAAGATGACGTCGGCGGTTGACGCAGATGCGTCCCGTCGACGGGAGGTTGGAACACTCGCCCGAGGGACACGAACGCCCAGACCTAGAGCACTTCGACGTGACCTACCCAGGCGCAGGAAGCTGCCCCGACGTCGACGACCTTGAGGCGCCTCGGTCGTATCATGTTCAACAGGCGGCCGGCGTGGTCCGGAAACTTCGATGCTGGAGGTTACCCTTGAGAGTCGAAAAGTCACGAGGCTTTACTTGACCGTGGACAACCAAAGAGATCATAATGATGATGGCCTTACTATTGGCTTGAAGAAAATATCCATAATCTGCCCATACAATCAAGGAGGCGGCCGCAGCCAGGGACAGGTTACGAATCATACACAGTTAGTCAACTAGCTCAGCAAATGTTAACCGAAATCCTGAAATGTGTTTTCAGCCAGGAAACATTACCCAAGTAATATTGTAAGATTAATAATCGTGCGCAGCCATCCCATGGTATTTCAGATATGTCAGGATGCCGGCTTTTTAATGTACTTCTTTTCGGCTGTCTACGCAAATCACACTTTGTAAAATTGACCACTAAAATAGCACCCATTTTATATTGATTTTCGATGCCCTTATAAATTTAAATATATTTTATAGAGGATATATTCAATAAAATCCTTCCTTGCACCCGTTTTATAGTCGATCACCCCTTCTATAACTTTTATACCAAAGGCTATCATTGGGTTCCAAAACGGTAAATGAATCTGTTACTCTTCTCGACGGCAACATTTTCTTGCATCTCTATACCTCGAACCAGCCTTCTCTAACATAAATAACATTAACATAGGTTTCCTGCACAAGGCCACAAGGCAGAAAAATTAATTAACCCATCTAGCACAGTCAATTGAATGCGTTCTACAGCAATTCAACTATCCTTCCCAAACAGAATATGGAAAAAAAGGTTACTTCTGGCGATAATTTAGCAAGAAAGCACACCCTTTAGCTAGGTTGCACTTGCGTGGACGGTACACACAAGCACGAAACATAAAAGTGGGAGAAGTGAGGTGTATTTTCGAATATATGCGTACTCTAAGCTAGATGGGTTTATTTATCTCGCTCACAAAGCATTCCAACAGTAACAGACGCATACGAACACAAACGCATAACCGGAACTCCATTCCATCAGACGTTTTACGTGAACAATTTGAAAAGTCTTTATAAATCGATGCAAAACCGCACGGCACTCGCTTATTGACTGTTTGTTGAGTGAAATGACCATAATCAGCATTGGCTGTTAGAGTCACAACACCTGGGCGCAGTAACTGAGCAAACATACAGCGCGCTACACACGCGCTGGTCATTCGACTGACGCGAGCTAGAGCTGACTAACTCGGGTCAAATATCGATTAGGGTTGCCATGAGGTCAGAGGAAGGTGGGGCTTTGGGTCCGAGAGGCCGACTTATCCCATTAGTTAAAAACCACCAAAGTCACGAGTTAGATGTTGTATTGAGGAAAGATAAATAATTATATGACGTCATAAATCTTCGTGACTCCTTATCCACATGACCCACGTCACACTGTCAGAGTACGAGTCGGCGAGGGAAATAGCCTCATTATTTCTCCTATCGTTCCAACCCCCCGTCCACATGCTGTGAAGGCGTAATCACGCTGGACGGGGTGTCACGGAAACCCAAACTAGCTTACCCACAAAACTCCCTCTCTCGTATTCGCACTCCCCCCTCCAAATGTCAGAAAAGCATTCTCGGTTTTTTATTCACTTATCACGTTCGGTCGCCCCAGACCGTTTCTCGATTGGACAGATAATCATATTAATATTCGAGGATTGCGAAGGGGTTAAAATAAGTGGTCGAGCAATTATACAGCATCACCGAATTCTGCATATTTTGCCGTCTTTACCTCGTTAAAGTTTAGTTCGAAAAAAACAATGTTTAAATATTTGGGAGGGCACAACCGAACACAGGGACCAACGTGGTATAAAACGCCCCGCCCTCTCTCATATGCCACACACACTCGGTTGGTCCACGTTGAAATCAGAAACTACAGCGCCGCCCCTTCTATGGGACCCAGTTGTCTACCCCACAGGGTTTAACTTCGGTAAGGCAGGCCACCTACACAGAGCACGGGAGCAGGAACCGCCCACAATACACCAAATTACACCAAATGCCGTGGAAAAATTAGATTTAAGATTAAGGTGAGGCTTAGAGTTAGGTTTAAGGTTGGGGGTTACGGTCAGAGTTTTGTGTTAGGGACAGAATTTTGTTTAGGTTTGGATTCATGTTAACTGTAAGATTTAATTTGAGTTGACCCAATTGTGAAAAAACTTGAGGCGTTCGGCGGGATTTGAACCCGCATAGTAGAGAAGGCCTTTACCGGAAGCCAACGCGGCTGTGGCCTAGAGTAAGGTTACAGTCTACTTTGATGTTAAGCTTAAGATAAGGTAATATTAAATTTTATCAAAATTTATTGTGAAGCCACCTATTTTAAGCGGACGGGGCGTTCTATTCCCGCGTCCTGTTTGGGCGGCCATGCAATCCATCCCTACTTTTACCTTGATCGATGTAGCAAAGCAGCAAAGGCTGTGATAAATGAATCAATCCTTTGTGCGAAAAAGAGAGGCGTGGGTGCACAAAGACCAAGAGAAAACTCACGTATTTTCAATAAACTGCTGAAGAGGCTCTGAGGAGTTGGCATCGCTGGTGCTTTTACCGGCGCCAAGAGCAGGTCCGCTGCGGTCACCGCCATTGAGGGCCAACTTGTTGGGCACGACCAGGATCCGAATGCGCCGATTGAGCTGCCAGGACACATGGTCCTCCAGGGAGGGAGCGGTTATCCTATCAAACATCACCTTCTGCACGCCTTCATCGTAGGTGATATGGGTGGCATCTTCAGACGATTGGACGGAGTAGGAGCCAAAGGCTGGGGACCGAAGATCGAAATGCAGATACAATGAGGCAGGTAGAAAGCCCACGCGACGACGACGACGCGTTAAGCGCAATACCAAAACTAAGAGGAACAGTGGCAACAACAACAACAACCATTTACCATTTTTGTAGATGACAGGGGAAGCGGAAGATGAGGCACTCCTTGGCCTTGGCTTCAGACCTTTACTATGTCCGGCCACTTCATTAATACTGGCAACTAGGCCCGATGGTGTTGCGATAATCTCCACCAGTCCGGAATTTGGTGAGTAGACAAAGAGAAAGGGCAAGGCACTTGACGGAGTCCAGAGCTTCGAGAGGAAGCCGCTGGGTGAGGATTCATACCGGTGCACAGCACCAAAGGGGTCAGTTATACGGTAAATTCGTTTGTCCGCAGCAAAGCTCATATTGTATGTGCCACCTGAAGGGACCAGCAGAGAACAGAATGGTAATCCTCACCGGCAGGCCACCGTCAAAACGAAAAAACCTGCGATAACTGCCACTTCAAAAAAATCTCTGCTCAAGGCACAAGTTTGGAGCTTTAATCACCGACAATCTACGAGGCCAATAAACGTTACTCAAGTCCAATTCAAAGGACAGTTTTGTAGCCCTACTTTCCTTCCCAAGCAAAATTGACTCGTGGATACGAACTGTAGAAAAATATATAGGTTTCCTCGCTGGAACCTGGGGAAGTTAACACAGCTGTGGAGGTTACAAAAGCGCGTTTCGTAGCTAAGCCGCCTTACCTTCCAGACGCCATCGGTTTTGGCGTCGGGGAATGGCCTTGATTAATTACGGAAGAGGAAAGCCGAAGCCAATAGGTTTTCCGCTGAGATCCACGAGGACTATCGTTATCTCCAGGCAATCGTGATGAATTGTTCACGAATTGGAGTGTAAAAATGAAGGCTTATGTAGCATTGATCTCGCCCTCCCTCTCTCCCCCTCTCTCATCCGTCCACAATCAGTTAAAGGCCAAGAAGGCCACAGAAAAGCGCGGAAAATAGATTGGCATAGATGACTAAGCATAAGGCAGCGCTAAAATCTAGCGCTCACTACAGAGGGAAGAAGTGGGCAAGGATTGCTTAGACGCCCCTCGCCCCTGACAGAACAGAGGAATAGGAACCGTACGCAATAGTGATGACTTTGCATTAAATTCCACAGAAATTAGGGTCGAGGTTAAAGTTAGGGTTGGAATTAACGTACGGTTGGGTTACAGTTAAGGTTCTCTTTAGAGTTAGGGCACGGTAATATTTACTCGTTCCTGGAATTTAAGGTGAAGAGCAGGGAAAGTGTTTCTGTGCCCACTTTCTGTCGGATGGAGAAGGCCATATAAACAATTCCAGCCAAGATATGTTCCGTTAGGTGGTAATCGTGTTGGTTGAATCTATGGGGATTTAAAGACATGGCGCTTACGACCCGAAGGCATAATTCCCGCCGCATCAACTGTCAGACGTCAAGTAGAGGCATTATCAATTTCGGTTTGATTTCTACAAGTCCTTCAGGCTTGAAAACAAGGCAGCAAGGTCACAGTGGACCTTTTTTGAACCTATTGAACCTAGACTGGGTCCTTCCCCAGAACTCACCAGAATCCAGCGTGAGAAACTGTGGCAGGCCTCTGTTATCGCGGTCGAGTGTCAACAAACCACCTCCCGATCCCCGCCGAAGACTTGCCAACCAACCATTCACGACGGAAGCCTTATAGGCAAAAGTGTAGACGGGATGCTGAGTCAGAGTGTCCACCAAGTACTTCAATTGGCCATGTCGATTGAATAAGTATTCCTCTCGAATGGGGTTCGGAGAGGATATCTTATAGAGGCCATTTGCAGACAGTTCATTCGCGGCAGCGGACGTTCGTTGAGGTTCCGGGTATATGGCAACCACAACATTATGACCGCCGTCAGCGACATAGACGTCGTTGAAGATGCCCACAGCGATAAACGTGATGTTAGAAAAGCGAAAGTCGCGTGCAGGTGTTGAGGACGGCGAGGACGTCAACTGGTCGAATGGCGGACGAGCTGGCATGGGAGCTTGAAGGATACGATGTAGGCCAGACTGTACGCCTGAATTCCACGGGGTGCTGGTTCGGGCGCCTGCAAATAGGTAAAGCCGGTCATCGCTTCGTCGGATCCAGATTACTTCGGATTCAGCCACTAACAGTTCGCCATGCACCGAGAAGGCAATGCTTCGAATCTCGGAGAACTCGAAGTCAACTGCCAACGGTGGAAGAGATGTGGGCTGACCGCCGCGTTGCGATGTAGGACAGCCTGGAAGACGGCCGGCGGCCAGGGAAACCATTCGGCTGGCGAGGTCCAATCGAAAGACCTGCAAATCAGAAGAAGAGAGATGATGGTAATGGTGGGCTGAGTAGCAAACACAACCGCCATTCAGGAGGAGTAAGTCAAAGTAGAGGGGGGGGGAAAGGCTTACGCGTTTTTCGTCGACGTAATACACGGCGTCTTCGATGGGATTATAAGCGAGTGCTGTGGGAGCCACAAGCTGCACCTTTGATGCATGCAATGATCGGCCACAGGACAGCGGACCGGTAGCCTCGCCCATCTGGCCGATAACATGCTCGACGCGACTGCGCGGTTGCATTTGAGAATCCGGGGAAGTTGGGGCACGTCGTAGGGGATGCCGCCATAAGCGTTTGTCATCAAGGAAGAAGAGGTCTTCCTACAACAATAACCGCCATTTGAGAATAAAGTTACACCTCGGAATAATTAACCCCTATGTAGTGAAGAAATCGCAAGATCGAAGCTTACATTAAATGTCACAACCAGGCCCTTTGGATGAGTCAATTGCATGCGAAAGCAGTCGGGAAATGTATCATTGGGTGGGCACTGTTCACCAATAAACATCTGGTGAAAGTCTCGGCGGATCAGACTGATCCACCATATGGCCTTATTCTGCGCATCGGATACAAAAAGACCCGCTCTGCCAGCACCGATTCCACCCCGAGAAAGGGCCTCTCTGTCCTCGACGGTGTTTGGATGCCGAGCGATGAAGTAGTCGGTCAGTGAACCCTCTTCAGAGTCAACACCAGGCACAGCAAAGGGCAGTACGCGCACGCCAGACACAGTCCAGCCAACATTTGGGGGACCACTACCACCAGCATCATCAGACTGCGGATGGTTAAAGGCGGAATCACGTGCGGAGACAGGTGAACTAGAGGAGGAGGAGGAGGAGGAGGAGAAGGAGGAGGGAAGAAATGCATTTTAAGAAGCTCTCAAGGAGTCAATATCTTACATTGAGGGAATGTTGAGAACGTACCTGCTGTCACCGGGGTAGTTAGCGGGTTGAAGGGTGCGCAAAAAGTGCCCATCGCCAACAAGCAGCCTACCCGTTTCATCCGTCGCAAGAGCGGAGAGATGGAAGACCGGATTGCCTAACGCCTTTCCTATACAGGAAGCACACTGGTTTGGGGAGCGTCTAACGTTCGGCTTGCCCAACAGAATATTGACCACCAGACTCTGAGTTGAATCCTCTATCCGGTGTCCGTCTCCCCTGCAAACAGATAAAATTAGGCCTGTAATCAAGGTGTACTCGTTGCATCTAACAGAAAACACGACACCCCCTGGACAGTTTGGGCCCAGATTCCCTGGTATCTTGTATAAGCAAAAATGCGGTAAGGCGTAAGAACAATATGGCCGGCGGAAATTTTATAAGGATGAAATAATACCTTCCAACCTTTTAATCATTCCTCTTCTCCAGTCATTTCAATCTGGTAAAAAATTAAGCACAACACTGAGGCCTGGTAACTCACAGGTAAACAATGTTCTGTGTAGGCGAGTATACGTGACGGGCATCCAGGTTCCAGTTTGCCAAGTCAGGGTTGACGATATCGTGGCCCTTGAGTTGAACTACCTTCTTTTCCCAAAAGACGGTAGGGCAATCAGTGTAGAGATAGCCCGCCGATACTGCAGGATAGGAAAATGAAAGAGCGCGGTCAGAGAATGCGGATTTTAGATAAAGCATAGCAGAGGACCGAGTCCACGGTCAATCTCTATGAGATAAAGGATACAGTCGATGTGGTAAAAAGCTTGGGCAACTATCGTAGGTTTCCCATTGACAGGCAGAATTTAAATAATACATACAAGTAAACTTTAAATCGGCATAAAAAGGTTAATTAGGAATGTCCTACCCTTGACTGGAGTAGTTCCGTAGACAGAACGATTGTAGCCATCGGTCCGGTTCCACAAGAAGGTGTACTGCAGGCCGCGAGAGGGTTCGAATCGCCAGAACTTGCGCAGACCGGCAACGTCGATTAGCAGGTGCACCTCGGCCAGATTTTCCGGCGGGGATCGGTCGGCCGTGAGGAGGCCGATGAGCAGAGGAGACACAGACTTGTGGTCCGCGCGATTTGAAGTGTAGGTGAGATGCAAATTTGAGGGCTAGACGGGGAGGGGAGAATTTGGACAGTCTTTGAGAGCAGAACAGTAATAGTGAGGTACTCATATAGTACACACACAAAGGGAGTGGGGATGAGTCAAAGTCCGTTGCCAGGTAACGGAACAGGTAGGAGGCGGAAGCGACAAAGACCCCCAAAACAGTTACTGTGACAGCCGTCGGCCTCGACAAAAGTTAGCAGAGAAGAGGGCTCAGGGAGGAGCAAACAAAGCGTATGACACGCATAGAAGGCAGGTCAGTAATACCACATACGAAATCAGCGCCTGGCTCTTCACAAATTACAAATGTAACCAGAAGCTCAGACGGAGGATAAGTTCATGAATGGATAAAGGGATAAGCATCCCATGAGCGGCTTCTGATGCAGTTGTAGTACTAAAACAAACACTTACAGTTCGGAATCGTTGGGCTTGTTCAAGCAAATTAACCTGACTCTTTAGGTGTAAGGACGACAGCTTTGGGGTGATTCAAATACTTCGCATAACAGACAACCAAAGACCTTGACAGTTCCTTCAATAGAATAATTGGTAAGAATTTCTTACATGCCCCCCTCTACTGGTTGTACACGGGAAAAGAAACGCCAAAGTAGCACGTAATAGAAGAAAATGCGATCAATAGAACAAGCGTTTTATTTTCCTGACGTTTTGGATTCTGTCGAGAATCCTTAATCATTGGTAATTGTCAGATAGTCTGAATCATGCGCAGATAAAAGGGGGAGTAATAATCGGTAGGTTTAGGATTAGTGTTACAAACAAGAAGACATGGTGCAACTATCGCTTAAGTTGGTCGCCCAACTAAAATAACCCTTGCCCCAGAATTCCGTCTTACGGGACCGGTGGTATTCGTTTAGTTCAGTTTTTAGTTTGTTATTCAGTTTATTAGTTTAACTTTAGTTTGGTTAATTTAGTTTAGTTACTGCAGTTTAGTTTATGGTAGTTATTCAAGTATATTTACCTAACGTTGGTGGCTTTTAACTAAGCTTACAACTAAACTAACCAAAAACTACACTGAAACTAATAAACTACATAATAAACTAAAGAGTAACCCAAACTAAAACTAATAAAACCAAAAACAACCACGGGACTAGGGGTTAGGAGTATCTAAGGTGGGCGACCAGCTTAACTTTTACCGAAGTCACGATCGCTGAAGCATGGCATTTATTGACCTGAAATTTTGCATTCTCGCTCGAACTCATCAATGGCGACAGTTGGTTGGTTGGTAGCCCATGTTGGATCAGGGGTTCCCGCCGGAGTCCAAACTGGGTGCAGTTGGGAGGCAGAGAAAAGCCGCGACCTCGGCCGGCTTGAGCCAAAGGTCCTCGGGGGTGAGTTGGGTGCCTGACCGGGAACTGCAGACGAAGAGGTGACGGCAGTCATGCGGCGAGACTCCGCAGTCGGGACAGCAGTCGCGTATCAAAGGGTCCAGCCGGTGTTGGTACTGGCGAAGGAGCATGCAGTAGCCACTGCGAAGCTGCGCCAGGGTACAACGAGTCACCCGTGGGAGATGACGTTCAGAGGTGGCAATCGGAGGTGGATAGCCACCCAGGAGGACCGGGGAATGGTAGCTGGATATTGCGTCCACAACTGCTATCTGGTGAAGGTGCTGGTAGCCTGTCCTGATGGCGGAGCCATCAACGGGTAGGTCTGAGAGAGACGGCGCGACAGCTGCCTTGTGGAGACCTCAAATAGACGTCCGAACGTTACGGCTAGGCTCGGGAGAGTTGCAACGATGGTGGTTCGGATGGCCAAGTTGTGAACAGGTCCACCAGAACTGCTGGCCGAGGATTTTGTTGTGTGCGGCGACCGGCAGGACAGAAACCTCCGCATGAAGGTGATCGATGGGCGACATTTTACAGCAGCCCGTGATCGTGCGGAGGGCACCATTCTGTGCTGACTGAAGGCGGCGGAGGCTGGAGGAGCTGATTGTGGGAGACCAGATTGATGCCGCATAGGTGAGATGCGGCTTGGCCATTACATTGAATGTGGTCGTAAAGCAACTCTTTCGCGCAGCTCCAAGAAGTGCCCGCGAGAGCCTTGAGGACCTTGGTGCACCTGCTCACTTTGCTTGCAACATCCCTCGCACGAACGTGAAGAGCGGATCTAAACGGATGCCGAGGAGCTTGGGCTTTCGGACCAGCGGTAAAGCCTCACCGTTGACGATGATATCCGGGTGGCGATTGAACTCCTTCGGATCCAGCGTGAAAGCAGTGACGGACGACTTGGCAGCCGAGATCGACATCCCGCGCTGAGTGAGGTAGTCCACAATGTTAGGCATGAATTTCGAGAAGACCAGTGCAGCCTGATCAATGTTACGGTGCTGGCAGAAGAAGGTGACATCATCTGCGTATGATACCACTTTGGAGGGTGCCGGAGGGAGTGGGAGTTCCCGCATGTAAATGTTGAACAGAGGCGGGCTGAGCACAGAGCCTTGAGGAACACTGCAGGTCAGCTTACGGGGCTTGGAGAGAGTGCCGCGGATAAGGGTGATAAGGGCGTAGGGGTGCAGCATTGGTCAGACGTAGTTATCGTGCGGCCACGTGCCTAATCTAATTAGCAGATCCGGCATTCATTGCTGGTGATCATAAATGACGCGATTATTGCTCTTTAGTTCGCATCTGAGTCGTTAAGTGTCGAAAAGTCATCACAGTTCCCGATTCTCGGTGTGATGATCACTCGGAAATTCGGCTTGCTTTCACTGATTGTTCAATAATTACTACTAATTAACAATTATTTACAAACGTACCGCTTGATGAAACAATAGACATCTTATGTACTCATTTGCCTGAATGTCGATCCTCACCAGCTATAATACGCTAAATCCCCATACTAGGCCCTAAAATCCTCCAGTACAGACAGTTCTACTGATAGGCTGATGGATTAACTATGGGAAGTTCCCACGATTTAATGCCTGTCAAAATTCTTAGGGTTCAGGTAAGAGAAAAAACCCCATTCAAATTCTACCATACAACTATACTTCGACGACGAAGAGATCGACGATGTACTAATTACTACTATGAGTGAAGTAAATCGAGCTGAACCTGAGAAAAACAAGCCAGAAATTATTACCCCAGCCTTGGTTTGCCTCTGACGACAACAGTAAGTGATGAGTGAATGTGTACCGCTAGTTGACCACTCGCGAGGGTTTTGAGTGATAACTACAAGACAAAACGGAGGCCATCAGTAAACCGCCAACTATGGTCTTCGTTTCACCGCTCGAACAAATCAACAGCACTCATTTTCATCTAGAAGGTGCCTCATACAAAACGAGTTGATCCGACCCGCAGACGGGCTGACCTGCAGCCACCCAAAAGACGGACCGCTGCCTCCAGACAGCCGTTGACATTCATCTTCCGCCTAACCATACTACTCCCCCAGCCCCCGTGTGGGTAATGCAATACACCCAAATATGAAAACAGCTGGCACCAAAGAAACTCTCCAGTAATAGCAACCCGGGTTCTGTACAAAATAAGTCTGGAGTTTTAGGATCTCCCGCCTAACCACCACTTGGCCGGGTGACTACGAGGACTAGGACACACCCACTAGTTTAGCCGCTGCTGGCATTTCACGCGCCTAGGTCAGACGAGTGCATGAGGAGATGGTTATGGCTCACCAACGCAGGCAATTTCTCTGTAGTCAAAGGTCGGAGGAAAATGTCGGCGCATAGACATGTCTCAGATGAGGAGAAGCAAAGGTGATGGCCGGGACATGCTGACAGTATTTGCGCAGCCTCACGCGTGGCGATCTTGAGGCAGTACACGGGTCATCCTTCCTAATTTTCTTCCGTGTTGAAACATTGCATGTCTCGCCAGCTCCGTGTTCACAGCGGAGTTTATGTGAAGCACAATTCGCCAGCATGTTATGGTCAGGACACCTGTGCAGAAACCGGATTTGCGCATAGTTTGTGGCCTCGCAAAGGGCAAAGGGTTCCATCGTCGGGCCGATCGGAGCGCATCGCACCCAAATAAGTTGCCAATACAAGAGAAGCAGATGTTATTGTTGTTTCTTCCCAATTACTTCCTGGGACTCGCATTTTCGCTGGAAATGTCTAAGGCGACACCGCTCGCGAAACCTCCCGTAAACTCTGCAGACATGCATTAAAGTGGAAAAACATGTCCAAATGAGGTTGCTAGGACGAATACTGACTTTCAACGGAGCATCTTCACAAGCAATGTATCAAAGTAGATCTAGACGAAATCCCGACTCACGTTGTCTTTTTTCTCCATTAATCATCAAATGCTTGCAATAACTACATTTTCTATACTCCTTTCTAGCAACTCGCGTCCATTAAAAATTCTGCACTAACGTGAAAATTTACGTAATTGATGTTTGTAAATACAGTAGTTGCCGGTTATTAAGCCCACGGCTAATAAGCCCAGCCGCGTATAAAGCCCAAGTCAGCTAGGGCCGGAATTTTAAACAGCAAAATCCGCCGGCTAATAAGCCCAGTCGCTGGCTACAAAGCCCAGTTTGCCAACAGGATAAAGTGAAATTCTCATCTCTCTGCATGCGCAACTGGTTACGTGTCGCAAATATTTTATTGCTTTGTTATAACGTAAAATACAGACAAACAGCATTCTTTTCTTGTACATAACCAAGCTCTACACATAATACAGTACGTATGTAATGTATAGTGCCTATCCTGCGTTTGCTAATCAAGAACTAGGACTCTCCGCTTAATGCATCCACCGCTCACTTAGCCCAATTTGGTCTGGACCCGAGGTGGGCTTAATAGCCGGCGACTACTGAATCGCCTCCCCCTCCCATTAAGTATCCATTCTCTGCAAACTCATGTCTCCGTGCCTGGAGTCGTTGGCTCTCTTTATGCTTAACACAACTGGTTAATAACACCGTTATTTTTTGCATTACAGTCAGCAGCTTGGGTAAGTTGCCTGCGCCGTTTACACAGTCGAGAAAAAAGGTAACCCTATAAGCAAACTGCTTCGTGTTATTCCATTTCGGAGAATTGATACGGACAAGGCCACCTGCTGAAATCCCAGCCATTGGCTCCATCCAACTCCTCCCCCCATGTGATGGGAGCAAATGCTGGAATAACAACAGATGGTCCAGTCCATACACCCGAGAATATGCGTAACATGTCGTTTGGAAATAATAAGCATAACAGAAAACACAGATTGCAAAGCACACTTTAAAAAATGAAATTATATGGCCTTGTGAGCTGAACCTTTTAATCAAAGTAGCAATTGGAGTGAAATTAATATGCATCCTTGAGAGGAAATATAAGTTCGCTTACAAAAGCATACAAAACACGCACGATTAAAGTGCATAGTTGCCTCTTCCGAGCTGTGCATGATACTGAATCTTAATTGACCGCGGATTATGGTATGGCCATTTCGGGATCATAAACCGTCAACAGCCAGTCATAGCCAAACCCGTGTAGTGCACCACCTGAGACTCGAATCAACGAGCTTTTACTTATAAACTTAACATTCTAACCTTTGAGCCAAGAGCTCGTTGTCATATTGGTTTGGATCAGGAATATTGATATTCGTTGACGAAAACTCACCGATCGCTAACAGACCTCACTCGGCCCGTTCTAACTTGGGACTCTAAGCACTTGGGATTAAGTATAACTGGCTGATGATGGCTAATGAGTCAGAAATGGCCATGCTAGTCTCCTTCGCCTTCGGCGGTAATGTTCACTTGCCTACACTACTAGCCGCTGTGCGGCGACCGGGCGGACTCGAGAGTGAGGAGCCCCGAGGCAGAGCGAGACGAGTGACTTCCCTTAGCGACCCGTTGACGTTCATCAGCAAATGGTAGGTTATGTGTCGGACAGTAAACTAACCTCCAGCGCGATGCGATGCATGAGTACGCCTTGATCCACACAAACAGATTCGGTTGCATCGAGGCAGACGCGGAAGTCATCAGTCGACTCTGGAGTCATGAGCGATGGTCCGCCAACCAGACTGATGTCATGCACATCGTCTGCGCAGGTCCCCTTAGAAAGCGAAGGTGTCCCCGGTGTGGCGATAACGGGCGAGGCAGATCCGTGTGAGACGGAGGAGGAACCGGGATGAATACCCGCGATCCAGAGATCAGCAAACACGGGTGAAGCAGGCAAGGCTCCGCCCACACCCACCACTGCACCCTGGAAGCGTGGTGTTGGCATCCGATGAGCGGAGTCAAACAGTCTATCCATCAGGTAGAAGTCACCCAAGTTGACAATCTGATTGACGGGCACGTACAAGTCCAGCTGGGCTGTAAACCGGCTTGTTGGGTGACGCACAAATTCCAGATGAACGAGGTACCCACCTTCGACAACGAGCTCAAACCTGGGTGTAAGTGTGAAGACAGAAAGTGCAATAACGCAAGAGGTTATGTGAATTTTAAGAAACAGTTGAGGTCCTCACAAGTGACGAACACCACCAGCGTCTGGTGAGGGCACAACAGGGTGTTGTGTGTGTGTGAGTGAGTGAGGTCGACCTCGGCGCGTTTCTCCCCTCACTATAATAAATCTGAATGCGTCTGAATCTATCACGGTGCGCTAAAAGCCGTGGCTTGGAGGGTCTGCCAACTGAAGGGAAAACTCGGACCTCCTACGTAGCCGCTCCTTCTGTACGCGTGTGTCTGTGTGTGCGTACGGGAGGAGAGGGAGGACTGAGAGTCAGGCTGCAATGGCTCCCTCTTAATGTGGCCTTTATGGCGCTCCCGCGCAGTCGGGAGCATACCTAGCGAGATGGCTGTGTCAAGTGTGCGCGTGCTGAGTGTTTATCGCGCCAGCCATCTACACCCTCCCTCATCCCCGGTCTTATTGACATTGTCTTTACACCGGATACGGAGGTGGGAGTGGCGAGCGAGTGGGTAGATTCTGTGCGTGTCTGCCTAAACTCCTGTTTTCCCTCGCGCCAGTTCTCTGGGTTGCTCCTGCTTGCTGTCGCTTACGTATTGCTTGCCCAGCTCGCCTTTGTGTCAGTTGCGGCTTGCTTCAGCGTTTGCTGCGGCTTGTTGGAGCGCGTGGTGCCCGTCGTCGAAATCGACGGGGGAACTGTCGTGTGTGTGTGTGTGTGTATGTGTGAATTTCACTATGGTTTTGGAGATGCGCCAAGCTCACACTGAGGGTTTAACCACTCTCCCTCCACCAGCACGGCGAACACTAGCAGCAGCATCACCGCCGCAACCGACTCAGCAGCTCTTTATACATACTGAGCATACTGTCACTGCACATGAACACTAAGTTTCGGTCTGAACGGTCGTTTGCGAATACATCGTGCAGACTGGTGAACTGCTGCCAGCAGCAGCAACCCACACCCGTCGATTTCGGCTCAACTGCCCACACTGCCTACGCATATTCAATTATTGCATGGGTCTACTCAGCCAGATACTCATCCACTGAAAGGTGTGGTAAAAAACCGCCATTCAAACCATATCAGCACAATTACCACACATGAACCGTGTTACATCATACACAGAAGACACGGAATCGGCACCTCGTAAGCAAGAGACAGAAACGCGCCCTTTGGCTTCCTCTCCACGTGACCCTTATTGCACTAACGCACGTGAGGTCAGAGCAACTACCCCCCCCCCCCCCGGCAGTGTGAAAACTTGGCGTGCTGTGCGGGAGCCAGGTTGTTTGCGGCACGCGTAGACGAGTTGCTTAGCTCTGTCAGCCGCCTTGCCCGATTTAAGCACCAGTTGGTAGACCGGTTCAGACAATCGACTGGTGTGGGGAGGGAGGAATGAGAGAAGGAGAGAGGTCGCCTTCAGCGCATATTCCTCCCTAATAAACAATCTGAAGTGCTTGAATCTACCATGGTGTGCTAAAAGCTCTGGCCTGGAAGGCTACCAAATGAATGGGATAACTCAGTCTCCCAGAGCCAGGTTGTAATGACCCTTTTTACGGGAGCTCCCATGGCAATTCCGTCCAGACGGGATCTGTACCGCCCATCTTGTCCACTGTGCGTGAACCAGGCGCGAGTAGCACGCTAAAAAGGACTGTTTAACTCTGTCAGCCATTGCACCCGACTCAGCCCCCTCCGGTCTTCTTGACTCGGCCTTGACACCAAGCCTAGGCGAGTGGAGGTGGAAGACTGAATACGGCAGATACAACACAAGCCTATTATTACCTTAAGCTAAAGTAACACGCAAGTCACTGTCCCTGTGCCCCCCTCTCCGTCTGGTGTGAGGCACGCGATACAAATGGCTATTAATCGACGGTCGAACTACCACGGTAATGAGCCCTCCGTCTATTTTCCCCTACCTGTCTTCTGCTACTGGGAAAGCCGGGCAAAGCAAGATGGATAGGGGAACAGCGGCTGGCATAGCTCAATCCAGGCTCCCGCTGGTCACGTAAATGCTACTCTCTGCATGCACACAGACAAGACTAAATTTGGTCTCGCACCACTCAATGAAGAGTTGTCACGAAGGTTGCAGTAAGAAGGAGCCAGTTCGTAGAGCGATAATTGTCACATCGGTTGGCCACATTGAAAACCACGAATTTTGACATGATATTATGATAGATGTAGATAGAATAGAATTTATCTGTCCGAGCAAGAGGCCATTGGCGAATAAAGGAAGCAGCGGTAGTAAAAGTTGTAGCCTTTATGAGAGCTCATAAGCAATCGGTGGTCGTGGTCTGGTTATACATTCGACAGGGCGCGAGTGGAAGGGGAGCCAGGCAACGACAGGAAGAACATATAACAAATCCATTTCACACTGTACGCTACCCGGACTGAGCCCTAGGTGATGCGCTTGACAAGCGGACGTTCAAGGTCACTAGCGCGTGGCCAGAGCGCCTCAGCGGCGATTGGCTACCCCCTGCCAGCCTATCACGTTTGCCGTGGCACCCAACGCTTGCCGCTCACGCTGTCTCTTCCGAACCCAGTAACTTCCTGTTGCAACCAGCTCTCTGGGTTGCGTACTTGCCATAGCAAAATAATGAAAAAATAAAAGAAAAGAAAGATACCTTCCGTTTTTGTCAGTGAGGGTGGAGCCCACCACGAGGTTCAGCCGATCGAAGATTCTGCAACCCCAGAAGGGAGTGCCATCCCACTGACGGACCACACCACGAACGACCGAGACACGTCTGAGGGAAAACATAATTTAATAATTGACTTGCGGACGGGAAAAGGCACGAGGGACTGGGAGAGTAGACAGTCAATGAAGATGTTGTCTTACCGTGGATTAGCTTTGTCAGTTGTGACGTCTCGAAGCATGAGAAATTCCAGCTGTTCATAAAAACTGCTCCCAGGCGGAGCGACTTTGGTGCTTAAAATGAGACCACTAAGGTCATTACTGTGGGCACAACTTTCGCGAGCGTCTTCGACAGCTTGCTGATTCCCCCGGACCCGAGTCAACTTTTCGCAATGCGGAGTGCCGCAGCAGTCTGGATCCAAACAATCTATGAGTCCATCTGCAAAATGGTGATAGAAAAACGGGTGTTTGCCTCAACAGCGACAACAACGTCATGCTACTGTCATAATCGCTGCCTACATCATCACCAGCTACATCAGCAGCAAGTTAAAAAGTGGGTTTTGTCAGTCAGCTATAGCTTCAAATAGCCCTCACATGAAAAGTGTTTGAGGATAACAACAAAGGGCGAAGACTAGTACACTCGATTTAATGACAACAAGAGAAAAGGAATTGATAAGAGGCTTTTATCACTCACCTATCCACAATGAAAATATTTTTTTGAGAAAAATCAATAAATGCAGTAAAAATTGCTACTCGCCTGAGATGCAGGATTCATTCTCGAAGCCACTATATGACACCACAGCTGATTGGGCTGCAGAATTTAGTAGGCACAGTCATTGTGCCGCCTCAAACTTTCAAAAAAGGCAAATTCTGCATTAATCGCAGGCGGTCGCACTGACCGCGATACTTGTTTCCTCGCCCGAACCAGTCGAGTCCTCGAACGCAGCGACCTTGTAGCGGGTCGTGCTTGGCTGACTAGCTCGCGTCGAAGTGCACTTTCTCAAAAGCTTACCCATGTGGTTTCTCGAGGTCTCGATCAGGCAATCATAGTTCCCGCGCACTATGAGGCGACGAATGGGGAGCTTGCACGCGTGCCCGACGCAAGTTGCCTCTCTGCCCAAAATCTCCAGGCCGACCTAGCCAATGATAACTCGCCCTCCATCTGTCTTCTGGCTCGACTACTTTTAGACCTCACTTAGGATCCGGTCGATCTCCTGAGCGTACGGGCTCTCCCGAGTCAATCTACTCTCATCTACTCTCCTCTCCGTTGTGTACATAATACATTCTTCCTACTACTCTGGCCTTTGACGACTTCTCTCCTGCAATAGATAGCCATGGTCTGAAGATCGCAGTTGCACGGTTAGACCCACTTAACCCCCTGCGATAACCTTATTCTCAGTGTCGGTGAGTGATCGGATAATTTTTCAGACATTGAGCCCCAAGTAACGGCACTGGCAGCAGCGACCCGTACACGCGACCGAGCACTCTTCTCGGGCAGCCTAAGGGCTGAGAAGAGGGACTTGCCAGTAATAAGCTCTGAGTTTTCATCTACCACATCTTATAGTATTATATGACCCGCTAAAAGTCGTGACTTGAAAGGGACAGTGTCACCCACCACTATTCGGCCTGACAGTGAGTTTGTCATTTGAGGGGCATGCATTTTGGAAGAACGGCGAATTAAGTAGGCGTCACGAAAGTTTACACACAATTCGCCATCGCGTTCTCAGAACACTATTTATTTTCACTGTTTGTGACGGACACAATTGGCCCACTTTCACATAGCCCTGTCACCCATGCGTAAACCCAACAACGTTCCCAAACTTTACTGCACGAAAGACCTTGAAAGAAAGCCTTACCTTGATCGTCATCGCGTCCATCATTGCAAGATATTTCAATAGGGACCTGGCAAGCGGAGCCCTTGCGATTGGATAGGCAGTGGCAGTAGTACTGCCCCTCAGAATTCCTTACGCACTGGCCCTGTCCACTGCAATCAAGCGGACAACCATCTAGAGAAAGAAGGTGAAACATGGAAAACAAATTGAATGAGCTGCGAACCTAACAAGATAAGGAGTAGCCCTACCGTTGATGTTCTACTGTAACGGGCTTCCTACTCAACTAGGTACTGGTCAAAAATCAGAATCAGACCTAAGATATGTCACCTGTATTGCAAAAATTAACTCCAAATTAAATAACAACAAGTAAAAAATAAATAGTTCTTTACTATGGTATAAGATTGCTACGGAGTAATCTTCATCACCTTTCAAAATACACTAGTAAGGTTCATCCGAGTGCACCGAAGTAAATGCGGTGGAACTCCCCGATTTTTCTTCAAAATTTGAATTTTGTTGTCCAAACGAGTACTCTCAATTTGCTAGGTATGCGCATCTATCTTTGGATCTATCCAATATCCCTGGCGATTGACAGTTTTGCGATGGTTGATGAACGTTCACCGACCGCTAAAGGAACTCACTTGTCCCGCTCTGCCTTGTCTTCGGCCTCATTTCTGTGGCCCTGACGGCAGCCATAGCAGCTAGTAGTACCCAGCCTGATTAATTCACCAATAAGTCACGTATTCGTCGGAACTTATTGCTGAACCTGCTTCTGCTTTACGTGAACTTAGAGGGATCAAAGGCGCTGCATCTCACTTGCGTAGGTATGAGTATTCGGAATGTTCGAGGATATGCCAGGCCCAGGTAAATGAAAAGAAGAAGTTAAGATGTTCTCTGGGACCAGGGGGTTTATTTGTCCGACGTTTCGAACCCTCCCGCGAGCTCATTGTCAAGGAATGAAAAAAAATGTACAGCTCACACTGTATGTAACTCGGTTCTGCCGTTCAGTCAGACGACCGAACTTCACGCCTGCTGCAGGCAGCATGGCATTCACGTGCGGACTCAATAAACAGGCATATCGAGCTTCCTGATGCCTACCTCGCGTTGCGCGAGCAGATCAAGGGCAGAGGTCACTCCCGGCAGAACCGAGTTAAACAAACTGTGAGCTGTACATCTTTCATTCTTTGACAATGAGCTCGCGGGAGGGGCCGAAACATCAGACAAATAAACTCCTGGTCCGAGAGAACGTCTTCCCTTCTTCTACGTATAAGTATCTAACATCGACACCTCAACACAATCCAATGATCCATGGACCATCGTGGTTCCGATAATTCTGTGCTGGATTGCCATCGTTTTCTTCGGCGGGTGTATTTCCACCTAAAAGACGGTCCAAGGCCGCACTTATGATGCCCTGCAAAGCTTGCCGGTAGTACGTGGACCATTCAACCACAGTATTTGGGGATCAACCAGTAAACGCTGCTACTTCTTCGAGTGGTATTCTGTTGCTCCAGAAATCAATAAAGTCTAAAATTTCAAAGAGCTTCAAATTATGGTAGATTTTTTTTGTTCGAATCAAAAAAATGGAAGAATTCGTCCCCCTTTCTTACTCATCGAACATACTGGAAACACTTTCTTCTACACCTCCATACCGGCACATTCAGTCCAGAGACCCACTTGTGCATGAAAATTATCAGCTACTATCGCCCTTGCCGTAAGGTTCCTCCTCTAATGACAGACCATGTTGAATGAGATATCGTGATGCCACCCCTTCATTACGCATCACTTTAGTATCAAACTCTCGTAAGTACATTTTGAAGGGGTCTATTGAAGTAGAAATTTTAAAAAATAAAGGTAAGAGTCACGCTCTAGTGACACCGGATAATCTCATATTCCACTCATATGTCAACACTTCTTTTACGTGAACATTATCGGTCCATCGCATTGGCAGCAGGATTCCTTCTCTACTAGTAGAAAATGCTGCATGAGATATCGTAACACCTTGGACCGCTTCTTAACAACATTTTAAGGGGGAATACTGAAGTAGGAACAACAAAAAATGCAGGTAGGAATCACGCTACAGTAGTACTCAAACAAAACGGCATACATATTTCTAGTTAACGGGGTAGTTTAATCGCACACTTACACAGATTACAATTGAGACCGTTCCAGCCGCGATTACAGACGCACACATCGTCCACACATTGGCCGTTTTGAAGGCATGCCGAGCCGCAGGTCGGGATATCACAGTAGACGCCGCGCCAACCGTCATTGCAAAGGCAGACAGCGGGGGCGACCGACATGAGGGAGGACGGAAATCCAACCAATGGCGACTGGCTGCGTTCGATGCAAACTCCGTGTACGCAGAGGCTTGTGCAGGAAGCGTCTAAAGTATCAAAAAATCTTATTGCTGAATTGGCAAAAGTAATAATTACAGCTGCATGCATGTTTGCGTGCAGATATTTTAGCCGGCTATTCTTCTGACCACCAAATCAGTAATGGTGTTCATTTTCTTGTCAGACATTAAGATCGAAAATGGAAAAGTCCCATTTTAAAATATCGTATTTGTCCTTAATAGCAGTCCACCTGTTTGCCACAAAGTGCTCCATAACATGCAAGCGGTTTCAACCTCGGGGGAGGACGGGGAGGCGAAACGGGGCGAGTGTGCTAATAAAAGCAGAGAATTAGGGGTATTTTCAGTCAGGTGATATGATAACCTCCAGAAAAGACGACAATCTAATGGAGACTAAGAATATATAATAATAATAATAATAAATTGTATATTTAAGGCCCAGGGGCTCTTTCATTATAGGCTACCAGTTGAGCTGTTAACTTGCAATGGAAGATAAGATAGAGATGGTATTTGCATGCACAGTCAAGTCAAAAAGTATCCCCTTTAGCCAAAGGCCTCCAAAGAACTACCGTGTTGTTAAGAATGCTTTGCAAGGCTGGCAGACTCCTACAGCAAGTGATGGCATAGACGTAGGCCATTAATTTGGAGTTAAATCCGTTCTCACAATGATAAAAAAGGTGTAAGTTAATGGAGGAACTTGTTAGTAGCTACACACTGCTGTCACATGTCCCACTAAGGTAAAGAAATGACGGAAAGTATGTCCGGTTAGGCTGTGACTTCCTCCTCTACCACTAGATAATGGAAAAAAATCGCACGCGACCCTGAAGCTGGTGCCGACGGCCAGATACCCTGTAGTAGTTTACCCCAAAGAGGGTCATCCTCCTCCGAAGCCTTCGCGACCTATTTAACGGATGATATTGGATGCCTTAGAGGTTCATTTTGCGGTCTACTCGGAGGTATATGAAGAGTCCCTTGTGGTCTGGTCGTTAACAGAGCGCAGTCTAGAGGCAGATACGCACACATTTAGTTGAAAACTCCCCACATGTGTATGTTAATTGCATTGCGGCATCACTAGCCACATTGCCATCGGACTCGCAAAACCATTTGCCAAGTTCAATTATCCATACGAGTGAGCTAAATGATTCAAAATTCTCACGATACGTGCATGAATTTTCTTCAGCCGAGAAAGGTTACACGCTAGCATGTACCGAACTGAGTCCATTGAAGGATCGCGTAAACTCGGAAGGTAAACTGATCTGAATCGCGGACAGACTACAGGCAGGAGGAGGAGTGAAGCGTGAAACAAAAAACTGCCCGGGACAAATGGTTGACAGGAAAAACGTGTCCTAGCGCGTAGTCACGCTCACACCATATGAGAAAATATCAATGAAACTGACAAAAAAGGGGCGACGGTGTGCGAAGTTGACTTCAGCTGTCACTTTCGAACAAAACATTGGTTGTTGGCAGTGTCAATTACTCTGAAGGGAGTGAATGAAAATAGTGGGGTTTTCGAAGCACCGGTTCGTGGGAAATACTGCTCGACAGACACCACAGATGCAGACCATTTACCGAGGCATATTTGGTATGGAGAGTGTTATTTAGCCACTGAATGCAAAGCTACAGTGGAGAGGATATATAGTACGCCCTCCAGGGTTGGATTTCAACACTTGACTAAGGAAACGGTTTCATCATCAGTGAGGCTTGGCGAACCAAGAAACCGTCAGAATAATTGGGTTTTACCATACGGGTAATCGTAAAGTTGCTACACAGTCAGGGATTGAAAAGAATAGCGGAGCCACTGATTTTGCTCACGTGACGATTTGAGTGGAACCCCGTGAGGCGACAGCGAATACTTCTGCAAGCCTACTTAGCCAGCAACGAATATTAAACCTAGCAAACACGATGGATCCAGTTAGGATGGCATGCAGATAGGCATGCAATACAGCCTAATTTGACGCACTTGGACGATGACGGCGGGCATACATAAATTTATTTTCATGGCCAACGTGCTACCGCCCTCTCCCTACTTTAAACTACCCTACCGCCAATGGCCCCGTTTCCCTAGTACATGTCTACCCATCAATTATTTTCGTTAGGGGGTGGGAGAGACGTACAAGCACTCGTTGCCAATTAGTAGAGTTGCATAGTCATTAGTTGCCAAGAGTATGACTTTGTTATTTATAGACCCGTCGAGGGGATTGCGAACGGGCGATCGGCCAAAAGGTAGCGAAATACCAAATTAAACCATTATGGAGGCA
>JAYGXS010000003.1:37707234-37752247 GCA_036362985.1 Ligula intestinalis
GAGTCAAAGGATGCAAGATACTCGAAACAGTCCCCACTCTTACTGCGGCAGAAACTGCTGGGAATGCAAAGTGACCGGCTAACGCGCAGAGCAGAGGACGCCCGAAAACCGCGAGGCTTTAGTTGTGACTAAAAAGCACTCTACAACCCGAAAGCTCAAACTACAGTCCTAGTCTTCAAAACAGACAACAAACTCGAGCTGTCGTCACGATTGCACTGTTTACAGAATGCAGTGGACAACTTCCGGAGCGTGGCCAATCGGCCACCTAAAACTCCAAGGAGTCTATCAACAACCTTCGCCTAATGTAGGGCTAATTCTTACCTCGAACGGCCATCATCCATGCATGAGCCGAACGGATATTCAGCTGAAAATTTTCGTGGGGACTGGCCATCTAGGGACGCAGAAATGAAATCCTTCAGCAATACAGCTCAGTCGAGGTCTCCCTTGCTACCTCATCTCGCTACACCTATGAGTGTTTCCTTAACACGTTTAGACAACGCGTGGGATTGTTCTTAATTTTGCCACGAGAGTAAATGCGCCAACACGGAGAAGAAAAAACCAATACCGCCTGCAGACAAACATTATACGACCTACTTTGCAAAAAGCCACTAGCGCTGTCTGAACTTCGTAGGTGCGAATGCACACGTCTCACCTGTATGCAAAAAGCTGCACAGTCTGGTCAGGTGGGAAACCAGTACGCCGGTGACGTGCGTTCATGTATGCATACGCGCAATGGCAGCCACTGAGCCCTAAAACCTCTGGCAAAGCGGTCGACAGACCACCAGTGTCCGCCTAAACAGCCGCGTAGTAGATGTGCGGGACCAACAGGAGGACTAGATCAGGCGTTATTTGGGATACGCCCTCACCCCCGTGTCTAATGCCGCACATGGGGGCGGGGTTATGGTAGCACGCGTAGGTGCAGGTTCACACTGCCCGATCTTTCCCCTGGTCTTTCTGACACCGGAGACAAGTGAGTAAGGGCTGAGAAAGTACGATAGATGCTGCGCAAACCTACTATAACTTAAAACGAATTCACGCGTCAGTCACCATCCCTGCGCCACCATGCTTTGGGGTACACGATAAGTGTCGTCGAATACGACGGTTGAACAGTAGCCTGGGAGAGGGAGGAAGAGATGTCAATCTTCAAAAGCCTTCTTCGCGGCAAATCAGTGCAAATCTCACCATGATAAACCTCATGCAACACTTGAGCCTATGCTTAAGCGCCAAAAAACAACACCTGAAGAAGTATTTCGGTCCGTTACTGGAACAAGAGACCGTTAGTACTGACATCTTAGTTTGGCCTGTCAGACACCTTTCAATGACTGCTTGTGCGGCCCTACTAGCTAGCAAGGAATGCTTTTACCATTCCTCTAACGAACACAGATGAGAGGTAGACGTATAATACGGGAACAGCGGCATTGGCGGTAGGGCAGTTCAAAGGGCGGTCAAGGGCGGTAAGGCGTTGGCAATGAAAATTAATTCATATATGATCACCGTCATCGTTCAAACCATAACTCTATCTGTAGTGTTCGTTAGCGTTAGCAGGGTCGCAAATTTAGTGCGCGCATGCTGCATGGTCCCCTGAACACTGCCCAACTCTTTCTCCCTCTGCGTTGAATATTCCACAAGGTTACTTGATATAAGCTGTTGATCAGGAGGCGTATTTAAAACCACACTCCTTTCCTGCTATGCGGTTTCGACTCCCGCCGACGCAGCGAGTTTTTTCACAATTGGGTGAACTAAATTAAGCAAATTTGCTAGAACCCCCTACATAATTAAATCAGCCTAGTAGTCATTCTGGTATATTCTAGTTGATTGCTTAGGAGATCCTGCTAGGACAGTCAGCTTGTTGTTCCTTTTTGGCGGATCCCATACGAGCGGTAAAGTTGAGCGGGTAAAATTGATCCAAGTGGGATTAAATTCACGGCGCAAGGCGTGGCGTCGTAGCTCAAGTTGTAGAGCGTTGGCTGCGTAAAGGCCTTCCGTGCTATGCGGGTTCGACTCTCGCCGACGCCGCGAGTTTTTTTCCCACTTGGGGCAACTAAATTAAACAAATCCACCAAAAACCCCCAAATAATTTTTACTTTTATTCAAAAAGCGCCATCTGTTGGCATTACTCTCGTCGTGTCAAATTTCTCGCGCATAAAATCTTTTACTTGGCGTTTTGCTCCGACAAATTACTTTGGTAGCGCAACCTTCCTCTTCTGCCATTAACGCACACTCGGTTAAAATAGAATGTTCCCTCGCCCCGCATACACACTCAGCAAGTCACATGTAATGCTTTCAGAGTTATCGTATACTCTCGAAGTAAAGTGAGTACTTTTACACTTGACAGTAATTAACCTCACCAGATACAATTTACTTTGTCGCCAGAAACTGGGCCATCTTACCACGATAGGTAATTAATTGATCAGAAGTAGAAGATGCGATCGCTGGAACAAGATATTGACCTGCTTAACGTTTTGACTTCTGGCAGAGTTAACCGCAGGCAAATAAACTTCTTGTTCCAGCGATTGGCAGGTGGTTCGGGCTGTTCAGCGACTTCATCGAGCAGCCATAGCGTTCGACTGGAGCCTGTCATTAGACATAAGCCAATGTGTATGATTCTTGGTTGTGCACGTCCGTTTTTGTCCGTCTGCGAAAATTGGGCAGGACTATGACTGACTAGGGAAGTAAAATGTCCTGAATGACTGCTAGCTCGTACTCTTTTGTCGGTCTGCCTCCATAATGGTTTAATTTGGTATTTCGCTACCTTTTGGCCGATCGCCCGTTCGCAATTCCTACGAAAATTCTATAAATAAATAAGTTATACTCTTGGCAACTAATGACTATGCAACTCTACTAATTGGCAACGAGTGCTTGTACGTCTCTTCCCCCCTCCCTCAACCAGCACCACCGAAGGGTAGGCGTGTAATACGGATACGGGGGGCAATGACGGTAGTGCAGTACAAAGGACGGGCGGTGACACTTTTTGGAAATGATAGTTAATTTATATATGCCCATCGTCATCGTTAAAGTTAGCGAGTTCTTTTATAAATGAATTAAACTGTATTACACGTCCGCTATCCATTGTGTTCGTTCGTTAGGAGGCTTGTACAAGCACTTGTTAGCAGACATTGTGCTTAATAGGCAAAATGTGAAGAAAACTCTAACAGTCTACCCTTATGCACGAAGAAAACCGAATTTAGGCCGCTCTTTTCAGCCGTCGTTCCCTGCAAGGAAGCCCTTCGGTTGCTGCTTTTTACTAGAACATGGCTACTGTTTCCTGCTCATGTATCTGATGATGAATCCGCGACGGATGTCGAAACGTCAGGCGAATAAACTTATTGTCCCAGCGATCGAGTCGTCTTCTTCTCAAGTACATGGCTTATTGTGAGAGCCAGGGGCTTAAGGTTCTGTCCATCAAGGCGGGTGTACAGCATTACGCCTTGGCAGTAGATCAAATGATAAATCATCGTCACGGTTCAAGGTGAGGACGAAACGTTACATCACAGAAACTAGCGATTTGCTTGTAAATAGCAGGCAAAGCCAATTAAGTTGTTATCATGCCCAGAAAGACGAGCCTACGCTAGAGAAGATAACTCACAAAGCGAACTGCTCTTTGTAGTAACGCCTTCTCTCGTTAGAGGGAATTAAGTATTTTTGTGGTCGAGTGCATTTTTAAGCACGATAAGCATTGGGCAAAGAATGCTCCTACGACTCCCTAACGGACACAGGGTATGCGAGGGTTTAATACGAGAATGGAGATTAGCGCATGCTATCATGCGAGGTGGTGCCGCGTTGGCACTGAAAATAAATTCATGTACCCACCGTCACTGCTCAAGTGAGCTGCTTTTTCATCCAGTGAATGAGACAGTAGTAGACGCTTTCCTAACCATTACCTTATCCATTGCATTAAGTAGTGTTAGCATTCGTTGCAGAGTAAAAGGGTTCGCACAAGCCTTGGCGGTCAAACATTGTGCTAAGGCCAGGTCCCTAAGCTTTTGTCCATTAAGATGGGTCGTACAGCAGTATGCCTTGACGGCAGATCAAGTGGTAAAACATCGTCATGATTCCAGGGGAGAGTAAACGATAAATCACAGGAATTGGCATTAACCTGTCAGCTTTTCGAAGCTGGATTTTAAGTATGCCTTAAATGGTAGAAATTTAAAGCAACGTTTCCCAGATACAAATTTAAAGATGACAAAAACACCAAAATTTATTGGAACCATTAATTTCGAGAAGGCTCAGCAGTTAATTGATCCAATAAATTTTGCTCTTTTTGCCATCTTTAAATTAAATGGTAGAATCCGTTCCGTATGCATACTGTGAATATGCAAACTGTGGAGGTAACTCTATCACAGTCTAACCTTAGGCATGAAGAAACTCGAAGTTGAGCCGGTCTTTTCAGCCGTAGTTCCGTGCTAGGAAGCCCTTCGGTACGCGGCTTATAGATCTAATAAGTAGATCTAATACAACGCGTTGAGGAAGTTCTATGCAATTTAATCTGAAACAAAGCGAATTTGCAGTGTGTCGTCCTATATATGAGGAAAACTCCATGTGGATAAGTGCATATACACAAAAAAAGCCTGCAATCACGTTTACATAGACAAAGCATCAGACAGCGAATGTTCGTGACAGTTCGAACGTTGCTCTCGACGATGTCCACCACGAGTTTCGGCAAGCTGAAGGCAGATGCGGTGACTGTAGCTGAAAGTAGATTCGCAGGATCTATCCCACTCTCATAACACTCCCACAACCACACCCGATGTCATGACAAAAGTCGAGAAGACCGGAGGTGGGTGAAGGGCGCAGGTGTCTGGTACGACCAAGGCCGTCCCTAAGCGTGCCACCCCGTTCAGAACAGTCAGTTTCGCAAGATAAGCGCGGAGCGACTGCCCGGGTGGCCCTTACGACTACACAGACGAGGGCGTGACAACCACCATACCGCCATCACGCCGCCCGCAAATTTGTTAGGCGCCACCAGCCCGGATTCACTCCTCTGGATTTGGGAGATAAACTACAGGAACATGAGTAGGAGTGCCACGCAATACAGGTGGCTTTGCGGAGATCCGGGTTCGGATAAGGCTTACCGTTACTTTTAGAACACAAAATTAGATACCCGTCCTGGAATTTAGCTCGAAGCCGCCTGTATTACATGGGGGGGGCGTCCTTATTCTCGGACAGACCCACTCAGATGTTTACTCAAGAAGGCGTCGGGCAACCGTATTGGTGGCAGTGGAATTAGGCTTGCGCAACGCCCACCGCTCTCTCTCTCTCCCTCTCCCTCTCTCCCTCTCCCTCTCTCCCTCCCTCTCTCTCTCCTCCCTCATGTACCTGGGAGGGGTGTCAGGCCTGGGTCTAGAAGACCGGAGGCGAAATCAGGTGCATGTGTTTGGCGCGACGTCAGCCTGCGCCTTGGCTTAACGCCACCCCCATCCCCATCCGGGGCATTTATCATGCGCGTACACCCCTCCGTTCCCCCCCCCCACCGCCTATTAACGTTTGTCGTGTCCTTTTCGGACCCCCGTGTTGTTACAGTGCCCTTATCGCGTGGCCCGTGCTGGGGGATCCACTAAAAAAGCCACGTGTATGCGCGCACGCGCACGCAGCAGCCCCCTGTCAAAACCTCGTGGAGCTCAACGGAGCGCGTGGCGTTGTATGCAAGTTGCGTGGGGGGCCGGAAATAGCAACGAAAAAATGAACTCCAGAAAATGACTCGAAGTGGTGTATCACAGAGAACGCTATCAATTTATAGGATGCCTCCGTTGAACAACGACAGTTCGACCGTCGGTTTGGACAATGTCCACCACGAGCTTCAGCAATCTGAAGGCATACGCGGTGACTTAAGGCGAGATTACAGAGAAAGTAGACTCAGGCAGAATCTACCTCACTCCATCACCACTTCCACACCTGTGTCAGATGCACAGACCAAAGTCAATAAGACCGGGGATGGCGGAGGGCGACGAATGCTCATTCGACCATAATAACGAACACAGTCCATAGGCACGCATGTGATACGGGAACGGTGGCAATGGGGTAGGGCGGGTTAAGTGCCGGAAAACGGCGGTAACGTGCTCGCTATAAAAATAAAGTTATATGCCTATCGTCATCGTTCAAGTCAGCTGCTTTTTTTCAGAATTGAATAAGACCGCATTACGGGCCTACCTACACGTCAACCTAGCCCTACCTACATCCCTTGTGTTCACTAAGATTAACCTTCTTTGCAGGGTAAGTGGGGCCAGAGAAGCATTCGTTGCCACCATTCGAATCTCATAGCAACAGATGGACGCATACTACAGGTTGTCCCAAAAAATGTATACACATCTTAAGTAATTATAAACTTGGTTTTTATCATCATTTTATTATTTCAAAAATGCAAAAATATTTGTAAGTATCATTTGATTGTTTTTTTTTCACCGCGTTTGGACTATTGCAACAGTGGCTGAATTAAAACAAGCCTCTAAACATGAATTCACCCAAATACCAAGGGAAATGTGTTATGGCATGTACGATTCTATGGCTTCGCGTTGTCAGCAGTGTCATGATCAAAATGGAAGTCAGCTTGAGAACGTTCAGTGAAAAAGCAATAAAATTATACTTGTAAATATCTTTATATTTATTTTATAATAAAATTACAATGAACACCAATTTTGCAATTGAGTAAAATGTGCATACATTTTTTGGGACACCTTGCATAGCTATACCTTCTCGGATTTTCTAATGCGGACTTGACAGAAAGAAGCAATAACGGCAGCAGTTTTTCATAAACTGCGGACCACAACACCTCGACTCAGTGTGAGATGGTTAGCCGGAAGTGAATGCATAACAAAAGAAGAATTTAAACGAGCTTTCCTAAACATCTCTGTTCTTATTAAAGTAGAAGCTCTATAAGTTCAATTTCCGAAAAGGAAACATTAAACTTGCTAATCGATGGAGATTCATATTTTACGGACCCGGTAGAAGACAGCCGAGTTAGACAGCCTAATGAGAAACAGGGTTTTACCTGGATGACACGTCGTACAGCCTGTTGGTTGATTCTTACCGTGTTTTGCATTCAGATTTCGGGGGGAAAAAAGGATTCCGAGCACTATTTCGAACAGCTGTGCACTTCAACCTGCCTTCGGGGACAATCCAGTTGCGCATTAAAAAAAGTTCCTACATCACGCTTATAAAATCTGGTGGATTTTTTTGTAAAACGTTCACAGGTTAGCCTTTAAATTATGGGTAGATAACAGCGTGTTTTATCTAGACAGATGCTTTCCGCGAAGAGTGAACTGCTAGGTAGGGGAAACATCACAAAGGCATTTTTTTCGTCAGATTACTACTGCTGCAAGCCAGTTGACGGCAGCACCCAGATTAAAAATCGGCTAATGTACAGATGTCCTAGAAGAGAAACTCCTCTAAATGGCCTTAAAGCGGAAAGAGACAGACATTAAGTAAAGCAGTTTCAATTAACTACCAAGGCCTGTTTACGCGAAAAATGAGTCTCTTCATAGCCATTCGGTGAAATTCTGCTAGTAGGGCCTTTAGAAGTCCCTCTAAGGTTATTGCATTGGCTGGAGTACAGTTTTGATAAGCATTGTTTCCCTTCAGAAAACCGTCTTACTTCAAAAGCCCATCCACAAGGTTCATTTTCATTTGTGTAAGCGTCCTAGCACCCATTAAGTCACCAAGTGCATCCGCACCTCTCTTCAAACTCGTCTAACTCTCTTGTCATGAGGCGTGTGAAATTATTGCAGCGTAAATTCCCTCTGATTGATAACAGGAAAGACGTGGACCCAGTGAGCTTCCGTATTAGTGTCTTCATTTTGAGCCAGATTTATTGTCTATCCCTTTTTTATAGGATTGTGGAAAAAATGTTCAGTAATTCAGTAGTCGACAATTCTCGTAGGTTCACCATGATGCCAAAATGAATGTTGGCAACCGTAAGCTTGCCATTTCCTTCATCTCTTAAAATAACTTATAATTAGCACCAAGTGCGTTTTATCCAGTATTTGAATCTGAAGCGGGAAAATTACGGTAGTCTCTCCGTGCGTCTCATAAAGCCCTATTTTGATGGGCATGCATCTACCCTGACATCAATTATTAATTTACCCCTATATGTTCAGCGCAATCCGGCCAATACGCCATGTCAGAAGTCAACTAACGATGGTAGCAAATTCGACTATGAAACAATGCATTTTCCTGAGGATCACTAAACTACGATTACCCAGGTCGATCTCCCTCGTTTTCCTGATTCACTTCGAACTCTGATAGTTATTCTGTAAGGTCTCTTCTCTGACAGTCTTGATTACCTCCAAATAAAAACGCCAACATACCTTCCTTACATAAATATTTTTAGAGATTTGTTTCAATGATTGAACTTTGCTGCACGCCAGAAGTTTACGGGATTGATAGGTACCAGAGATTCCAGCGAGTAACAGCTATGCATGCCAGTGTCTGGGTTCTTCGTTTCCTAAAATGGCAACCAATCGCAACGATTTAACCGTTGATTGGGACGTGTGTGCGTTGGTGGGGAACTTGTTTCAACCTGTCAAAATGTCTTTGTGAGTAAAAGGAACCACAAACAAACGACGAGAGCACACGTAGTTATGAGGTTAGGTTAGGAGGAGCCGCCCTAACCTACTCGCACGCCTGTTGCCCTGATGACTCGTGCCCACGGCGCACTATCGATCAGCCCATAGGCTGTGTATGGTGATATCGCGCACGCTCTCAACCATTCGGATGTCGGAAGGCCAGCCGCAATACTAAGAGCCCAAGGACACTATCGGATTGGTCCAATGGCTGCCCGACCTTGTACAAACTCTTATGTTCCTCCTGGACCTTAAAACGCGTTGTCATAATGCGTCAATACACTTCTATTCATCTATCATTACAGTTCCCTCTTGGGGATTTAATCGAGGCGTTGTTGGACGAGCGTCCATCAGGCTTGTCGAAATTTAATCATACCAGAGTTGGCTCGTCCGTCGGACTGAGTGTGAATCACCAGCCGGGAGAGCAGCCGCGATTTTCCAGTGAACAGATATACAGTGTCAGAAATTTGTGCTGCAGTTACCAAAATCCACTTCCTCAGATGGGCAAACACGGGCACACATGCTTTATTTACAAACACCACCGTATAAAAAGGCATGGACTGACAAGATTCCTGAAATTCTCTTCTGTACCGTCGATTGCAATATATAACGTTCACGATCTGCAAGACAGAGAACGCTTTCTCGTGGGGAGGGACTAGGCAACTTCCTGAGAATGACTCTCACTAGCGAGTGGATGTTTAAGTCGACGTTCCATAGAATACAATCGGACCCCTGTGATCGGGAATCACAAGCTCAAACTTAGAGGTCATACATGCTTCACTTTCAAATGGCCGCACGCCATCCGATAAGCGTCTCCAAGTAAATAGACTCAGTCCTGTGAAAGAGTCAGTAAAAAGACACTAGATCCCTAACCTCGCTTCTCAACATACGACAGCAACGTCTTCTTTGCAGCCAAATTATACGGGCTCATGTACTAATCTTTTTAGAATGCAAACACTGCCGAACCGCAGAGACAAAGCCATACCCAGGGGAGGAAATTACTCAGGGACTGACTGTAAACGCTAACTTTGGCATAAAAGTTTTGCAAAGTAATCAGCAGTTTTGCGGACACAAGGGAGTAATATTATTTTGCGGGCATTCAGGCCTGGTTAACTGATGGAATGACGCAAGCCAGATAAAAATCAACCTGAGACAGCAGTTGTCAGCCGCGGGAAGCGAAAACTAGGAGGAACACAAAGGAGATAAGCTATCAGTTTTTACGCATTTAAGTGGACCAGCTGTGTCCATCGAACAACCGATGAAAATCCCAGCGTCCCCAGCACGCGATGGCAACTTGTACGCAAACTTGCGTGACGCCTACTTCATGCTCAATTCTTCCAACATTCATGCCCCGCAGATTATAAAGTCACTGTGATGGATGACAGTGTCCCGTCAGTTGATTAACTTCCAATTCACGACCTTTAATGTGCCGTGATGAGTTAAAAAAAGCATTAGACGGAAACACGAAGCGAAGCTTAAGCTGGACCACACATTTGCAAAACGGAACTCTGTGGATGTTTTGAGAAGTGGATCGAAAGACAATACCTTCGGTAAAGGGGCTCACAGCGACAGTCATCGGACCAGACACTGCTTCCAAGGCGGAAGGGAGAGAACAAATTGACGGCGGGCGTTTTCCTGATTCAGGAATGTCAGCCACCCTCCTAGTAACACTCTCAGGCTGCCTAGAGAGAGGGGTGCCCGATCGCATGGGAGAGTGTAGGGAATCGCTGGGCCCAATATGCCCACTTGTGAATAAGTGTCTGAGCAATTATCCGACCACTCGCCAACACTGAGGATTCCATCACGGCGTTCGAGGACTTGATTGGGGCGGGCGAGTATCGTGGCCAGTGCGACCGCCTGCGATGACTACATCATTTGCCATTTTCGGTAAGCTTGAGGTGGAGCACCAACTGTGGCCTCTAAATTCTGCAGTCTTCTCAGCAGTGGTGTGTTATGATGGGTTCGAGAATGCACTCTAAATCCTTTGCTTCACTTATTGAGTCTTCTTGGAAAACATTCTGTTCGAGGCAGCAAGCGAAACGATTCAAGCACTTTCTGTATTTTTTCCTCCTGGCCTCATCAACTTCATCTTCTCCTTCCTGCTTTCATCCCCAGCAGCTTTTTAAGGGAAGCCAAAGTGCAGCTATAGCCCACTGATCCAACACCACATAAGCGGATGTGGTTGACGATGACGTAAGCAGCGATGACGGAGGCAGGATGACGTTGGCGTCCTCTTTTGAGGCCAAGGCAGACTTCCCAGGATACATCCGCTTACCCCGTCGTTGTCGTCGTCGAATGCGCCTACTTCGTCACATTAACCTTCACGAAACGAACACACAGTTCAGGCAAAAGACACCCCAGCGTCCAACCGGCAGGCACCCCTTGGCCACACACATGGATGTAAGCCAAAATGGGCGCAGGCGGGCCATCTCTCAGTAACATGTCAAGTCATAAGTCTGCAGTCAACTATTGAGCACATTTTCATCATAAACATGGCGCGGACGAAAGTTGGCATGCCACAGCATGCAGATCTCATGTAACTGGCAGGCCTGCACTTTGGTATGACCGGGCGCACGAATTGAAGGCAGGTTGGCGGCAGCGTCGGTACGCGGCTAACTTTGCCAACCACTGCATCCCACCTGCTATAGTCTCGACCTTGTCCTATCCTCGGAGCCGGGTGAGTGTGCAGCAGGTGCTGTGCAAGTCTGCCGCGCTATAAACCAACTCACTTGCAAGTCGCAAGTCTTGATCGACTGGGTGATGCATCAATCAATGCTACATGACAGTGGGTGTGAAATCAGAGCACCTGACCTGGAATATGCCGATGACCTTGTCGTACTTGGTAAAACCCCTCAGTCACTACAGCCAACGCTAGACCGAATCACCAGCTTCGCTGCATCTGTTGGTTTGACGATAAATGTACGCAAGACGAAACTCCTGACCACGCATCTCGGCACAGCACAACCACTGTTTATCAGCGGTCAATCCATTGAAGAAGTTAGCTGCTTCCGCTATTTGGGCTCGAATATGATAGCCAACGGACAGGCCAAAGACGAAATCAAAAACCGAATCGCGCAGGCTAGAAATGCATTTAGGTTGCTAGCCAGACCACTCTGGTCTCGCTCACACATTAGCTTACGTACTATGCTGCAGATGTACAAAGCGTAAACCAGACCGGTGTTAGTATATGCCTTTGAAACATAGCCAGTGAAGAAGGCAGGCATCCTATCGGTCGAAGTCTTTGACCGTTGGTGTCTTCGACACCTCTTAAGACTCTTCTAACAGGATCGAATTTCCAATGTCGAGCTATACCACAGATGTGTCAAATTACCAAGTCTAGCACCGTACATCCAACATCGCCGATTGCAATGGTTTGGCCATGTCCTGCGCAAACCATCGACGGACCTCTGCAGATTGGTCGTGAACCCCTCTCGTAGTGCAAACTGGATATACCGACAAGGCGGTCAACTGAAGACATGGCTCAGCACCGTCGTCGGACGTTGAACGGACGGGCCTCGTAACCGTTTACGGCTTGCGGCATTGGAACAAACAGTGGGTTAACATCTGTGAAGAGCTCACTTCCGACCACCGCCAATGGGTTGCCGCTATCCATGACATCCATGAAGCCGATTCATCCAACAACAGGGGCTAATCAGATCAAGTACAAGTAAGTACAAGTCACAAAAGCTGTGTGGTTGAGGTCGCCGCATGTGATGATCGAACCAGTATTTCATACAAATCGCACATAAAAAAGGACCCGACGACTTTTGTGTCCAAACAGTAAATAAGTACGCCAGAATAAAACAGGAGGAGGAGAACAGAGGGCATATCAATAGAAAAAACCTACGTATTTCACAGGATTCGCCCGCAAAACCGGGGAAGCATTGACAGCCTCCAGTGACACAGCGACCGTGACCGGAACAGGTGGCATCAATGCATTCTGACCAGAGGGTCTCGCATTCCACGCCCTTCCACTCGGGGAAGCACTTGCAACTGCCCTGGTAATATTCTCCGTGGCCGCTGCAAATTGGTATCGCCTCGGCTGGTGTTTCGGTAGGAGTGGAGGTGGTGTGAATGGAAAAAAAACAAATTCATAGAACTCTCAAGCAGCAGTTGGTGAAATTTTATACTCTAGTGGACATGTAACCCGTTGCGTTTCAAGAAATATGTGCTTCAGGAGACCATTTGGCGACTGTGTACGCGTGCTTGCGCCAACTGGTCTTCTAATGGGACTTTTCACAGCTACATACTGATTTTATTTTGGAAGGTGTGCTTTACGGCAGTTTTTGGCAATAGATTATGAAGAGAGATGTGTGATTATAGTTTTACAGTTAGCTTTAGGACGTTAGGGTTTGAAGTTGGGCTTAGATTTGGAAGTCCTAGAGTTTGGGTTTAGGATTTAAGGTTCCCTTTTCAAGCCTAGGGTTTTAGGACAACGCCTAAGGTTAAGGGGTTGGTTTTCGGGTTTTAAGGTTAGGAAGAGAGCATAAATTTCGGACTAAGGTTACGTTTTAGGGTTAGATTTATGAATTAGGGGAGTGGGGTTGAGATTACGTCTTGACTTATGATAAGCATCTTAAGGTTAGTGTTGGAGTTAATGTTTCCACTGAAGTTAGGAGTTGGTTGTCCGTCCCCCGGTGGGGTTGCACACCCTACGCTCGCATCGTGGTGTAAGTACGCTAGTAATTTTCGTTTGAGTTAGGCATACTGGCTTCTAACCGAAACTCAATTCTACCGATTTGGAAGTAAATACCTAAATCGTCTAAAGTAAAAAGGCAGATTTCTGTTCATTCGGGTGAATGGGAAAGTCCGGTTTTTGGGAAACAATCCCATGAACACACAAAAGGAAACAACGAGGAGTACTGTCTCGGAAATGCAATTTCTTTTAAATTAAACACAGTATTCGATCAATTCCATTGTCAATAATTTCCCATTCACGAATGACCGGTCCATTGGCGTCAGCCGGCGTTACTCTTCTCGGCGTAATTGGAGATCAACAAGTCTAAACATATCGAGTCAGTTCAAAAAGGGTTTGCTCCGGGGCAGATGTACGGGGCCCATGGAATTGCAGGGTCGTGTCCGGCCGTACCCACATTCGGAGGTGCAGATCTCCATCCACCCCTCGGACACATTCCAGTTTTCAGGATTGCGCACGACGGCCATTTTTTAATTTTGCCCCCGGAATTGTGAAGTTTTCGTAAATAGCAGTCAATTTGTCAGAAAGATGACTGCACAAACAGGATTTCCTAAGCGATCAATCTAAAATCTACCAAGCTCACTTCGTCAGTGGTGATGTCTGGACAATTGGACACCAATTTCGGGACCATGTAGCTAGCGGAGTGCCCTTGCTGTTGTTGTGGACTCAGTCCCCCCAGAGAAAACCAAATTATTCCCATCTGTGTGTCTGATGAATTAACTGAATCGTTCCAAAGTCCCATTGAAATTGCTGTGCTGCAATTTTGCCATGGCTGGTGAGATCTTCACTGGTATTCGATGGGTGGTTGGTCAAGTTTGGAGGAGACTGTAGTGTTGTCTGCCCGCTTATTCCTAAGGCTTCCTGAGCTCACAGCCAATTCTCATGAAAAGCGCTCCCATATTCGACAGAATAACAGGCGGGCCCCGTCCTTACGGAGTTTCAGCCATTACGGCCCCAGCGTTTGGTGCGTTTTTGCATTTTTGGCTAGGCATTTTAGACATTTTAACAGATTTCCATTACATTTTCATTGATAAGGTATACGGTTAATACCATTTTTGGACGTTTTGCGCGGCTTAAAAAACAGGCTTTCTGCCTGTGGATAGTGAAGCTTGATTCGCTGACTGTGCTCCCTTGAAGCGCTCATGAAAACGGGTTTTCACAAAAGACTAGCGAATGCCCTTGATCGCGCAAGCCTTCTGAGGCTTTAGCCAAAAAAAACGAATCAAGAAAGCCCTAGGTAGGCAAGAATATACGTATTTATGGTGGCAATGGACTACAACCTAGTTAGAGGCGGGTTAGCAGACAAGTGTCATGGATTCAAAAAGGGCATCTTCAAGGTGTTTTGTGCCAAAAAGTTGCTTGTTTCAAAATTTTGCGCAAAAATACACAACATACGATATGGTAAAAATGACGCGGTGATCGACTTACGCGTGGAGCAGTCCCTTCCCGTTAGACCGTTCAGACACTCGCAAACGCCTTGAGAGCAGATACCTCGGTTACTGCAGTCGTTAGGGCAACCGCGCTGCATGGCTACATGGGGGCGGGGGCGAGAAAAAGATAACGGTAAGCGTAACCATTAGAACGGGGTAGTAGAAACGGGGAGGGCAATAAGATCGAATTACGCAGCCAACAGGCCGAATTCTCGCCAGATGCTTTATCAGAGGGCCTTATCGTATCCAGGTCTGTCAGTGTTTTGCGTAATAGAGACGGTATTTCCCCCTCTCTAGCACAGGAGAGTCCATTTTTAGTCTGAGTGACTGGCGCGTAATGTCCCATTTTCGCACACAGACACACTTACCAGGGGAGGCGTGACGTTAGTTGCTAGATACATAGTAACGCCAGTTCGGCACTGAGTCAGAGTAGAAGGGGAGTTAAAAAAACACGGCTACATGAGCCATCAAAATCGGAGACCCCTAATTTTCAACCATTTTCCCTCATTGGATGTGTTGGGGGGATATTTGGAGAGAGAGAGAGAGAGAGAGGGAGCATGTGCTTATTTTCGCAACTGAAAATTATGGGTATAATTTATGAGTTCCCGTTGCGTTGACCACTTGATAGGGTGAAAAAGATGACAAACGATACGGCCTGCAGTTTCTGCATAACTTATGATATGCTGTCTTCTGCGACTGACAAAAAAGTCCAACAGAGCGCACTTCACGCGAGGTTGCACACCCCACGGCTCTCTGCTGCTGCTGCTACTGCCTACAGGGCGTTTCCTAGCTGAGAATGCTTGTCAAAGCGTAAAATTATCACCCGCAAGTTGGATAATTTTGTAGCGAACACGACCAATACAAGCCTGCGCAACTTCAAAGAGGGAACACATTGTGTTGCGCATAACGAATTTTTTACTCGGAGGGACTTACACACACAGAGGACTCGCCTTTTATCCCCCGCCTAGCCGGAAAGTTGTGTCCGCCTTCGGGCCGTAGAAACTGCTGCGCAGTTCTGGCCTGCTGGCCACTGCTTGGGGGCTTTTACAAATAGTTCAACTGTATTTGCACCTCAAACGCTTCCGCCAAGTTTGTGTTCCCAAACGCTCCTGCTGTTAGCAGAACGATCAAAAGGATTATTCCATAAAACGGAAATGTGCCTTTAAAGATTGAGTCGCATTTAATCGCGCGAGTGCCGTATTTTTCGGACTATAAAGCGCACTTAAAAGCCTTTAATTATGTCAAAAAGACGGCGCGCCTTATAACCCGCAGCGACCGTTTTGTTTCCCCTAACGCGCAGTGTCCTTTTTGAAAAAAATATCAAGTGTTTTAAGTGCGCCTTATGGTCCGGAAAATACGGTAAGTAAACTCTGTTTGCAAGACCATAGGAGTAGATGGAATGAAGTAGTGAGGTCGAAAACTCTAACAAATCACAATGACAACCCCTGTAAACTTGTATTCAGTGGGTACAAACATTCAGATTGAAGATTCGCAGAAAACTTACCTGATAAAGATACTATAGAGGTTAACTTGTTCGATCACACTGCGCTAAACTTGTGCAGATGAATTCTCAACTTCTGAAACCGGATCGGGCTAGCCTATACTTAGACTGTCACAATCAGTGATTCGTCACATGCAGTGATACCCAAAATTGTCAGGAATTGGCACTTAAGAGAAACTGCAATATCTATCCTGTTGGAAGGTGTGTCCAAAACAGTTCACACATATAAGGATGCCGGCTCTTGAACGAACATCTTTTCAAGTTCCTGAAAGAACCTCGATCGATAAAGTAATGACGGAAGTAAAAATATTGTGTCTTGTAATCGATAGCAAATCACCCCTTCCTCGTTTTTTCTTCACTCGTAGCTCAATGGTAGAGCGTTGGCTGTGCAATAGCCTGCCCTGCTGTGTGAGTTCGACTCCAGCCGAGGCTACGAGTATTTTCACAATTAGGTCAAATAAAATATAAGAAGTTCAATTTGCCTACATTTTGAGACATGTTCACGGATATTTCTCCACAATGTCAACAATTGCCGTTTGTGTACCTTGTTTTATTCACAGTGAACGAGCGACGGTTTTGCAAAACATTTTGGAATGAAATTTTCAAAAGAAAGGGTAGCTCTCTACTTCTAAACAAATTTTAAGAAGACGTGATTTACTACCAAGTGAGTACGAGGAAGAATATGCTTGATTATGTTTTCTGCAAAACATTTTAAGGTAAGGGCATCGCGAATTCGTTGAAAAAAAAGACACTACTTAGGTGTTCATTACCTCTCCAGTTAGGTTTTTCAGGACGCCGAAAAGACGTTCGTTCAAAAGCCGGAAACAAGACGAACCGAGAATTTATTGAAGCCTGGCCCACGGATGCGAACACAAGCAATCGACGTATCGATTTGGCACTGGTGTATAGATCTCTGCACAGTCACTTCCAGACGTGCGTCACTAACATTTCATTGGTTTATACGTCCTATGATTGCTTCCCCCTTTGACGTTGAACTCCTGTATGAGTCTGAAAACTCAGGACAATAAAAAGTCGGCATTCTGTTGTGCTTGAAGTACCTTGGGACCAGGCTCCAAGATTATAATCCCACATTAGTCAACATTCGTAATCTAAAACGTACTTTAAAAGGTTGGCAAACATTCCATAAAATCGGTCCCTGACTATATAGGATCAGAAAGGTGATCGAAGACAGGAAATTCCGTGTCAAAACTTACGCAAACACTGTCTTTCAGTTGAGGATTGAAAGGCTTACTACAAATATGTTGCATCTTACCAGATAAATATGCAGTCAATGCGTTTCCGGTGGCTACTGACACTTAACAAGGTCTTCAGAGTTCCCAGAGCTCAAACAATAGAGCACCTGGAGCGAAGCGAGAGGGATTGGCAGTTCGCTCGCTCGCCCTCTCTCACTCGCAACACACGTTTTTGGTTGCAGGAGTAACCAAAATCTTCTGCCCTACCATAACATCGTTCTGCCCGAGCGTCGTCTTGTCTTTCTTTACTTAAGTAGACTTCCTTCAATTCTGCCCACAGTAGCATAAATCGGTGAGATGGGAGGAAAAGAAGCAGAAGAGGAATCTAACTTCGCCAAACTGCATCGCCCAAAAGCGCTCCACTAACGTCATCAGTATCAACGTGCGTCTTAATTAATAATTCTTAGTAAAATTATGTACGTACCGCTCCGGAGCATTTGGAAATGAGGACTGAGCTTTCGTGGGCAAAGCTCCTCGGCAGCATCAATCCGGCGAAAGGTCAGTCCTCATTTCCAAATGCTCCGGAGCGGTACGTACATAATAATTCTTAATTATGGTTTACTTTCATCATCGGCTCTCTGCTACCTCCATTCGCTCAAACATCCTCACCACCACCACTGGAGGCGTAGCGCTCTCTCTCTCTCCGTTGTCCACTGCGGACGGTTTCCGAAGTCAAATGTGTGTGTGTGTGTGTGTGTGTGTGTCCGCACACGAGCGCGCCACATGCGAGTGTCGGTCATCTCAGCCATTAGTCCCGCGCCCCCTCCTCCCCCCTCCCTCGTCTGGCCGTTCTTTTTTTCTCGCCACATGCCGAAGCAGACCATAGTATCCTCCGTAGGCTGGGCGCGCTCGCGCGGGCGCCCACCGGTCCGCCGGCAAGATGTTATCTTTCCCCCCGAGGCTTTCTTGCTTCTCTTTTTTTTCTATGTCGGAATAAGTTGGTTCTCCTTCGCTCTGTCCCTGCCCCTTCCCTACTCACCATCACTACTACCACAGGACTCGGGGAAGAAAAACAAGGAGAGTTTCCATCAAAAAAGGGGGAGATAAACGGTTCGCATAAAAGCGAACCTTACACGCCGCAGTATGCTGGCTGGTTGAGGAACGACTTACTGGCCAAGAAGCGTGAGCCGAGCAGCAGCGATCGATAAAATACCTGTGCTCGAACTCACTCGAGCCTCCGGAGTCGTAACAGCTGAGTTTGTGCATGGCTAGATCATGACGATTAATGGGCCAGAAATCGCCATTTTGGCCGTTGTTAGCAATGTTCTTCATACGGGCCACTGAGCAGCTGCCAGCGGAGCTCTAGATGGAGCCGTTGTCGGCCAGTCAAACCCAGACCGAAGTGCTGTTCCACCCGAGCCTCGAACACGTGGCTTTTTGATCAGAGTCAAACGCCCTAACCATTGAACCACGAGCTCATTGTCTCTTCGGTTTAGGTCAGGGGATATTGACACTCGTTGATGAACGTTCACTTGACCGCTAATAGAAATCATCAGTCCGTTTTGCAGTCGGCCTAGATAAAGGCCCTGGTGGCTAGAGTGGGACGCCACTTGGGTCTCGGTTTGGACTGGCTGACGAAGGCTAATAAGCCAGCAATGGTCTTTCCAGTATACCTTCTCTTAGCTATTACAGCTGTCAGGACCTCTGTCTAGGCCCAAGGCAGAGTCAGACAGATGAGTTCCGGTAGCGGTCACGTGAACGTTCAGAAAATTCGACAGCCTTGGTGGCATTCGAACCCACACCAGCGTTAGTACAACCAACGACCCAGCCAACTGAGCTACAAGGTCCCCACTGGCGGCTGTGAGTTTCATCTCACTCGGGTCGATTAGCCTGCTCAGCCTACTGCAAAGTATGGACCGCATCAATTTTGCGACAATAAGCTGACTGCCCAAGCAATCAATCTAGAATCCACCCAATGACTGTCGGACATACTTAATTAGTAGGGGAGTTTGGCAGATTTGAATAATTCGGTTGACCCAGTTGTGAAAAACTCGTGGGATTCTATACGTTGTAGTAGGCTGGGCAGGTAAGGAGAGCTGAGTGTGATTAAATTCACGGTTCCAGGTGGGGGCCTCGTGGCTCAATTTACTAGAGCGTTGACTATAGTAAGCCGTCCCACTTGCTGGAGTGAGTGCGAATCTCATCGGTGGCGCCGAGTTTTTCAAAATTGGGTCAAATGAATTATTCAAATGTGCCAAACCCTACTATTGGTTTCTTGACTGTCGAGTAGTCATAGCCCATCAACCAGTGGTAACAATTTGTCACTTATGGTGCAAGTCAAGGACAGACTGCTCCTGCTAAAATCGGTTGCAATTTTGCATGCTGCAAATAAGTCGAAAAAAATGCACGCAAGCTATAGACCTGTCTTCATGAACACCAACGGGCAACTCAGAAACTAGACCCGAACTCACAGCATGCAACGCATATAGAAGAAACTGGCCACGCTTTTGACATTCAAGGCCGATATGCACCTCAAAATTATAACGACTCACAATTGAGGCATGACATTCAGGTGCCAACTCTATCAACAGGCATCTAGCCCTTCGTGTGGCTTATAAAGTGTTGTGCCATTCCATACATTAAGACGAAAACAAGACGGTTACACTGAAATTAAGAAATCCAAACATGCACGGCCCCGTAAGGAACCCACCTGAAGGGGAGGGGGGAGGAGGGGGTAGAGTCACAAGCATCTCATGCCGAGGTGCCGACAGGTAACGTGCACGACCATGAAGGCCCTCACACATGAAGGCAGACACACAGAGCGATAAAACAAAAATCCACCAGTCCAAAGCCGATTACCCGCGAGCAATAATTTAAAATGAGGATCGACTTTCGAGAGCAACTTCAGGTTCATATCATCATCCCAACACCCCTAATCTTCGAACCTCTACTCAGTGACTACTTGCCCATGTCAATTTACAGCTTCGAAAAAATACATAACCCCATTTTGTGAATATTTGTATCTACCCAAATCGACCTCCCCTGCGATGAGCGAAATTGAAGGCCTCCATGCCAGATGCCGACAGCGGACGCGTGTGGGAGGTAGCCGCAACGATCGCGTTATAACGCGCCCTCCTCCCTGTGTGTCAGAAGCACACACACACACACACAAAATTAAATTTTCTGTGCTGAAGGCGGGCGACCACCTACTGCGCGCGCGACGCATGCATTATCTTCCCTGTGGCCGCGAGTGTGTGCGTGGATCACCGCGCGCGCTCGCGCATTTCCATGGTTTGTCAACGCGGATCAACATATCGGCTTCTTCCCTCCTCTGACTGTCTTTTAATAACGGTGGTACATTGACGTTAACCAAGAGAAGTCAAGATGTGACTGTGGGCTGAAGTGGTACCACAGTTTGGGCGGGCTGGAGATTATAGTTGGGAGAAGCAGGCACACACGTGCAATTCGCTCGTCACCCACCGTCTCGCAGGTGTTGGCGACGCAGACCACAAAGACTGTGCCTGTTCATTTGGGAGCAAGGAAAGCAGTCTCCTAAAGCAAGGACCCACCGCCACGAAACATCCGGAGTCGTTTATCGGATCTGGTGCAGCAGCAGGCAAAGCAAATATGTGGAGCAAACCTGAGGTGGTTGCTGGCGGCCGCCGCCGCAGATGACCGGATACACACGGCAGCAGTGTGCGGAGAAATGAAGTCAATTCTCAAGTCGCGGCTCATTCGAGGAGGAGACCCGGCCACAGTTGGGTGAAGCCAAAAATCTCGGGATACGTGACGTTCGCGTGAAACGAACACCGCTTGAGTCGTAGTTTAAGATCCCCAAGTGCCATTTCCTCCCCAGCCTATTATTCGATTCTGAGATATAGACTGGCTAAACTAAGCAGCTAATCGGGGAGCTCGCAGGCGAAAACTGTTTTCAACACCAGCGTCGGCGAGGCAGATGACCGAACAATAATCATGTCTGCATTCAACAAAGTGGGGATTTTTTAGCGATGAGTTACTCAAATGTCAGCCATGGAGCAGTCATGGCGCCATGGAATCGTCAAATATCATAGGTATGCGGTAGCTGAGCGACTAAGTTCCGTAAAAACCTGTAACTCCTTGTGTACGATGCTATGCGTGAATCCGAAAATGCTAGCGAATAAAGCTCCTGTCACAGCCATCGCATCTACCTCTCAATTACCTAAGGATCGTTTACTGCGGGCCCTCATTATTGTCTGCGAAAACTGGAAACACAACAATGAAGGATTTAAATTACCACACCGAATTACTTTAGCACACGGAAGAAAACTCTCGAAATGACGTTGCCACTCGAATTTCGCTCTGACAAGATTAGCTGCTAAATTATTTACTTCCTGCAGGTACACAATTCCTGCAACTAAAACTGTGTGGAGGTCCCATACTTTGCGGTCGTACAATCGTGCACATATGATAGGCTTGTCAAGCACAGTCGGAACTGTCAACACTTTATTGGACATTTCGGCTGCTATACTTTCATAAAGTCGGTAAAACTAGTGATCAGTGTACCATAGTAACCCCGATGGGGACCAAGACAATTGCCAGTTTAGGTTATTAGAACAGGTATCAATGATTTGCCTGTCCAAAACACGTTCAAGGTCGCATTCCCCCAAAAAGCATCAACAGAGGTTCAAACTAATTTTCAAACTCCTCCGCTTTGCCTCGTACCGGAATCAGTATAAACATATCATTGATCAAACGCTTGTCTCCTCAGACAAATTTCTCCTACCTGCACGTATCGAACCAACCGTGTGTAACAACCTACCAATGAGGGATCGGCATAGCTTCCGCAAATGGCCAATAATCTTCCTAGTTGCTCCGTCAGAGTATAAGGTTATATTTTAAGTTGACTGAACCAGACGGCCTTTCGAAAGCAGAAGAACCCAATTAGGAGCTGAAGGCCAACCCCCCCCCCCCCAAAAAAAAATACACCCAAGACGAAGCACCTTACCGCAGGGAATGAGAAGGGAAAAAGAGCGAGTATAGAAAGACATTAAAAATAGGCCGAAACTCTAGAGCACGTGCTCAAGGGAAAAAAACACATGAGAGTGATTAAAAAAAGGATAAGTGGGACCATAATCCCGAATCGATTGCACTGCGGTAGCAGTCTGGCCTTTGGCAGAGTATATTTACGTGCATTTTTTTGGTTAAGGTTTCACATTTGTAGACATTTATAACATTTTATAGAAAGAATGCACAAACGTTTGGTATGTATAGTCCACTGGGACAAAAACTATGTGGCTTTAGAGTATGGGAAACGGATGGGATTAATGCAGTCTTAGAAAACCCTAATAGTCCATATTTTGTAAGCAGGAGCACTAAGTTCACGAAAAGGAGGCTTCAAGGAAAATTATGCGTGCGAAGGACTGAGATGAGATTGAGGTTTACAAGAACAGAATTACACAATTCATTCAAACGTAGAAATTTACGAAGACCACATTGCCGCAGAGGTATTTACAAACGATTTGGCTGAGCATAAAGGCTATAGGGTGAAATAAAATTTATCGAAGAATCAAAATAGATGTAACCATACACGTTACTTAGGAAGCTACTACTGTTTGGTGTTTAGTATAATTTTACCCGGTGGTTGGATCGATACTGTGTAGGCACTGACGTGCTAATCCCTGTTAATAAGTTTTGGAATGTCACATAAGTTATCTTTTCTGCTTAAAAGTGTATCGAAAACTCAATTCCGCCCTGGGAGCCAAATCCTAGTGGGCGGACGAGACAAGGCGGGGAGGAGGGGGCGGGTGATAAAGACAAGGGGATTAGAAACCAAAGAATAAGAGGCAGTGAGGGCGCGGACGACAGGCACTTAGAAATTTTAATTAGATAGAAAGCCGATTAAACGAGCAAAGGCCGTTGACAAAAAGCAACAGAACCATTCAGGAGGCAGGACAACGCCTAAAAATAGAGAAACACGACGCACTATGGGAAAACACCAGCTCGAAGAACGAAAAACTTATATGGCTCTTCGTGCACCCAACCACGTGAAAGGTGGCGGCGCAAAATGCTAGGCAGAAAAGAGACCAGATTTAACACAATGATAGACCAAAAGAGGAGGGAAGGTAGCGGAAATCAGTTCCAAGCTGTAAACTTGAGAAAACGAGCCACACAGGAACCACAATGGGTACAACCGATAGAAGCAACGAGAAGATGCTGCCAAGGGCATGCAAGGGCATAACAACCGCATCTTATAAATACTGCAACGTCCTGTGGGGCTCCCTACCCTTATGTGATTCCGTTTCTGGTGGTGGTTTCGAGTGTAAATCCAAAACGAGAGGCGAGTAAAATTCTGGTTTCAATGATTGTGTCTCTCTTGCGACAATAAGCAAAGAATTTGACAGAAGCACTAATCACGAGATGTGAAAATGTTCGTACCAACTGTTCAAGTTGCATTTTGCAACTGATGCTCGACCATCAGGGAGGTAGGTAAACTAAGGATCATTGAAGGTGAGCCACAGTCACTCGATGGCTTCAGACACAAAGTCCTATAGATTATGGATAAGTAAGTGTGCACAATATCGAATGGATTTCTTCGTCAACTCTTCTTTTCTGTGCAAATCTTCCCACATGTCTGATTATCTGAAACGGAACGAGCAAACGAGTTTTTTCAGCCTGCCTATCGTCCTCTCGCACCAGGCTCACCTGGTCGGACTAATATTACCTGCCGCTCATGCCCTCACCCCCATTGGTGGCTCTAAGTTAGGAATTTTCAGTCATGTGGAAGGGTAGTCGACAGATTTAGCTGAATTACGACTTCTTTTGCAAAGGAGATTTAAGAAGAGCACTACCGGGTGGCTTCTTACTGTGGCCTCTATGGCACCCCCGTGTACATAAGAGCCAAGACTCCCCTTCTTTAAAAACCTGGTACTTTGGGAGCAGGTCGTGTGTGGGACGCGTAGATAGGCTGTTCAGCCTTGTTGTGCTCGAGCCCACATCCGACTGTCTGTGTGACATTGTTGTGTCCCCGGCGTCTGGTAGGGGGGAGGGAGGAACGAGTGTGGTGGATAGGGAGCAAGTCTACTCTCACGCCCAAAGCGCCAGTGTTGCGCCAATTACTTCGTGAGGCCTACCATGGGCATCGTCACTCGGGACAGTCGAACTGTCACTTCCTGCAGCAAGAGGGCAGCAAAGTGCGGACTAAAATGTCTCTTGCTAGGGCAGTCGCCATCGTTAGAAGCGTAAGCGAGATGTTCCATGATGACAAGCATGTCCTCCTGTGTCTGACAACTGTTTCCTGTGTTAGAAATCACAGAGGCATTGCGTGTCCACCTCCAGCTGCAACCCGCTTTCCGTTACTTCTTGCAGGCAAAACTATTCCTGTATCCACTGAAGCGCACGGAGACGTTGACCACATACTCATAGGCTTTAAAATGAAAAAAACTTTTGTATGGTAGCAGCACTAGGCAGCACGGACCACGAGCCCTAATCAAGTCAGAAGCAGTGAGATATCTTGTTCTTCGATTGAGCACTTCACAAGTTACGCCGAAAAAACAAGCGGCAGTTAAGTCGAGTGCTGATTTTTTGAAGTTCCGAATAAACAAAAATATTTTTAAAAAACATTCACAGCGTTCGTTTTTATAAGAAACTGGTTCATTTACTCCTAACAAGTCAAAAGCACTAAAACATCCGGGAGACCAGGTGAATATTTGTGTAGCTTATAAGCGTTATCTAATGCAAACCAGGAAGTTTACTGATGGGAAGATGAGGAGGTCTATTTACACATGTTGCATAGGTAGGACGCAACAAGCGTTCCGAGAATCCTACAAACATGTAAAAAAGAGCGGTTTCATTTTGAAGCATTCAGTAATTGGGAAAGCCTTTTCAAGCACCGAAGTGCTTTGCTTCTTAAGCATGAAAACGGAACTCCCTACGGAATGGATTGACTCAGCCTCTTTTCTACTTCACGGGATTAGTTGACAAAAAAAAATGCTACGAAAGTGTGATTCACATAGGCTTCGCGAATGTGAGAATTCCGATGTGATAATAAGTGAAACTGGAGTTGTTCGCTGGAACAGACTTGTCCGTTTGCTGACTTTTCGAAGGGCTTCGTCAGATCACCATTTTCAAGGGGCAGTTAATGCCGAAAATCAACCGGACGTTCAAGCAGCTCACCGTCAAGCTTGACAAACATCCGTCAAAAGGCTGCGAGAGCGAAATAAGAGGCAAAATCCAAGTCTGAAAACGACCAGCTTGGCTAGTCATTGGCAATTTTGATCGATTTTCCGTACTAAAAGGTTTGGGAATGCAGAAGCGATCAAACTCTTCCAAACGCCATCGGCAATAGTACCCACCTCTCTCAATGAAAAAATTCAGCGGTCACCCTGGAACTCTCACTTTTTCTAACCCGAGCCCAGTATTTGAACCCTCAGCGATCCGTACTGCGCGTTGTTGGGCGAATTCTGCCCCATGGATTACATAAACATAAGCGCAACTGCAACTTCTTTACCGCTGCCTTCCGCAGAAATTTCTTCCAAAATGTGTAACCCACAAACCCCTGCGAATACGGCTTTAGCAAAGGAGACTTTAGAGCGAGATAGAATTAAGAATTAGGAAAGTACTAACGCACGATTGTCATCAAAGGCAACATAGAAGCCGACCCAACCGCATCATATTTGTTGGCAATAACTGATAAAAATTCGAGGGATATCTTAAGGAGACCATTCTCACGCATGCCCAAAACGTATGTGTTTTATCGGCCTTTACCTTTCTCCCTCTCTTGCCCTCTCCTCTTTGCTAGGAATTCCGTACTTTTTTGTGGTACATGAGGAACGCGGATGCTTTCTGGCAGTTTACCTCTTTTGTCTCTTCTGATGTCTTTGTTAATCGAAGAACTGATGAAAACGCGGCAGAGAACTCTGAGGGTGCGGTGGCGTCTGTTCTGTGCAAAGTATTTCCACGTTCTAGGGGCTGCAGGTTGTGTGGCAGTGAGGAGCTTAGAGGAAGGGTTGCGGACGAGACCACCCGACGCGTGCCGATGGAGTGGGTGGTCCCAGTTTGCCTGATTTTTTTTATAAGCCCTTATCTGTGTTTTCTATGTACGTTTCAGGCCTGCGTGAGAATGGTCTCCTCAATATCCCTCGATTTTCATCAGTAAGTTCCGGAAAATATGATGTGGATTGGTCGATTTATATGCTGCAACGTTACGGCCTTTGGTGACCAAATTGAGAATTAGTACTCCACTCATGCTTCTGCTGTGTTGCGTTAAAGCCTCCCTTGCTAAAGCAGTTTTACATTTTGACTCAATTTGGGGTCAAGGCAACGATGAAGGAAGCGTGGTTGCGCTTGGGTTGACGCAATCACCAGGGATAATTTCTCCCAACGGCGCTTAACGTCAGCCCTCTTCTAGTCCACCAGAGCTAAGGAGCATTTGCCTAGCTGGTTAATTAAACAAGAAAACAGAATTCCCCGTTCATCGATTAATGAACATCTGCTAGACACGGGCCATTCTATTGACCCCAAAACTTCTTTCCGAGTACTTTTTCGGGCACGAACAAATCGTACCTTACGCTACCTGGAGGCACCTTACATACGGCGGTTCAAAGCCGACCTATGCAAACAGCTGAAGCATGTACTGAACCTAACTCTGCTAAGGTAACATTGGCTCCCTGTTCACACATTCCCCTCCCATCTTTTTACCTCAGACGTCTTCCTCCGTTTTTTGCTGCCCATAGCGTTTTAACTTTCTTATGTTATTGATTAGCTTCCGTCATTTCATATGACCCTCTTGTTTGTATCGATTTTTCTGCATGAATTCAATTTGTTATTTTCTTACATGATTCACGTTACACAATGAGAGGCAAAAACTGAAGAGCTCTCTCGAAATGCCATGGATCCAATAAGTTTTGCTGGTTTTGTCATCTTTAAATCTATCAAAAGACTGAGACAGCGAAAGAAGAAAATAATCGATCAGTTAAAGCCTGATTTGCACGCTTTTAAAATAGAAATCCGATCGAGATCTTCGAAGCGTTAGCAACAGACCAAATCATTTCGGGTGAGCAACTTTAGTTGCTCAGAGAGCATGTATGATGCAGCGTGCGAAGTGACCAGGGACTACAGTATGGCGAGTGCTGCAAGCAAAAATACGCAATTTTCAAAATACTGATGATTGCTCGCAAACCAACATTGAGTGGGGTTGTCAGACAGATTATCGAGCAGCCTAATCGTAAGTCTTTTCGGTCACAGCAGGATGCCGGTTTTTTAACCAGCATTTTCCTGACCCTTTACAAAAAGTAGATTCTGTGAAAAGTGGCAACTTAAGGAGCATGCCTTTTTTCATGTATTTTGACTGCCTTCATAAATTCAAATGTATTTTTTTTCAAAAAAACTTGCACTAAAAATTCCTTTTTGTGCACATTTGGTAGCAAATTACAACTTTTTTAATTTTATACCTAAAGAAAGGGTACCTTTTGATTTAAAAATCTTATTGTGAGATTTTTAACGACTGTGGGGTGTTCATTCATAGTACATCATATCCATCATTTAATTAATGCTGCCCACATTGTATGCAGCATGATCTAAATATATTGCCACATTTCATGAGAATTATATGGCGTCTTCCTCAAACCGTATGCAAGAACGTATTCTGCCTTAAACAGGATGTACACAGCATGCAACTTGGGAACTTTGAATTCAGGTCTAGCAGTCGGTCAGTTTCGAAATTATTCGGCAATTTAGAAATGTTTTAAAACCAGAAGATGCCATTTCTTTGGGTATAAAATTTAAGGAAGACGTACTTTGCTACCAAACGAGTACAAGAAAGGATATTTTCGTGCATTTTTTACAAAAAATATTTGAATTTATGAAGGCAGTCAAAATCAATGAAAAAAGCATACTTCTTAAATTTCCACTTTTTACAGAATCTGCTTTTTGTAAGCGGTCAGGAAGAAGCTCGTTAAAAAGCCAGCATCCTGAATTGACTGAAAGGGCTTGACGTTAAGCGGCACGATGATCACTATCACCACCCAAATTAATGTTGGCCTGCGAGTGATTACCAGTCTTCCGCAAATTGCGGCACTTTGCTTGCAGCACTCGCTATACTTACTGTTCCATGCTAATCCTGCTTTTTAGGTTCGCCTAAGTCAGCCTTTTTATTGAAAAGCTTATCAAGAAAATGTCACTGAAGGCCACGGAGGGTACTGCCTACCCCCGCCCAAATATACTAAACCAATTCTGGCCACTATTTTATGAGCCCTGGCGTATACAATGTGCCCCCGTACAACAATGCGACCTCAACAGTGTACGTGAATTCACGGCTATTGTCTTTCGTCTGTAGCGGTATTTAGTTCAGGCGTTTACGGGGCTACTGCTATTAGCATAACCACCCGTAGCACTCTGTGAACGTTCGAGCAAAACAGACGCATCCAACAAGAAGGAGGAAATGACCGATTTAAAGCCAAGACCCCTTACGAAGGAATACATGATATTCAAGCCGTTATCTTTACTAGTGCCGTGTCTAATGAAGAAAATACACTTTACACTCATCCATTGGCCAACGAATTTCTAAAGAACGAAGGGCAAACAAAGGAAGTATGCGATTTGACAAATACCAGAGAGACTGCCAGCCACGAGAAGCACTTAAAAACAATACGTATAACACTAAAAGGCAAATTTTCGGCCAGTTTCAAATGCCACTAATGAATACAATAATCTTCCATGAAAGGTATCAGGGAAGAGGAAGCAGGATCAGAAAGAATTGCATTCGCCTGAGGTCGAAGGACCTACACGCGAACTGAGCCCCGAGACAGTGACAACGAACGCGTATGGGTAACAAGATTTACGGAATGCAGTATCTGTGCTGAATTAACCGACCCTGCATTCCCCGCAGCTGCCCGGTAATTGGGTGGAGCTATAATGGCTTGATCACTCACACCCAGCGTCGCTAATGGCTACGATTTAATCACTGGTGTTGGTGATCAGCGTGATAACGACTTGGCAGTCGGGCTCAACTACACTAGGCCACTGGAAGTTGCGTTTACTCGCACGACCATCGTGTTAATTAAGTACTCTGCCCAAACAGTGAATAGGCAGGGTAGAGGTGTCCGTTGTACTACCGGTTGGAAAGCCCTGCCTAAGGCTATCAATGCAATTAATGTTAGTGTTGGCAGTGGAGAAATCGGGGGCAATACGGTCGGAGTAATAGCTTCCGCGTGCGGCAGAACACCAGCTCGATTGTAGTGTGATTACCCTCACGGCTCCCAATGGGGGGGGCGTAACTCAGTTGGCTAGAGTCTTCCCCGTGCTTGCGTGGGCAGCCTGGTTTTCCACAAGTGGGTAAATGAATTAATCGATTCGATTCTGTGTTATGGTCGAAGATAATTATATGTCGCCTGGCACCCCATACAAAGCAATAGTAGCGGCCAATTTATGTGAAAAGGCCAATAAGGAGAAGAAGAAAACATGGGAAAACGGTGCGACACACTTACCGATTTCAGCCATTGAAAGGATGAGTTCTTCTTTGCGTGGTTGGTCGTTAACAATGGAGACGAACCAGAGGCCCTTTTTCAAACATCGCACCCGACCAGTCGTACGCGGCAAGTTCTGGAAAAGATGGACGAAATAAAAAGGGCAAATAAATGTGTACCTACAACTATTTGTATTATTAAGAATGCAAAAACGGCGAAGACCCAGGGCACGGCGGACACTTACAGGACCTGCCAAGGCCTTAGTCAACCCAGGCGGTCATATGCGGCAATTTGAACCTAGTATGCAGTCTTAACCCATATCGGGATACTGGTAAAAATGAAGAGTTAAAAAACGTCTATGTAATAATAGCTGAAGATCTGCTATGCATTTAGACCGTAAGAAATAGGCAGTTGCCGTTTTTCCAGGCTATCTTTGACTGTCTACAGTACCTAGCTCTAGCTTAGAGTTTACAGAACACCATCTGTCTAAATAGGTAGACTACAAGTACAGTATGACAATACAGGGCAGCAGGAACAGTGCAATATTAGTACTGGTGGTAAAACTATCGATTTTAGTTCGGATAGTCCAGAAGAAACTGTTAACGTTTTAAATCTAACACGTAGGAAGTCGGCAGCAGGTAGGAATGACAGTGCAGACGACCTAACTAATGTCTGTCAATATCTGGCGACTAAATCTAGTGTCGACTAAGCCCGATTACCCGATATATTATCTAGGGTTTCGTCTGTCCGAGCCAAAGGAGAATCATGTTATGAAGTCAACGGTATGTAGCAATGGCGAATTCGGGATGGAGACTTACAGGGCCTGCCGAGGCCTCACTGGTACCGGGAGTTCCACTCCGGGAACCACTGGCACCGCTGCCGCCGCTGCCAGCGGTGCGTTGCACCGCCGAGGAGGAGGAGGAGGAAGAGGAGCTTGCAGCCTCAGTGCCGATAGCAGCGTCCGCTCGCAGCTGGCGCCCGACAATGCGGTCGAAGTAGTTGTAGTGGACGATTGTAGGCATGGTGCTGTAGCGCAGAAACACACCCACTGAGGTGAGGGCGGAGAGAGTGGAAGTTATGGTGACGTTGTAGACAGTGCAGCGCTCGCCGGAGACCCGCCACTGACCCGACCACAGACCCATTGGCTGAAGATGGATTTTGACGGGTTGGCCAGCCTCCACCTGGTGGGGAGGTCGTCCCGGGTCGAAGAGACCTATCGCGGAGGACAAACAAACAGATGTGAATGAGTATGAAAACCGTGATAATTCTGGAGGATAGGAGTTAGCGTGTACAGGTGTTGACCGGATGGATGCAGGTAAGACATCCAGGCAGAGAGGTCAACTTGCAATCAGAGACATTCCCTCCAAGGGCATATTGGTAAGGAGGAAAGACACGAGTGCAGGAAGCGGAACATGAAGAGCACTACGCTATAATAAATTAGGAGGCAGCTATAATGAGAAGGCTCACTTCGTCGACAATCTTCAAGCGCAATGAAATCGATGCATTTGATGCTAATGAACGCCTTCAACACACAAAGACCAACTTGACACAGCATACTTGAATTACAGCTAGCCAGCTAGTTCTACAGGTGTGTGCGCCTGAAACACAGTCCTTGATGGTCACTTATGAGAATGAGAGTAAATAAACGACCCACCGTTCGGTGGCTTGGTTGGATGTAATAAATCTGGTACCCTGAGCCGAGACAAAGTGATCTTTGGCAGGTGGGGCAAGAGGCGGTTTTCAGAAATGGCAGGAAGCGCAGGAATAATCACAGACAAATCACTTTGGCCACTAAGCTAGCTCCAGCGGACCGCGAGTGTTTATGGAGGTCAAATAAGGCTAAGAGAACCAAAATAAATCACAAACGACTCCTGTCCCTCATCTCACTATCGTCTACTCTAGGAACTGGTAGGTAAGTGCATCTGCAGTGGGGATCCTTAGTAGAAGAGCGCTCTGCAGAGAAGGCAGACACTTTTGACTGGCCATACACGGGAACCGTGTAAGGCGCCAGTATAAACCAGTGTAGTAGTTGTCGACGCCCCCCGACCGCCGACTGCCAGATGCGCGTCAAATGTTTCCAGCACACGTTTTCCTGTGCCAACATAGTCGTGAAGCTTTGCAGCTGCGATAGTGTGCGAGCAGCGAACAAGAGGCGACAGAAAGCCGGCTTTTGGTGTCTTACTAGTTGTGTGTATGTGTGTATGCATCATGTCTGAGCAGGTCACGGCCAGCTGGCCGCTATCGGCCACCAACGTTGACTAGCTGCCGCTAAAATCCGGTGGTCGCGAAGACTAATCCTCGCTTTGATCCGATTAACAATAATCCGGCCTTCTTAGCTGACACTGGTGGTGGTTGTTGTGGCTGCTGTTGACAAATATAGGCTATGGCGTGTAGGATCAGATATTTGCAAGACGCACACAACAGTCGGATTGAAAAGGATTGCAGCTGTATAAGCGTCACACAGGCACACGTGGCATAGGAAGTTCGACCGTTGTAAACTATGAAAATCAAACATGCACCAGGAGGTGTGCGCGCCAATGACTAATGATTACTTTTGCTTATAGTAAAGCAGATCTAGGCCGCTGGAGCAGAAGTTTAACTCACCTAGCATTCAGGATTCGCACTCAAATTCCTTATCAGATGAGAGCAAGGTTTGCACACAGAGTGTAGTATTAATAGGATACTATTGAGACGCTATTGCACATCCAGACTGCACCTGTACTCTTCTCTTAGTCGTTCTGACAAAACAGGCACGAGGACTAAATGTGGACAGGGGAGTAGTAAGGGGAAAAACGTTCAGAGCCACACACTACCTACCTCTTGACTCCACTAATACCAGATTTCTTAAAGTAGGAGGGTTTTAGATCTGTGATTTGCCCTCATGGACGCAGACAGAAGGGCTATCACAACTTATCTTTAACGAAATGTTCGTTACTGCAGCGCGGTAACTTCAAAGCACTTTCGGTGACTTACAGGTAACAAATTAAGTACTGGTTTCCACCTCAAGCCTTTTTTCGTCCCGGTTACATACCAGCAGCTAACCTTAGCCAAGCCGACCGAGGATGGGATCGGGTGAAGTGGTTGGCATAGCTTATAGACTGTGTCTAAAGTGCGCTACAAGTAGATACTTGAGCCCACTGACGCAGGCATTTGTGAGCCTGCGCTGGTACTTGCTGCGGCTGTGATCATATCTGATGTAGCCGGGCTCGATAATGTCATGTATTGTAACCCTCCGCGCATGACAAGATGTGACAGTGGATCTGGAGAGCTGGAGCAACGATGGAGACCGAATACCAAAGGTCTTGGAGAACTGTCTCGAGCCAGGTTATGAATTGGCCTCCTCTTCGACGTTTTTGGACCAAGGGCTGCAACACCGAAGCCATGGGACAGACGACGAAGAAAATACACAAACCACTTCAAGCATCATTCCTGGATGATCTGGTATATCTTTGTGATTATGTCGCAGTGAATGCTGGCTGTATCATTTGATAAAAAGCCGGTATACTTCCCTTGAAGGGTGGTCTTCAAGCAGTAGCAGTTGTTTTTGTTGTACTAGCTTACTCCCTTAACCTAGTTTGCCAGCAATACATGCTATAAAATTTTTAAGGAAGATGAAGGGATAGAGATGAAGGAATAAAGAATAAAGAGAACGGTATAGAATGTTTAAGAAAGATGAAGGAATTCGGCGACTTTGTCTGGGCGAAGCCATAGGTCCTCAGGCGTGAGGTCCGTAGGGTTGGCTGGGCAGTCGAAGAGGTGGCATGTTGTGTGGAAAGGCAAGAGGCAGTCAGGACAGTTGTCTGTGACGTTGTCAAAGCATGAGGTGAGACGGCTTTTGAATGAATTCAGCAGCGTGGAGAAGCCGGAACGCAGCTGGGATAGCCTGGTTCTAACGTTTCTGGACAGGTTGGCCCTACGTTCTCTGGCCATAACGTCGGAGACCGGCGGAGGAGCGTTGAGGACTCTGTTGGGTTTATAGCTGCTGATGGCTAGCTCGACAGTTTCGGTGTGGATACGCTTAACGAGGTCCGTTATCGGTAGATTAGTGGGGTACTCCGAAGCGTGTGGGCCGTACGCGTCTATGGTAGACTGCTTCATGCGTTTAGCAGGTGGGGGGCGCGTTAAAAGGCGATTGCCCGGATGTTCTGGGTTATGAGACTGCGCAATGTAGATTTTTGCCTGCATGATGGAGTGAACCTTCAGAGACAGGACTTGAGTAGTAGCAGTAGCAGTCAAGAGACTTGCCGTTTTCGCTCATCTTCCATGTACATAGCCCAATAGTCACAACCCTCGCTAAGTACTGGCCGGACGCATTCAAGGTATCCACGAATGTTTGCGGCGATGGAGATGTCGCGTCGGTGTCATAGACGCTTTCGAAGGATGGTGAAAACCCAGCGAACAGTATCGATTCGGGACACTGGGCAGCAGTCTGGTCTCGAATTAATCGAAACGGTCTACCTCTTCAAGCTGACAGTCAGTAATCTCGAGAGGCACCTTCTCTCGTTCGGGAATGAAGCTTGAAAACACTCATGCTTTCCCAGCCTTTATGGATAAACAGACCGATCCAGCGACATCATTCACTCGTGACACCATGGACTGTAGACAGCCAAAGCTTTAGGCTACTAAGGCGATATCATCAGCGTACCTGAGATCAACCACTGAACAGGAGTAAAAATGAGGGCCACGTTGCTTTGAAAAAAGGAGGTTGATCAAAAAAGAACCGCCATTAAAGTTGTCTGAGATCTAGGCCCCCTGCAGGCACCCATAGTAAAAAAACAAGTCGGCTTGTGTGGTTTTTCACCACGTTTTGAACACGTGTTCTTCTTGTCAGGAATGAGGTCGCACAGCACGCGGCAGGCGGGGATTCCTCTGTTTACCCTATCGGAGGTAGTTTTGGCAGCCATGCGCGCTGTGCCTTATCATCACAGCATGCCGAACAATAGTCATAAGAGCAGCTGTTGTCGGGGCACTGGGGCCGTAGGCCGTGAAGGCAAATTGCACAGTGTACCACTGACCGCGCCTGACCGGCTAAGGTCTCCAAAACACTAATTAATTACGGCCTGACATGATGATGATGATGCACCGAGAACATCCGCTGAGGAAGAAGAGGACATCGCGTGTCGAACACGGAAAACGCCAAAAACGACAGTTTTGACAACAACAAAATGAACGAATGGCGGAGACAAAGGACGGCAAATTCTGAGGCCACTTTTAAAATAAATGCTGGGGTTGAAAGAGGGTAGCCGGCCCAAACAATTTCACTAACATTTCCGTCAAAAGGTAAATAGCAACTGGCCTCTATTGGTCATGTTCACGCACGCACCACTGTGAGAGTTCGGCCGTCGTTTACGACGGTGTCTACCACGAGCTTCAGCGAGCTGAAGGCAGGCGCGGTGACTGCAACTGTAGTGTAAGTAGACTCGCAGGATCTACCCCCACTCTCTCACCACTCCCACCCCTGCACCCGATGTCAAGACAAGTCATAAAGAGCGGCGATGGGGAAGGGTGCAGGTGGCTGGTGCGGTCATGGCCGCCCCTAAGTGTGCCACCACGCTCAGAACGGTCAGTTTCGCAAGTACAGAGCAACTGACTTGGTGACCCCTTCGACTGCACAGACGAGGGCGCGACGGCCACCGCCGCCATCACGCCGTCCGCAAATTTGTTAGGCGCAACCAGCCCAGATTCAATCCTCTGGATTAGAGAGAAAGAAGATACAGTTAACCGGGTAACTATGCGCACGTCCTGTAAACCCAGCGGGAGCGCAGGCGCATACACCGACAGAGAATCAGATTCAAGCAAACTGCCGATGCAAATCAGGCCGCAGAGATCATGGTTTGCTGATGGGTGGCGTTGCATACGCACACAGTCCTTAAAAGGCGACCAACTACTAGGCCGAAGTCGACCACGGTATCGTAGTAGATTGGCTGAACGGAGGCATAAGAAGTCCTAAACACGAATGCGAGAGAATACTCGTATTCCAGGAATTTCTATTGGTAAAGGAGACATATGGTCGACCATATGTCTCCTTTACCAAGTCCTAAACAGCATTACATCAATCTACTGGCATTCGCTGTTGTCCCTCCTCCTCTCACTTCTTATAATTTGGCCGAATTCAGCCTAGTAGTCGGTCTCCTCTTCGTGACCTCTGCCATCCCGACAGGGTTTGTTTGCTTCCGGAAACCTATAGATTGGTATGGGATCATTCCATTTCGAGTAACCACACTGTGTTGTACAAACAGCTTGCTTCTTTTGGCTTCCTAGGATACAAAAGAGAGAGAGGTGTAGGTTGCAGACAAATTGTGTTGTCCGCGACCAGTTTCGCATTAGCTTTCAAATGCTGCGACCGGGCAGGCCCCCGACGCCTTAAACAACTGGTGTCTACACGTTAGTCTGAGTAAATGCACGGATATCGGTTCGCCCCGCCCCGCCCTGCTCTCGACAGGCCTTCGGATGATTGAGCCGACCTCTGCCGACAGACAATCCGTTTTGATGAATAGCCTAGGCACGATTAGCATGCTGACATCAAGTGCGCATAATTGCTGTCCTAACCAGTTACCAATGAATCTTTGAGGAGCAAACGGATGGTATATAAGATATGCAAGTAAGAAATTGCGGAAGGGGAACCAGACGCGGAGCCTGATAATGTAGGAACCCTAACCAACCGAACACACGATGGCGCATCCTTCGAACAAAGTTGTCATTAACAGCAGGTAAGGAAAATGGCTTGGATGTTAACAGTGTGGCAGAGCTGTACAGCGTCCACCACATCGTCTCTGTCGTGTTCAGCATGCGGTTCCAGTTACAAAACTAAATCCCAACGGTTGGTGGCGAAAACGGGTAAAGTGCACGATCGGACATCTGTGTGTGTATGTATTTCTTTAAGTAGCGTGTGAATTTTGATGAGTCATCAGACAGCTTGGTAAGGTTCGCATGCGGAAGCAGACCTTGCAAGTTGCGATTCATTCAAAATAGGCAACTGTGTGGTGGAGAGCCACTGGCTACACTGGCGACGTTTCATTCACCAGTCGAGGCGCCTACCGAAGCGTGGCCACTTCGCATAAAGAGGGTTTTTCGGGTCGAAGATTGCAGTTAAATGATAGGGCAGCTGAATCACGTTCGGTCGGGAGTTTGGATAAACTAATATTTCATCCGAGGTAGCATTCTCATCCTGAACACACCCCACATTCTAACATAGGTTAAATCCTACACTAATCGTGAAGGGGATTGTAGTGATTGAGTTCTTCTTGGCCGTTCTGAAAAGTCCAAACTCAAATTTGACTCTATCAGCAGGCTTATGAAAATACGGGTGGGAAAGGGGATGAGATAAGCATTTAAACCGGGCGAAAGTCTTTCCAAAATGAACAGAATCAAACACGTGCCTAACCAGATAAAGGGGCTCCAAGTTACGTGAGCCACTGCACCCGACTTGCAATAACAAAGAGAAGGGTTAGATTCTATGCGGGCTTACCTCACAACCGTAACGTTTTCGCATTTGTGAGCTATTATGCTGTCCTAAAGCTCCTAATTTGGACAATTATCAACTGAATGAGTAACACGGTCTTCGGACCTGCAGCCTCAGACGATTCCTCTCCAATGTTGTCTTATGACAATCTACATCGCTGTGAAATCAGTATCCGACTAACCACTACATATATGCCAGATATAGGTTACAACTGCATACTACAGGGTGCCCCACAAAAAACCCCTAAGTTTGTGATTGTTACGGCGGCCGGACCGCCCATGCCGTCACAATCGATGGCGGAGAAAACAGAACATCTGGGCCACATCCGAAGTGAAGCCGCCCCCGTTGGTTCGCACCCGCATTCATGTCGCCCACGCAATGTTCCGCTCAGTGGTGAGGAGCACCCACACAACGTGGGTGGTGGTCGCAGAGGAGAAGGTTCTAAAATGCCCACCTGCGCACCATATGCCAGGAATATTCTGGAAAGACGTGTAGACCCATGCCACAGCTAAGCAATTTCCAGCGCGAGGTCATCGTCCTATTCCGGAAAGAACATCCAACATGGGGGTTGCAGAAATGTCGGAACATTTAGCCCAAATTTTTTGGTGCCATTACAACTGACCAGTTTAGAGGTGTCGCGGCTGCATTCAAACAAGGTGGATCACCTGTATCAAAGGTGCGTAAGCCTGGTAGTGGCACTTCTTGCAGGCACGATTCCCCAACAAGGCGAGCAGTCTTGGAACTTGCCGTAACTCCACCAGATCATCACAGAAGACATTCAAGTCACAGTGAAATTGGTAAAGAACTGGGATTTTCAAAAGGATATGTGCACAGAACAATTGCAAAATCCAATTTAAAATGTTTTCGACGTATTCAATGCCGTTTTAACTGAAGCACACCAGCAAGCTGGTATAAACATTATCATAAATTTAGGGGTTTTTCGTGGGGTACCCTGTAGGTTCACATTTTCTACATGCACGACAGGTCGCATTGCATTATACTGGTCTTAGCAGGCACGATTACTAGAATTAGCACTCCCAGCATTGGAATATTACTTTTAGCAGGAGGGCGGAAACCAGGGAAAGTCCTGATGTGCTCCGGGCCTCAAACATGTAGTTAATTGGAATATAATAAACCCAGATTCACACTCCCTGTGGGGATCGAGGGGATATGAGCCACAGCATTTGCTTTAATCAACGTAACCTATGACAGGGGTTAGCGTCAGTAAAAGCACCAGTATTACTATCATTCAGCTGCATTGCTAGTAAGCAGTAGTATACATAGTAGTTGCAGCAGTAGCAATATCAGACTCGGTCTTCCTGAGTCTTTCTGGACACCTGCTGAAGGTGAGTCAGGATAGGTAGAGCATTAATATCAGCGCAAAAAGCTACTGTCACCTAAGCCTAAGTTAGGCGGTGTTTCTGGCCTGCATTAGAGAAAGCGATTTAAGCCTGAGTCCCGCACGGTCATCTCGACTCAGCCTTGTCACCGATTCAAGCGGGGTGAGGGTTTGGGGTGAAGTAGATGGCTGCGTGTCTACTTTCACTATATCTGACTACCGTCAACATCCCTGCTCGTTGAGCATATGGTGGACATCATCGAAATCTTTGGTCGAACTATTACATATATACCAAGCCTCAATTGTCCTAACCTTGTTTTGTCGTTGGAATACGAGGAGTGTGGTAAGAGAGGGAGAAACACCGTTCAGGTACCTCCAGCGCGCTGGGCGTCAGGACTCAAACGAACGAGCTACCGCAAATCAGATGGGGGCGAGCAGCTGATCGGTAATCTTCACACAATTTGCACACATGTCGCGACTCACTGCCTCAAACTCTTCTCCATCTAAAACACCGTGAACTTGTTTTACTCCCGAGAACTGAGTAAGCCCACTTTATTTCCGACATTGTAATAAAAGCCATCTCCCCGACTGATGCCACGACATTTACGTAGCAATACAGAGAGTAAACGGCGCAAAAAGATGCATTATGCGTAGGCCAGTAACCACAATAAAGGTTACTGAATGCTCTGATAACTATCAAAGGTGAGATTACAGAGAGACTAGGTATTTTTTTCAGTCACAGTCCAGGTAAAATGAGAATAAAACCAACCGATTCAATACCAGGCGTGGCCGAAGTAATCAGCGAGACAGTAGCGACATGCGGGTGGGATGGGGTGACCGTCAGCCAGGAGACCGGGGTGTTCCCAGAGGAGGCTGAGGGGGAGGAGTAGTCGGTCCTACCCCCCCCCCCCACTGACTTCAGCTTCGCAAATGTCCCGTCGTATGGGGTGAGAATTACAGAGAAGTGTGCGTGTGTTCAACCCGTGAGGAGAAAGGACATGCCTCTACGAAAGACACGTGCGGAGGCCCCATGGATTGCGACGGCAATTAAAAGGCGGCAGGCATATTATGTCGTCTTACAAAGGCGTGCCGATTTTCTGTTCCAGGGGCTTGTCTGTCGAGGTGGCAGAAAGTCTCGCTCTCTCAGCATGCGGTGAGGATTACCTTCCTTCACCCCTCCCCTACCCCCATAGACCATTATAAGGCGCAGCGACTGCGAGTAGCGACGCAGACTGATTGAAGTGGGGACACGAACAGGGCGGGGAGGGGAGGGGTTGCAATCCATCCCCACGTTTTATTTCTTGTTCTACGACACGTTCTGTCTTGTTTCAAGGGGGCAGGGTTTCGCTATCGATACAAGCCATCTTGTCCAGCTGACGAGACAATGCTGCTGTTTCCGTTCTAACAGGTAGTGTCAGGGGGCAGAGATTTTCTTTAAATTTCCGGAGGCAAACGGACGAGGTTTCCAGACGCAGGTATAGGAGGCCATTTCGACTGGGAAAAGTCCACGATTGTAGTAAGAAGCGCATTTTTCGCAATAAGGTCAACTGAAGTATTCAAATCTGCCAAGCCTTCCTAATGATTAAGTGAGCCTAGTAATCATTCCGGTGGATTCTAGATGATTGCTTAGGAAATCCTGCCAGTTTACTGTATCCATAATTGTGGATTCCATTCGAACAGTAGGTTGAGCGGGTAAATAGACCCAAGGGTGACCAAATTCACGGCGCATGGTAAGCCTCGTAGCTCAGTTGTAGAGCGTTGGCTGCGCAAAAGCCTTTCCTGCTGTGTGGGTTCGATTTACAACGACGCCGCGAATTTTCCACAATTGGGTCAACCGAATTATTCAAATCTGCCCAAACTCACCTAATAAAAAGTAGTGCGTTTATAAACGCAGATTGTGGGAAACAGAGATCTCACAAGGACAGAGGACATCAGCTATAGGACGCGAACAAACTGCTAGCCTATCACAAAGACACTAATTTGCTGCATTAAGTAATTCATGATCGACCGACCGGCGGTTCCGACAAGATCCACTGTGTGCGTCTCCCAGAGAATGGTTGCACAGCGAAGTTGATATGCGCGTGATTTCGTTCATTAGTGATAGTAGACTTGCCCTGTCACTGCTATACTCTCCCCCAGCCTGCCACCACACCGGCTTGGATTGCATTGAGTGAGAGTGCCATACAGACAACATCATGAAGGAACCAATGGAGCCTGTCTGACCGTGTGGAGGGGACTGAGATATACCGTCAGTTGGTAGCCTTTCAAGCCAAGACTTTCAGTGTACGGTAATAGTTAAAAAGGGCGCCAGCTTGTTTACAGTGAGGAATCAATCCCTCTCTCTCGCCCGCACACCAGTCCGCTGTCCGACGTAGTGCGATTTGGCACAAATGGCTGAAAGAACTCACTAGCCCGTCTTCGAGTGTCACACACGAGCTAACAGCGCACACAAAGGGGCGGATGGCATTGATTTTACATCCATACGAGTGAGGCCATATAAGATGGAGTCATTGCGACACTGCAAGTGGTATTAGCACCTTCTAGGGTTCATTACACAAAATAAGGAAGATACGAAGCCAGAAAACATTTACTGGCCCTGTAATAGCTGGTACCAGTACTCACTGATTATGGGCCTTCGTTTAAACCATCTACATCCTAGCAAAGTTAGGATAATCTGTGGCAGACGGTCAACAAATGCCATCCGGTTCCCCGTTAAGTGTCCGTGGCTCCCAACGTTATCTGTCTTTGCAGGCAGCTGTTCCCACTCGCTGACCTGCAGACCACTTGACCGATATTCAGTCGCACACGCGTGCACAACTAGTCGCGGTTTCTCAAGGGCCACTTGAACATGCTAAGCCACGGGCACGCAGCAGGGGGGCCTCTACGGGCAACATCTCTCCGGGCAATTGCAACACACCAAATAGCAAACCACTTGAACTCGCTTCAAAGTCATGCAAAAGCAGCTGTCATCATCAGAGTTCACACAACACCCAGTCGACACTCGGACACGATTGGACGCAGTCAACATCAATCCTGGCTTCGACAGTGGCCACTGCTGCCTGAGACAGCTATGCAGGGCTCTGTTCACAATAAATTCCTCCTTCTGCTTACTCTTGCCTTTTACTTACAACCTGGGATTCAGCCTGGTGATTTTTGTGATCCCAGTGCAAACACTATTTACACCGCTACAAATCTGGCAGCGCTTCTCTTCTCCGCTTCTTTTTTCTCGTCTGCAAGGATAAGGATTTTGCAGATCAGTGAAGCCATTTGAGACCCACCCCCACTATTTACTACGCAGCGAAAGAAGAAAAATCAGTGTGATAGGGGAAGCTGAAAAGTACATGGAATTGTTGAGGCTGCCTGAGTGTGTGTGTGTGTGTGTGTGTGGGACAAGTTCCTCAGGATTTCAAAGACACCACAACTGTCCACCTTTACAAGCAAAAAGCGAATCGTCAAGTCTGTGACAACCACCGCGGCATCTCACTGCTGAATATTGCCGGTAAAATATTCGAACGCATTCTCCTCAATCGTCTGAACAGCCACCTGGAACAAGGGCTTCTGCCTGAAAGTCAGTGCGGGTTTCGGCGTCACCGCGGCACCACTGACATGATATTTGCCGCGCGTCAGCTGCAGGAGAAATGTCAAGAGATGCGGACCCACCTCTACACTACGTTCGTAGATCTGACAAAAGCCTTTGACACGGTGAACCGGCCCGGACTCTGGAAGGTTATGCAGAAGTTTGGCTGCCCGGAACACTTCACTTCACTCACATGGTTCGACAACTCCATGATGGGATGATGGCGCGCGTCACGGACTACGGAACGCTGTCTGAAGCCTTCGCAGTGACCAATGGAGTGAAGCAGGGCTGTGTCCTCGCACCCACCCTCTTCAGTCGCATGTTCTCTGCCATGCTGATGGACGCCTACCGTGACGAGCGTCCCGGAATCCCCCTCAACTACAGAACGGACGGAAACCTCCTCAACATTCGTCGGATGCAGGCCCCCACGCGCGTCTCCACAACCACAGTTCATGATCTGCTGTTTGCGGACGACTGCGCTCTCAACACCACCACCGAAGCAGACATGCAAAGGAGCATGGACCTCTTTGCAGCAGGTTGCGCCAACTTTGGCCTCACCATCAACACGGACAAGACGGTGGTTTTGCATCAACCGCCGCCAGGTGCTGACCTCAACCCCGCACGCATCAACGTCAATGGAGCCGTACTGCTGAACGTGAACATCTTCACTTACCTTGGCAGTACGCTTTCCCACAACACCAAAATAGACACCAAGATTGCCCGCAGAATCTCCAAAGCCAGTCAAGCCTTCGGTCGGCTCCAAGCCTCCGTATGGAATCGTCATGGTCTTCGACTGTCAACGAAATTGAAGATGTACAAGGCTGTTGTGTTGTCAATACTCGTGAACGGAGCGGAGACTTGGACTGTCTATGCTAGTCAAGCGCGAAAGCTGAACCACTTTCATAGCAGCTGCTTACGCCGCATATTGAAGGTGAAGTGGCAGGAGAGGATTCCGGACACGGAAATCCTGGAGAGAACGGGAGTTCTCAGCATCCAGGCCATGCTCAGGCAGATACAACTGCGCTGGAGCGGTCACGTGGTACGTATGAACGATGAACGACTACCCAAGCGTTTGTTCGATGGCGATGTCGCCGTAGGCACTCGTCGCCAAGGAGGATAGAAGAGACGCTACATGGACACTCTGAAGAACTCCTTGAAGCGTCTCGAAATCAACACGCTGAACTGGGAGGAGCATGCCCTGGACCGAACCGCGTGGCGAAGAGCGGTCAAAACGGGCGCCGCAATCTACGAACCTAGTCGGATCGCCGCCGCCAAAGCAAAACGGACGGCAAACAAGTCTCACAATTCACGGATGCACGCTGCCACCACCCAAGCCCCTCCAACGTGTCCGCGTTGTCAACGCACCTTCCGTGCACGCATTGGCCTGGTCGGTCACCTCCGGAAGCCTTGCAACCCTCCTCCGACAGCACCAAACACTCCGCCAGACCCTACTCCACCCTCCACATCGACGGCAATCACCGACGCGAGAGATGCCTCGTTGCCCTCATCCATCGACTCGAACTCACCCACAACTTCCTCCACATCCTTACCCGTCACAACTCGCATCCCAACACCTGAACCCCCCACCAGCTCTGAGGGCCTGATATGCCCTCACTGCAATCGCACATTCACCTCACGCATCGGTCTTGTCGGTCACTTGCGAATCCATCGCACAGAGACAAGTGAACTAGTGCCTGGAGCACCAACACACAGACGAGACCGCCGCCCTCACTGCTCACACTGCCCCCGATCATTCGCTCATCGCATGGGTCTACTAGGTCACACGCGCATTCACGACAGCGGCGCTGACTATGATGTCGGCACATCCAGCACCCCATACATCCCCACCATCAGCCTCAGCCCCACTCACTAGTCGCCTCGCGTCACGATTTCTCTATGTTGTCGGGAACACAGGTGAGTGCCTCCTCCCTCAAGTAAGTGGAGGCTGTTCTTGCTGAATTTTTCGAATACTGTCTTGCCTTTTGCTGCCCCATAATAGCTCCTGTAGTTATATTTCTCGCTCCTTACCGCAATCATACTCATAATAGCGGCACCTACAGTTCTGTCTTTAGCACAAACGTCAGCCTCAGTAGTTACTGAAGATTCTCTGCTGCAAGGTAAGCTGAGATTTTGCTCTCATTGTTCGTTTCTATACTTGATTTTCTCCCCTCTCTCTCGGCCTGTCTGCGTTCGCCCCTCGCCTCCTCTCCCTATCTCCCTCTTTCACTTTCATCTTCTTCCTATCCCTTTTTCTATATGTCCCCTTCGTCCTTTGCCCTCCTCCTCCTCCTTCTTCCTCTTCTTCTTCTTCGACTTCATCTTCTTCATCCTCTCGTTCTTCTTCTGCACGCCTACAATCGCAAAGTTCACCAGTTGTCTCTTGCTCTCCTTTCAGCCTCGCCCACGGACGCCGACCGTCAACGGAGCATGGGTAGTGCCTTTCAGTCGTTGACTGACTGGTTACCCCTCTCAGGAGGGTGTTGGCCCAGGCTTCATGCAGGGCTGCCCTCACCTTTCTGAGATCCAATGGTCTGTATGCACATGCATGCAATGCCAGTCTTCAGCCAACCACGGTCCCTGCGGCCTGGAAGGCGCTGGCACTTTCTCTCACTTCTGATTCCCTGTTGGTGACTGCGCTCGCGCTCCCACTGGGTTTCAGGCCAAACTGCGGGTGCCCGAAAAGCTAGGCGGTCACTATGCGGTGGGGGAGAGAGTGATGTCGACCTCGGCGCGTTTCTTCCCTCACTATAATAAATCTGAATGCGTCTGAATCTTTCACGGTGCGCTAAAAGCCGTGGCTTGGAGGGTCTGCCAACTGAC
>JAYGXS010000003.1:37768393-37807639 GCA_036362985.1 Ligula intestinalis
AGGAAACCCTCTTCCAACGGGAAGAGGGTTGGATTAAGCCTACCCAATTGACACGTTACAGAATTAAAGACAATGGACAGCCCAATGACCGACTATCCCCCTGGATTTTCGGACACGGTTTTAAGCACAGAGATTACCCCCAGCAAATGATAAGGTCACAGACAAAGGAAGAAGTCTTAATTACTTAAATTTATCACTAACGCGGTAGATATACTATGAATTACAGTTAGCAGATATTAATATGATTGACGAGAAGACAAAGATGGGGACTCAGTAACTCGTTTAATTAATTAGCTCATGCAAAGTCATCTGCAAACATGCCAAATCGACGAGTAAGTGCTTTTAAAAAGGCAATTTCGTTTTTGTTACTGTTACATTGCAGCTAATTATAGGTTTCGATAGGAATTTCAAACCCTAGACAAAACTGTGGCCTAGAAAATCTGGTAGCTTGTTCTGATCGTCGGAATGCAGATTGAACGTATGTGGCTAATCAGGGCGAACAGAGCATACTGTCGAAATATCTCGTGTCTGTGTTAACCGAAAAGCTAGTGGGCAATCGGGTCTTCTCTATCAGATAATGTGCTCTAATCGTTTTTACGGGTTGCAGTTCGGACTCACGGATAGGACAACAAAAACGGGCAGGTCTGAGAGGTTAGCAGTCACTTCAAGTGAATCCTTAACACCCCTCCCCTCCATTCCCTCGAAAAAGGGGCGTGATCTCGACTTTGTAGGCACGAAAACGATTGATTGGGTCGCCGAGAAGCTAGGACCAGAACTTACTAAAAGTTGTCACAGGGAACTTCTCTCATCTGTCAAAGCGTATTCCCAAATAGCCTGCATATGCAACTAAAGGACCAAGAGAGACGGTTCTGGTGTTCACTGCTTCTGACGGTAGTGTCTGTGAACATCCCAAAAGCAGAGGCCGATAAACTCCCCACTCTGGTAATATGCAATCCATTGTTCTTTTCGGCAGGAAACTACTTTAAAAGACCCGAATACTTATCTCTGTACGAGACAAAATCATAGCTCTGGTGCTCGACTAATAATCCTGTCAGGCGGATACCTGAGCATCGAATATCCATCTATATCCAACCCAAATTATTTGCAGAGAATCGGGAAGTTTCATCGAGACTGAAATTGACATTGCTGAATTATTTTGAGTCTTTATTCTGCAATGCCTTAACATCAGATCGGTGACGTCAATTGGTTCAGTTAGTCGCCGAACAAACGATCCACCATTGATCCACACACTGTCAATTGTGATCGGAAATGTTCAATGTCACACAGAAGCGGCTCTGTCCGATTTACCCACCCCGCAGGGTTGATTAGCTAAGTCTGCGCATGTCTCAGACTTGTTTACGATTACCTATGACTAAGGATTCCCGACGGAATCCGAAACGTCAGGCAAATAAACAAAACTCTTGTTCCAGTGATCGCATCTTCGTCTTCTAAGTCAAATAGGTCAGAAATGTCCACCTCAGTCTGTCCTGTCTTTTTTTTCTGCCCGTCGTTTTGTGAGCGTCTAGGCACAGGGCAAAAAGGCAAAACGAAACATAGATATTCCGAACCAGCAACCCAGGACGTAGTTCGGCGACCACTGAAGTGTGAGTCTTTTTAGGACCGAATTACACAAGCAAACTGATCTCATTCGCACAGGTAGTGAAAATAATAAGAAGAGTTTGTCTGACCGGAGAAGTGGAGGTCATCTCGATAATTGTATCTTTACAGGTAGATTAGATAAAGCAGCGTCATTGCGCCCACATTTGAATATATAAGGAATGGGATGCGATCGGTAGAATATCAATCGTACTTTCGTTTCATCTGCTTCTTGGAAAACCTCTTCACTTTGAGTATGCAGTCGACCCCAAGAATTCGCGGGGTTAGAGACAACAGCTATCTGTAAATAGGTGGTATCCGGAAGCATTTGGGACTCCTCTAAAAACGCTTATAACGGTCTAGCTTAACGTTCAAACACACCAACTACACCAACACCCTCGAATATAATTTCAAGGTTCTCTTACAATATTTGCCCTGAAAATATCTGGCTTACAGCTACGCGTGAAAACATTTACAATCATTGCTCTTACCTAGGTGAAAACTAATCAAGTTGCCCCTGCAGTCAGGCACATACACACTTGATAGTAATATATGAACATTAGTAAACCACCTTTATCACGAAAATGCAAGAAAATAATTAGCGAATGTGTTGCGGATGCTCTACGAAAGCAAATCCGCGAATAGGCTGGGGGATAAACTGTATAGTTCATGCAAGATAGGCAATGCGGTTGCCAGTAGACAGTGACATCACACTGTGTTCTAATGCTCGTCTGCCCTATCTCACCCCTGGCCTCCTCCTGCTGTTGCCGAGGCTGAATCGGCGATAGGCAGAGATAGAGAGAACGAGAGAGAGAGAGGCGACGACGTCCGGTGGGTTTAAGCAAGCATAAAAGAGGTCGATTCATAGGCTTTGGAGGCAGCAGGGGGGCGTCGAGAGCAGAAAATCGACAAGAACGCAGGAGGGGGGGGGGGGGGGGGGGGGGGGGGGGCGAAGTAACGAATGTCTGATAAGCGGCGGTCGGAGCCTGTCGCCGGAAGCAGGCGTAGGCAGACGACGACGAGATCAGGGACATGTGCGAGGGGAATATAACGCAACTGAACAGACACAGAAAGATGCGGAAAAAACACAAAAGCCTAGAGGCAGGGAGGGGAGGGGATAGACGCGTAAAAGGGAGGCAGAGCAGAACAGGGCAGGACAGGGCACACGCAAACAATGGCCATCGGTCGTTGATAATGGTATCATTACGCAGCACCAACATTTTCAGAAACAGCGGCGGGGGTGGAGGCATGTTTACACACACGATCACAGTCCCAGGGGTTGGAAAATATCGAGCAAGAAATACGGCTGAGCTGTGAGCTATGGTGAAGTGGGACGTTGTGGCCAAAGGAAGAGGATGGACGGCCTTCCGAGAGAGTGCATGCGCGGTGTAGGCAGACTGTATATAAGGTGAGGCTTTATCGAATTCACTTATGTGAAAGTTTTTGTAGGAGGTGCCAAAAACCTAGCAAAAATTGACATTGACTGGTCATGTTTTAAAGCAACGTTTCCCAGGTGCAAATTTAAAGATGGCAAAAACAGCAAAATTTATTGGATCCATGACATTCCCCGCCCAAAGTTCTACCTTAGACGTCTTTCCCCGGTTTTTGCTGCCTATAGCGTTTTAACGCGCTTATGTTATTGATCAGCTTCTGCCATTTCGTATGACCTTGTTTCTATCGATTTTTCTGTATGGGGTCAATTTGTATTTTTTTTACGTGATTCACGTTACGAAATGAGAGGCAGCAACTCTCTCAGCTCTCTCGAAATGTCATGGATCCAATAAATCTTGCTGCTTTTGCCATCTTTAAAAATGGTCATGCTTTGTAGGAAGAGAGTCACAGGATTCTTTACGCAGCGGAAGGGAGCTGGCTAGCTTTTTCCTTTACGGGCTAAATACAGCGACACTGAGACGAATTTGTGTAAATGGAAGGATTGACCCTCTATACTGCTTTGAGAATTTAAGGAGCCGACTGCTGAAAACACAGCTACAGCTGTGATCTAAGGGATGCAAGTCTTTGAAATAGCACTTAGTGCTAACCCAGACAGGCGGCATGACTCATAAAATTTTATTAAGATACATACATAGACATACTGACCTCAGGATGACACAAAACACTTGCTACCAGACGCAAAAAGGCCACAGACAACAAGAATTGACAGCAGCTGAGCTATGTGAATTAGCCGATATTCAGGTCATTTTGGTTATCACAGTGAGCCTTCCTTCAGTGCCAGGGAATGTTCTGAGAGTATTTCAAGACAAATCTGCGTACAATAAAACCAACGGCTCTGTACGATAATACCGCAGAAAATTAACGCAGCTTATAATTTATAAAAGCTCCAGCGACAAAAAAATCAGAAGTGTGAGTGGTTTATATCTTTAGATCAGCGCTGAGCCCCTTCGGAAGTCTTCAGCAAATTGCTAACCTTTCTGGATGTTTACAGACATGAAGCTGCAAACAAAAGCAGAATGACAAAACAAGCAGCTAGAGCTCACATGCTTCAAACCAAAGATACTGCAGGACGTTCAGGTACTGGGTATGGGTAAAGATCAGATTCGAGAGTCTGCAGAGTAAGTACCGGCAAGGAGGGCTCGTATGGCCGCCTAAACGGAACAGGGGAACAGGAACCACCCAGAATACATGTGAATCTGCGCCAGATTCTGAGGAAATGAGGTTTATAATTAAAGTGAGGGTTAGCGTGGGGTATTAGGTTGGGGTTAAGGTCAGAATTAGGGGCTACGGTTGAGTCCATATAAACTGCATGGTTTATGGCTGCGGTTACGATTAGTTTACCGTTTAGTTCAATGCTGGGGATATTTACCCTTACTGAAAATTATCGCAAGGCCACCTACTTGAAGTGGACGGAGTTTCCTTTTCCTGCATGTCCTGTTTAGCCGGCCATACAAGTCATCTTTACTGAGCCGCCAACCAGCAATAAGAGGTATATCAAGTTAGTCAGGGACCCGAAAGTGGACAAACCCACTGCTCAGAGTGGCCAGCCTCAATGCGCATCGATGGTCGTTTCGGGTTTGCACTGGCAACTTTCAGCTGAAACAACTGTATGCCTGTAAAAATCAACAGCTTCAGCATTCCTCGCCAAACCTGTTGCGCGCAAGCAATCCGCAAAAATGAACCACTTGCACAAGATTCTCACACCCAGAGAGAGAGAGAGAGAAAGAGAAAGAACTGCAGTACTGTAAACAAAACCACTATCCTCCGTGTTCAGACGCAAACTGCAGCAACGGCCATGAGAGAGAGAGAGAAAATTACTAGGTGATTCGTGCGAGCGAGAGCGTGCAAAGATACACCGACCGTGGGGAAATCGAGGATTTTTCCATGGATGTCAGGGCAGCAGGCTACGACAATCGACCCATTGTTAGAAAATGCCAGGAAATTAGGACCAGCTTAAGCACCAGGTTCACTGCCTGGACAATGTGTGTCTTCAAATTCACAAATCCCACCAGACCACGGACAATCCAGAGAAGTTTACGCAGATGGTCACACGCGAGGGCCTAATGACGCGCGTCAGCCGTGGAACCTGTCGAGGTGAAAAAATGTGTGAAACCGGGGTTTGCGTGCCTGCCACGACCCTCTTCAGTTTCACGTCCTCTGAAGTGTTGATGGACACCCGCTGTGCGAGGGCGACCAGTCATCCACATCAATCGTCTACCTAACGGGAAACTATTCAACACCTGTCATGTGTGAAGAAAATTCTTCCAAAACGAAGATAAATTGTCGTCTGTTCATTTAAGAACACAGCTTAGGTGAATAGACAACAAAGTACCACGGATACAGCAATTTCGACTCATAGAAAAGACTGGGATGTGAATAGAAACTGCCGAATTCTAGGGAAACTATGTTTAGGTTTGCGGTTAGGGTTTACCGTTAAGGCAAGTCAGCCGTAAGTTTAGGAGTAAGATTGGATTCAGTGTTAACTGCAGTGTTACGGTTTAGGGTAGGACAAGGCCACGATGTAAAAAGTGGAAAAATTTACCTTCGCTAAAGTATGCGCAGGGTTACCCTTATTACTTGATTGGGGCATTCCTATTCCCGTGTCCTGATTAGGCGGTCATACAAATAATCTGTGCCATCGAAAATAACCGCTACGTACCGACTATTACGTAACGAGGACTTTACGTCATAATGAGCACCCACGACAATCGTCTCATCACCTCGGAAATCTGTCCCCGACGACGAGATGGCAACCTCAATCTCCAAAGCCAACCGCATCTTGATTGCGTGGAAGCATTCAGGTAATCTCCTCAAAATCAAATTGAAGAATATGGATCTGTAGTTTTTACGAAGTTTTTCTCTGGAAAAACCAAGTAAAGGAAATGAACCACTTTTCTTTAGGTTGTTTCGGCAGCATTCTAAGGCTACACAAAAAGAAATAATTTGGGGTAATTAGCAGTTCGAAGTAATTAGCGTATACCCAGATTCCGTAACTGCAACACCGAACTCTCCAGCCCTTGAAACCCGGTTTTGATGTGCGGAAAGTGACATGGGTGGTACAACCAAAACGATCTTGGAACTGTTAATGCAATTCCATATGTGGAAGCATCCGGGCAATCTCCTCAAAATCAAATTAAAGATTACGAATCTGTAGTTTTTACAAAGTTTCTCTGTTGCACGGATAATTCGAAAAACCAAGTAAAGGAAGTGAACAACTTTTCTTTAAGTTGTTTCGGTAGTACACTAAACGTTACATGAAAACAAATAATTCCGGGTAAGTACTTAAGTTCTGGGATGTAGTTACATGCTCAGTGTCATCGCATTGCTAAGGCAGGTGCACCCAGGACGCAGGGGCTACGTCTGACAAGGGCCTGCTGGGACGACTCCTTTACGGTGGCATCGCTGCAGGTGTTAGTTGTGAATGGAGGCAGAAAAAAGGTCAAAAGAGCCTGAAAATCGCTGGTAGATGCCTCAGAAGCACGCATCAGCCCTGGAGGACCCCCATACAGGTATGGAAAGCTGCCTTCAAATAGGATGCAGTCATTTCTGAAGCCAATCGAACATGAAAGGACAGGAAACGGGGGCAAGAACGCACAGCAGGAATATCAACGAAAACAATCACCACCAAAGCTCCTCTCCTATTTCCTCCTCTCCAATGCGCACTAATTCCGTGTCACACCCTTCCATGCCTCACAAACACAGTTCGCATAATAAATGAGATCCGATGGTGAAAAACTTCACGGCCTCGGTGGCATTTGAACCCATGACAGGGAATGCAAGGCTTGCATACAGCCAACACCTGGACCCTACTGAGTCTTTTTTATCATTGGTTCAGATGAAATATGCAAATCTGCCAAAAAAGAACCTATTAAAAGTTCCAAGACCGTCTTGTTTCGACCACCCATGTACATTTTCAGGCATCCAAACTGGCTTACTGGAGAGTTCGGTGTTCCAGTCGGGGAATCCGGGTCCACGTCAGTTACTTCGAACTGCTAAATTCCAGCTAGACTACCCTCCAGCAAATACGGCCTAGCAACAATTAAAACAAGAACACCCTCTTTTAAAACAAACAAACAAAACAAATTTAGACCTTAGTAAAATTCATTCAAATAACTGCGAATCTGCCAAATACTTGCACTTGTCACCCAAAACCACAGATACAATGTTATTAAGATGGGCATTATAAAAAACTCCGATCGAAAGGTCACCTCTGTCTTGTTCAAATCGACTGAACAGCTTAAGTGATAGTTCGACCGTCGTTTTCGACAATGTCCACCACGAGCTCCAACAAGCTGAAGGCAAACGCGCCGCACTGTAGCTGAATTATAGTGAAAGTAGACTCGCGGGATCTACACCACTCTCTCCCCCGCTCCCACAGCTGTATTCGATGTCAAGATAAAAGTCGAGAAGGCCAGAGGTGGGCAAGGGCGCAGGTAGCTGATGCGACTGAAGTCGTCCCTAAAAGCTTGCCACTATGCCCAGAACGGTCACTAACGCGAGATAAGCACGGAGCGACTGGCCGGGTGGCCCTTGTGACTATGCAGACAAGGGCGTGACAGCCACCGCCGCTATCACGCCGCCCGCAAATTCGCCAGGCGCCACCAGCCGGTATTCATTTATCTGGTTCAGCGAGAGAAGATACAATTAACCGAACAACCATGTACAGGGCCTATAACCTCAGCGGGAAAACAGGCGCACATAATCTGATCCAAGAAAATTACCAGCGCACACCAGGCCGCAGGGACCATGGTTTGCTGAAGGGTGGCGTTGCATATGCACACAATCCTTAAACCTCGATGGCTTAGGTAGGAACCTACACACAACGGTCAGAGGCTATCTGGTGAGGACATGCGGATGATGATGGACACATGGAGAGAGTAGAACTAGCCAGATAAGCACGTAGGTACCCCGCAAGCCAGTGGTGACTGGAGAATTTGCGGGGTAGGCCCAACACGACGGGGTGTGGCAGGCAGGTCAAAAAACCCATTAAAACCCCCCGCCTGGACGAAATGCGCCAGCAACGAGCCTCCTCCTCCGTCCGGCATCACCCCGACGAAGGTGTGTGGTGAACGCCAGACTGACCGTCGGTGGGTCGCGGCGGGGGGGGGGACGGGAGGGGGACAAGACCACGACCAGTGAAACACACAGTGAATCCTTGGCTCTGGAAAACACGTACAAGTAAAACAAGCGTGCAGGTGGTCGTGACCCGACACAAGTGTGCCGGTGTGTGCGTGTGTGCTAAAGCAACCGGCCGCGCAGCGGAGCGAAGGTCAGGTTTGGACGCGTGCACCGGACAGGCGGCGCCCGGTGGTGTGTTCGTAGAACTAGGAAATGACGGTTAGGATGAGTAGGACGTGTGCGTGTGCATGCGTCATCGACAGAGCCAGATGGACTGCGCAAAATGCCCCCCCCCTCCCCATAGGGATGCAAGAAGTGCATTTAGAAACATTTTGGTTACAACAGACAAAAAGGGGTACTCCTCTCTCTCTCTCTCGCTGTACAGAACGAGGAAACCACGCAGCTGCAGGAGTCGAACGGCCTCACGAGTGGCATTTCGCATGATACTGAGTGAGACGGCTCACTATTTGGGCACGGTAGACGCTTCTGGGGCTGTCCGTTCTCAAAGTAACAAAATACAGTGCAGTTCAGTGTTCGATTGGCCGGCTGTTTGAATAGCAACTTGTTCAGCAGCCACCTCTATACCGCCAACTCGATCGCACTATTCCCGGTTCGGTCAGGATCAATTGATGCATGCACGTTATCGATTCGTGGAGGAGAGTGGTAAGTTGCAACTTAGGAGGCAGACCCCTTCTCCGATACCCAGAGAAAGTTCATGGCACAGATCGGGCCGAACTGCCACACTGGGTGCTTCCCAAACGGGAAAGTGTACCTCTCCATCTAGATCAGCCGTCCCAGACTTGGGCACAACTGATAATCTTTCTTAAATCAAATGACTTGGCGAGATGATGGGCTAAAAGTGTCCTTGAAAAAGTGACAATAAAGGAGACCTTGGCAACAATTGTTCGAGTACGCACAGGCCGTATCTCATGACAACACCCGTACGCGGTTCATGTGCCGGGAAACATGCAAGAAGAACTAAACGAAATGTGTTGGACCTCAGGAATATCCGAATAGAGCAATGCTAGAGACACAGAGCAGTCAGACAGCGTTCTCGAGTAAATATTGCGGCAAAAGGCGCCAAACGGGCGGTTGAATCATGTTCAAGCACAAAGGAATCTCGGACTATGCCGTAGTTTCTTCTTGGTGAAGGACCAAGAGTTTTTATTTAGTATAAGGCAACATAAGACAACCGAATAAGACAAGGGAGACTGAAACGGTCAGTTTTAGTTTATTAGCCTTCATCAGCCAACCAGCCATAACCAACCACACGTTTTGAAAATCCCAAGGTTCGAACCCGCGACCTGTTGGTTAGAAGTCCAACGCCCTAACCATAGAGCCACGGGCTCGTTTTTCTGTCCGTTGCGATAGGGTACATTAGCAATGGTAGATGGGCGGTCACAGATTGCGTTTCTACGCACCCTCGTCCCGTTGTGTTTTGGGGTTCAACTGCAGGCCTCGCCAACGGTCAGAATAGCAGAATAACAGTGAGGTAGGAACTGTTTCTGCGTTTCTACCACATTGGCATGCACAGAGGATGAGCCTAAGGAGTTCGCCCAAATTGAAGCCGTCATTAGTACCTGTACCTACCTGTAGTAAAACAAGGATGGAACAGGTTAACTGAATCAAAATTCAGCAACTGGAATACCTGTCCTACCTGCAGCCGCCCCCCCCCCCCAAAAGTCACTTTGAAATGAACTTGCTGCATTTCCTAGGCGCTCAATTAATCGCGAATAGAAGCACTAGGAACCGACAAACAGACATGAGGAACAGAAATTGCTTTTGTGTGTGTGTGTGCGGGGGGGTGGGTGGGTGGGCGAGCAAAAGTGGCCGGCGGTCCCGGCGTATGCGTGCAGCCCTAACTAGCAGCAGAAGGTAAAGGTGGCGCTTCTGGGTGAAGTATCACCTTTTCGAGCCGCCGAGGCAACACGAAGGCGGCTCGAGTGGTCTGCTGCCGCAAGCCCATTAAGGCTACAACAAATGGGCACGAGAAAGGCAATAGCGCATGGAGGGAACGCATGAAGGCAGATGGAGGGAGGGAGTGGGAAAGGCCGCAGCAGCGAGATTCTTATCGAGGGTGGAGGCCAGGTGGGGGAGAGGGATGAGTGCAGAAAGAAAAGGGTATGACTAATCGGGAGGCATAGAACTGATAAACAGGCAGACTGGCTCGGAAACTGCTAATCCCTATTCGTAAATAAGCCCCCAACACGACTGGCTAGCCAGGGAGCTGTAGATTAAAATTGGCGAGCGAACAGGCTCTCTGGGGGAAGAAAGACCACGCAATAACACTTGAGGCGAACAGATGGCACACAAAACGATGATGTTGAGGTGATAAGAAAGGACAAAAAGAGGCAAAATGGCAGAGAGAGAGAGAGAGAAGGGGCAGGCAAAAAAAGGAAAAATCTAGGTGTGGGAAGAGGGAAAGCGAATGCTCAAGTTTACGAGAGAAAAAAAGAGAAGACATAGGATCAAATGGAGCCCAAAAGGGATCAGGCATCAGGGACTTCTAGCCAAGGTTGAAACGTACTACCGGGTCCAGACAACTATGACAGTTAAGAACACACACACACACATGGAACAGGGGGGGGGGGGAGAGAAACAAAAACACAGTTGGTGCTCACCGTTGAAAGGAGTTGTAGGAATTCTCGTAGACCACGGACCCGGAACCGCCGGCCGAGGGGGGAGCACCAGCAGAGGCCGCGGCTGCAGCGTTGGCGGCAGCAGCAGCTGCCTGGGCTTGAAGGAGGGCGTTTGACGAGATGAGACCGAGGCCTGCAAGGGCATGCATATTGGCAGCGGCCATAGCAGAGTTCGGGTGCATTCCGGCCATCTGGGCCTGGCCCAAGGATCCAACCCGGCCTGGTCGCCCTACGGTTGCGAAACCCTGCAGACATAAGCGGGGGGGAGGAAGCAAGAGGCCAGTTAACAGAGACGATTTGAGGAAAAGCAGATCAAATAATTCGGCAGTTCAATCCCTTCAATCGATAAGGATAACAACAACAACAACAACGACAAAAACCAGCCATTACCCAGATAAGTTTGACACAGAGTATGTGTGCGCGCTTTTGGCCAACAGTCACAACCCTCCCTAACTTCCAGATCCAAGCTAGTCCTCTAAAGAGTAGAGTATCAGCTGACGCTACACTATTGGTGAACCACCTGGCTCCAAGACGTACGGTTGGGCAGTGATAACTTGTATATTGACCACTTATCAGCGTTTTTGATAGATGGGTACTCATCAGTCGGTTACGTGAGTCACTCGCCCTGTTGTGTCTTGCGGCTCCTCTTCAAGCCCCAATAGTAGCCGCAGAGCGTTTAATAATATAGGCAGATGAACATTACCAGCAAATACTAGGAGACCGGAATGACCAGTGCTGACTTAGTAGCCTTTGTCATCCAGCTAGCTATACCAGATCTCAAACGTTGCGGCAACTGAGGCTCGAACCCGCAACCTGTTGTTTAGAAGTCCATGGGCTCGTTGTCTTGCCAGAGTGCCCGTACACCAGAAGGTTATATGTCAATGCTCCAAAATTTGCGATTATAACCGACTGCTGGTCGCTATCTGGAGCAACAGGTTCTGCCTTACGGAACGAGCGAGAGCGAGCTTTGACCAGTATGAGGTACTTGAAATTGTTTAATTATGGGAACAGATTAAGTCAAGTGGATTGAGGTGCACAGATCAAGAGAACCGAGCGTTCGACTGGATGTGTCAGTTTCAACCGTAAACACTCGCTAGTGAATAAGTGCTACCGATAAACGCAGCCATATCGCGGCCTGGAAAAATCCGGAATTCGGAGTTGCCGGCGCTCGAACCTTCGAGTGAAACAATCTGCACTCAAACCTATGTTCTTGGCGGTAGTCAGCATTGATCTGCAGCGGGTAGCTCCGCCCGGTCTTATAGCTGTTTGCTGTCATCGACCTTCGAAAAATACAGAAAAACCATAGAACCAAACACAATTTTCATGAAGGGAAATGTACATATTCCTACATCCGAAGTGTTACAAATCATAAAGAGACGCATAATTTGCTGCATGGATAACGTATGATGTTGAAGTCTAGGCGTGTATGCACAGAACAGGTCCATGCTTTAAGTGTGTCAATGTGTGCATGTGTGTAAAACTATGCATTGGAGGTCTAAGGTGTTATTTCCCCGAAAATTTCTTACAAAAACCTACGACCGAATAGGTCCATGTGATGTCTGGAGATTCTGCTAAGATTTCGGCAGTGAAGAAGGACGTGAAAAGTATTCTCGAGGGCTGCGTTTAGTCACACTTCAGTGGACTCTCAGGGGACCGACCGCGATTATAATGGAAGATCAAAAGTGGAACGACGTGGTATTGTCTGTACACGCCCGACTTACTCACTGGAAATGAGTCTAAGATTGAATCCCTGTCAAGGATACGCGTCAACAGAGCGCAGTGCAGTTGCCCGAATTCCGTCTTCCTTATCCAGCTGTGTCAGTATTTGAGTTAAGCCTTTAAATTCTAGTTTGATTTTAATGGTTAAATCAAAGATGGTGTTAGTAAAGTTTGTCGACAATTTTCTAAAACATTTTCCTTGCAATTTGTTTGACGCAAAGATCATGTGCGTGATTCATCGGGATTTCCAGAGTCGCATTTCCCGAGGGGACGCCTGCTAGAGGTGTGTATCAAATCGACTGCAAAGAATGCTAACAAACATTCTGCCAGAAATACAGAAGAGTTTGTTTCCTTGGCGCGATTTTTTCGCGATTTGTCCTCTTCAACACATTTCAATGAGGTAAGATTATCCATGAGTTGAGTCGGTAAACAGGGCATTTTCACTACGCATCTGCTACACTGCTCTGATTGCTTCCTGCAGGGCAGACGAGGCTTCGCAGTCGGTAATAGTATCTGCTTGTCAAATTCTGTTGACGGTTTTCGCAGGGGCTGTAGATAAGTTCTTGAGGAGCCAACATGTAAGGATCTACAGTCTATCCGGCAGGAGGGCTGTACCGTCTGCTCTGGTCAGTGGGGTATTTCCCTGGGATTAGAGGCACTAAATTGCCTTGATAGTCTCAAGGATAGCTCCTAGCTCACCGTAGTTTGCGTATCTTAGCGCCTTTAAAAGGCAAGCAATCACCATACATCGCTTTCGGCCTCTTTATCAGTAGAGTGCGAATTTGCCCGTGTCGATCTTGGTTCTGGCCTAAGCCTTGGACAACCCGTTTTCACTAAAAGCAGGGGGGTTGAGCGCTGACGACTGGAGTAGTGGGAGCCTTCATGACCATGAAGCAGTCGCTAATTCCCTGGGGGCAGGATTAGACAGCTGTCTCACGATGTCGCTCTTAAGGGGGCGAAGGCGACTGTAGGGTCTCAGCCTTCTGGTTTTGGACATCCACTCCCAAAGGACGTGACAATCTCGTACTCAAGTTGGTTGGCCTTGCTTGGAGAGATAGACCCCTTCTCATTTGCGGAGGGAGGGGGGGGGGGGGGGGGGGTCAGAGGATGAGGCGGGAGTTGACTCTGTTCTGTGAGTATTTTTGGGTCGTGTCAGTAAGATCCAAATGCCATGATCAACTTGTCGGCGGACTGACTGCAAGAACATTTTAGGGTACATTTTCAGGTCCCTTTCCCAGCCAGTGAGTAAGCAGTATACTTTCTAAATAGGACTCCTTAGTCCTATAGGAACCGGCACCTTAGCATAACGGAAAGACAACCTCAACTAATCCGAGTTGCCTATGGGGTTACACGTCATCCTGCACGAAGGACCTGCGGTTTTTGAGGGGAGAAGTGAGGATTGATGGACAGATTAGTAGGGATGAAGGCACACTGGTTGCCTTCATATGGCTTAGTCTGCCGGTCGAAACAGTTACTAGGGCGTGGCCGCCAGTCTTGTGGAACAACAGATGATAATCAAGTGCCGGGGTGTGGCACTAAATTCCTCGATGCATCTGCCGGGAACCGTCAGTGCACTACCCTGGGATGGTGAGACAAACGCGTCAATGAACCTGGACTGACAGTAGCACTGGAACTTGGTCCTCCCCTCCCCCTACGACATCCTGTACGTCCTTCTCCATCCAGAACTTGACACACAGAGAAGATTACAGGAAAAAAGAAGCCAGCGTTTCCTGTTTCCAGTCTACGACAGACCTGAAGGGCGATGGGAGGGGAGGGGGGAGTGACACAGGGATGCTTTCTAATCTAGCCTTCCGCCTATTCGAATCCATAGGGAGCTGCCTCTCAATCACCAGCTCATTAAAAATACAAAACTGGACGGGCAGAGATGGGTCGGAGCAAGGGAATCGTGGCAGTAGAAAGAAAAGCGAATCATACCACAACATCGACAGGAGCGCTAATGCATTAAGCTATTTTATTCTGTCAAAGTAGCGACAGACATAGTTGAGACTGGACACCTGTGGCGGCTTTGGAGGCTGAACTAACGTCTACACGTACCACTCACTCACACACTCCCTGTAAGACACCAGTCGTTTAAGAGAAAGGAAAGTCTCGAACCGCACATTACCGACTCATTACACCGAAGACATAATCAAGAAATATTGAGCCAGTTGACGATGCAGGGCTGTTAACGTGTCATGGAAATGTGGTTATTCATGGTGAAGAGAATAAGCGCTGGTTACGGGTTAGAATGACCTCAACACCCCCCCCCCCCCCCACCCCCCCTCTCCCGGGGGGGGGACCCCCCCCCCCCCCTACCCACAACGTATGTCATGTGCATTAGCCATAGGCGCACACGCCGAGAGGTCATAAAGTGTGAAAAGAGATTCGCAGAGGAAACATTTTATGATTTGTGACGAATGTTCTGGGTGGGTAGGGGGCAATTAGGACGCTTATCCAGGACACATGTGGCTAAAAACGCGTATTTGATGCCATTGGACGGCAACTATGGCTATTTTCAAGATTCCATTCCCCCCAAGTTGTAAGATGATAAGCAGCTTCAGGATAGCACAAATAGTTTAGGAGGAAGAGAGTGGAGGACGTTGTCAGTGTGTCAAGGAGGAATGCCTACAAACTTCAGTCTCCTCGTATAAATAATTCCCAACCGAGCCAAGGAGGCAGTAGCACCACCCAGTGCCCGCCAAGGCCACATATTTCTATTCGACATGCAAATAACGGAATGCGTGGTGAAAAAATCATTGCACGTAGAGGTAGGACCGTCAACTCGACGTTACGATATACATTCCAGGCGCCCCTTCTACCATTTATCAGGATAAGAGTCGCGATTTGAAAAAAACTGCCCGCAAATGCTTTCAAATTTACGCAGCTTTTACTATTTTCGGTAAATTTAAATCATGCAACCGCAAGCAGTGCTGAGCGCAAGGGTAAGAAGTGCACGCCGCTCACGATTTTGCCCATCAGCACACACAGTCAACATGAACCTCACCCCCCAACCACAGAAACTGCGCAACTTCAGCTCACCGAGCTAGAACCATCAGTGACCTGACCGCATCAGCTCGCCTAGCCTGACGGTATCTCTGGCCTCCACATGGAGCACATTGTATGGATTTTTTATAACCGCGACCACAAAAGCTGGATTCATGCACGCTGCTTCTGACCGCCTCATCACCTGCCACAACTCTCCGTCCGACGTTCAGTTCAAATTGGGCTCCATGAAATGGACCGTTGCAGCTCAAAAGGTGCACGCCCCGAACAGTCGGAGGGCAAGTTTAAACTGGGCTGCGCGGTGACAAGAACAACATAGTTCACAAAGGGTTGGTGTATAATCTGGATAAGAGATTTATTTTACAAATACCGAGGCAGTTCGACAGATCGCATGCGTTGAGGTTACCGTAAACCGGAACCTCATGACGTTTGCACGTCCTTCATGTTCCAAACGGGTGAAGGGAGAACTATGGTAACCGACAGGTGATTGTCTTTCACCACCATTCATCAAGTCGCTAACACAGAGCACGGCAGGAAGATGCTAGAGAGATGAGGCTTACGTAGGATGATCGTTTCCCGCCCCCTGACTTAATTTGGTTTAAAATGGAAGCTGACAACACCAACTAATCAAATGCGTCTGGCAGTTCCTGAAACGCAAAACTAAAAAAAACTCCCGCAATTTCGTCAGTTTTCGCCGAACCTTTTCCTCAAGAATAGAGGTGGTTGCCTCAGACCACATCGACATGATCGGGTGAAAATAATACGGACGCTAACGGTTGTTATCGACTGTCAGCAAACGCCAGACCTTTCATCAGATCTGGATTTGAACTGCCTCCATACCGCGGCAGCCACAATTGAGCCGGTTGAGTTTATCGAGGACTATTAGTCCACGAGAACCAGTACTGCTCCCGGGGACACAATGATGATTTGCGCAAAAACAAGTACATTAAGTTGGAGAACTCCTTCAGAGCACCGACTTCTTCGCTCTCCCTAACCAATCGGTCACAATAACTAGAAATGGCTGGGAACGCGCCAGTGACCTGGCTCTTTGTCGGGCTTTCTCGTCTACCAAACACGTACTGATCACTCAATCGAAACGAACTATACTCCACCAGTTCGGGTATCACATCGGTCAAGCTGAACATAGAGCCACAGCACAACAAGAAACCACTTAAAGTTGTACATTTATTGTCCGAGGACTGACTTCTCCTGCTAGCTGGCCAAAGCAATGAACTAAAGGTCACAAAGTGGACAAAGAACAGATGAATGAGACGCGCAGACGTCCGGCCGTCTATTCGAGCACTCCACAAGGAAGCTGCTGTCTCGCCTCTCGCGGATCTACCTGTCGATAGCTCTGCCACCAAGACAGGCTTCCAGCGTCTCCACCAGAGAGTCGTCGAGGAGAAACGAGGTTACCGTCCCCCGGTCCTTTTGGGCGGCTATCCACCTCCGATTGCGGCCTCGGAACGACATCTCCCGAGGGTCACTTGCTGTACCCTGGCGCAGCTACGCAGTGGCTATTGCATGCTCCTTCACCAGTACCAACACCGGCTCGACCGCGTTCCCACCCGCCCTCAGGGCGGCCAAGGTCTGCTAAACCAAACCTCCCTATAGTGGACCCATCTCTTCTCCTCTCAATCTGTTTTTTTTATGACAGAACAGCCCCTCGTGACTATGCTGCTCCGACTCCTCCTCCTCGCCGCCGGGATTGAGGCCCACCCGGTGGAGTACCGGATCCAACAAGGGCTACTTGCCTGCCTGCCGGCTCGACCCATCCATACCCGACTGCTGTCCCGACTGCGGCGTCTCGCCGCATGACTGCCGTCATCTGTTCGCCTGCAGTTCTCAGCCAGGGACCCACCTCACTCCCGCGGACCTGTGGCTCAAGCCGGTCGAGGTCGCGGCTTTTCTCCGTCTCCCAACTACTCCCAGTTTAGATTCCGGCGGGGATTCCTGATCCAACTATGGGCTACGACACGCACACGCGCAGACTAGTCCATATGCCCGATAACTGCATATGCGTACGTGAGAGCATTAACTCGGGGCAGAAAGGCGACGGTTAGATCAAAGCATATCCGTGAGATGAGTGAGGCCAAGTGGATAAAAATACGTACTGGTCGATGGTACATAGGAAAATCAATTATGCGCAATCACTCTCCATGTAGACAAAAGAGGGATCTAATTTGTCCACCCCGAAACCATTGGAGTAGGCGGTGGGGGGGGAGGGGGAGACGCCCAACCAGAATAATCAATTAGCGGGAAAAAACAACAGAAGGGCAACGAAGCAGATAGCGGTAGACTGAACCGAGGGAGGAAAGACAAAAGAAACACGCACCGCCACCGAGGGCAGTCTTTTTAGTCGGTCTGTCATTAAAGGACTGGAGAGAGAGAGAGAGAGAGAGAGAGCGGCAAAAAGAACTGGCTTAAACCACCATTTAGGCGGCCGAGGGTCATCGGAACTCCCACACTACGCAAGAATCCATCAGAGTGACGGGAAATAGCGGAATTAGGACAAGCGCAAACAACGAGATTTCCCACGCAGAAGGGGATTTGTTTTTTCCCCAAAATGGATGGTCCTTGAGGGCGCGAAATATATCCGGACAGAACTTTCCTAGAGTGCGAAGTCAGGTTCAGTTGAATACGACAACCAGAAATGTGCCAAACACGTGGGTTGGGGCAAAACTCAAAGCTTCGTACTAACCATGCCACATCTGGTTTCTAGCTGACACAAACCATGCCTGTTAGTGGGACCGGATGGGAACAAGGAGAACGGGACATAGTAAAAAAACTTCCTCAAAGTTAACGATTTACGTCCCTTTGAGAATATTACGACACACTCTAGCGGGATAAACTCCGTTTTGGTCGGTGAGGTTAAATGAAAATTTTTTCCTGAAGTGTTGTTACCAGATACTCCCTGTGATATGTGTAACGGAAATGAAAGACAAATGAAGCAAAGAGAGTGAGGCAGGAGCTCCATATCGGCTACGGAACCCTGTTCGAACTTTGTTTCCTGCATATGAAAATTGGAAGAACGACGAAGTTTTCGTAAGTCACTCGCAGTTGCACTCCGCCTTCACGCATATCCGGCCATGCAATGACAGTTTTCATCGGCAGGTGGACAGACTGTCAAGCGCATTTTCTTTGCAGCAACTAACTTTTGCGGGGAAACCATCGTAAATGCTGTTTTGGCCTTCCGAAGCGCAGAGTTAGTACAAGAAGGCATACACGCTCGCCTCATCGGCAATTTCTGACTGAGAGCTGGAGAGCTCACAAAACTTGTTGGTGGTGAGAGGTGTTGGACCGACCGCTGCATACTGATATGGGGACATAACTAAGAAGTCCATGAAGAGGAGGAGGAGGAGGAGGAGATCTGTACTGCACGCAGTGATTATATGATTGTTTGACCATAGATTTCGATTATGCCCACCATATGCCCAAGAGCAGGGATGGTGACAACAGACGGAGGGAGATTTAAGTGCGTTGACGCGCAGCCGTCGTCCGCACCCTGGTTGAACCGGTGACAAGACAGAGTCGAGATGACCGAGCGGCCAGAACACCGCCTGCTTAATCTTAAGTGCCAGTAGCCTTTTGAACTGGTACCACTGCACTACCTAACCTCAATCACATTCAGCAGGTGTCAAGACAGATTCAAGGAGACCAAGGGTGGTAGAGTAGGTGCCGGTTATTAAGCCCATCTCGGGCTCAGACCAAATTGGGCTTAATAAGCGGGGACGCACTAACAGGACAGTCCTAGTTCTTGATTAGCAAACACAGGATAGGCGCTATACAGTACATACGTACTGTGTTATGTGTAGAGCTTGGTTATGTACAAGCAAAGAATGCTGTTTGTCTGTATTTTACGGAATAACAAAACAAAAAATGATTTACGACACGTTTAAAAAAGCGGTCTAGTGTCAGTTGTTTTGGAAAAAAGTTCACTCGCAAGTGCGCTTTGATGTCCTGCTCCAGGCACCAGAAATCGTCGAATTTCGTAAAATCTGATGCCTGTAGACCGCGCTGCAGTGTAGAGCGAAGCTTTCATCTGTACAGCAGCGGGAACTGGCTCTTTGTCCTCATTATTATCATCAAAAACTTCCTCATTGGCTTCTCCCTCATTCTTCACTTCTTCCTTCTGAATGATTTCATTAACCAAGTTCTGCTCAAAATCTTCCTCGCTTGTTTCATCAGTGACTTCAACATCTGCATCGACGTCCACCCAGAGTTGAGAATCTCACTCTATCCTGTTGGCAAACTGGGCTTTGTAGCCGGAGAATGGGCTTATTAGCCGACAGATTTTGCTATGTAAAATTCCGTCCCAAACTGATTTGAGCTTAATACGCGGCTGGGCCTATTAACCGTGGGCTTAATAACCGGCGACTACTGTACTGCTGCTATTCCTAAAACTACTTATGAGTGATTCGTCTAAGTGACATTAGTATTATTACTGTTGCTATGTTTAAGTCAGAGGTAACGCTGGGACGCATATCCCCTCGATCTCAACAAGGAATGTGAGTCTGGGTTTCTGCTATTCCGGATAATAAATGCTCGAGGTTCGGAGCATATACGTGCTTTGCCCTGGTTTCCGCCCTCCTACCTCTATTCAACAAGGTCTGTGTCGGTTTCTCCTATGTTTGGACTGTAAGGACTAGGATAATGCTGATAAAGTAATGTGTCAATGCTAGGAGATCTAATTCTAGTAATCATATTTACGAAGACCAGCAAATAGTATACTGAATACAGCCTGTACGTGCACGCTGAAAATCGGACGCTAGTATGCAGTCACAACCTATATCGGGCAAATAGTGGACTGAAAGGTTAGGCGAACGTTTATTTAATAATAACTCAAGTTCTACAAAAGCCTTTAGGTCGCAACGTAAAACTGCACGCAGTAGCCACGCCGCAATAACTGAGTAAATTCACCGGCAAATAACCCCTGCTCAGCTGCCTTAATTGTGAAAACAGTCCCCTGCGCGGCATGAACAATGCTGATTGTGGATCCAGAATCTCAGGTGACAAAACTTTTCCTCCAGTTAACAGGAAATCTTCTTCCCGCCCCCAGAAAAAAATATATACAAAACTTATAATAAATCAAACACACCTGTAGGTAGGGACCGCCAACAGGAACCCCACCGAGCGGAATACCAGTGCCGCCTTGGAGATGCTGTTGCATTTGGGATGCTTGCCGTAATTGGTAAAACTGCTGGGAGGCGGCGTTCGCGTTCATTAGGTCTCCTGTTGAAATAGAAAATGAACAGCCCGAAGTTAGAGAGAGAAGCCCCTAACGCGCTTGCTTTTCAACATACGGCAGAGATTAAAAACATTGTTTCCCAGGTACGAATTTAAAGCAAGCGAACACAGCAGGATTTATTTGTATCAATACATTTCGGGACAGCTTGCCAACTGCTTCCTGTATTTGCAAGTACATTGGCCGTACGTAAAGGCAATTGACGACCACAGCCGCTAAAAGTTGACCTAATTGACTTTTTAAACAAGAATCAAAGTGCCACGCTCCTCTGTTAAAAAAACGCCTGCTAGACAGTGGTCACTATGCTGGCCTCAACACATCTTTCCGAGTTCTTGTTCGAGCACGAACAAATCGGACCTTGCGCTACATGGAATCAGCCTATATACGGCGGGAGAAACCCGACCATATGGCTAATCTCCAACTGTCCAGGTGATCAGATGCCTACATTTATTCAACCCTTGATTTTTGTTAATTCCCGTCCCTACCTTTCTTTCCCAAGTTTAAAGGCGACATTATTATTGACTATTCGCCGCGTTGAATAATTACCTTGCTGTTATTGATTCTGTGAAAATTCAAACCGTTGCGTTCTCCAATTGTTACTTTATTCATAAAAAGACAAGAAGCAGTTGACAAGCTGCCCCAAATTTTTATTTGTACAAACAAATCCGGCTGTGTTAGCTTGCTTTAATTGAGGCAGACTCGAAAAATCAGTTTGTCTAGCAACGTATAGTTTTTTCCATGGGGAATACTTAGCGTCACAAATCTGGAAACCAATCCGCGCATTGAGGGCCAACTAGAGACGACGCCTTAAGTAGTAAACAAACATGCATATTTGCCAGACGATACAAAGAAGATACGAATTTAGGTCCTGAAGACATTATAAAATGGAGGCGGAAATGGCTGAAGCGCAAGCTCAGTGACCGAGAAAATAGTATGTAAATAAAGCAAGTACGCAATCACTCGTTTGAAAAGGGAGCGCATGTAGTCGGATTTAAAATCAGGCCGAATCGACGAGCATATCTTTCAAGTCAATAAGTATTCTTGACTGCAGGCGATAGGACGGGAGGCCGTACCAGAACATCTAGCCTATGAGTAGCTGAACTAAGACTCAAAGACTCAGAGGGTGAAGACGCACTGCAGTGAACCGGAAGGACGAGCGGAAGAATTGCGACATCTTCGGGACCAACTTGCCAGGAATGGATACCCCAACAGCTTCATCCACCGATGCCTCCGAATTCACCCACGAGGAACAAACGAAAGGGGACCACAAACGCTCTGGCACCCTCTACCGTACATTAAAAACGTTTCAGAAGCAACCGAGCGTATCGCTGCAGAGCTCGGAGTGGGTATTGCTCATCGCCCGACAGCTACCATGCGTGCACGAGTCATGCAAATTAAAGACCCGCTGGATGTAGGTGAGCAGTCTGGCGTCATTTATCAGGTGCCATGTCGTGACTGTTCTTGCTATTATGCAAGAAAGACCGGGCGACGACTTAGCTCGCGAATAAAGGAGTACAGAGGGGCAGTGCGAAAAGGCGACCCACAGTCCCAGATCGCTACCCGCACTCTGGAAGAGGGCCACGAATTTGACTTCTCGAATACACGGATAATGGCAAGAGCCGCTAATAGGACGGGACGCGAACTGCTGGAGGCCTGGATGTCAGATCCCAACTCCATAAACAGGCATGTGAATATACCACCCTGTTATTTTGCTATCCGTGCCCGTGACCAGAAAGCAGGGCCCACTTCCTCTACAAGCATGCAGGCCACCACCTCAAGGTCACATGCCGTTACTCCAGGGACGCGCGGTGGAGGCACGTTAAGATAGTGTGAGAAGGGTTTTGGCGTGGACGAAGACGAATCAATAATTACCACCACCCCAACCAGGGAACCACAGCAGACGCATCTTCGACCGCGTTCCCACCCGCTCTCAGGGCGGCCAAGGTCTGCTACACCAAACCTCCCTATGGTGGATCCATCTCTTCTCCTCTCAATCTGTTTTTTTTTATGACAGAGCAGCCACTCCTGACTATGCTGCTCCGACTCCTCCTCCTCCTCCTCACCGCCGGGATTGAGGCCCACTTGGCGGGGTTCAGGATCCAACAAGGGCTACCTGCCTGCCTGCCTGCCCCCACCAACCCCAGTCATGCGTAAGTGACGTTTGCTGTTTGCATTTACTCTGACGATGTCTTCTCGTGTGAAGCCGAAAGCTCAGAATAAAACTATCGTTCCAGAGATCGCGTCTTCGTCTTCTTTACAACAAGAACCTGGGGCACGCATATTCGCTTCTATTCGTAAGACTCAAATCCTCAGTAATACTGACCTCTAGTTGGGGTGAGACTGGCTGACGAAGGCGAAAATGCCAAAAACGATCACTGCAGGGGGTAGATACTTCCAGCGACACTATTTATTCTCCCACCCACCTCACATCTGACGTACAGCGAAAAGTAAGGCAGAAATCGCGGTAAAATATAGGCCAGTTAGCGGCGAGTGAAGGCAGGAGAGGTGGGTGGTGGTGCGGGGCAGGACAGGACAGGAGGTGGATAGCGCGCGGAGACCACTGCGCCACCGCGCAGGTGGTCCGGCCGGGGTTCAGGTGAGGCGTGCGTCAATTGGGAATTGACCTGCGGCGGCGACGACGGCGGTGACAGACGAGCGGAAATCCCTGTGGCATGATTGCGACACACAGACAAATGCGCACAAAGACGGGCGAAAGAACGACGCAAAACAGGCGATCCAGTGAAGTCCGCGAAAAAAGGGAAGGAGAGCCAGCACAGGAAGCGTTTCTACCCCTTCCCCCCGCCCCATTATATTCAGTTCCACCCTTAAATGCACACAAGGGACGCAGAGCATAAACAGAAGGTTATTACGGTGAGTTTGTTGTATGCAGCCGACCTAACGAAGTGATAGTTGGAGGAGGAGTAGCAGGAAGCAGAGGTGAGTTAGAATCACAATCCGCGGATACCTGAAAGGTCCACGTCAAACTGGTGATCTTTTCACGCAGCGCGGTTAGAAGAAAAAAGGGCTATGTGATGACGCCTATCACTTCGCCTTTGATTAGTGTACCGCCAGCATCAACAATATAGTACTCATTGACCTAGATTTTAATCTCACCGAAGCCGCCGACTTCTTCTGCAATGTGCCAGTTGACGTGCTCAAATTGGTTAAAACAACTATTATTATTACTGATAATGGTCGCAGCTTCCTGGAACTCGCATATTCACTTCTATTGGTAATAGTAGTAGTATCATCAAGGATATTAGGTTAGTTCCATATAATACACCAGTAAGGCATTTAGCCTATCCTGCAAGCAGGTGAGAAGAAGGTGCTCTGCGGTTTGATCAGTAGTCTGCAAGACAGAAAAGTTGCCATTGGAGCCAATCGAAGAGATGAATATGAAGACACGTATTGTCTATCAAATGGACCCAGACACCCGACGAATGCCAACGAGATCGAGGACCGAAAAACATGTAGAAAACCTCCTAGGGAATCATGGCCACGGTAACAACTGTTGTACACTGGAAAACAAGCCAACAAACGTCCCCTTCGACTCGGGAAAAGGCATTAAGCCAGATGACTCCCACTACTAGTAATCCGAGACTTGCCACTGCCCGAGTGGTCGCGTGGGTGGGTGGGTGGAGGGAGTGAAGATAGAGGTGCTGGTCGTTTGCGCGGGAATATTTTGCTTAATTCGGCCAAAGCAGTGTGGCATTAATAATCAGATTGTGGTAGCGCGAGCCAACATCGTGCACACGCAACAGGTGGCCAACGAATCCCACCACCATCACCGCCAGACGGGAAGGTGGCCGAAATGAATCACAGTAGCGTTCTGCGCTAATGCGCAGGGAGGTATGATGTGACGAGACGGACACAGTAACCGCAACAGCTGGGGGGAGGGAGGGAGGGCGGACGAAGGGAGGGAGACTGTCTTCGACCTCGGCGGACGTGCACAAGCATCGGCCGAGGGGGGGGGGGGGGGAGACCGAGTGGAGAGGGCGGAAAGACGAAGGCATGGTGCTTGCGCATGTGGGCAATGGCACTGACAAGAAGATTAGCGAGACGAAGCGAACCGCTGGCAAACACCGAGATATGGAGGAGGAGGAGGGGGGCGGGAGGGGGAGGGATAGGCAAGACTAACAGGTGCATTCACTTGAAGGTCTATCAATGTGAAGGCGTGTGTAATGGCCCCAAGCAGTGTGTACATAATCAAGCGCACGAGCATCCGTTGTCCCACTGAGAGCGTTGGCGGACCGGAACTATATATACACGCACATACGCCTAAAGGTCAGAATGTGAACGATTCGCGTGAAAACACAAACACAAGACCGAAAAGAGGGGAAGAGAGAGGAGGGGGGTTTGGAGGTACTGGGCGAACGGAATGGACCAGTAATTTTCAGGCAAGAATACAGCAGTCATCACAGGCGGCGGAGAACGGAAAGCGCCAGAACCATGCGTAGGTGCTACCTGAACAGTCATCTTTCGGAGTGCAGTTGTAGAGTACAGATCAAGGAGACGATCCGGTCAGATTGGACTGTTAGGAAGTCTGCACAAATTGGCTGACCAGGATATTCCCATGTGTAGCGTGGGATATCGCCTTCACTGGGTCGGAAAGGCGTACAGGATGGACCATAAGATTGCAAATGAAATGCAAAACCCCTAAGCGCTGGACTGCTGTCCTCGCGCAGACTGGGCTGCAGAATCAACAATAATAATTTATTATAGAAGACGAACTGTCTCAAAAACAGTTACTGTGCTGGCGCCTTTAAGTTGCTCGCAGACTCCCAAGGGTTTGGAAATGTCTGATAAAAGCGGTCTTGATTTATGCATAAAGACAAAAGTAGCAGAGAGATGGAACCGTACAGTCTAGCATACCTAGCTTTCGTTAGGAATAAGTAGTTGAGTAGTAAATTGACCGACTTTGCAAGTCCTGCCGTCTAACCGGTGCCCTGGGGTAGGACGTAACGAATGTAGTTCGAAGAGTTAGAACAACTCGTTATACTAGGGGGTCCTACGAATGGGAAGCCTTGCCATAGGACTGTGTGCGACGCCGGCCTCCCTTCGTCTGAGTATGGTAAACCCTACAGCTCTCTCGGGACCGACTGACCGACCGCTTGGACGCACAGTTACGATGGGATGGCGCAGACGCAAACTGCCGCCCATAAAAGCTACTCTAAAATCTCCCAACAACTCGTATTCATGCTGCATGAGCATCTTTCAAGCGGGACAAAATAAAAATAATAAAAATTACAAAGTCTGTAAAGGACTAATTACATAGATTGCCCAGAAAATATTTCATTTCAGATCAGGATATCGAAGGGCAATAGGCAGAGGATTTGGCAAAAGCCACAGTTTCTCGATATCCAAGGAATTTTCTGCGCTATGCAATATTGCGGACCAAAACTGCTTGCTCGTGTGTATGTTGTAATGTAAAAGGATAGTAATAAAAGCCAGAAAAGTTTTAAGTATACCTCTTCAGAGAACGGAGCATTTCGTTTGGCGTTCATGAAATTGAGGTAAGTGCAAATATGAGATAGCGCACTGTTTTCAAGAAATGAAGGTGGATTCACTTGCCACAATTCTGTTTTGCAAGTCTGCCACGTTTTTTGCCATAGAATTAAGTAATACACCTATAAAGCTGTAATTTGTTTTACCACTCCAAAAATAAGGACGGTAAACAAGCATGTATATGAGCACCCGAGACATGCCGTCGCTTTTGTGGGCAAGCCGTATGCAAAAGATGTCCAAACACTTTAAATCTATAGTTCAGTATGAGCCAGAAGGGTAGAAGATTCTCAGTTTTCACAAATAGTAAAATCGATGTGTTTTCACAATCTTATAACGGGGCCTAAAAGTAAAGATGCATACTGAAAACTGCTCCAGTACACACAGAAAAGTGAGCTGTTTCAGTTTCAATAGAAAGTGTGTTCCTAATCCCCAGGAAAGTCAAGAAAAGGGTCCATCACACTGTGGAGCACACGATGGGCATCGTAGGAATCGATGGACGAGGAAAAAGACCGTAAAGACGATATTCTTATTCGTCTAGGTTTACTAATACTACGCTTCATAAACGCGCGCGAATAACACACTAGAGCAGTAAGAAACAGAACCGGGAAAGATTGCTGAATCCACAACACATCAGAAAAACGGTTTAAGGATAATGGTAATAGAAATGATCAGACGGTAGATATCAGCAAGATGTTGGAGAACGGTCTTGAAACCGTAAGAGTTTGAAGTAATATGACGGTGGGTGATGTGACCTAAGGCCAACGTACTTCAGGAGGATTTGGGAGGAGGGGTCGCTATGAGGTAGTTAGACCGATTCGTCTACTTTTAAAAGCATGGTCTACCTGAATTGCGATTATTCAGTCTACCATTCTAACTTGTTGGGTCTGGTTGAGAAGGGCACGTTCCCAGCCTTTTCGTGGCTATTTTGGTACGCGTGGAGGCCTGCAGGCGTCGGAAATTAGAATGGTGTAGAAAAAGAAATGCAACCGTCGCTGATGTGGAATTGCCCTCTACTGCCTACCTACTACAGACATAGCAGTCCGAAAATGGTACAAAAAAGTCGCCGATGTATGGGCCCTCAGGGTGACCAGTAAATGCTATGCATTGTCAGGCGACAGTGCAAGAAATTGTTCTGAAGGATCGTTTTTTTTAGAATAGACTTTCCTTACGAAGCAGATCAATGAAAAAACGTGTGCTTCTTTTTACTGCAAAGGCAATCGCTTTTTGTATTTATCGTTGGTGGACGAAATGCTGCTTTTTTTCCAGCAAGACATGAAAATAGGAACTCCACTCCTCTCCTGGGGGGGGGGGCGGCTTTGCACACATTTGTATGGAGATAAGGGCTAGGGTTAGGACACGGGAGTATTTACGCTTCCCAGGGTTTCGCACAAGATCATTTGTATTATCGACAATGCCAATTATCGTCGTACATTTGAGGAAAATCGGTGTATGTCACTTCCATGATAACTAACTACTCCCAGTCGTAGCTAACACGACGTGCGCATGTAATGCGGCAGCGAGGCTGTTGGTTGATGATCAACTGGAGTATAGAACTCGAGCGTGGTTGAGATACCGTTGGTCGAGGAGGGCAAATATACCAGAAATATCCATTCACGTCGGTCAAATGTCTTGACAAGTGAAGCTGTTGGTTGCTATTTATGCAAAACTTTCAGGAGGGCACTCACGCTCTAACCCTCAGACTGTCTTACAAAACCAAAACAAAACGTTCGTTCTTATAAGGCCCCCAGGAGTCTAGTAGGATGGAGAACGAAGAAATTAAGGTCACGTACGTCTAGCTGTGATGTTACTTTCGTTGACAGCAGTTGAAACCCAGCGCAGGTAGTTTTTGTTGCGATAAAGGGATCGCATAAACAAGATAAATATAACTTATTTGTATTTACTGCAAGACTTAGCGCATAAGAGAAAAAACACAAAAGGGGAACGGAGTCTTTGTCGGGAGGCAGATATGAGCCAACTACATGTAACTAAGGAAAAAATCTCTTGTCCTATTAGCAACGGAAAGCGCAAAGTTCCTAAAAATAGCGAAACAAAATGTGGGTGAGTAGGTGGGGAGAGGATAGGGGGGAGGGGCTGTTTCTTTGCCCAGACGCCTTCTGTGAATACCACCCTATTTCTGAAATGTCCAACTTATAGGCTAGAACTGGTGCTCACAGGCGTCGAAAAGAGAAGCTAATCAGCTGAGCGATTATGGTGGAAGTCGTTGCGTAGGCGACTTTCTTTACTTCACGGAAGCTGGCGCTTCTTAAACACCAGCACATGCGCATTTGTCAATAGGCTAATCCTTAACTAGATAAGTGTAGAGTCTGCACCAGCTTCATATTCGCTTCATGTCAATCTACTCTGCTAAGTTAAAATCCGTTTGTTGAGTATCACAATGCTGCCTAATAATGCAGCCGGGTAAATCCTCGCCACACAACTGTGTTGACATTACTCTGTTTGTGAAGACATATAAGATTTCAAAAAAGAACGTAGATAATCGTCTTCTTGCTTCGCATAAGCTACTGCATAGTTAACTTTACTGGGGGTGAACAGCTGCTGCACAGGCCCGATGTGCTGTTGGTTCCGATAGAGTTACGGGAGTTGCTCGTCCCGTTCTGCCTTGAGCACAGGGCAAATCCCCTGCAAACGGTCATATAGCAAGTAGGAGTATGCACAGGAGCGAGTTTTGACAAAATAACAGGGGAGAGCAGAAGGACAATTTTTTAAGCCTCTTAGCCGTCTTGAGGTAGCCAGCCACACCCAACCCCAGGTTTACGACACTTGCATTCGAGTCAGCCAGGGTGTGTGCCCACGTACTTTTTCACCACTGACAGTGATAAGCCAGCGAAAATATTCTTAGTTTGGGTCCGGTAAAAAAAAGAATTTAAGACCACGGCTTGGCTTATTCTTACAAAAAATGTAATGCGTCCACCTACGAGAAATGGTTTTGACTCCTTTACCCCATTTTGTGTACCCTTCGAAGAAAAAATCTTGATTCTTTTAAGGAATATTTACGAATACTTGAAGATTGCCTCGACGGCAGAATTAAATGGAACCAGGAAATTTCGCGAGGGCTCTTCAGCTTCAGCCTCTCTCGCTGCATAACATGAATAACGTGCAAGGGAATACAAAAATTGAATTCGTACAGCAAAAAATCGATGCAAAACAAACAAGGTCATAGAAAATGGTCTGGAAGACTAATTAATAACATAGGCTGTTGTCTTTGCAATCTTCACCTTTGCATCAGGGAAAACATCCTCCCTATATCTAGAAATGTTTTCAGAACAGCAAAGTGTTTTGAATTATACCATTATGTACTTACGATTCCTTCCTGTAAAAGGCACAACATGAGGCTTTGATGCAGACTAGACACCATCCGCACATACATTTCGCGCCCCGATGGGCTTAACAAAATGTCAAACTTCGCACAAAAATCGTCCGCAAAAAATCCCTTCTTCAAAAATGGCATCGTGTTTGCTCTAGTTGATCAACGAATCAGGCCGGAAGATCTTGTGCTTTTTTTGCAGTTGCACACACCAAGAATTCGAACAAAACAGTAGCGGCGCGGATAGAACGCCCGCTATGCAGAGGTTGGTAGGAACCCCAAAAAGACGCTGCTCTTCGTATCACCCGTGATCACCAACAAGGGAGAGAGGGAGCAGGAGCGGACGTCACAAAAAAGAGAGCAAGAGCAGAGAGGACACCGTCGGCCTGCGAAATGCGAACGCATAACCAGGCAACAATAGGAGGGGGAAAACTGGGAGTAACTGTGAGACGGCTTGCAGTTTCCATTGTGGTCCCCAAGGGGGAAGGGGGGCAACACTGCCGCTTATCTGACATCAACGCACGAGCAGGCATGCTTGACAATGTGGCATTTTGAAAGAGAAAGGAAGTGAGGAAGGAGGAAGGGTGAAATTCCGCGCGTGAGTGCGGAAAGTTAAGTACGTTGAGCTACGGCCTAGCTGATGATGCAACAGCCCAGACAGAAGAAATTTGGTGAGGAACGGTGAGAAGGGGATTGGCAGCCAGCTGCAAGTTGAAAGGAACATTTATTTCGTAAATGTTTGAGACTGGTTCCCCAGCTCGTCTTCAGACTAGAGAGGATGAGCAACGAACCCTTAATATTTCAAGCGTGTAGAAAAAATCAATAGTCATCTGGAGTGGGCGCTGATTGGCAGCTGTGATTTATACCAGTCCGCATTGCTAGGCTCTCGTCTCACTTAGTATTATTCAAGAGTTTTGTACATTCCACCCAACTCTATATGTCGATTGATGCATGAAGGATCGGAGTGCATGGCCGGAAGAAATTCTCGGCCTTTTTGGGGGGGAGAACTCCGACGAGGCGTGCTTTGTTCCATGCGAAGCTGTGTCCTGTACCAAGGCTATGCATAGCCACTTCGGATCAATGCTCACGTCTCTTCACTGCCAGTTGTTGCTCGTGAATGCGTGCGAAGACGGGCCTCCTTGTTTGGAACAGTATACGGTATCACAAACCACGACTGTCAATCAGCGCTCATTATAGATGAATATTGATTTTGTCTACACGCTTAAAGTTTAATTGTTTGTCGCACGTCCTCTATAGTCTGAAGACGAGATGCGGAACCAGTGTCGAAAATTTACTGAATAAATCACAAAGAATGTCTTTTCTTCAAATTAAATTTCATGGGATGCCTCATTTCCAATTTATACGCACGAAAAATTGCTATGGAAACATAAAATCTCGGCACCGGTCTCATGAAGTGTGAGGAAAAATGAGACAATGAAACTATTCTGGGGCTGGAACCTTCGACAGTTGTTTTAAGGATAAGACTTAACAGTAAAGCACAGGGTTCCCTCAAAAAGTTCGGTATGATTCAAGACAATCTGATGACAGTATGTGGATGCCAGATGTGTGGAAGAAATGAAGAGACGCAAATCTCGACTGCCACGAATGTTCCCTGGAATTATTTTTGCGAGACAAGTCGAACCACTTTAGCGATGGGGCCGAAGAGCGAAAATTTCGTAAATGTTTATAAACGGCGGGATGGAAAAATAATGCTGTAAACCAGTGGCTCAAACTCGCCTAGAATGTCGTTGCTATAACCCTCTCTCCCTCCCCCTCACATTCGGCGCCCAGGCGATTGCCATCAAGCGCGTATTAGCACAGGCCCTGCCAGTGGCAGGTGTTAACGCACCGATTCACTGGCCGACGTTGAGCTCTTAGATGGGGCCGTTAGACGACAGCCGAAAATCATTGGGCATGCACTTTCCCACCCGGTGTTTTAGGGTGGTCTTCCAGTCTTCACTTTAACCTCGAAACCGTTGGTAATTGGGCAGCTAGTTTTAATCACGACTTGGTTTGCGCTCACTTCCTCCCCATAGGCTGATTTAATGTATTGCCCTTAGGTTGATCAGTATTTACTTTGAACTATGACCCTTGCTGTTATACATGGACGTTCTGTGAAATTCAATCTGCTGTATGCTTCTATCCGTTATTTGACTCATGCAACGATGGGATGTAGTTGAAACGCCGTCGTAAAATTTATTAAATTCAATAAATCCTGCTATCTACACCCGTTTTAAATTTGTACTGGGGCACAAGTACTTCAAATTGGCTGGTTGTTACCAGCTTAGTAGTATATATGGTCGCAGATACAAATCCCAATTACCCCCATCCGGATGCTAACGGCTGTAATCTGATCTACAATGTCCCTGGGCCTCACATACACCCACAAAAATAGTATCAGCAGATATATAGAAGTCGGCAAATAAGCCAACTAGTCCCAGAGAACATTTTCCCGTCTTCTATACATAGATTTTAAATATGCAGTGAGCTGTAAATTTTTTCCTTCCTTGATAATGAGCTCGCGTGAGAGTTCGAAACGTCGGACAAATAAACCACTGGTCCCAGAGAACGCTTTACCGTCTTCAATTCAGTTACCTGGACCTCGCAAATTCTCGACCGTTCAGAATATATAGAAGTGTTCCTTTCATCATCCCTGGAAGAGGAAAAAGAAGAAGAGACGATTTCTGGGACCAAGGTGTATTTTGGCTGACGTTTCAAAAGCGTACTCGCTTCCAACATCAGAGCATGGTATCTGTACTCCTGTGCGCGTCAGATGAATGTGTCCGACCACTAGCCGTGCCTAATGGCTTTTGAAACGTCAGTCAAAATAGACCTTGGTCCCAGACATCGTCTCTTTTTCTTCTTCTTCCGGAAATGAAAGGAATATTTTATCTGGACCTCGAATTGTCGCGCATATTAATATAGAAGTTTATGTGCCAGTCACAGTCGAGGAATGGATAGCCAGATGTCCAGAAAGCACATGTTTCTTGCCAACGCTAACCAAACAGTTTTGTCACAGGCAGGTAGAGTTATCAGGTTGGTCGGCCGATTTTCGAAGCAAGTATTTATTCTTGGAAAAAATTAACAATAGTTGTGTTAAAATTACTGAAAAATGGCCTCTTAACAGCTCTATGCATCGGTGAACAAGAGCGCCTACGCTTCCTCAATACAAATCCAGATTCCACGCCGGTTTTGCTGGTTAAAAAGTGTCTCGATGCCCGAAAAAATGGAAGTCAGTGGGTAAATAAACGGGAGAACATGGAAGGTATAGCAAAGTGGCGCATCCCAAATCACTGATTTTATATAGTGTCATCCAGGTAGCATGTGGCCGCGCGTTTTCGCTGAACGGAATTAATCCACGTCGATTGACTAGTGCAGGTCTCAATTTGTGGGACCCATTTAGGGAGCTTTTTAACTTTACCAATTTGCAGCAGATGGTCGGACGTCGGTAAAAAAAACATTGACATCACGTGCAGCAGACATTTCTGGGACACCTTCAACAATTGCTGTCAAAAGTGCATGACCGTCCTCTAACTTGTTCACCTTCATGGTCCTCATTGCCATTAGGGAATTTCGAAAATCACCGTCATACTGCCCGGCTACATTTGGACCCATCCCCGTGCTCTGTTCGGGAGGCCTCAGGACCGAGTTTGAACTTATGCAAAGAAATTGAAGGTATTTTTTCCTCTTCTTTATGAAGGGAGTAAACTTTTTAAAATTGCACTCCAAAAGACAGTATGGGAGGATAAAGAGAGAGAGAGAGTAATTTTTTTAAAAGCACTACAAAGATGGCGATTATTTTAAATTCTTACGAGTGAGTCAAAAAATTGGCCAATATTTTTCTGAACAGCTCACTTACAGTACAAATGCTGATACGACTTCAAATTATCAGCTCGTAGTTAGTAAAAGAAAAGAAATCTAATAACTCCATCTCTCGATCACTTGACCTGGGGAGCGGGGAATCAGCTGATAGACTGCAACAGAAGTAGGCTAGATTTCGATAAACAGCCGGATTCCTCAAGTACCAGCATGCGTACTTGCTTCTCTAAGGAAGCTACATTTCCAAAACCATGATAGGCAGACGGGCATTACCAACAAAAACAAGGTAAACTAGGATGGCAATTTCTGGCTTATTAGCCGCCGTCAGCCAGTCATACCCAATCCTAGATGGTGCCCCACCTCAGCTTCGAACCCACAACCTAGTTAGTTAGAAGTCCAACACCCTAACCACTGCGCCACGGGTTCTTTGTCTTGCCGGTTTTTGATCGGGGATATACATTGGCAGATAGACGCACAGCAGTCAGTTGCAGGACACACTCGTCCGTCCTTGGTGCCCTTGCGGCTCTCTCCGGAGGCAAGCCGCAAGGCGGCGTCCATCTGACATTTTATATTTCCGATCAAAAACCGGCAAGAAAACAAGCCCGCGGCGCAGTGGTTATGGTGTTGGATTGCTAACTAATAAGGTTGCGGGTTCGAAGATCGGGTAGGGAGGGCACCATTAAGGTTTGGGTATGACTGGCTGACGACGACTAATAAGCCAGAAATAACCATTCTAGTCTTCCCTGTCATGGTCGGTAATGTTGTTCTGCCTATCTCACCAGCAGCCTTGCGGCGTAGCTCGAGAGAGAGAGAGAGAGAGCCCCAAAGGCACCAGGGACGGACGAGTGTGTCCTGTAACTGATCGGTGTGCGCCTATCTGCCAATGATAAAATCTGCAAACTGGCGGCCAAACTTCACAATCAACGGCAACTGTTTCCGGTCTTAAGACACGTATCTTGAGTGCTGGCTAAAATAATAATGGACTGCATATTCTCCACACACACACACGCACTCTCTACTGGGCAAAATTAGGCCGCATCTATGTCCAAAACCGACAGGGGTAATCACCCGCCATGACTCTCAGCCTTGGAAGTGCCAAGTGCTCCTCAATTCGGTGCATAAATATCCCAGTAAAGCGAGTGGCACTCTTGACAAGTAGACCAGATTGCAGCGGTAAAGACATTCGAAGACCACAGCTAGTTATACCAGCAGAGATCGAGAGAGAGAGGGAGAGAGTTAACCGTCTAAATAACGCATCAGCCGGACTTAATTAACACAAATTAGGTATTTAAATAATAAGAAAGATAAAGATAGCCAGTCAGACATAAAGTGTTTCAGCGCACAGACAAGCACACTAAAAAACCGCACTTGTGTATGAGAAACATAACCGAAAGCAGCTACATGCCCACTCCGAGCATAAAAGCAAATCCGTTCAAGATGAAAAGACGCGTGGGTTCAGCGCAAAGGAGGAGAGGGTAGCTAGTTGATCGTAAAAGATGCCAGTAGGCGCAGCAATTATGCTAGCACGCAACGCGGGTTAAGGATTAGAAGAGGAAGGGCAATTGGACTCGAGGGAAATGTGAAAGTGAACTTTCGTCTACACCTACCCCACTTGGACTGTCGCTCTCGTCGATGTCCACCACGAGCTGAAGGCAGACGCGGTGACTACGGCTGGTTTACAATGAAAGTAGATTCGCCGTATCTACCCCACTCTCTGACCACTACCACACGTGTGTCTGATAAAAAAGACTAAAATCGAGAAGACCGGAGATGGGGGAGGGCACAGGCGTGACCAACAATCAATCGACGTATCAACAGCACACCTCGCTAGGTAGACTCCCGCATAAGCGGGAGCAATACACACAAACACTGAGGGTCGACATCACTCTCTCCCCCACGACTTAGCTGATCGGTGCCGGCAGGCCCGTCTGTACGCGCCACAGCACGACCTGGCCCCCTTGACACACGCCAGGACTCAGATAACCAGGGAATTATGAGGAGCCGACGCCAACTCCACGGGATGAATGACTGTCACTGTGGTCAGCGGCGCTCACGATACCATAAGGTGCACTGCCAACAATACCTCTGATGGAAGGAGTTCGTATGCTTTAGAAATTTCGTAGTACCACGGCGTGATGCCCGCCATCGATCCTATCCTAATAGGTACTGGTCAAAAGTCAGAACCAGATTTGAAATAATTCATCTATCGCTGCGAAAAGTAAATCTGAATTAAATAACAACAAGTAGGCAACAAATACTTCTTTACTATCGTGTGGGATTGGAACGAAGTTGTCGCTATCTCCCTTTCAAACAAACCAACAGCGTTCATCCCATTGCCCCTGAAGTAAATACTGTGGAAAGCCACAATTTTCCTCAAAAAATCCCAACCTTACTGTCTGATTAAGTCCTCGCGAGTTGCTGGATGTGCGCACCTCTACTTGGATCAACGTCATTTTCCTTGTGATTGACGGTTCTGTGATCGTATCCAGTTTGATTAAACCGCCTATAAGCTGGCCATTCGTCAGCATGCATTTCTCAATGACAGAAGTCAGCGTCACTGCATGACAGCTGTGTATTCTGACACAATCCCAAGACCTATGGGCCATCGATGCATGAACCGTGGTTCCGATAATTCTGTACTGGAACACCATTGCTTTTTTGGTAGGTGCATCTATACCCAACAGACGGCCAAGATTGTACTTACGGCATCCTGCAAATTTGGCCGGCAGTAATTAAACCAGTCAATCACGCCAGTTTTGGATGTGCCCGTAAGCTTTGGCACTTCCTCCGGTGACATTATGTTGCTCCACAGAGGTAAATAATCCTAAAGCTGGACACGACTTCAAATTACAATGGAGTCTTCCGTTCACATAACAATAATGGAAGAATTCTTTCCCCTTTCTTTCTGCACCTCCCCACCGGCACGTTCTATCCAGAGACCTTCCTGTGCATAAATATCATCCGCCACCATCGCTCTTGCCGTAAGATCTCTTCTTGTAATAAGAGACTATGTTGAATGAGGTATCGTGATGCCGCTTCTTCACTATGCATCACTTCAATAGAAAACTCCCGTAACAACATTTTAAAAGGGTCAACTGAAGTAGAAATAAAAAACGAACGTAGGGATTACGCTCTAGTGGCACTGGAAAACCCCATTTCCTCACTCATATGTCAACACTCCGCCTTCTTCCAAAGGGTGCATAGTCCAGTACCAGCATTTTTAAATTGAAAGCTTGCATTCCAAAATACACGCGCGCATGGGTTTATGAAAAGAGAATAATAATTTTCGAGTGCGATGAAACTAAAAACGCATCATACCTCATTATTTACATCTTAGTGCCTTTGACTTTAAGCGCTGCGAAGGCAAAGGCCAAAATGCGGCCATTCCTTAAACATAAGCATAATTTGACTGAACCACATATTTGTCTTGTTCTTTGGCCTTTTCTTTGTTTGCGCTAGTAACACTCTGAAGTAGGGATTGTTTGTCGATAATGACTGACTGCATGAGGAGCACTGGAGTGGAACCTCGAGATGTGAAATCCTCCTTATGCTGACCGTCAATCAAAAGGGTTCCGTGGAGGCTAATACTGTGATCAAAATCGCGGCTCTCAGTTGGGACTTGTACGAGTTCGAAAGCTCAGAATAGTAAACAAACTTTTTCGGTGCTCGACCAATCTTTTCTTTTACCAGTGCAAACACCTGAAACACGAACCTTCCTATCCATTCGTGTACATATTCGTCTTGTCGTTTCGGTCTTTTGTTTGTACAGTAGTCGCCGGTTATTAAGCCCACCTCGGGCCAGACCAAATTGTGCTTAATAAGCGGCTGGGCCTATTAACCGTGGGCTTAATAACCAGCGGCTACTGTATATGGCGGTAGAGCTTGTTTTTCGATATGGACTGACTACATGAGCCCTAGAGAGAAACCTCGAGGCAAGGTGAAATCGCCCTTATTCTGACCACCAATCAAGAAAGTTCAAAAGAGACCAATCTTTTGAGCACACTCATGGCTCTAAATCAGGACCTCGCAGCTCGGGTTGTTAGCTTTGGCTGCACTCCAGTTTTGCCTCTATAGTCATGGTTTTGAATCTTACTGAGGGCCAACGAGTTCTTCACAGCTGGATCAGATGGATCCTGCATAACTGGGAACACAGCGGATTGCATGCGATAGAGGGGGGCTCCCTCTCGGTGTTTGTCCAACAGGTTTGCCGATGAAGTAGCTCGGTTTGAGTTTCGGACTTCCGCGATATGGACTATGGATGCCTGAGAGCACTGATCGAGCGAATGTCCGCAACCCCCTACAATAGCTACAAAAGAGTTAATGTCATCTATCGAGCACTGTTTGTTCCCCTCACCGCAAAATTTTTACAGAAGAGCAATGTAGTCTGTTCGCACGGTAAACTTTTGGAGTCAACGGATGCCGCTTTAGGCTGTTGTGACAACACACAGCTAGTAGACAGGTAAACACCGGTATTCAGCAGTGTTTTTAATCTAATATGCTACTAAGTGTATCCTTAAAATGCACTTAGTTGCATCTTAGAATTGTGTGCGTATGAAATGCCACGCTTCTGCACACCATGGTCCCTGCGGCCTGATGTGCGCTGGCAGTTTTCTTGGATCTGATTCCCTGTCGGTGTATGCGCTTGCGCTCCCACCAGGTTAACAGGCCGTTTAGATGGTTGCCCGGTTAACTGTATCTTCTCTCTGATCCCGAGGAGTGAATACCAGCTGGTGGAGCCTGGCGAGGTTGCGGGCGGCGGTGTGTTGGTTGTCACGCCCTCGTCTGCGTAGTCGCAAGGGCCAACCGGGCAGTCGCTCTGTGCTTATCTTACGAAACTGACTGCCCTGAACGTGGTGGCACGCTTGGGGACGGCCTCGGTCGTACCAGCCACCTGCGCCCTTCACCCATCTCCGGTCTTCTCGACTTTTGTCATGACATCGGGTGTGGTTGTGGGAGTGGTATGAGAGTGGGATAGATCCTGCGAATCTACTTTCAGCTACAGTTACCGCATCTGCCTTCAGCTTGCCGAAACTCGTGGTGGACATCGTCGAGAGCAACGTTCGTACTGTCACGAACATTCGTTGTCTGATGCTTTGTCTATGTAAACGTGATTGCAGGTTTTTTTTGTGTATACGCATTTACCTATGTGGAGTTTTCCTCATATATAGGACGACATACTGCAAATTCGCTTTGTTTCAGATTAAATTGCCTAAAATTGCATAGAACTTCCTCAACGCGTTGTATTAGATCTAATTATTAGATCTATAAGCCGCGTACCGAAGGGCTTCCTAGCACGGAACTACGGCTGAAAATACCGGCTCAACTTCGAGTTTCTTCATGCCTAAGGTTAGACTGTGATATAGTTACCTCCACAGTTTGCATATACACAGTATGCATACGGAACGGATTCTACCATTTAATTTAAGGATGGCAAAAAGAGCAAAATTTATTGGATCCATTTATTGATGCGCCTTCTCGAAATTTATGGATCCAATAAATTTTGGTGTTTTTGTCATCTTTAAATTTGCATCTGGGAAACGTTACGTTAAATTTCTACCATTTAAAGCATACTTAAAATCCAGCTTCGAAAAGCTGACAGGTTAATGCCAATTCCTGTGACTCATTGTTCCACCCTCACCTTGAACCATGAACCACCAGCCACCTGCGCCCTTCGCCCACCTCCGGTCCACTCGACTTTTTTTGTCTTAACATCGGGTGTAGGCGTGGGAGTGGTAAGAGAGTGGGGTAGATCCTCTGCGAGTGTACCTTCACAATAGCTCAGCTACAGTCACCGCGTCTGCCTTCAGCTTGCCGAAACTCGTGGT
>JAYGXS010000003.1:37807649-37875150 GCA_036362985.1 Ligula intestinalis
GAGTCTACTTTCACTACAATTCAGCTACAGTCATCGTGAATGCCTTCAGCTTGCTGAAGCTCGTGGTGGAAAACGACGGTCTAACTACCACTAAGTGTATCGGATAAAGCCGAGATAGCAAGAACGAACATGGACAGAGGAAGGGTGCGAACCTGGACCATGAACAGGCAAAAGCAGTGCCTGAGCCGGTACTTCAGAATACTTTAAGTTGCATAACGCCTTTTAATTTCTCCAACACAATATACTGTAGCTGCACTGAGTTGCACAAATCGTTGCGTGGAGAGACAACAGGAAAATAGTGTTCTCCGGTGATAAACACATATTTTTGGATCGACCCTGTGGTTAGTTCAGAGCCAACGCATATATTAGGCGGAACTCCGCCCCCTCCGCAGATGCGAGCGGTCAGCCGGTTTTATCACAAGACCACAACGGTTCTCCCGCATGTCAGCGCCCACCGAGCGCCAATGCATAAGTTAGTTTCCGCTACCTGGCTGGCTATAAGTGCATCTTATGCACATATTTCACGTAAACAAAAGCGCGCCAACAACTCCCTCCGTGCACAGCATCCGCTCTCAAGTGCTGCTTGTGACTCTATCACAATTGAGGTTGGCCTTAACATACGGTCTCACTGATATCCACTTTGGTAACTCGCTTTCGTCACTAATTGTACGCTTTGTTTCGTTCATGTTCGGAGAGAGGATGGGGGATGGGGGGGGCTCAGTTGTAATGGAAGCGATGAATACGAGGTTTTTGGGGCTGTAGCTTGTGCAAGCAGTGCCTAGTAATTACCTACTGTCAGAAAACTCATGCAAACTTTAGAGAGATGCATTTTTGAAACTAACAGTGTGCTGGACTTGTAACGGTTGCATCCGACAGACAGGAATGTGCATACTGGAGTTCTGTTAGCAATAAATCAGGTTGCCTGATATGGACTGATTCTCAGGAGAATGACTGCCTCTCATCAACGCAGTCATTGAGGGAGGGGGAGAGGGGTCATTTGTACATATTCTGATTAGAAAATGCACCTCAACACTGCTGTGTTGTTCAGCAGGGGAGTGACACTAGACTGTCACAGACACGATAAATTTCTAAACGAACAGTCAACAGAGTTCGCCTCGTCGGCGGAATGTAGAAGACCTATACTTAAAAAGTTGGTCTCCCTACAACGACGGCGGAAAGTAAAAGCAAAAAATCGCCAGTTGGGAAAAACACATTTCACACACACCCTCAGTGGAGTAATAGGACAGGATAGTGTGGGGGGGTAGCCCCGTGACGGAGCGGAGAGCTACAGACCTGCTGACAGTGAGGCGATGATGATGGTGGTGGCTGGCCTGAGTGGCTTGGAGGATGTGAGAGTGTGCGACAAGCAACAGTGGGTCGACCGCACGGTGTGCACGCCGACAGGGTGCGGACGTGGGTGCGAAACCAGTTTGACTGCCTGACTGTGCACCAGTAGAAGTGGGCAGAGGGCACAGGCACGTGGACGTAGACACACCAGCACCCTTGTGCAGGCCGACGTCAAGTTTTGCGCAGGCACAGGTCGCGCCCGCGGTCATAAGAACAAGAGAAGAAAGAGTGCAGAGGGAAGAGGGAGAGGCACAGGCTTGCTTCTGTTTGGGACAAAAACTGTCCACACACACACACACACACACACACGACAGTTCCCCTGTCGATTTCGACGATGGGCACCACGCACTCCAACAAGCCGCAGCAAACGCTGAAGCAAGCCGCAGCATACACAGAGGCAAGCTGGGCAAGCAACACGAAAGTGACAGCAAGCAGGAGCAACGCTGAGAACTGGCGCGAGGGAAAACAGGAGTTTAGGCAGACACGCACAGAATCTACCCACTCGCTCGCCACTCCCACCTCCGTTTCCGGTGTAAAGACAAAGTAAATAAGACCGGGGATGAGGGAGGGTGTAGATGGCTGGCGCGATAAACACTCAGCACGCGCACACTTGACACAGTCATCTCGCTAGGTATGCTCCCGACAGCGCGGGAGCGCCATAAAGGCCACATTAAGAGGGAGCCATTGCAGCCTGACTCTCAGTCCTCCCTCTCCTCCCGTACGCACACACAGACACACGCTCAAAAGGCCCTGACGGACCAGCCAAAGACTTTTCATGGACAAGCCATGTCGGTACTCACCATACACTGAGTAGGTAAAATACCGTGTAACGGTCTGTAGGACTCGGTGGTAAGGACTGCCATTAGCTGTAGCTGGCCTACAGGGAAGGAGACATGGGCCGCAATGAGCACGCACGGTCTCCCCGAACCCACATTTTCCCAACCACAGTACCGAAGCTAGTTGAGCGAAAATGAGATCGGAAGTAGGCAAGGCACTTCGCATGTTTCACACTATCCTATGATTAAGGATTTTCGACAGAAGCTGATACGTGAGGAAAATAAAAATTCTTGCTCCAGTGATCGTATCCTCTTCTTCTTCTGAAGGCACTTCGTCCTGAAGCCCATGCCCCTTCTTTCAAATGACTTGAAGTAGAGTATATACGCTTGGATACTATATATTACATTAACGCGTCGTCATCGCAAGTAAGTAGACAAGTCACACCTGGTAAGGCGTCCATTCACATAAAATGCGCCATACTCATTACAGCGGTGAAAGGTTGTCCCTTGCTGGCCCCAATGGCACAGGGGAAGGCGTGAAAAAGTCGCCTTAAGTGGTGGGGGACTATGGAAGCGTAGGAAGCAAAATCAGCATTCATCTCAGACGCTCATAAGAGCTCTTCTCACACAGTAGTTGGACTAACCTAGTACAATTACCCCGGCTGGATTACCTCATTGGCTTACATGAACGACTTCTTATTCGTAATGCAATGTTTCTACTCAAACTATTCTAAATCTTCTCTTACTGGGGCGTGGTCCAACGTATCATCACATTTTCTCACCCTATTCTGTTTCATACGCATCACTTTAGTAGGCCGTCCAAAACTGTACTTTTAGCACATATAAGCTGGCAGCATCACTACTGGTCCTCCCGCCAAAAAAGCAATGTCCATGGCTGATTTTTACTTTCCCCAGAAATTAATTGCTAAGTTAGAGTAAATCAGTCTGAATGAAGTTTCGCAGGCACAAACTGAAGGATTATATGGCTATGCAGGCCGCCTTTCATCATTCACCGCGGGATAACTACGCAATATGCAGTAAACTATCGACAGACAATGAGTACTTGTAACTAACCATACTAACAGCACAGAAACGTACTTCGTCGGTATTCTGCCACTGCTCGACACAGCTATAGACCTTAAATATACTGACGTATACCACGAACAGAAATTAATTTATAAGGAAATTAAAAAGCTGAACAAGGAGCAGCATATATTGAGGTTACAGGACACAGCACAGTGGCAGCGCGGGTGCTAGCTAACAGCCCAGACACGCGTATTTTACCGATATTCTGTGACAGCATGGCGACACAGCTGTGAGGGCTGCGACTCATAAGTGGCTCCCTCAGCCTTTCCCAGTGTGCCTTCTGATAGATACATCTGCTTGTCAATAGAAGTGAACATGCGAGTCCCAGGAAGCAGTTCAGAACAACTGTGGTCTTTATAATTGCCGCGAAAATTAATCGCAAACTGGGAGTAGACTCGTTTGAATAGAGGCGCAGACTCAAAGTTGAGATGAATATTTGGACTGAAGTCCATCAGTCACGGCCGGATAACCATGTAATATTCGTTAAACTTATTATTTGTTTGTGCACCGATCTATTCCTCAGGATGCGCCCGTCCTGGCTAGACATCGACCTCGATGGCTCAGTGGTTAGGACGTCTGCGAGGCGCGAGTTCGAAACTCGGGTGCGGCGGCAATTTCAGCTGCTACACTAGAGTTGGCTACCCGTGGCTGATGAGGGCCAATAGCCCGAAATAGCTATACCACGGTGCCTTGTCTGAGCCGGAATACTCTTATGACAAAAAAAATTCGTTAAACTGCCAACACGCAACCAGTAGTATACATATTGAGGCAACAACGGGTATACAACATGGGTTACCCGCTCCACTCCTCCGCCGACGCCGACTGCTTGATGTGCTAAGCAATTCTTCTGCATTTTCGTTAGAGCCGTTCTTGCTATGTGCACCCACTTGTATAAAATGAAGTAAACTTTGGCTGTATAGGTGTACGGACATGTGTCAGAACGATGCCTTCTTCATCAGAGACAAAAATAATCGTTAGGAGACGATTACCAAATAGTTTCTCATTCTCGGCTGCCCTCAGGTTCGTCTACGGTCATTTTGCATAGTAGCTATGTGTTATCGACAAAGTATGACGCCTCCATTCTCCGTTAAAGCATGTCGCTTCTCGTCGCGTCTTTTGCACATGGCCGCACTTCCTCTCTCGTTTTCACCGATCCCGCCGATCATTTTTTTAATTGCGTCCTTTTTATTCCAGCAAGCCTTTTTTTCTATCCGAGATGGTGGTTGCTCCTTAAATTGTGCTTTTTCAAAACGAAATAAAAGTTATATTTTATGAGGACAACAATGGACTGGATGAACTTTCTTAATGACAAATTGCAAAGGATGATTAAAATATTGCAGCCCTTTAATCGCCTTCGAAGTAAACTATTAACTTGGAATAAATAAGCCTGAATTAAGCTTCCTAGGCGCAAAAAGAAAGGTGATATAAGTAGTTGGGCCGAAGTCCACATCACGGATAACCGTGTAATATTCAGTAGGCGGCCAAGAGGCGACCAGTAGTATGGCAAGGTCCCAATCATCAGAGATGATGGGTTATTCCTCCGGTCGTAGTGCCGCGGCTGCAGCGATCATCTGCGATTAGGAAATTCGACACGCCTTCTAATGGAATTTTGTATCCCCCATTAATCAACCTGTCTTTTCTTCTTTTGGTAAACAAAATGCCTCAAGTGCGGTGTTGTATCCGAAGTTTGCGTGACTGCATCACCCCGCAGCCTTCAAGCTGGCGACCTCCTGATGATCACATTCCCGTCTAAATGTTACTGCTCTTCTGTCACATATTTTCTGCTTTACCAAAAAGGTACAATCGTAGCCGGAGATGTATCTATCGGTGATCTGCAGTCGATGGTGTCACGGGTGGCTAAATTAGTCGGTGTATCCATAGGCGCTGGGTAGACCAAAGTGCTGTCAAACTGCATCCCTGTCCAATAGAAGACCCCCTGGGGATTAATGGCTGTCAGATTGAAGAAGTAGACAGCTGCAAAAACCTCGGGGCGAGGCTGCTGTCGCGAATGGACAGATTAGGGACGACATACTTTGATCGGCTTTTGCCGACCGTTAGAAAGTGTCTATGACTTCGACGCGACATCTCCATCGCCACGATGATTCGTGTGCACCAGTTCGGTCAGTCCGTCTCTACTACACACACAAGGATACTAGCTTTCGGAAATAACAGCTTTTCAGCCTCCTGGAAAACCTTACTTGATAAATAATTAATATTTAATTGGTGTACATCTTTCCTATATATTGTCGGTACCTTTAAAAATTCAAATATATTTTATAGAAAGCATCAGAAAGAATATTCGTTCTTGTACTCTATTGATAGGCAACTGGGTCATCTTCAAATAAAATACTTGAAGAAAAGCTGGCCTTGAGTTTTCAGATTTTCTAATTGTCATTTTTATGATCGCACAATGTTCAGTCGGGTCGCATCTTATCTGTTAGTTTATTAATGATCCGCATAAAGTAGACGGTGTAGTCCACATACACTTGAACTTTTTTGCCCAACGCATGTTATCATATAATACAGAAATTTATGGTATTCCTTCTGTTGCAGGGATATAACTGGGAGACTGAATACCCTAGACAAAACTGTAACGATAGATCGGGCCTAAAACTATTCGAGAAATGAAAAACATTTTATATCCAAACATACCCATCCTTTGAGCATAACATTTGAAGGGGACGTCATTTAGTATCAAATGAATATAATGAAACTATTTTTGCTCATATTGTCTAAAGAATATACATTTGAAGGTGTAAGGACATAAAAATGCCCACATCTTCAGTACTCTTTTATTGCATTGAGGTTCTTTAAGAAGGACCGAGAAGGCTTTTGCTCAAAAGCCGAATTATGCTTCCAGATGGTACATATTACAATCCCACCCAAGTAATCATTCCTGTTCTGAAATGCATTTTGGAATTGGGATTAATATTGCATGCGGCCGGTCAGAAAGTGTAACCCTAAGTAACCTTAGCGCTCATCTTAATCTTTTCCTTAAACTCTAACGATAAACCGAATCCTTTATTCTTTGGTATTTTATGCAAAGACCCTTATACGGAGGACGGTCCGCTTCTCATTTTCTGTTTAGGGGACCATACAAGTCATCCTTGCCGAAGACCCTTTTTGTTCACAGGCTGATAAAAGAATAGAAGTTCTTCGAACTCACTTTTCTTCTCTTCAGGAGATAGGTACCCCTTGATCGGATTTCGGGAAGGTATTAGGGTCACGCAGTAATATAACCGTACATTCAAGCCGCTTGCAGCTACAGACAGCAACAGAAACAGCGGCACAAGACGCAGAAGAACCAACGTATCACACTGCGAGAACAAGCAGCCCTCAGCCTCGGACTGATTTAATTTCAGCACATGAAGCAGCAGACTGGCAAGTTGTTCAACTTCCGGTGATCAGCTCGCGTAATAGACCACGAAATTGGCCGCAATTCGAGTAAATGGAATGAAGCAACGTTTCTGGGGGGAGATACCGGATGATAATGATGTAACCGCATGTTGATAAGGGTGGCTGGTGTCCCTCCTGTCGCAACCGCTGGGTTTTCAACCTTCCCTCCTCTCTCTCTCGCTCTCTCTCTCTCTCTCTCGCTCTCTCGCTCTCTCTCTCTCTCTGCGTCAGTTGCTCGCAATACTGTTTAGCAAGAATGACGGTACCAACTCTCATCCAGACGGATCATCTCCCTGATGCAGCTCTCCCCCTATCTTGTACCATTCACCGTTTCCCTGTATACTAGTCTCTTTTTTTCTAGTACATACTCTGCACCCACTTAAGTCTTCTTTCATCTTGTTGCTGGAAGGAGAGTGATGGCATTTTTAACAACTTTGTTGAGCCCGTTGGAATCCAGGGGGTTATTTCGAGTGCTACGTGCTACCTTAATACGCCACCCGCAAGCGCTAACTAAAACATGAGTTTGGCGCGTAAGAAGGACTTTACTCGCTTGGGCATGGAACCATCGTCTTTTCTCGATTTTGAACGGGGTGCCCGCCTCGCCTCACACCTCAGGCCTTCCGCTCATCTGCGCGTCTGAGGAGATGGCGCGCACAACTGAGGACACACGCATCACAAGGTCGGCTGCACAGTTTCCAGCAAGAACGACCAAAAGTACAGTAGCCGACCTAACGCATGAAATGTTAACTAAAACCTTTTTTCGATTAAAAAAGGTTACGTTGGACGCAGTTATAATAAAGGCTTCAACAATTACAGTCGGTGGCCGATCTCGCGAAATGTTAGTCGTAATTCCGAAAAAATGTAGAATTAAATCTACAGGCATTTTCGAGTAGTTTTCATTACCCAAGTCTGCATGTGCAGTAGTGAACAGTTTCAAATAATCGATTCCATATTGTCGAAAATCCTGTGTAAAACCTGCTTGCATTCCAATGCCTCAGGCGCTGGCTGCTACATTGAGATCATGGTCTTTACCCCCCCCCCCCCCACTCTCCCTCCCCGCCCTCAATCTGAAGCGAATGGAAAGACTACAACTCCACCGGACGGATACGACTTTAAAATTGTTGCATAACAATTTTTTGGAGGCGATTAGTTTCTGCGCCACTAACTTCACCCAATTGGGGCGGTAAATTGATTGACAAGCAGACGCCGCCGCCGCCGCCGCACCATCTGCAACAGTTGCGTGGTAAAACTAATCGCACTTCCCATATTGTTTTACGGAGTCTAATAAGGAGCCAAAGTAAATGTGTCATTTCATGAAATGATAAATGGAACTCCAAAATGTTTTTTTAGATTGTAAAATATTACTTCGCTGGGTAATCCCAAGATATGTTAGTGACTTCAGGACGCCGGATTTTTAAAGAGTTCACTTCCGGCCAACTCGTAAAAATGCTGTCTGAGGAGCCTGCATTTTCCCTCGATTTTCGGTGCCCTCGGCGGACTTTTGAAATTGAACCGAAATTCTTTTTATGCCTTCCATACATATTTAAAGTATCCTATATATACATCGATCGGCATATTTCGTCCATCATATACCCATTTTATCCATTTTTTGTTTATTCCAAAAAAAATAATGAAGCCAAAAGCGTATGACGATAGCACTGTTTTTGAGTTCATTTCAGCCTACATTTGGCTACTTATTTTAGGAAGTTTGTTAATGATATTGAGAGTTGCAGGCTTCGGTCAGTAGGCCTTGTTTGTAATCTTTCGGCATTATGTGGTTTGCGTGTCTAATTTTACTGACCGTGAACGAGGACCTTTTTGCCGACACTTTTACAACGATAATTTCAAAATAAAGCATACATATAACCATTTATGTTAAACATATTTTATATAAAACATGTATTAAAACATTTTTATTGTACTAATTTGATAGAAAATTAAGCCCACCTCCAATTGCATACTTGAAAAAGGTATACTTCGGTCTTAAACACTGTCTACTTAGTGTATTTTAAGACAGCAAAATGTCTATTCATAGAGTATGGTATCCGTAAATTTACGAATGTTGCTCATAAAGAAACAACATGGCTCACATCCACTGCAACCTTTTGTGAGCACTATGTAACATCTATCTAACAGTAGAGAGAAAATTGTGATTTTCTGCAGCCGGAAGGTATATAGCATATTGCATGGGAACCGCCCACGCACGTGTAAAGGCAGGTTGGCTTCAAGGTTATTAGACAATTTGAAGCTCTTTTTTAAAACAGGAGGTTTCTTTCCAGTGCAAGCTTTCAATATTAAACTTGCTACGAAACGAACGCAAAAAATACTTTTGTCCACTTTTTTCCATAAAATATATTCGCATGTATAAGAGTATGAAAAATTAATGAGGCAGCTTTATATTACTTAAGTAGTCACTTGTTGTGGAGTATGGTTTGTACAGACAGTCGGAAATAGACTCATTAAAAGACTGGCACCATGAAGTGAAATAGCTTCGGATTTTGGTACGGATTTTGCATTAAATACGTCTTAACGCACAAGGGCATAAAAGCAATAGAAAAGAACGCATAAGATTTAAGTAGTCATCTTTTATCCGATCAGTTTTTGCTGGCGGTTGAAAAGCTGCGCATTAAAAAGCCGGCATCCTGGCGTGGTTTCAATATCTTGGGATTGTGATGCACAATAAGTAAAATTACAACCCCATTTAAGTAATCCTTTGCAGCCGAAAGCATATTTTGTAATTCGGGTTAACATTCCCTGAAGCTAAGAAGGAGGATTCGCATTTTTCGACAAAAATATTACTGCAAGGAACATAATTGTTTTACAAAAAACAACAACTGAACATCCCTGGTGGATTTTTTCAGTATGATTAAGAGATGAGCGCACGCCTAAAGGCGTCTAGTTCCTTGCATAATTAAAACCTGCCAATCGCAGTTTGTGAGGCGTAGTACAGGAATGACCGCCTTCGGATTACCTGCCAACCATACCGTTAAGATGACTCAAGACTCGAACCCGTGCTCTTTGGTCAGGCGTACTGCCACTGCACCAAGAGCTTGCGCCTTTCGGGTGCCGATCAGGAAGATTCACGGTCAGTGGCATGCACTGATCTATCCCTATTGCAAATTAAAATATGAACTCTAGGTAGTAGGTCGAGGGGAAAAAGTGATCATCTGTGTTTCGTTGTGTAATCACGGAAAGATTAGTGAATGACAATCCCAACAGGCAAATTATTTTGTTGCATATGTGGGGGTTTGACAGCTTTATTCTATATCAGTATTATTTACATTAAATATAGTTCAATCAAAATGTGGATAGTATAAATAGTTAGAAGTGGAGCACTGAACGAGCACTGAATATCTTTTTTCTTCAACTTCTCGGTAACACAAGCGGTTTAAATTTTTCCTTGATACTATCCAACTGATGGACGATCCAAATCAAAGCCGAATGCCAAAAACAGTCATAAACGTTTAACTAATCCTTCATGTCTCCATCGTTCTTAAAAAATTACAGCAACGATTCTGACACCAGTCCCAGTCACAACTTATCAGACAAGACCAGAACAATGAAAAGTGAAACGAAGCGCCGACTAAGTGAGTCGGCAAATCTTTTACCAGACCCAAATATGCCAAATAAAAAAACAGGGTTTGACCGGCCGCAATGAGTTAAACGATAGATCGAACCGTATTAGTAGCAAATGGTTCAACGCACCTTGGTCAATGTAGGTGGGCTGCATGCCGCCTGCGTAGGGAAGTTGTTGTTGCATCATATTCAAATTCATCAGAGGATAGAATGCGTAGGGGTTGTTCTGGCCGGTATTCGAGTCAAATATCATCGGACTCATACCTGGCGTAGAGGGCGGCGGCTCCGAGGGAGGTGGAGGGATGGATGCGCTGCGTAGGGGCTGTCCCACCCGTGTTGAGGATCGCGACAGGCCCGAGGGCAGTGGTGGCTGCGGCGAACGATCCTCGGTTGTGGCCGCGCGCCGGTAGCCTCGAGATAGGGAGCCCTCGCGGTTACGACGGCCCGCACCACCGCACATAGCATCTGCCTCAGCACCAGAAGCCGCGGCGAGGGAGGAGTCTCGTCTTCGCTGTAGTAACCTCTGGCGTCGACTCTGTCGTCGCATGCGATAGGCCAATTCAAGGTCATCGCCATCATCCAGAGGTCCCCCATTATCCACATCCGAATCGCCGAGGCCATTGACTAGGCGTCTGCGGGCCATCAACTCCGAGTCGGCCAGACTAGAGGAGTTTAAAATGTCCGAGCTGTCCGCGTCATCGTTAAGCTCAGGATATTGGCCAACACCCGCGCCGCCACTCAGTTGACTGCCATTGGGCTGGCCGGGCATAGTACCGCTGGTGTTGTTGTTGTTGCTGCCGCTGCTACTACTGTTTGCGGCGGCCTGTGAACGGCTCAGCAAACGCTGACGTGTATCCATCGGAAATTTCTTTGATTGTCCGCCTGATGATTCGGGTGCTGCAAAGGCAAAAGTGTACATGAGGGAGAGACAATTCTCTAGGGGACTGGAGGCCTGTAAAAATCGGATCCATCGTGCACGGGTCAGGCAGGTACGGAACGCGCAAGCGGGTGGTTTATTTTGCCCACCACTGCGACCGATCCCGCCGATGTAGGCTTTTTGACGCCAGGTTCAGGCGCAAGAGTGAACAGAGAGTGCACTGGATGTGGCGCAAGCCTATTCTGATTGTAAACTACTCCACGCGCAAGTCACATTCCCTGCGCCCACCTTTCTGTGGGGGGCTAACGGTGCACGTCGTCGTGCGCGACAGTCAAAATGTCATATGGATAAGAGGCAATCAAACTCTTGATGTAATTATAGGGCAGTAGTAGCTGGAAACGGTTAAAGGAAGAGTTACAGCCAGGTTCGATAATATCCTCTGCACGTCAAAAAGGAGGTGGCGTCTAGTGCAAACATTTTATCGTAGATTTGGCAGCTGTACGGGCGCTTTAAGTGATTGTCTTAAGGAAGTACAAATGTAACGTGATGAGCAGGAGGCGGTGCAGCGTTTCGTAGGCCTAGCAGTACTTGATAGGTGTGGGAATTATACTGCATGATCGAATACCAAGGATGGCACGGATAGAAGCATCAAATGGCAGAAAGAGCAAAAGCGATCACTGGAACTCACCTGTTTGCTTCTATCAGTCATCAAATGGCAGGATTACTCGATAATACGATAGCATGCATGCAGTTTAATTTTAGGTGATTAGGTCATGAAATCAGGAGGGGGAGCTTATGAATATGTTGAGAGACAGACTATATGTACACGTCACTGTCCAAAACTGACACAGCGCAGCAGCAGTAGTAAGTTTGGCGGTATTTAGCTCACCATCTCACTCCGCATCATGCTCTGGAAAAGCCAGACCAGGAGAACCAGAGGCGCGCGTTAGCAGTGGATGGCCTAGAATCAAGCTCCCGTTCACGCACGCCGTGGTAGAGGTCTATTGCCCACGAAGCATGCTTACCCCGAAGCTCTCGTTGAATTAAGTTGCCATAACGGCCAAAACAAGAAGCCATTGTAAACTGGCCTCAGATCAAGATGGCCGAGCTGCCTCACTAACTTGGGAAGCAGATTTCCCAGCGAATCTTGATAGTTTCAAGGCGTTCCAGATTTATTCTACTAAAGGAAGATCGCGTGAGTCAGTCTAAATCACCTTTCTCTCACCCATTACGACACAGAGCAATGTGTGAAACAGGCCGGACGCAGGAGGTCACGTGGCAAAAGGTCTACCACGCACGCGATACCGCGCAAACTCACGTTATATTGGACAGTTTAGTAGGTATAACCAGCCCGTAGGGCCCTCAGTCCTAGCGCCCCACGCCACTCAACGGCAACAATCTCAACTTCCATCTAAAATGATCTAAATCAAGCATGTTTACGGAAAATTCCGCTCGAATATGTATTCGTTGGGTGTGCTGGTCCCTTTCAAACTCTACTCAATTGACTCCACCAACACTAAAATAAACGCGATTATAGCAGGGGATGGCTTTCGCAACGCCAAAGGCAAATATGCCTTCTAATGTAAGACGACCATTAAGCTCTGTTCCATATTCAATGAAATGATAGCGTCAACGGAGGACTACTCAAACAACTTGGTTCGGTTATGTCAGAGTAAATATTCAGCACGCACTGGGTGGAGTAATCGCAGCAGCCGGATGATTACTGTAGTGCTATTAACCAATAGGCGAGACGGACGCGGACGAAAGTCTTTTCCACTGATGGTATCAGCGACCCAAATGGCCGATTAGTTATCACGCCATTAATCAACACCAGGTACGGCAACTGACGACTGTGAATTGGTCGACCAAGCAAGCCTCGCACCAATTACGACCACTACTGTGCGGGCGATCTTTATTACGCAGATATGAAGCGGCATGGCTACTTTACCCCCCCCCCCTCCACCCTTGTACGCCCATCATTTCCTTATCTTCGACAGTCTCTGATGCTGGATTCGAGCAAGGATCGCACACGTCAGACTAATAATAATTCTGTTTTGTCTGAGCCGTTTCCTGGTCCTAGTCTCTTCGCCTCTAAAAGTACTTCAGAATCGCGATTTTGACGGTCGGTGAGGGTACAATGATTTACAGAGAAATTAGAGATGAGGAGAAGTTGATTAAGGATTCGTGAAGAGGTCCCTAATCAACGTGAGGAATGAGTGGAGCACTGCAATCACATCAGAAAGGTCGTTGTCATGGCTACACATATTAATGAGGCAGAAAGCCAGCACTTCGTAACAGCGAAGCGGGAAAATTCTGACATTCCGATATTAGTGGTCTTTGATTAGACCGGAAAATAAGTTAACAGAAATGGATATCCGACATTAATGTAATTGAATTGATTGAATTGCTTCACATCATTAAAGTACTAAAGTATTTCCGACTTGGGTGAGACGATTAAGATGCAATGATGAATTAGATGAATTATCTAACTACACTGCCACACAGGATCGCAGACGATGGAAAAGACACCGATGCAAGAACACTCTGAAAAGGTCATCAAAATGCCTTCAAATTTATTTGGATCGCTGGGCGACCTTCGTCCAGGGTCCGAGTCCATACTGGTAGAGATCGGGATTACAAGATACATCATAGCACAGGTACTAGAAAAAACCCCGGTCTTGCCGAGATGCTGCAGAAGTTCGGGTAAAACGGGTTTTTCAGCGTTTTTAGACCGGTAAAGATTACGAGACGATAACTTGTGTTTACTTTTCCGGCCGTTATCCAAAACGAGGACATTACACATACACTGACAGAGGGTATCTCGGGTGTTTACAGCGACAACTGACTACAAGCGTAGTTACCGTTGTGGACTGGACCCCTGACACCTGGGTCCCAGTAAATGGGCTCTCTATCAGAAAGGCTTATAAGAATTGTGAAACGACTGTTGCGACAGAACAATGGTGGTTAGTAGCACGGAGAGAGGAAGAGAGAGAATGAATGAATGAATGGGAAAATTTCAAAGCGCTTTGCGTGTAAGGCTACAAGAACAAGCATACGAGAAGATGCAGAACGAATCCTGCAGTTTCATTAAAATCGGTCGGGGTAGTTTGTTCGTTGCCCATAAGTAGGAGGAGCAATGCTGACTTGCGCATGATTTAAATCACGACGAGGGGGACTTGGACAACAGCCAACTCACTCTCTACCTCATTATGTTAAAGCAGCACTAAAAAATGACGGTGATTATAAAAGTGTGTGGTGAAAACGGTTAACTTCACAGGTATCCATGTGTGCCAAGCATGTCCTGGTGCTTACATGCACGAGAGCCGGACCCTACTGGCACGAGTGAGTTGTCATAATGACCACAGTGGGAAGGAGGCATCTCTCTCCCCGTCTGGATGGGGCAAAGGTCAGACGACCTGGTTCTAACTATTGCGCACCAATGGCACGTGGAAAAGCGTTACCGAGAAATTTACATAATTCGGCTGCAGGCCGTCTTATAATATAGCAAGCCGACACCCAACCAACCAAAACTCTGTATTTCTGAGACCCTACTAATGGAAGTCCCTGCAACTTTAAGCCTGCCTTCAAGTGTGCATGCTTCAACCTCAATATGATTTCTACACCCTAAACAGTTGCACACGGAAGCTGATTAATGAAATCAAAAACAACAAAACTGTGAAAACGTCCAAATAAAAACGATTAGGCACGAGAGCAAGATAGCACTAACTGGTATAGAATACCGGAAACATGAGGCTGGAAGGACAACAAACACTAGCGGAAGACATGCTTCAGCGTGTAGTCGGACGAGTAGTGGACGATGAAATTACTAATAAATGATAGGCTGCCTGCAGACAGGTAGTATAATATTGGAAAAACTCCGTGAAATACAGACTCGAAAAAAGGAAACCGTTTACACCCTATCAACTTGTAGGACCGAGGAAGAGGAAAAGTATCCTTTCTTGCATAGTTTAACGTTATCAGGTCCTTCGGAGATAACAGCATATACCATAGTTGACAAAGTATCGTGATCGTCGAGTTCAAGAAAGTGGCCTGCCTTTTTCCTCTAGATCCAAGTCAAGTCAAGTCAAATTTATTAAAGGAAATATAGGCAAACGCCTTTGAACTCCCTCTTGGTACGTAGGATTTGAGAAATGTATCGGCAAAGCCGAATATTCTAGAATGGATTGTTACTTTTAAATGGTAAGTTTTCTAAAGCTGTGTGCTGTAGTGCGTGGGATTCGCTCAGATGAATGTTTATGGTCAATACAACTTTTCAACCTAAACGTAGAAATGTGTAGGAGACTATTCTGTGGCGGATGTAACGGATTTTTTTATAACCTGCTGAGTGTTTTGAGATCGGTCGATTACTTACACATGTGGTGAAGTCCGGTATTTTTCATACAGCCAACCACACTCTGCAGATTAAAAATATCAGGGACGAGTGCCTTGCATCGGTAGCAAAATTATAGACACAGGTTAGTCGACTGGTATTCTAGCCAAAAAACGTGTGGAAAATTCATAGTGGACATATGCTCAAGGCGTACCATCAAAAAGGTCATTCGGAGGTTCAGTTCCCCACTTTGATAGTTTAGCCAGTCAGGATCGAGTTCAGTGGCATTCCACGGCACTCCGTATTACACCAACCACATAATAGTTCGCTTAATGCGTGACCATAAGAGCAACTTGGGCAATGGAGCACAGCCACTAGCAGTAAAACCCTCAAATGTGGCGAACAGTTCCTGAAGATGATTGTTTTGCCGAGGGCTTTATTAACTAAAATTTTAGTTTTTCGATACTTATCTTAGAGGTTTTAAAGGGGTCATGCAAGTCTGGCTTTTCCGATGCTCGGGTACCTCATTGCTTTAACAAAATTAGATAGAGTAACAAAAGCTGATGAAAAGCACGAGGGTCTACATCCACCTGAACGGATATCTAACTCTCGAGGGAAGCCTTTGTCTTTGAACAGAATTTGTTTCTGAACTCATATTTACTGTCTATGACTTAGTTGGGACTATCTGATGAATATTTTTAAAAGCCTTGTCATAGACACAGTGTTACCGACGTAGAAAATATGTAAAATAAACGGGATATAATATAAGGGTTAAATAAAGGATGACAAAAGAACGGTGTTTTATGGATGCTAGTATTAACATAAAAGATAGCACTCTTATCTTCATTCACTCGGATCTGTGGCATCAGACGTGAGCCAACCACAAAAACCTCGTTTGTACACTGTCATAAAGGAATCATTGTAGACAGACAGTGAAAAAATGTTGAAAACGAGAGGCTTTTACTGATAACAATTCTCGACTTATACTTCCTCAATTGTCTGAATTAGCACAACGAAACCCAACAAAAATTGTCGTCAACTAACCAGTCAGTTAGCGAGTTATAATGACCACTTGAGTAATAGGGACGAGTACTTGTCTTGTAATTTAAGGACAACTACGGCCAACCAAAGAGTCAAGTGACCTATATAACCTAAATGGCGTACTCCATATCAAAAATGCCTCACCCAGGTCTGACTACGTAAATATACGTAAAGTAATCAGGCAACAACCAAAAGTGGCATCTCGTCACAGACAAAAGGAGGGAAATGACCTTAGGGTGCGGAAGAGAGCGAAAAGGCAAACCGATGCCGAAAAACTGCTGGGCTGTTTAGCAATGATAGATGATTGCAAGATGGTTGAAAATGCAGACAACCTTCGGTGAGCAACAAACAATCATTACTACGATCTCGAAATTCTGACTTTTTCAAAGTATCTTTCAAAACGGTAATTTTAAATCAATCGACTTAGGATAATGATGATAAACTGGCCAAAATGAGCATACAGACAGTGGCTAATCTCACGAAGTATGAACTGAAATTTTAAAAACGTGTTCTATAAGGATTGTAATACTGATCCGACGATATATCAGGTACACCGACATGTCGGTCTTTGAATTCACTGCTTGAGCAGTAAGCTTTTTTGTTAATTTCCAATGCCCTTTTAAGCTGCAATGCACTTAAGAGAGAATATATGCAAAATTGCATTTTCTTGCACTCAGTTGCTTGAAAATCACGTTTTCTTCAAAGCTTGTACTCGAAGAAAACGTATACTTGGGCACTAACGCTGTTTTTTTTCATTTCGATTTATTCTGAGCTTAATCTGGCTATCCATTTGCGTTTAGAGAGACGTGACTTGCTTAAAAAAGATACCGAGAAAAAATATTTTGAACCTGTTTTCTAGTAAATATATAGTGAATTTGCAAGGGCATCGAGAATTAATAGGAAAACATATTTCTAAAGTCACCATATTCTATCCAGTACAATTTTTGCAAGAGGCTCAGGAGAAGACCATTCAGAAGCTAACCTTCTCGCATGACTGAGATATATTGGGATTACGCCGAAAGATCATCAACATTACAACAGCAATCGGAAACGTATTTCAGAATTTCGGCTAACATTTCATGACATTGGTTACACACTGTAGGTACTGTAACAGTCAGATAAATGGAATGTTGATGGGCACACATCAGTCGCTAACGGAAGTCACTTGTCTTGTTTTGTCTTGCGACACACTCTCGAGTCCCGTCATTAGCTGCACAGCGGCTGACGGTGTATACAGATAAAAAATATGAAGGGGAGGAGGTCATTGCTTCCATACTAGGTAGTATGTCCAAACTTCGAGACTGTATACTGGTCATAGTAGACTTACCATTATCATTTTCCGGTCTACTGTGCCCTTCCATGTTTCAAACGTGAATCAAGCAACACATGTCCGACGTGAAATTCTCTAAGCTTTCGCAGCACACGATCCAGCCTACGGTTTCTTAGAAACCGCAAAGCTATTTAGATGTACCTGTCTCTGTAACACAGCAACAGGTGTTTTTGTAACTTTGCCATGTGCATAAAAACTGCCCAAAAGCAAGCCACTTTTTAAAGTTTGCTTGGCTAAAACTTGAGCCTTGATATATTGTTTCTTAAAATATTCTTTAAAACATACGGAAAGCAAATTTATTCACAGATCATTTATGGAAGTATTTTGTGGTCTTGGCAACAGTATTAAAGGTGAAAGTTGAGGGCATGAATACTCAAAGCAGGGTTTTTGAAAATTAATTTACAATAGAGAATGTCCAGAATTCGGAAAATAACATATGTGGTGTATCTGAGCGACCTAACATTTTCTGTAAAAAATGGCAAGAAACAGAGGCAACTATAAGCAGACATGAGCACGTTTACTCTCAAGTTGTTTCATACAAAATAATAAGGCGTATGCAAATTTTAATAGCGATAGCAAATAGCGTTTGCAAAAATAGTTTTACTTTCTGTGCATAAATGTACTTCCCTAATAGTTTCGGGACAGTGCATAATTAATTTTGATAATCTTGTCTAAATTATCAGAAAAGTCTTAGAAAAAACACCCATATGGACACAACCTCGCGCAGACGGCCACGCTTGCACTCTTAATGTTTTCATTAGTTTTTTGATTGTATCAAATACGGCAAAGGATATAGATCGACTTTAAGCTTCCTCGGGTTCTCCAGAAAACATATAAATATGCTGGACTGTTATGACAGGGAATTTTAGCATAGCTCACTAGATAAAAAATCGCGGCATGGACAAAATTTGAACCTACATACTTATATTAACTGAAATACAACTAATAGTTTGCAGGTGCAATGTCTCTAGAACGCCATTATGAAAGTTAATAGAAGCAAAGTAAGGAAATCAAATTTGTGAAAATATGGTTTTGAATGAAGACCCACGAATAAATGTCTTGAAAACAACATATTAAAGGCAAAGAGTAGGCCGAAAATCAATCGAAAACTGTGCATGAAAATTAAAGGAAACACTCACCCTGTTTACAAAAAAAATCCTGGTTTTCCGTGCGGTCAAAATTCGAATCCACCAGACGTCCTGATTGAAGCTCACCGCCGAGAATAATATCGTCCACGATGGGGGAGAATTTTTTAAGACCAGGAAGCTTCGTTTCCGGACCGTTTAAAGCGACATTAGACGAATTAATATTAGTGCTAGCAGGTGAAGTTAATTCCTCTCCTTTCTTGAGGACAGTATCAGTAAATTTGTTCGATGAGTTTCTATATTGATTAACAGGATAATTTCCTCGAGGTGGGGGTAAGTTGAACAATGGGTCCAGGCAAATTTCGTCAGCGTTTTTAGAAATGCCTGTCCGTGGATACATTCGTTTCACATCTCATTGAAAAAAGTGGAACGAAATCACACAAACCCAAAGCCCTCATCGTACATTCGAAAAGTAGCCCACCTGAACAGAAGTCTTTGAGGTATTATTGGACGATTAAAACAATGTGATATTTTCAAGGCTCTACATAATGTATAGTTCATCTGTTAATTTATTGCCACATAATGATGAACGTATGTTAATGCAGCCAAGCAAGTTATCGTTGTCGGAACACTCGAAGCCTTTTTAAGAATTACTTGATAAAATTTGCGACGCCTTAGAGATAATTGCAGGGCTCAATGCCTTCAAACGGGAGACGGCCAAGCAATCACTCAATGAAGTTTTGCGTGTTGGTGGGTAACAAAGCGAATTTAGATTTTTAAGGCTCAAAAAAGAATATTTGTTTCATTTTAGATTCCTATACACCTGGGAGACTGAAGTGTCGCCTTTTTTAGATAAAAAAACGATCAAGGTAGCCTCCACTCTATATTTTAGACAGGTTCGAACACGATACCCACGTAACCGGAACATAGGACGAGTACTATTTTTGAATCGCAAATGCACGTTAGTCAGTGTATATGGCACGTTATCAAGGCTCTTCGAACTAAGGAGTCATCTTCGCGATTAGCTCTACTGCATAAGTTCATTAACAGAAACTTGATTTGCAAGTCCGTTACGCATGCTCGGGTAACGACTTTGTCAATATGAAAGGAAAGGGTATGAGATGGGAGCCCTATTTACATGAGAAATGAGCGAGTATGGCGTTGCTGTTGCGGGCAGTCGAATATCACTTTAAACCTAACTCGTGCTGAAGCCACTGCACCAACCCGCTTGGGCATCAGCAAAATAGGTGGCCGAACTGTTGCGCAAAAAACCGGGAGTAATTTGTTGCTCATAAACCAATCCGGGCGTTAGCGTGAGTCAAAGCTTAATCAAGTGACTTTCAACAGCCACATAGGTCGTCTGTTGGTCTGCGTCATCCCTACAGTGACAAAAATCAACCTAGCATAACTAGGATGCATTCCCGATCACCTCTATGGAGGACAAAGAAGCCTGTATAGCGCATATTCCAATCAGCTATGCTGATAGCAAATATGAGATGCATGTCTCACCATTTGAATATTTTTACAGTATAGGAATTGCCATGCTGTTATGATACGGATATTCTGGATCATGTTGTGTCCTTAGTTAGGCAAGAGATGTTCTGTAACTTCTAAATGATGACTGGATACGGTTGCAATTACAAAGTAGTCCTGAAGACGGTAAGGAGCAGTACCTTGCATGTAAGTCATGGTAACCACTGAGCTAATCATGCAGAAAGATAGAACCTTGAGTTTGCTCTTTCTATCGAAAGCTTCACCAAATGGTAGACATAATCAAAATCGGTGGTCAACCTATCATCTACCTCATACTATATCGTCATTATATTGATACTCTGTCACGACCAAAATGCATGTTAGATCTTCAGCTAGTATTAAAATGCAGGTTTCTTTAACCATTCGGCCTTGTAAAAAATCCCTATCTAGGTTAAAACTGCATGCTAGGCTAAAATTTCCTAAATGCACATCCAGACCGCACTGTAGCTTGCCAATTACTGGGACAACTAGCATAAGCTCTGCTGTGCTTAGGTTCCCGAACATGCACTTACTCTGAATAGTTGAAACCAAGATTCACAGCCCTAGCGTCGCTGAATTAGCATCACCTCCGACAAATGGTTTTGCCAGTGCTAGCACCAGTACTACTACACTTCCTGGTGAAATTGATGGAATGTGAGCCCAGTGCTGACTTTAATTTGGAATTTGGAATTTATATTTTTCAGCGCCAGTACGGCACTATCTATACAAAGTTAATTTCGAAAAAATAAAAATTCAAAAAATAATTTGACAATATGTGCAAGTAGACGTAGAAAGTCGTAATAATGTCAGCAGAAATTGTCCTTTTGGGGCAACATTAGCAATGTTTTGCAGGTAATTTTGAACTAAAAACGAAAAATTATGGCAGTTAAAAAAACTCTTACAGTGAAAATGGAGACAGTGTTCAACGGGCCTCCATGTTCAAAAAGTGTGCAAAAGAAAAAAACTGCTTAGGATGATAGTAATAGAGCAGAAATAGGCATATGTGGTCTGATGAAGGCGAGTATTCAACGAAACTGCCGCATTTTAGACTGAGTTTTCCGCGTGGCTTCGTGTGATTCAGCGGTGGTTAATGGAAACATCTAGGTTCTCGGGGGACACGAGGCAGAGAGAATAGTTTCAAGCGGATCTCCTAAATTCCCGATGGTCCTTTCTCGGGGTCATGGAGAAAGAGTGAAAATGGAGACAGTATTCAACGGGCCTCCATGTTCAAAAAGTGTGCAAAGAAAAAAACTGCTTAGGAAGATAGTAGAAGAGCAGAAATAGGTGTGGGTGGTCTGATGAAGGTGAGTATTCAACGAAACTACAGCATTTTAGACTGAGTACTTCCACGTGGCTTCGTTTGATTCAGTGGTGGTTAATGGAAACATCTAGGTTCTCGGGGGACACGAGGCAGAGAAAATAGTTTCAAGCGGATCTTCTAAATTCCCAATGGTCTTTTCTCGGGGTCATGGAGAAAGCTGCTCGGAAAAGATGAGGAGAATAGAAGGTTAATAGAGTCAGTGTTAAGATAAATGTGCAGTCTCTGTTTGAAAGCAGACAGTCTAGTTAACGACCTAATTTCGATTGGCAAGTTATTCCAAAGAAAGCTATATCTGGAAGCAAAAAACAAAGAGAGTTTTCATGAGGAAGATGCAGGAGGGGCTTTAACAAGTGCCGAGTTTCTTAGGTTGTAGGGACGGCTGACGGGGGTAATGACAGAAGTCCTGGGTAAATTTGTGCAATTATTAAGCCGAAAAAGGAGACGAAAGCCTGCTTCCAATCTCCTGACCCAAAGGAACCTTAGTTTTGTTAATTGACACCTATTTGAGTAGCAAGTATTAGAAGCTGTCGGATACAGCAGTTTTCGTGTGAAATTTTTTTGAATTTGTTCAATTTTTGAATGGCTACCTTCATTCATGAGACCGAAAAAGGGGCAAAAGTATTCTAAGATGGGGAGAACGAACATACGATAAAGTCTTAATTTCATTTCAGGAAGATAGAAATTATAAGAGATAAAGCCGCAAATCTGTGCGGCTTTGGCTGTCATTCTATCGGCGTGAGGAGAAAGGTCTAATTTATTGGTGTAGCTTAATCCTAGGTCCTTGATACTGGAACATTCGGTCATTGGGTAACCTTGAAAAATAACAGGTTGTGGCAGCCTTTCAGGCCCAAAGCACATATATCGGCACTTAGAAGGTGAGAACTCCATCTGCCATGTTGAGCTCCACGTCGAAAGAGCGTGCAGATCAGAATGAATTTGTTCTAAGCATCTCGCGGCCGTAGATTTAGAGAAGGAGTGAACATACTTGAGATCATCTGCATAAATATAAGATTGGGAGTGTTTAACACTCAATGAGATATCATTTATGTAAAGCAAAAAGAGCAGAGGACCTAGAACGGTACCTTGAAGGACACCACTCAAAATAGCGGTAGGATTAGAGTATGAGGATCCTACTAAAACCTTTTGTTGTCGATTTGAAAGATAAGATCTGATGAAGTCAGTAAGTGGACTACGAAATCCTATAATCTCTAGTTTGGCTAGGAGCCTCCTGTGAGGATTTACAGTAAAGTCAGTAATAGTACCAGCAAATAATATCACTCAGATGCACCCTAATTAGTAGTAGTATTAGAAATAGCAGATGTGGTAGAAGCATTACCAGCCCTGGCTTCCTAGAGTCTGACTGTATTTCGCCCACTTTCGCCTCTATTTCCTCTCCGTATGCTGATCTGAGCGGAATTCAAATCTTCTAAACAGCATTTTGCGCTTCAAGTCAACCCAAAGAACTCAATAAACAAACTCAACTTTGAGTTAAATTCCACAATCCCCAACCTTTCATCAGATATGTAATCTACTGTACTATAGGTGAGTGAGGGTAGACAGTGCAGTGATACCCGTGCAAAGTCTACTGTCACTAAATGTTAAGTTAGGCGGTGTTTCAGGCTGCATTGAAGAAAGCAGCTTCCGCCCAAAGCCTGCTTCGGTCATCTAAATTGCAGTCTTGTCACCGGTTTCCGTGTAAGGTTAGAATGGGATGGACACTTGCGCGTTTATTTCGCAATATTGTCGTACTTATTTCCGTTACCGTCTCTGCACATGGTTTACTTCCTCAAAACCGATGGTCAGTCAGTCAGTATATTTGAGGGAAAAATAGGCTTGCGCCTTTGAACTCCGTATTTGTCACATCAAAATCTCAAGAATTATAAACAATTTTAACAAGTTTGCAGTCAGGAAAATATAGACAGTCACATGATGCAGTGGTGTTTCAAGGTTAATTTGTCACATAGTTCACGTTGTGTTGTAGCATGTGTATATCAATTCGGTGTTTGAATATCTCCAGAGATTGGGACATAACAATCACCTCGGGAAGGTTATTCCACGGGTCCCGGACACGATTAGAGAAGCAATTCTTCCGTACATCCAATCGACCTTGGGGCGCATACAGTTTGAAGGGATGCCCTCTGAGATTAATTGCAGTGGCGAGTTGGAAGAAGTCGTCACACATGAGAGCGCAGTCAAAGCCACGCACGATACGGAAGGTTTGTATTCAATCTCCGCGTAACTGCCTATAACTCAAAGGATAGAGATTAAGGTTATTTAGGCGGATCTAATATAGTAGTGAACCTTGGCCTCTTACTAATTTTTTGGCCCCCCCGCTGAACCCTTTCAAGTACTTTATAATCCTGCCGCATCCACGGTCTCCAGGCTTAAAATCGCGTATTTAAGATGTGGCCTTATGAAGGTACCGAAGATTTTCGAGAAGCAGTCTTCATAAAAAACCGTTAATGCCTGCTTGATGGCGTGTGACATTGAAGTTGCAGTTTTAGCCGCCTTACAACATTGTGTAGAAGGTTTGACATTGTCTGTCATCCGGATGCCGAGATCCTCATGTATTTCTGTTACTTGCAGAAGGATTCCGTTCAGATGATAGGGCCACGCATAAGGCACCGCATTTCGATTTCCCGGGCGCAGCAGAGTGCATTTTTTCGAATTGAAAGACAAAAGCCATCTATGTGACCAATAGTTTAATCGACAAAGATTTTTCTGGAAGTTGTCTTCATCGGCAGCACACCTGATGACCCTCCATATTTTTACATCATCTGCAAATATGGCCCACTCGCAGTCCAATTCCTGTACACAATCATTAACGAACAAGAGAAAGAGGGTGGGTCCGAGTACTGAACCTTGAGGTACTCCACTCTCGATGATTGTCGGTCTTGATTGTTGTCGTCCTACACACACCGTTTGGGAACGACCAGGTAGGAAATTCTCAATGCACCTAAGAAGTCTGCCTCTGATACCCATCAGTCTCAACTTGTGCAGGTGACGCTGGTGTGGAACACTGTCAAAGGCCTTCCGGAAATCAATGTAGGCTGCATGTACAGTATCTTTTGCATCAATTGCCCTTGTCCAGCTTTGCATCGTATGAAGCAAGTTTGTTAAAAATGACCTTCCCCTTCGGAATCCAAATTTCGCATTTGACAAAATATTGTGGGTTTCACAATATATCATCAATTTTCTTCTTGGTGATCTTCTCCATTACTTTGCAGCATATGGAGGTCAGACTCACGGGTCTGTAGTTATTCGCAGGTGCACGACCACCACTTTTGCAAAGCCGTGTAATATGCGCTAATATCCAGTCCGGAGGAAGTATTCCAGTATCAAACGATTTCTGGCACACTATTGAAAGGGGTTTAGCTAGCTCTCTAGCAAGTTCCTTGAGCAATTTGGCAGGAATTTTATCTGGACCCAGAGATTTACGTTCCTTCAAGCTTTATAGTTCTTGAAAAATCGTCTCTTCTTCGAACAAAATATCCCCAATATTTGGTGCTTCCACGACCTCGTCAACAGTTGCGACGAAGGGAGGTTCGATGGTGAAGACAGACTGAAAGAACTCAGCAAATGTTCTGCTTTGTTTTTACAGTTGGAGATTTCGTGACCATCATCAGTTTGCATAACAGGAATCGGGTTCCTGTAACGTGTGCTTTTCCGTAAATAACTGCATAGCAACTTTGGATTATTGACAGCTCGACGAAGTTGATCGCTCTCAACGTCCCGTCGTGCTTTGAAGACCATTTTTTTCTTTGTTCCGCTGGATTTTGTACTGTTCAAAATCTTCGTTGCAGCTTGTGTTGCAAAACTTCTTCCAAAGCTTTCTTTTTATATTGATCTCTCTTTTGATAGCTCTGTTCAGCCATGGAGGTCGGCTAGATATCTTGGGCACTGAAAGTGGACACTGACTGCGCATTAGCTGCAACAACAACTCCTTAAATTTATTTCAGTCCTCAGTGACATCCCCAGAGAAAAGAAGACCCCGGTCTATTTGTGATGCCTCTTCTCTCATTTGTGAGAAGTCACCTCGCCATATATTCGGCCTTGGTTTGTCTACTGTAGGGGGTAACGATTAAAGACCATAATCCCACAAAAGTACGGCATGATCACTTCGACCTAGTGGAAGTAGGCAGCATACCTCGTCTATAGTGTCGGGATGCTTCGTGAAGACTAGATCTAAACAACTAGCTTGTTGCCCTCCACGTGCTCTATTGGTCATACTACACACACTCAGAAACATAAACTGCAGAATAAGACTATCAGAAAAAGCGGATAATTTTGTACGCACTGCTGCGTCAATCTCATTTTAATATTTACGTACAGAGTGCACCAATTTTCGGTGTCCTCGCGGACTATCGACCGTCGAGACGTGACCGCAAAGCTGAAACTCCTGTTTAGATGCCCTAGAAAGATCATTCTACACAACATTTAATCCTTGCAATAGGTGACTTTAATACACCAACATTTCACTGGACCTCGCCCTTTCCGCACAGCAAACAATTCATTTTTGCCTCCTGACAATGGTGCTCAAGCCATTTTTCAACGAAAATACATATTTCCACGTACAGTTCAAGTAGGACAATAGCCTATCTGTCTTGACCTTCTGCTCGTGAAATCATGGCAAAGCAATGATAAGGGCAATGCCTGCTTCTTCTACACTCAAGTGATCACGTCATCGTTTTATGGAGGGGTGCTTACTATTCCCAAAGTGCAAGAGACTCGGGAGTATGAAACAAAATTTTATGCAGTTATTTTGCTCAAACTACCATTAAGTTAAACGCATTGAGCGGGAATCCATATTTTCGGGAAATATAATGGAAGACTGTGAGCGGTTCTGAGGAAGCCTACACGGCCTAATCGCCAACCAATAATCGATTGTACGTAAGATGTTGAAATATTTATAGGCATAAATTAATTTGTATAAACTGGAAAATACGCATCCCAAGGAATTTTTATTTGAAGAGGAAGAAATTCTTTGGGATAAAAGGTAACACTAATCAGTAAATTTTCCAGTCTGGTACCCCATATAACGATTAAATTTCTCATCACGTTTGAATTTTTAGTTGTTCATTGCGTATTTCCTGTTAGTCCAAAGCCGAGCTGAGGCACCAGACCCGAAAATCCACTGATATAAGTTACTTTTATATTCCAAAGAACATCTTCAAAAATATATTTATTTGCTGCCAGTATACTGGCATTGTCTAAAGAATATGCAATACGGGATACAGCTGGCAACTGAGCATTCTTTCTAGTGTTTTTAGGAGAAAAAGCTGCAGCTCGTTGAATGGTTGAAGTCCGGTGCGAGGAGCGTTGACACAGGTGCATGTTGTGTCAGTCCCCCTTCAGTGCTATAGATCCGGCATTCCCCAGGAGACAATTGTGTCGGCAAACAGTTGCTCGCCGTCGGATGAAGAATGAGTCGAATTTGGGCCACGGAGCCAACAAAAATTTTGACAAAGAGTTCAGACTCCGCGAATACCATCAGAGCTGAAGGAAGATTCCACCGGGTTGACACCCAAAAGTAATGATGGGGGTCTTGAATGTAGAAAAAATGATAGCTCTCTTAAACAAGGAAAAACTTTGCTGAATTGTGATACGTATGGGCAGCTTATTTCGGATTGCTATGGCGGATACACAAAAATACTCACGATATCTAACTATGTGTGTCAAAGGAAGAAATAAAAAGGCATTTTTATTACTGGTACGCCGAAAGCGGTCAAGCTGCATCAGAGAACTAAGGGCATTAAACACATGATGGTTTAAAAATGTCAGCAATAAAAAATAGTCCTTTCTGTAATCTTAGAAGCCAAATGGATCAAACAGAATGTGCTGGGGACCAAGCCGATCCCCGACGCTGATGACTGGACAGCCCACAGACTTGTCATCTCGAAGATGAGGACACAAATTTAATCCCACAGAAGATCCCAAAATAAGCGTCCACGTGGAAAGTTAAATATTCGCAGATTAAACCCGCCTGTTCAGTGCCTCCGTTTAGGAAATCAGTCAGTCAGTTTATTTGAGGAAGAATAGTCTTGCGCCTTTGGACTTCCTATATGTCACATCAAAAACTCAAGAATTACAAACAATCTTAACAAGTGTTCAGTCAGGAGAATATAGACCGTCACATGGTGCAGTGGTGTTTCAAGGTTAATTTGTCAAATAGTTCACGCTGTGCTGTAGCATGGTTATACCAAGTTGGTGTTTGAATGTTTCTACAGGTCGGGAAGGTTATTCCACGGGTCTATAGCCCGATTGGGGCAAATATGGTTTGAAGGGATGTCCTCTGAGATTAATTGCAGTGGCGAGTTGGAAAAAGTCATCACACATGAGTGCGCAGTCAAAGCCAAGCAAAATAAGGAAGGTTTGTATTGAATATCCGCGTAACTGTCCTTAACTTAGAGGATAGAGATTAAGGTTATTTAGGCGGATCTCATATGGTAGTGAACCTTGGCCTCTTACTAATTTTTTGGCCCCCCGCTGCACCCTTTTGAGTACTTTATAATCTTGCTACATCCACGGTCTTCAGGCTTGAATCGCGTATTCAAAATGTGGCCTTATGAAGGTACCGAAGATTTTCGGGAAGCAGCCTTCATCAAAAACCGTGAATGCCCGCTTGATGGCGTACAACATTGAAGTTGCAGTTTTAGCCGCCTTACAACATTGTGTAGAAGTTTTGAGATTGTCTGTCATCCAGATGCCGAGATCCTTATGTATTTCTGTTTCTTGCAGAAGAATTCCGTTCAGATGGTAGGGCCGCGCATAAGGCACCGCATTTCGATTTCCCGGGCGCAGCAGAGTGCATTTTTTCGAATTGAAAGACAAACGCCATCTATGTGACCAATAGTTTAATCGACAAAGATTTTCCTGGAAGTTCTCTTCGTTGGCAGCACACTTGATGACCTTTCATATTTTACATCATCTGCAAACATGGCACACTCGCTGCCCAATTCCTGTAGACAATCATTCACGAACGAGAGGAAGAGGGTGGGTCCGAGTACTGAACCTTGAGGGTTTCCGCTCTCGATGACTGTTGGCCTTGATTGTTGTCGACATACATAGACAGTTCGGGAACGACCAACGAGGAAGTTCTCAATACACCTAAGAAGTCTGCCTCCGATACCCATTAGTCTCAACTTGTGCAGGAGACGTTGGTATGGAACACTGTCGAAGGCCTTCCGGAAATTAATGTAGGCCGCATGTACGGTTTGGTTTGCATCAATTGTCCTTGTCCAGCTTTGCATCGTGTAAAGCAAGTTTGTTACATATGACCTACCCCTACGAAAGCCATATTGTGCATTAGACAAAATATTGTGAGTTTTACAATAAATTATCAATTCCTTCTTTAAATAAAGAAATTGTATATTTAAGGCCCAAAGGGCCCTTTCATTACCAACTTAGTACTGTCGTGAAAATAAGGAAATAAAAAATATGTAATGACATCTTCTTGATGACTTTCTCCATAACTTTGCAGCATATGGAGGTCAGACTCACGGGTCTTAGTTGTTTGCAGCTGCACGACTACCGCTTTTGTAAAGCGGTGTAATATGCACTGTTTTTCTATCCGGAGGAAGGATTCCAGTATCGAACAATTTCTGGCACATAATGGAAGGTGGATTAGCCAGCTCTCTGGCAAGTTCCTTGAGCAATTTCGAAGAAATGTTATCTGTACCCGGAGATTTACATTCCTTCAAGCTTTTTAGTTCTTGGAAAATCGTTTCTTCTCCAAACAAAATATCCTCAATATTAAGTGCTTCCGTGATCTCGTCACTAGTTGTGACAAAGGCAGGTTCTGTGGTCAAAACCGACCGAAAGAACTCAGCAAAATGTTTTGCTTTTTTTCGGAGATTGCGAGACCGTCATCACTTTGTATAACATGAATCGGGTTCCTGTTACGTGTGCTCTTCCTTAAGTAGCTGTATGGCAACTTCGGACTTGTGACTGCTCAACAAAGTAAATCGCTCTCAAAGTCCCGTCGTCCTTTTAAAACCCTTGTTTACCTTGTTGTGGATCGTTTTGTAAAACTTCTTCCAAAGTTTTCCTTTTCATTGGTCATTGGTCATGGGACAATGACTTTGCAGTAGATGCAACAACCACTCCTTAAATTTATTCCAGTCCTCGATGATATCCCCGGAGAAAAGAAGACCCCAGTCTATTTGTGATGCCTCTTCTCTCATTTGAGAGAAGTCACCTCGCCATATATTCGGCCTAGTTTCGTCTACTATAGGGGGTTACTAAAAAAGACCATAATCTCACGAAAGAACAGCGTACGGATAAGCAGCATAACTCGTCTATGCCATCGGGATGCTTGGTTAAACTAGGTCTGCACAACAAGCCTGTTGCCCTCTCCGTACTCTAGTTGGAACGAAGAAGTGTTGTATGAGAAGAGCCTGAAGTTTTGTTTTGGGAAATTGTGATCAAAGGCATTTTTATAACAATTCGCCCACAAATCGTTCCAACTTATGCTGGGTGCATTGAAGTCACCCATGAGTACAACATCAGGTTGACTACCTATCTCCTAAAGGCACTCCAGTAAACACGCATCTGGATCAGTGTCTGTCCGTGGTGGTCGTTAGACGGTCACGGCTTCCAGGGGCTGCGACTCTCGTGCCTTAATTATCAACCTAATAGCCTCTTTACCATGGGTAATCCTTACATTGGTTTGAATTGACCAGTTAGTTGAAAAGCCCACAAGCTCAAGATAAGAAAAGCATCCTTAGAGGCTCGATGGTGTCAATTGCGGTACCCCATCAATTCGACCACCTATGATGTCCTTGGACGTTAAACGTCATTAAAACCAGGACTGATCTGAAGAAAATACAGTAAACATCAGTTACCTGTTCACTTAAAAGAGTTGGCTGCACAGAGCCTTATTTAGCCGCCCGATCGACGCAAATGAAGTGGCCTTCTACCGATGTCGCCTAACTGTGCAGCAATAATTGCAGGAAATTTAGGGCACCTGCATGTTAAATCTGTTAAAACTGAACTGCAGGGGCCCGTGGCTTAACCATTGTTCGAGTCCATGCAAAAATGGCTGCAGATGGACGTTATCAGCTTCGTTACCACGTCTTTTCAACTCTTCGTGTCTTGAAGATATCTAGAGAGGAGTCCGCATTATAAAGGTCTTTTATTTTTGTCTCGATTTCGAGGGCATTTTGAATTTGTTATCACCACGTATCTCCGATTTCAAATACTAAAAGTGCAAATATAGCAGGCAAGGCTAGATGTGTCATCAACGTATAAATGCGATCACGAAGCAAAGTGTGCGTATATTTGTGGGATCTAGAGGGAAGAAGAAGAAGAATGCTATATTGAGGATTTCACAAACCTGAATTTTCAGCAAAAATGTTTCCATTCACGGAGAGCAAATGGTAAGGTAAATAAAGGGTCATTTTAAAAGGACAAAGGTAAAAGGTCATGTAATACTCACAAATCAAGTTTTTCACGACACTAACATCATAAATGGAGACAGATCGGCTTTCAACGTCTCCATTTCCGCTTCTTCACACGTGAGGTAACATGCTAGGAATGGGAGTACCGAGTGCTGATGTGCGACAACTCATATGGTGGAAACCTCGACGCATGGGACGGGAAGACTTCGCTGTCATTAATGCAGAGTAGAGAGGGTAAGCGACCTCAGTAAGTATGCGATCCGCAAATTGCTTGAACATTTTAAAGTGTCACTGTATTATAATTGGAGCTAAAAAACATAGGTAATACCGGCAGCTAAAGAGAGCATTCGGAGGCTAAGTTTCAAAATGACTAGGTCTTTTTTAAGTAAGGCTGGAAAAATAACCGGCGAGCAGTAAAGAATAAAGGAGAGAATACAGGCATATCTTAAACGACAGATTAGGACTCGCAGTGTGTGATTTGAACGCAAGCGGTGGATATAATATAAAATTTTACGAATTTTGATAAAAAAACCTTCTATATGAAGATAAAATGTAAGGTTGGATGCTAGTGTAACACCAAGGGATCGGAAAGAGGATACTTCGGTGGGCAGAATTTAGATAATTTCGGGACTGGGAGAGGGTCGCAGTCGAAAAATACACTGGACTGACTTTCGCTCGTTAGGTAGAAGGCCATTTGCTGACGACCATGTTGAGACATGGTCTAGACCAGGGGTCGGCAACCTTTTTAACTCAGAGAGCCAAAAAAGCAAATATTTGGAAATATATTTCAGAAAGAGTCATATAGTCTATTTTAAAATGAAATTATATTAAATTCTATCATAATAAGCCTCTGAATTTATTATTTTCAATAATTTTATTATGTTACTCACTAGCAAAAAGCCCGGCTTCGCCTTAAGGCCTCCCTACCCAACCCCCCCTAAGGGCAGCAGGCGGTATAACAGCTGATACGGAGCGTTGTATAGACAGCTCGCAAAAGCGATTTCCAAGAGAGGTGGACAGGCATGCGAACTATGCTATCGGCGAATAAACCTATGACTCTTGACGCCAACCGATCAAACACGGACTAGAAATCCCACAGCACCTTAATATCGCTTTTATTAAGTAAACAGATTGTTAATGTGATTTCTGGCGTTGCATGCATTCGCTGAGGGTTTTATAGTCTGGTCGGTAGTTAGCGAGGTTAAGCTTCATCCAACCATTGAGGTTTTCATCTGTTAGACGTGATCATATTGTGAACTTGATTTATCTCAGATGTGAGTATGACTGCTCATATGCATACGTAGATCTAAACAGGGTCAATACAGCAATTCTCACACGCTGCACTGTGTGATATGTGACCGGAAGCGTGTTCCAAGTTTTGATTATCAGCTGGTCTTCGGGTTGAAACTTCTTTTAATTTCTGTCCAAATGTGCTTGCTTGTCAACTTCGCTTTATGTCGTGCGATACTTTTCAAATCTTCGTTGAGTGACTTGCACGCATTCACCCGCATGTCTGAAGCCTTAAGGTCAGCCAATTCTTCTTCGAAATTTCTAACGGAGAGACTAGCAATATAACGTAGGTCGGCTGTGTTAAGTAAACACTCAGTTGGATGGGTGATGAACTTAAAAATGACGAGTGTGCTCCTGAAATTCTCCGAAGCGTGCTTTAAACAACTGAAGGAGACTGGATTTGACGCCAACTAGCTGGTGAACATCAACGTTTTGAGTGTACTCATTTACTGTGCATGCATCTTTATATTGTCTTAGCTTGTTTTTAATAGCAAACATGGATTGTTGAAGGGATAGCACTGTATTTCCATTGCCTTGCAATTTAACGTTAAGTTAGTTCCGATGTTCGGCCATAGCCACGAGAAAGTAAAACATAAGGAGCCACTCAGTTTTGGCTAGCTAAGGATGCTCAATGCCCTTCATTTCAAGAAACTCCTGATTTCGTTCAGGCAAGCTGCAAAACGGCTAAGCACTACCCCTTCTGACTACCAACGTACCTTGCTGTACAAAATCAGACCATGATAGTTATTTACAAATTCATCCAGCAGTGTTTTAAACTGTCGATCATTTGAGGCTCAAGCAACAATAAAGTTAATCAGATGGATGACAAACGACATCACTTCGCCAAGCTGCCCGTCGCATATCTGAGCACAAAGAGCTACCTGGTGTGGAATGCACTGGAAGCGTATGATGGGTTATTTTCATATTCACAGAGAAGCGCCACAAATCCTTTGTTTTTCCCCACCATACACGGAGCACCATCAGTACACACTGAGATAACTTTATCCATAGGTAGTTACTTTTCTTGAGCGAAATCCATGAAAGATTTGAATAAATCCTCTCCTCTTGTGATACTGTTATTGGCAGGACCGCAAGACTTTCTTCGTGAAGTGTATCACCAGTAGCTTATCTTGCAATCACACTGAACTGCGCCAAATAGCTTACGTCTGTTGACTCAACCGAAGCCAGGAAAAAGAACGGCGCTGCAATAATGTCTTTCACTTGTGTTTCCTCCACGTAGGTTTCCATCATGATGGTACGCTCATGAACAGTTTTTGCCGACAAAGGCATGTCTCGTACCCATTTAATTGTCTTGTTTTTGTTCGGAAGATCATCAAAAAGTTTATCGGCTACATCCAGCAGGAACGTTTTAGCAAACACGCCATCTGTGAATGGTTTTCCGTTACTAACTATTAATAAAGATCCAGCAAAGCTCACGGAGTTATAGTCACCTTGCTGGGTCCATACGTGGAGTTGCTTCTGGCTGGTTTGCATCCTGCCCATTAGCTCTTCGCATGCTTTCTTTCGGCTATCTCCCGCAGGGTATTTTGATGCAAACGTATTATGGCGTGTGTTGAAGTGGTGCTTTATATTTGACCGTTTTGTCGATGGTATCTTGTCATTGCAAATTAGAGGCACGGCATAACCTGCTCTCTGCACAAGGGCGAATTCTTTGGCCCATTCATACTGAAATTTACGATACTCCTCATCACCTTTTCGTTTCGCCATACTCTTTGTTGCAGAGGTTAACTTCGGGCAAATGAGAGAGAATGTAGCGTTCAAAGATTTGCGATCCATCTGATGAAAGAAAGCAGTCAGATGTTAGGACCGATGTATTAGTCCACAAAGCAAGTGTTCGCGAATGGACTGTTTGCTCCGTCTGGGGGACATAAACAGGAGGCACTATATGTAATAAAGCCGGCTGGCCTATCCGCGTAAGATAGCCTTGTCTGCCAGTGCAACCTTGACCAAGCTGAGGTCAAGTCTATGGGCTGTCGTGCTTTAGTAGAGCCTCTGTTATTAAGCGAGCTTGTGGCGGCACCTGATTGTATGTAGACGGCTACAATGCGTGCCGTCCCCCCTCGTTCTCCATGACCCGCTATCCCAAAGTCATGTGTTGCCACAACAAACGGTTCCAATGCTCTCCTGCACTGACACTCCCGTCCCCGAGGTTTGATCTCGCAGCTGCGTCTGGGAAACCGGTAATAACTGCGCAAGCGTCCCCTTTCCCTCGGTTTTCTCGCAGCCCCGAGACCGCCGCCCTGGCGACCGTAGTCTATTCAGTCACACACACACACCCGAACATACACGAGCGTCTAAATACCTAAGGGCCATTAAATACTCCACCCCTCGGCCTCTGTAGGCGACATCCCCTCGGGCAATTGCAAGACACCAATAACAGAACAATTGAACCTGCTCCGCAATCTTACTGAATCAGCTGGCACCACTGTCTCAAGCTCTCTCAGGGCTGGCTGGGTGATATCAACACCGGCCCTGGATTCGCCAGTGGCCACTGCTACCTGGGAATGTAATCAGGAGTTCTGTACGTAATAAATAACTCGTTCTGATGACTCGTACCTTTTAACTTCCAACCTGGGATTTGGCCTGATGATTGTAGTGATCCAAGTACAGCCCACTACTTAGACCCCTAAAGAGTGACCAAAATCATAAAATCTAGAGTTTCTGAAAGAGCCATACGCGATCATCAAGAAAGCCATATATGGCTCGCGAGCCATGGGTGACCGACTCCTAGTCTAGACCATCCTTCAGTATTTGGAGATATGACTAACTTTTGAGCGGATGGCCAACAATCATATCATCAGCATACTTAACAAACAAGCATTCGTTTGGCGATCGTAGGTAGTCAGTCTGGAGAGAGAAGAGATGAGGGGAAAGTATGGCCCCCTAAAGAACTCCACAGGGACCGTGGATTTTCGCTCTCCGCACTGAACGAAGTGAGTGCGGGAAGGGAAAAAGTCCCCAAGTCAAGAGACAGCCCAGCCGTGAGAGCCGCACGCAGAAATTTTATTAAGAAGTAGATGGCGAGGGATCGTATTGAAGGCTGAGGAGTAGTCGAGAAAAGCACAACCGTATGCACTGCAGCCCTTACTTTAATCTCTTAGAGCAGAATGGACTACCAGAGCAACAGCGTCTAGTGTACTACGCCTAGCCTTATACGCAAATTGGAAGGGATCAACAAAATTAGAGGAAAATGGCATGATGATGTCTAAAGCGACTCGTTCTGCAAGGTTCAATAGTGCAGAAGAGCAGGCAATTGGACGATAAGATTTTATGCCAGTAAAGGAAGTTTTTTCAGGATTGGATTGATTCTCACTGATCTATACTCATCGGGAATCTTAGACTCCATGAAGGACGAGCTAATAAGGTGTGTCAGTGCAGGTGCTAACTGAAAAGAGCAGGATTTCAGGAGAAATGGTGAGATCCCATCTGGTCCCGCAGCATTTGAACCCCGGACCTTTTAAGCATGTTTCATCACCGTTTCCACAGACACAGGAACGAAGACACTTGGTAATAAGGTAATGATGTCTGTCGGAGGATGGGAGGCAGTGGGAGGGTGGATGAAATTTGCCTTTAAACTGTCTTAATCTAAGTCAGAATCTACATGTGCTAGTGCATTGCGTTGACCAGTGAGACGCATAAGGATCTTCCGAATTTCCTCCGAGGAGAGAGGAGCGAAAGATGTAGAAGAATTAAAAAGCTGACTTACAAAAAGGTCGTTCAGCCTGGAAATCTCACGCTATATCTGGACTTCCAAAACTTTTAGTCTTTCTCGCAAACCTAGTTTGTAGAACAATTCCTTTTGACGTCTTAAAGTTTTTAGGTGGGGAGAAGAGATTCTGTTAGGTTTAACCATGACAGTGTCAAGAGGACAGCAGACATTAAAAATTTCGTTTAAAAAAGTAGTGAGATGACAAAAGCTTGACTCGACATCCGTGTACTCTAGAAGAGTAGAAATCTTGCCAGATATGACGGTCTGGAGCAATGAAATATTATGCGGGGAGGTGTCTCGAACCCTTAGTTTCTTCTCGGGAATTGCTAACAGCCCTTTGTTAGAGCTACAATAGATGGTTGGCAAGCCCAATAACACAGAATGATCTGAGCCTGCCAACTGTGCTCTATTTTTGACCACAAAAATGTTTGGGATGGTTGGTCAATATGTGATCCAGGGGGCGTCAGCACGAGTGTTGAAGGGAACTCAGTCGTCAAAACCTAACACAGTTGAAGTCACCGCTTAAAATTATAACATGCTCGCAAGACAGTGCAGCAAGTTTTTGGGAAAGAAAATCAAAAAAGGTGCCTAAAGCATGTTGGCATGTAGAGGGTGGAATGTAAATGTTGACAAAATAGATGCCTTTAGAATTACTCAAAAATCTAGGCTTGCATGCTACTGCAATGTCGTCTCTTAAGTCGTCCGAATAAGAGAATAGGGACTTGCAATTTTTGCACCATTGCTGGTTTACAAAGACAGCCATACCACCAGCTCTGCCGCTGGTTAAGGATTTTCTGTCCGAACCATATGAGTAAAAATATTCAGGAGTGATGAGTTCTGACTCAATATCGCTATTAAGCCAAGTTTCTTGCAGACAGATGACTGCAGGATTCTTATGTTCTCTTTTCAACATGAGTGCCAATAACTAGATACTCTTGTTAAACAGGGATCTGCAATTTGTCGACATGAAGCCTGTAAGCGTCATGTTGTCAAGAGACTTACGTTTGTTTCCTTGCTGCCAACCAGATCTGTGCTTTTTTCGTGTTGTCATCCTACGGAGAATCGTCGATGTTGGTGTTGTTGGTGAATTGCATATGAGACAGACTGGGCGCATTTGACAAACATTGGGATGGTGATATGCTGTAGATAAAATAACTTGTTTTCGTGCATTTACAAATGTAGCAGTGTACTATGGATATGACCTCATGGTCACAAATGCAGACAAACAAAGCAAAGGATCAGAGAGGATGGTATAGGATAAAAAATTCCCACATGAATGCAGAGCATAAAAAGGGGTGGCACAAATTCGAAAGCCGCGTAATTCGGCTAGCACCGTTTTTGCGTAACAATAGTCCAGGGACGTTTATAAGAGAATCAGCTCCACTTGTCCTGGAAATTGAGTCTAGGCTGCTAGGTACTGGCTTTGTAGATCCTGTTGAAGTCATACAAATAATATATTACCATGATTTTTTTCAGTAGGAGTTGCACTTTCTGGTCTAAACAATCACTAAATTAATTAATGACTTTCGAGTGAGGAACATTTTTCGAAGACAAGATTATCAGTGTCAATCGCACGATCCATCTTATATGTCCCGTTGGGATCTGCTGAAGGAAAGTATACCATTTAAGTTATTTCGCAACTGACATAGCGCACAATATCCCGCCGGAACACATTTTCGTATCAAAACATTTGCACGCGGGATGCGAAGACCAGACTTATGAGCAATATTTAAGATACCAGCACTGGAACTGTAGATACCTCCATTGGTTCTGGTGGAAGATCCCACAAAATGCTGTGAAGGTGATAGATTGTGACAATTAAAAGCTGTCTAGTTCACAAAAGCTTACTGATTTCTAAAAGCTACAGCACATATGATTTCTGTAGAAGCCTGAATCACTGTGACATAGATCACATTTTTTTGCACTTAAGGCAGAGGCACGTATAAAAAAAGTGTTTAACCCAGAAAAGGTCCTTCCGAATTTACCGAGCTGCGGATCCTGCTGTAATCAGCATCAAGCAGGCCATCATTGTGAATAAAGAGGACATGGGTATATGGCCATTTGAAACGTTATTAATCAGTTAATTGCTAGAAATAAATTGTAGACCGTCCAGATACTCTAATCAATAGAAAGAAAACAAAAAATGATACATACGATGACTAACGTTCGTGGATTACAAGCACGCAACATTAATCCATCTGTAAAATCGAAGCAAATGAAAGTCAATAAAACCACAGTTTTGTGCGATATTAAACTTAATAGTTCTGAAACGGAGTCAGACTTTTTCATCAAGGGCAAGCAAGACGATGTATTAACGACGTTCGTGGATGAATTGTCCATCAAATGGGACTGACCAGGTTCTAAAATGCAAACACGGCGTTTATATATTCTTTTGTCAGCGTTCGTTTTGCATTTTTGAGGTTTTTTTAGGTGGACTATAGGATATTCTGAAAACGTTTAAGTAGCGATTGAATAATAAGGCGCCTGGATCACCTAATCAATAATTACTGATTTCATCATAGTACAAGAAACAAATGATGCTGATAATAATGTGGGTGTGTCAGCCAATCACTCTCTGGTGCATACTGTCTTTTTTGTGTATTTCAACGCAACCCGATTTTGACTTTGATCACGCGTGTTCATGACGGAGAAGGTGCAATTAGCAGTTCAAGATGTGAACAACTTGGTATGTACCTACTTTCTCTCACCAGCACTTTCTAAAGGATATCACCAAGTTGTCACCGCTGACACCAGAGGTGATTAGTCGCCAGGCGACCATAAACATTGGCACGATTGGCCATGTGGCACACGGTAAAACGACTGTTGTGCGCGCTATCTCAACTGTACATACAATTCGTCACAAAAACGAGTTGATCAGAAATATTACTATAAAGCTTGGTTACGCTAATGCGAAAATCTACAAATGTGACAATCCTGAATGCGCTCCTCCCGGCTGCTATCGGTCTTTCGGTAGCGCCAATGCAGACGTTGTGGACTGTGAACGTGAGGGTTGTGGAGGAAAACTGCGTCTCGTTCGGTGAGAATTGAGTTTAGTTTTTCACGCTTTGAATGGGTGGCCGTAGTCGCCGCTCCTTTTTCCTAAACCGGTCTGCATCTAGATGGCTAGACTCCCTCATTATGCGTATTAATATAGAAAGACACAAGCTACATACCTATTCCTTTCTCGCAAGGTTTGCGTTTGTCCAAAACTTTTCTCCTGGATTTTTATTTTGTAAACGTCTTAGCGCAGTTTGAGGAAGCGACGGAAATCTGTTGGCCGCCTAAGTTTAAAATCACATCTTATATTCTGTACAAACTTCGTTTTATTACATGGGCAGAAAATATTTGCCATGCCATAAGACAACTAGTAGGGGGAGACACCAAAACCCTCTGGATTAATCTTAAGACTGTTTTGCGCTGACGTTTCGGCATTCACTAGAGCCATGTGTCAATTTGACAATGTATAATTGCGCCTTGGACGTACTCTGGTCATTCCGTGTTAGCAGATTTGAATCAACCGAACAAGGTCCATGTAAAGACGATAAACTGAGTAAAATGTGGAAGCAAAAACCATGATACTGACGTATGTTGTTAGTAACAATGTATGCATTTAGAGACTCCTTTGACGACAGTTATCACTACTGATTCATTCAACTTGTTGTCGGTTACTGGTGTTAAAATAAAAGCGAAATATCAATTTGCCCATAGTCTTATATGTAAATGTACTTTATCGTTTATTGTTTACTCCTGCAGCTGACTTCAATAACTGTAGGGTGGAGTTCTAAAATGAGGTGACTATATTGCGTCCTCCGGACAGGATATATCGATTGATGACACACCCTTGTACCTATGACCATTTTCATCAGAGTTTATCGCTGAACAGTCCCAGAAGGGGTTGACTTGTTTGCATACTGCACCCGCAAACCGTCAGGTCACAGATACACTGGATGTCAGTTTCTGGCATGTCAGCATGCATTTTAATTGGCTAGCTTGGTGTTGTACACAGTCCCACAGCATGTGTATTAGACCAAAATTCACACGGATAGTTTCCAACCTTAGCATCGATGTAGAAGCTAAGGAAATTAAGAAGAATGACTGTAGAATTTAGAGCAATTTTCAAGGGGCTTGCGTCACAGTATTTGTTTCACGTCGGTTACTGAACTTTCAAGTCCAACTTTAAGACAGACCCTCTCAAATTTGTGATCATTGTTCCTTTTCTCCAAATGTTTGTCAGTAGACTTCTTGTTCGGTCAGTTAATACTATCAAATAGCATTCATTTATTTCCACTGACAGGCAGTCCTTAGAGATTATTTTATTTTTCGGTGTTACTAGCACTTAAATGATGTTTTTGCAGATATTTTTCTGAGCTAAAATTTTAATTAATTTGCCGCTACGTTTCCGAGTCGCACGGTGGGCGTTGGTCAGAGTTTGTTGAGTTCAGTTTTCAGCAGTTGATGTGGCACTATATCTTGGGCAGTCCTCATACTTGGGCAGAAAGATTGTAGTACAGCTCTCTGGTCTCACCATTAGTAGAGTCTGCTCTAGATAGTTGCTCTCCAGGTGTATTTAATGCACTATTGGGCGTTGCAATCCTTTGAAGTTCAGAGTAACCCATAAAGCGGTAGATATTGAATCGTTTCAGTAGAGGTCCAATTACTCTCACGACGCCTACCAACACTTAGGTCTTTTTGCGAGGTACGCTGGAGAATGGTTGAGAGCAATTAGGTTGAATTGAGGCCCAAAGAGCCCCAGAGACACCCGTCTGTTATTGCGATGTAGTAGGCAGTAGCTACCAGAGTGAAGCTCTGCGATGTGGGACCATCGTTAAAACTACTGCATCTTACTTCCTTACAGATCTTGTCGTTTAGAAGACATTCGCTAAGCCGCGGCTGATCAACCAAAGCCATCTTTCTGTCTGTGTCAGTACCAAACCAGAGTCTTGTATTGAATGCCACTGGGCCCGGACGAGTATGTAGTCAATTGAACTTTTTTGCAATGTGGCAAAATATTTCTGGAGCATGGGATGGAGCGTAGCACAAGTGACGAGTCCTTTACCACTCGTGCAATGGTTTCTGTCTGCGAACTGACCAATAGTTCGATTTGTAGGTGCTCGACACTTTCCTGTCACTACACCCCGATCGCCTCGAAGAGGTGGCGCAAATGTTTCATTCCTAATGACACCGAATCTAGTCTGATCACTCTGATTGCAACACGGGACCAACCGAAGTTGTCAGCGACCAATGTAGTAGTGGTAGAAACGGCATATTGGACTCCTTTTTTTGCAAGTCGGTTACGCAACTTTTATTTTAGTGACAGAACACAAGCTGCATTGAATATTGCAGTTATAGTGCCTTCGTCAATCAGTTGTTGAATGTTACTTATTTTGTTCCACATGTGCGCAATTCTATGCGCTTGTTCTTGTTTCCCACAAGCCATGTCTCCTTCGTCGACTGCCCCGGCCACGACATTCTCATGGCGACAATGCTTAACGGTGCAGCGGTCATGGATGCTGCCCTTCTTCTGATTGCCAGCAATGAGCCTTGCCCACAGCCCCAGACAAGCGAGCACCTCGCCGCAGTCGAGATCATGCGTTTGAACACCATTATAATCCTGCAAAATAAGATCGACCTCATAAAGGAGGCCACTGCACACGACCAGTATGAACAGGTATGGATGACCATTTACACTGACTACGTCGTCAGGATTAGTAACCTTTAACGTTCAGAAATTTATACCACCATGTTTATTACTCTAGATTGTGAACTTCACCAAGGGTAGCGTTGCTGAGAACGCGCCTATTATCCCTATTTCGGCCCAGCTGAAGTACAACATTGATGTTGTCTGCGACTACATCGTGAATAGCATTCCGGTACCAGTACGCGATTTCACCTCGGATCCCCGTCTGATTGGTACGCTCTTGGATGGGCTTTGCCTTTTAATGTTTTCAAATATCTCATAAGCGAGTCTCTTTCTGTTTTTGCTTTAATTTATAAGCCTAGAATCACAAATTTTAAATATTTTCCATACTCTGTATTGCTGTTAATAACCTAGATGAAATTCTGTGGGAAAAATGAGTCGTACAGTAGTCGCCGGTTATTAAGCCCACGGTTAATAAGCCCGCCGCTTATTAAGCCCAATTTGGTCTGGGCCCGAGGTGGGCTTAGTAACCGGCGACTACCGTATTAAGCTCCCGGTTAATAGGCCCACCGCTTATTAAGCCCAATTGGGTCTGGGCCCGAGGCGGTCTTAATAACGGGTGACTTCTGTATATTTCTGAGTTATAAGGGACAAGGTATTCATGCAGGGGCGAGTAAGCCATCTTACATATTTTAGGAGTCCGAGTACTACTACTTTCGTTTTCATCAATAGTATGAGGTATCTTACATTTTTGCCTATCATCAAGACCTTTGCTGTCTTTTTATTTAAAGGAACACTAACAGACCAGCGCTGTATTGGTTTTCCTAAAATTAACTCGTTTATGCCTGCACACTGGTCTTGAGATAGGTCGATTTGACCAATCAGTGTATTAAAGCGGTAATAAATGGCTAGACCTGTTATTCCATAAATACCCAACTTGCAACTTCGAACATTGCCTGACGACCGTCTTCCTCTCATTCATTTCAAACAAATCCCTATATATGTATGTGGATATTTCTGTCTGACAACGACTACTAGAGCAGACGTGAACATTCCAGCTTCTCTTGTCCTCGTCGGAATTCCGTTTACATGTGCGACAGGTTTTGGTAACGTCCACCCTGTGCCCCACAGTAAAGTGGCACGGAAAAAATAACTTGCACATAAGTTAAATTGAAGTAGTATTTGACTTGCACAAAATCTGCCTCGGATCACACATTCCGCAAAAGAGCGACATGAAGAAGGTGCCGAAAAATACATTTTAAGTCTACATGCAAGGTGTCGTTTAAGGGCTTACTTTGTGTTATGTTGAGCTCAGTCCGGTGTGATGTAGGTGCTGGTGATCGGAATTGCTGTGCTGTAATATAGACGGTAGTTTTCTACCGCAGCTTTTAATGGAAGTCCATGTAGCCTAATAGGCCTATGCGGTGAGTGAATCTGTGTGGACAGTGCAGACAGTTTAGGCGGGTGCAGTGGCTGCATTTTGAGGCCCTTGGCACTGCCTCACCACCCTCTGCGCGATGGAATCGCATGTGGTCGATAAGGTGGATGCGTGAGACGAATGTGCGTCCGCAATGAGGACAGGTTTGGATCCAGTCTTCATTGCTGCTGATGCTGGAGCCGGTAGTTTTGAAGTTAGTGGTTGACGAGGCGTCGGAAGCGGTCTTAGTGGTGATGGGATTGGGATACGTGGCGGTGGTGTTGGAGGCGGTTGTTGACGTGATCAGCAAGAAGGATGGTGCCCTTGGTCGAGAAGTGTGCTTAATGGCGGCGGGGGTTGTCCTTGTCATACTTTTTGAGCCAGGGCTGCAATTAGAGGGTGTTTGTGGATGTAACACTTAAGGTTGCATTGCTTTCAAAAGTACCCGGCGGTGCTGCAAAAGACGGCGGCATCTAAAGAAGGCTGTTTTGTTGGCGTAAGCCCAGCGGTTCTTGTAAGATTTATTTAGTCAATGCTCGGCGGGTAAGTTGCTGATATCGACGTCGTCGTCGTTGTCAAACCAGCCCGGTTTTTGATGACGTGCGTATCCGAGGACGTCGAGCGCGATAAACTGAATGCTTTTCCGTACTGAACACTACCGTGTGTCCACCGTTGCGGTATCACCTAAAGCCTACAGACCAACTGTTGTCTAGGCTAATTGGTTGCTGAAATCGGCATGGCGATCAGGCGAATTAAGCAGAAAAGTATTTAGCTTAACTGGTGGCGTAGGTGCTGATAATGGTAACAAATTTTGATATCCGAAGTGATAGACCCTTGGCTATCACTCGGTCGTTAATGCACTGCGATAGGCAAGGCAGTCGTTCCACGATATCGTTCCGGAGGACAAAGACGACGTCATCTTTCAGTCTCTTGGACTTTTCGCGGCCGCCCCAGAAGGTGTAGCGGGCACCCAACTCCAGCCCATCGTTAAGTCGAAAGCAGCGATGCCAGCCTTTTAGCGCGCTGGTTGTCGAGTGACTAGCGGCGTTCTCCGTTCCAGCCGGTTGCTGTTCAGATGGTCTAAGAGGGGACGAACATTCTAGGCTGTCAGAATGAGCGGACTCACCGAGCAGCCTAAAGGTGTAGGGATTATTACGGGAATTTAAGGTTCATTGATATATTATTATGGTTTATTTGAGGGCTTCGACCGTAAGTATTCAACCTGCGAGCCGCCGTATACGCACAGAGGACATGAGACTCAGCATTTGTGTGGCGTACCTTTTCTAGCCCCTTACCCAAGCTCCCACGAGGAATTAAGCAGTACTGTCTCTAAACAGGGCTGGTTAGACATCCCAAACGGCTGCCGAACTCCATATGGGTCATGGTTTACTTTAGTGCAAGAGTCGCCCGAGTTAGCCTGAGCCACCTACGGGATCGCTTCTCACCTTCTCCATAGAACGAGAAAATAGGGGTCGAGGGAGAAGGAAGAAGTGGGGAGCAGGGTTTCTGGATGTGAAAAACACACAGCAGCTTATCCCGCCTTTAGAGACTATTGCAGGGGTAAGGCTGCTAGGCAGAGCCTAGCACCGGGGAGCCATAAGGGAGAATTGGATGCCAGTAAAGGGCCAACAGAAGCGATCACCAATTGCACAGACAGGTAGAGCGACCTAATGCTAACCTGACACCGCTACACCCGCCTTTTTTACACACGAACCATATTAAAATAGCTACTTACCATATCCACTCGATTCCTCTTTTTCCACCAGATGTTTGGTTTTTCAATGATCACATTGTAGCATGCTTCTAACCAATATGTACCCTGTTGCCTTTTCTCTTTACTCACCTTTTCACCACTTTCTTTATCCTTTGTAGTCATCCGGTCGTTTGACGTAAACAAACCTGGCTGTGAGGTCGATGCTCTACGTGGCGGTGTTGCCGGTGGCAGTGTACTTCGCGGTGTTCTGAAGGTATGTTCCGCATATTTTCGATGCTTTCACTGCTTTTAATTGAGTTGCTCGACTATTGCTAGTCGGTAGCATTGGGTTGAGAAGCCACCATAGTGTTATTTTTGGAACGACCACTAAGGCCGTGCGTCTATAAATTGATAGGAATATGTGCTTAAATTAGTGACGTATGTATGAATGATAGTTCCAGAAGAATTCAAACGGTTCAATAGACTGTTGTCCAAATCATTGGTAACAGGGAGATTGCATGAGTTTTCCATTAGATGATACCGAGATTGGTTAGCAAGAAAGAATGCCTAATTCGTACTTTATGATTGTACTTTTACATTCCGTCTAGATAACCAAATTGTAGGTCTCTGTGCACATGTGAGAGTGTAATACACCTTCAGTCATTAAATTATCTATGACTAACACCTTCCTCCGAATGTAGAAACTGTTACCTGAGTCCGTTCGCCATACTTTTCGTTTTTAATTACGCAATGTTTTCCCCTCAATTAAACCGGTGGAGTTATAACTCAGTCGAAGCTAGTTTGCTTCCCGCGTCAATACAGCGTATCCATCTAGTTGGCTAGTGCCAATCCTCATTCCTCATGTGTTAACTGTATTGCCAGGCCGAACCTTTAAAGTGTCCCAACAACATACGCACAACAAAGCTACACCCCTCCTAGTGCATGACGATATAATTTCATGACATTAATCGACACTGCACTGCAAGGGCATTTCTATTCGCTGCTGCATGCAGGTGTGTCCGGGTAACTGCAGTGCGTTCGAGTGTACTTACCACCCCCATCTCAACAATGTCCTTCGTACGTGATTGTGGACACCCGCTGATCAAGCTAATTTCTGATTGGCTTACTGTCTTCTTTTTCTTCTCCTAGGTTGGTCAGGAGATCGAAATTCGTCCCGGTCTTGTGTCTAAGGACGAAGGCGGCCGTGTGACCTGTCGACCCATTCGTTCCTGCATCCTCTCGCTTTTTGCTGAGCAGAATGACCTCGCCTACGCCGTGCCCGGCGGTCTGATTGGTGTTGGTACGAAAGTTGATCCGCAGCTGTTTCGGGCTGATCGTTTGGTGGGGCACGTGGTCGGGGCTGTTGGCACTCTACCAGACATCTACGTAGAGCTAGAGATATCCTTCTTCCTGCTGCGTCGCCTTTTGGGTGTCCGAACCGAGGGTGACCGCAAGGGAGCCAAGGTTCGTCTTCCTGCCTTATCGATGATATCTCGGCTTCTGACACTGCACAATGCCGTCACTAAAATGTTTCTTGAGGCCACAGTCAGCTCTTACGGTGTATATCTTTTTTAACTACGTTAGCTATCATTAATAGGTGGAGATATTAACCGTTTACTGATCCTCGCTGACAATTTTGCTGCTTTTTGATAATTTAGGTGCAAAAATTGGCAAAACACGAAGTGCTTATGGTGAACATCGGGTCCCTGTCCAGCGGTGGTCACGTGGTCGCTGTGAAGGGCGATTTAGCTAAAATTGCGCTCAACAGTCCTGTCTGCACCGAGGTCGGCGAGAAGTTGGCCCTCAGTCGACGTGTTGAACGCCACTGGCGGTACGTTCCTTCCCGCATCTGCTTATCTCATAAGTGCAGTCGTGTCCGACTATTCTTGGCATCACGCTGTCCTCCACGCTATACTTGTTTTGTCTTCTTCAGGGAGTTAAACCACATCCCGATAGTGTTTTCCACTGTACCGGTAGACACCCAGGGCTTTGCTAAAGGTTGGGGAAATATCCCAGCCTTAAGTGATGCATGATGTATTTGTGAGAATTCATTGCCATTGCATATAGGCTTTTGCTCACTGTACGAACGTCTGCATTCCTAGGTGTAATAGTTTATCCCATTTCAGTTAATTTCTCATTGTTTGGGCTTACCAAAAAGTACTCTAATTTGCCGCCATGCAGGTTCAGAACCCTCTTCTTTCGAAAACTTTACAATGCTATATTGGTCAGCAATCCCTCGAAGGTGCCAGTGACCTTTGTTTTACGTGTGTGTGTGTGTGTGTGTGTGTGTGTGTGTGTGACACGCTTCCTCCCCTGTAAACCTGCCTGACCTCAGGTGATTTTTTAAAATGGAAGACCAGAGCCTAGCTCATTCGAAACTCGCAATTCATCCACCCCAGCCTTAGTTCCTTACTCCGCTCAGATTTTTTCCAATGCTGGGCCTCTGTCCTATTCTGATTCTTGTGTGTATGCATTAGTGAACTGGGCAGCACACATCCATAAAGGACGCCACACATGGGAACGGGGGACGGTGTAGTAGCAGACCTAGGCGCAGTCTCACACCGCGTCAGCCACTCGTGCTTGATCCCGCCTCCGATTTTCCTGACTTTGTCTTGACGCGGGACCGAGGAGTGGAAGGGAGTGGTGTGGCAGATGCTTCGCAAGTCTTCTATCACCATAAACTAAATCACACACACAAGTCACCGCCCGTGCGCCCACTAGGGCACACGCTGGGTATCACTAGCGGTTAGGGCCATCGAACTGTCACTGACCCGCTGCTTTCCGGAAACAAAGAAGTGTTTTCGGTTACGGAGACGCGTCGTCCGTCAAACAGAGCACAGCTATCTTGTTTGAATTGTCTGCATCTCCAACACTAATCAGCAAGATACCCGGGGGTCGGAACGGGTGAGTCGCTCGTTACCCGACTTGGTAAAATTTGCGACAGTAGATTCTTGCATAATCGCCTATTCTAGTTCAGTCATTAATCTCATGCTGAACTAGGCCATTGCCGTGCGATTCATACCAGTAAGGCGTACGGTACCGAACAGTTTGTGTACGTTCCTTTCCTGCACTTATTACAACGAAAGATTATAAGGATTACGTAAAGGGCACACAGTTTTCTTTGCGGAATTTCTTTGAAAGATGCCAGAGGTAAGATATTTTCCTCAAAAATCGCAGGTCGTCCTACACTGTTAACCAATAACCGGGTCCCATAACCTGCAAACCCTGTCAACTCAATAGAAATCACCTTATCGTCATGCATTTTAGCGAAATTGGCTTCCGACTATTCTACTCCAAGGTACTTTAACTTGAAATTAGAAGGGCCAGACTCCATTCTTATGCAGAATCACAGTCCCAACTCGTCTCAATGGTGTCGATGAGACATAAGACTTGTTCTTTGATCAAATTCTAAACTTTAAAAATAGGGGCGAATATAAGTTTGGAAGAATTTTATAAGTCGCACTTTCCGAGATTCATCCACTAAGTGTGGTCACAAATGCGCATTACTTGATTAAGCTCAGGCAAATGAGAAGATCTTGGAGGGCTTAGGGTGTAAAGGTGTAGCCAGTACCTTGTGAACCCAGAAAGCAGGTCATGACAATTTCTACATACTCTGAGTAGATGCAGTTGTTGTGCCTTTGTGTAACGAAAACAGAATATGCATACACAAGTCAACATCCTCTTTTGGCCTTACCGCTGTTGTCGTTTACGATCTCTACTCTAAAATCGTTAGTACTTATCGACTGTTCCGTCTTGTTCCAGTCATCGTGTTTCCGGGTTCGTCCAATCATTAAGCCACCCGGTGCTTCGGTTTATCTACCTCATACCTCTCGAGCCCTTGTCATGCTTTTCCCACCGGAGGGCATGATAATTGTATTGTACAGGACGCAAAGTTTCAGTCCCGTAGTTTTGTCAGTACAGACGCGATGCATCTATATCCCTGAAGTGAGCGATCTTTACAGACAATCGGAAGTCCTTTTTGGAAGCTTGTTTAAATTACCCACTTTTCGCAACCGATTCCTACATTCCATGCGGTTACATTGTAACAAACAGGCTACTTTAAAACGTGAGTAGTGTGTTTTGTGTGTGAACATTTCGACGGCTAATCCTACTAGGGTTTAGAATTTTACAGTAGATCCTTGCTAAGCCTTCTGTATACTTAATAAAAGTCTTGCCTCCATCTGTGTAGACATCCATTATCATTGGTGGATGACATCTGTTTTCAAGTCGATCACAAAGTGTGGGCACACACACGCGCGCAAGCAGGGCATGCGCTCCTGTCCGAATATTAGTCACGCGCGCCGCCCGCCTTTTGCGCGCCTTTCGCGCTTATCTGTACGTCGATCACCCAGGGTGTCACAGGGTGTGCTGGAGTCACTGTGTCCGTGTTTGTCTCCTGTACCATTGGTGGCAGGCAGCTGTTTCAGACTCGCGATTGACACCCGCCGTGACAGGCGCCTGTGAATACGCCACGGGGGTGGGGAAGGGGTTTTATGCTCACTGACCTAAACCCCGTGACCTACTATCATTTGGACCCTCCCCCCTTTGCTTACGCGTATGTTGTCGCGGGCTAGCTCTTAGATTAGATTGAATGGCCTACCACATAAATCCCCACACTTTCATTCTAACCTTTACAAACTATCATTATGGACAACAGTGATGCCGTTAGAAATGTTCTGAACACAAACAACCCAACAAACGATGATGGGCCGGTGACTGAAGGTTGACTTGTGAACTTACTTCTTTTCTACCCAATGTTATTTTGTTCAGAATAATAACCTATTTGTAGGTTCTACTTCATTAGGTAGAAAAGGAATTAGAGCAGCCGCGACAACACAAGTTCAGACGATGGAACAGAAAATATTTGCCAATGTTAATAGACGTTCGCAAGAAACACAAGCAGAAAGACGGCTTCGCCTGGAGACTAATGCTATGCGTCAGCGATATCGATGCTCCAAAGAAACCGAAGATCAAATGCTGCAAAGAAGACACAAAGATACGATTCGCCATCAAACTAATCACTCCCAAGAAACCGAAGAGCAAATGCTCCAACGAAGGCACGAAGACGCGATTCGCCATCAAACTAATCGCTCCCAAAAAACTGAAGTCCAAACTCGGCAAAAAAAAGAGCTAGGTAGGATAAGAGATTCGCAACGTCGGCAAAACGAATTACCTAGACGTAGAAGTGCACGTCTGGCTATGCAAGCATCACAAAGAGCGGATCAACGGCCCACCGATGCTGAAAACTCAAGTTCGCAACCACTCCACATACGGTTTGTCGACCCTGGCCCGTGCATTGCTTCCAAAGCCTCACTCAATTACAACCCAAGTCTTGGTTATGCGGGAGATTCAAATGTTTCCATTTGGAAGGTAGTGGAACTTTGCGGGCATTGTCAGACGAAAAAACGGACTGGTGAAACAAACGGCATGTGCTGTTCCAACGGCAAAGTTCTGCATAACTTCCCCATCCACCACCAGAAATACTCCAAACATTGCTTGCTGGTAATACCGATGACTCGAAAACTTTTCTCTGAAACATTAGAAAGCACAACGGGTTGTTTCAAATGTCCTCTTTTGGTGCCAATATTGTTTATAAGGTTGGATTTATACCAACCTTTAAGGTGGAAGGCCAAGTTTGCGACCGGATTGAATCGTTACTACCTCCTCCTGCTGGTTAGCCGAAATTTCTACAGGTATACATCGTAGAAGACATCAACCTGCAGGCTCAAAGCTGATCCTGAGTGTACCCAGACTTGAAGCATCACATAATATTGTCCCTTCAAGACATGCTACACCAACGCAACAGCTACGTTAACAGTTTCAAGTCCGCCAAGGGATCGCCATAATTTGTCCGCGCGTGTATTCCAGCTTAAGTTGAAAACCATGATGAAACACAACACAAAGTTCAAAATTTTTGGTGACGTTCAGTGTCATACATTTTAGAGTGGCAAAAGAGAGGACTGCCCCGCGCTCACATTTTGGTCTGGCTAAAGAAAAAATTGCACTCTTCTGATATCGACAAATTCATATGCGCAGAGTTGCCTGACCGGTCCGCTGACCCTGTTCTGCTTGAAACGATCAAAACTCAAATGTTGTATGACCCACGTGGTCAGATAAATCCCAACAGTCCTTGCATGAAGGATGGTAAATGTACCAGGATACATCCCAAGCGATTCCTAGGTGCAACTCAGACTGATGGCGATAGATACCCTCTCTACAGAAGGCGACATTCTGAGATTGGCGGACTCGAAGCAGTTATCAATGAAAGGCAAACCGGTGGGGTGGTAATTGATAACCGCTGGATTGTGCCGTATTGTCCCCTACTATCAAAAGTATTCAACGCCCACATAAATGTTAAATTTTGCAACTCCGCGAAGTCCATCAAGCACGTCTGCAAGTATATCAACAAAGGTTCTGCCCCCTTAACGTAGTTCCATTACTGGCAACGCCACATGTTCTGCATCACAGCTATGTACAAAGAGGGAGTTCAGAGGTATTTACCTATATTTCCCTAATAAAATTCAACTGAACATAATTATTTTAAGAGGTTCTCATATGTGGTTTACCTACATAAGGGACAACAACATGTAAGGGAGCCCAAGGCGAAGCCGGGCTTCCGCGCTAGTAGGGAATAGGCTCGTCAAATAGATCGCATATTGGGACTACTTTAAGCCTATGCTATTTTAATAGTGCAGTAAAGGGTACTCCGAAATAAGCGACATATTGGCCGCCGCAAGCAGCCTACTTCTACCCCACAAGCTGAGCGCAGCGGCGTCTTGCGCGTAAAGCCGTTTGTAAGTAAGCACACTTCCTCACCCTTTTGTTCCTACTGTGTTAAGGTAATGTACAGGTCATCGAAGGCGGTTGCGGGCGCAACGACTAAGAAAGCTAAATAACCTGTCTATGCCTGCTACATAATTTGGTCTCCACTACACATGTGCAGCAGATGGGCGGCTGCGATCTGGCATAGATGAGAATGTCCTAAGGGTCAGCCTAGGAAGGGGTCTTTGCAGCGTAATGCTCAGCCCGACAGGGATCGAGTTGTCCAGTCAGTTGATAGCCTTCCAAAGCACGACTATTAGTGTGCCTTAGAGCTTATCACACTTACCAAAAAGACGACGCCCACCGCGTGTCCCACGGAGTGTATGCAAGAAATTTGCGCGAAGTGTTTTTCTTAGTGAGACTGACTTGCGCATCATTTTATCCAAACTGACTTGGTTCCCATGACGATACAGTGTCTAGATGGCCGCTGGTAGGCTCGCTCGTGGTTGCTGACAAAGCTAATCATCTCGTCTACGCAAGGACCTAATTCCGCATACGGTATCGAGTTTAAATGGAAAGAGACTCTGTCTCACGTTTGTGAGTGTCGCAGAGGTTGCGTTAAGAAGGAGTCACTGGTACCGACTCGCAGTTCTCGAGTCAGTCACCTCGCGTGTACACATTAATCATCACGAAGTTTGAGTTACTTCATCAGCCTGCAGCCTCCCGAATCACGACTTTTAGAGTACCGTGATAATTTCAAAGCCTATCAGGTTTGTTATGATGATGAGTGCACTGCATTGGCGTGGAATTGACTTAGGATGCACCAAATTGTCTCGGTATTGTAAGCAGTTGTATTCATACGTATTCATACATCAAGTTAGCCACTACTGCCGTACGCATCACAGATTGTAATTGACAAAAATTGGAATACTTTCAGATGGCACCGAGCATATGGGTAAAACAGTATTTTAAGCAGTTGGGAACGCAGGACCAAACGACGATCTGGCAAGTCTTGGTTCGCTTGTGTTACTGCCGATGGGATATTTTATGTTTGCATTTCCTTCACAAGTCGTCTGAAGCTTTCACCCCCCCCCCCACCCTTGAACATATGACTGGAGAGTCTTTTCAGGAAAGTTTTAGTAGGTTATGTGCCTAACCTCAACAAAGTCTCAGAGATATTTTATAAATCTACCGAACTCCTTCGGTCATGCCATGTCTGCACTAAGGAGTTCACACTACCAGCAGTGATGAGAGTTTAACAGTCGTAAGCGATGACCCCCACAGTGTGCACACAGCATATTGGATGCAGGACTCGTGAGTTTATTAGTTTATATTGATAACAGATTTGCGCAGCATTAACTGTACGCCGCCCTCCTGCACCCATCAGGCTCAATCGACAAAACACTTTCAAGTTGACCGGAGGCCGGCTCTGTCGCAGCGGCTGATACAGTTAAGCAGCCCTTCTATATGTATCACACACGGCCTGGTTCATCCCCCAGACGTTTTATGCTGCTTTAAAGGTGGTTTAAATATCACGTCCTTGAGAGTACCATAGAGACCGCGCATTAAGGTGCCATTGAATCTGACTAAAAGTCATCCATTTACTGCAAACGACTCCCACGAGAACCGTGTTTTCCTGTCTATTGGCAGCCTTCCAAGCCACGACTTTTTGAGCGTGGTCATGCGCTAAAGAGGGTCTGATTTGTTATGGTGAGACATGTATTAATGTGTCGTGAGAAGAGGGGGGATAGTTCTCAGTGTTGGCCATACTCCCCCTTCCATGCACTAGTTGACTGTCCCAGTCTGTCAGCCTGGTAATAAGATTGAATGCAGTGGGCGACAATGCTGAACAATGCATAAAATGATACACTTTACGCTTACGCCCGTGTTTATTTTCAAGTAAGGCCAGGTGACTTTCATTCACGTTGGTCCTGACTGCATCCTCGTTGATACATGACCACTGCCTTCTCAGTGTTGATGGTTAGTTCACAGAAGAAGACTCGATCGCTGGGACAATACTTTTATTCGCCTGACGTTTCGACATCCATTGCGGATTTATCGTCAAGGACATTAGCAGAAAGCAGTAGCAGAAACGGGTTTGTTAGTTCAGAGTTTGCGCAGCCAGGGACAAAACGTCAATATGCTTGGCTGCACGTCCGCTTCCGTCGTGGTGTGTGTGGCGTAGAATACTCCACGAAGAGGAGATTACTAGCAATGGTCGTGGAGATTCACATGAATGCCTGCATGTTTCGGATGTTGAAATGTCGTCCGTCAGTTCGATAGGCAGTGTTTATTACTGCTCGGTCCTCGCTGTAAGTGTCATCCGCATAACAAAACGGGAGAGCGTGTGCGTGTCATACCTCATCCCATTTGTCACTGCAAATTCTTCCGAATCTGTCCCCCATTATTTATGACGCAAACCATCGATACGCCGTTGAGGAGTTGTGCCATATACTTAAAGCTTTCCGGGAATCCGCATCCCTTTCCAGAGGCTATGGCGACTAACTATCTCAAATCTCTGAACGTGGTGTAGAGTCTAATGTCTATTTCTAGTAGTTGGCGTGTAGCAAAGCCCGAGTGAAGGGTCCCGCGCTTCCAAGCTGCCATCCAGGTAGGAATCGTTGCTCTAGGTAAAGGTCCAAATGATTGTATTGAACGTGGATGTAGCCTGCGAATTTGAGAAGGGAAATCGTTCTGTGCTTACCACGAAGTTGCCGGTCCCTCTTGCATTTGTATAGGTGGACGACGGCAGCATACTTGGGATCCCGAGAGCATTTTCCTTTTGTCCACAAATGGAACAAGGAGATAGCTTTCTCTTATGAGCTGTGGGTCGTCATACTCGTAATGCTCCCCCAAAATTGAGTTAGCGCCCGCTGCTTCACCAACAGAAATCTGATTTAAAACATTGATATCCTCTTTACGCAAGGACGGAAGCTCGAGGTCTGCGTTATTTTCGAGTTGAAGGAGGCTGTTGAGGACCTCTTAGAATATTTTGCATGGTCAATTGGGGACTCCTAGGGCGCTCAGCTCAGTGAAGCAGAATTTGCATTTTTTTACGTCAGGAGGCTTGTTTCGTCGAAACTAAATACTGGTGGGATCTCTTTGGCTTGGGGACTGTAAACTATCGTGATAGGCGGAGGGAAGTCCTTCGCAAGCGTTGAAGCATTCACATTTTGGACGGTGGGGAAAAATGTTGAGCGGCTTCCTGAGGTCCATAATATTTAAGCAGGTTTTGGCACCTTTAATGCGCAAGTGCTTGTTTATGGTTTGCGACAAAATGTCGTACTATGTTTATTTGAGTAGTTATGCGTATATAATTTAACTGAATGTGAAAGTGTATTCTCTGAAAAGGCGGACAGCCCGTATCGAGTTGTATTTTCTGCCTTATGAACCGTATACCTTGTTACGTTCGATATTTCCCCTACACGCACTTTACCTAATGGATTTGCACTTCAAACTCCCTATAATGGTGGACAGTTGATCACGAGGACCGGGGATATGTGTATGTGCTGATAACAGTGAGTATTATTTGCACTCGGAGTGCGCTCGTCAAAGATAAAACACATTAAAAAATCTGTTTAGATACATTTCTTCCAGTTCGCGAGAAAATGTATGCTTAAATCCTTATGGCTTAGCCCACTGTGGACGGGCGACCGCACGTCTGCAGCAGCACCACTGGCTGGCGTTCTGTCTCCGCACGTAGTCCTCCAAATTCGTTAATTTCCTTCCGTCTACAACAAACCCCTAATGATGATTGTAAATGGCAGGTCACCTAGCATTTCTTATGAATCTCTGCCATGTGACCGGGGAGTCCTTGAAAGGTGCAATGTTAGATACAATGGTCGTGGAGAGTTGAGAATGAACTTTTTCCCCTTTCAATTGCTTTGTCGTAACTCTGATGGTTTGGGCTTTTTCAGCCTGTCGTAAGGTTCATTCTGCCATCGTTCTTTAAACCTCGCACTTTGAGTGACTGCATTTCAGGCCATGTGTTCATAGGCGTTTGTCACATATGCTGATGAGGCGCCTAGACCACCCCAGCCCTTGCGAAACTCCTTTGCCTGCCAAGCAATTATCGGCCATGTCTTCTTGGCACGACTCCTGTGTGTGTGCCGCAGATCCGGTGTCCGAGCGATGGAGCTGGGTTGTGGTTTACCGAAAAGACATTGTAGCCCGGAATGACCATTTCTGGTGTATTAGTCGTCATCAGGCAGTCATACCCGACTCCAGGTTTTTGGATCTGCGTTCCTAATCCGAATTCTTTAGTTATTGTATGTTTTAAGCGAATCGCTCTACTACTGAGCCAAGTGGCCGTTGTCCCAGTGCACAACTGAATGAGCCTGCTCCTCCACCCCAACTGTCCAGGCCGTTCCTACGGTAGAGGAAAATGTGGACTGTTTTGGGCTAAACTAAACTTGCTAGAACAACTTACTTGCTATTTTTCCGCGTCTACGCATGCGGCTTGGCGATTCATACCGCCCAGTGCGTGCGGTCACGTATATGCTTTGTCTTGTTCTTGGCTCAAAAAGCCTAGTTAATTCGATGACTATTTAAGGCAAATAAAAATAATAAAGGCTCTGCACGGTAAATTGTCCAAGCAGTCGATTATGCGATTAACCCCCCGCTCTGACCCGGCGGCTAACGGGAACTCAGTTATTCTTGCGCCTGGAAGTCATTTGCTACTCCATGTTAACTTTCAAAGTCTAGCATGCTAATTCGAATGCAGTCAGCCAGAAGTTCGAAACCATTTCGTACCACTGTAGACTTCTGTTCGCCGCTGAAGTAGATGGTTAGGCGCAACCACTGAGTTGTAATTTTTGTCCTCGTGCACCCACCGCCCAAGTGTGCTTTTTCCCTTCCAGTAGGTCCGATGCACACAGGACTGTGCATAGCGCACTCCCATGCATTCCTAGTGGCAGTGGGAATCTTTGCTGCCCTGCTTATTTTTTGCCTGCTTCTTCCGTTCACAACACCCATGTAGCGCCACCTTTTTATGTACACTTTCTTTTTCAGGCTGATTGGATGGGGCAAGATTCGTCGCGGAGTTACAATAAATCCGAGGAACTAATTCGGCCTGTCTTTGCCCCTTTCCGGTAGATGCTTCCCCCCCCCCCCCTCCTACCACTTCCCGCCCCCTCCCCAAGCCCTGTCCCATGTCTGCCCTTCCTTGTAAGCTGAATGACACTTCTACTCCGGTGGGCGAGCACATGCATACCTCCTCCTTCCTGGCCCGTAACCCGCGTTGACAAACCGTGCACACACACAAACATCCACCCGGAGCAGCATTTGATCGCTGTCAAATAGCCGCGTTTATTTCAACGCGCGCGGGCGCGGGCTTCCCGGATTGCCGTGTTACTTCATTAAAACTGCCTCTCTGAATGTGTGTGTGCGTACCTCCTGTCCTAGTGCGCCAAAGAATTGGTTTTTGGCGGTCGGGCGCTGACATTTGAATCGTCCTGTGTCCACCTTCTTTGGTGCCTTTCCCGCCCGCCTTCCACTCCCTTTGTCCACTACACATGGTTCAATTTGCTCTCTCTCTTTTGGTAATGCTGTTGTTGCTGCCTTTGATGCTATGACCGTGGTGTCCTCTCTCGCTGCCGCTGGGTTGCCTCTACCACTCTCTTCAGGTCATTGTTGTTGTTGCTGTTGTCATAATTGGTGCTGCCGATCTGCCGTCAAATTGGGGGACGCGTGGCTTTTTAAATTGTTGGGTTATGTGTGTGCGTGCGTCCGCGCGCGCTATGCCTTTCTCTTAGGAAAAACAGCTTCGAACGCGATTACAACCTAGGATGGTGTTTCAGTGTTCGCGGGTAAGACTGATGAGGTATGCAGAAGTGACATCTGGGCGAATATGTATAGTTTTAGTGTTCCGTTAATTGAATAGTTGCATAGTCTCCGCTCCCACAGCGCAATGATTAGGCGACAGTGTTTCTTCATGCGTACATAATTTCAGAAGATGAAATGGTAAACATACGTTTGTTTTCGATAATTCTCATCAGGCCTTTACATTTATATGGTAATTAAGTAAATAAACTATGCGAGTTTGAGGAAAAATAGAACGGTTATCAGGGCAGGAGGAATGGGGGGTCAAAGTCTGATCAACGTTAGGGGGACTGGTAGTCGGCTGAGGTTCTAAGCTGCTGGCTGTTGGATTAGCAGCTTTTGACCAAGATAACTGCGGTGCCGTTATGAAGTTCTTTTGGGCGCATAGGACCGGTCGGCGTAGCCTGATGGTGGCCGCTTCTGTCGTAGCCAACAGACGCTGTCCGATAAATTTTGAGTAGCCTGAGGGCACCTTGTAGATCACTCGGAAGGCCTGTTTGGTCAGAATCTACCAGATGCGCTAGAATGGAACTATTTACGCCCTTTAGTTGCCCCTTCCCCAACCATGCTGGAATGTGTTCTCGTACCCTTCTGAAAAAAACACCGGCTCGTGCGATCCATATATCCCGCCCCACAGGAGCAGGTAAATATATATTTGCACATAGAGGTGGTCTGGGCTGGAAGTTTGTCCTTGATCTCTCCGTATAGGTTGGGAGTAGTCGAAAACAGTGCATTGGTATTGGCTGCTGGGAAGGTGGTTGCTACAGCTTGACTCAGGCGCCTTCTTAGGAGTTCGCCTGGCCCGTCCTCTTGAAATGGAACCCTGATGATTATTCGCTCCTCTGCTGTTAAAACTGCGGGTTTTAGTGGCCTTCCAGCCATTTTCTTGGTGATAAATCGACTAGGATACCCATTTTGTCGAAGCATGCCTTCAATCGTCTTTAGCTCCTCTTCTATGCTATCATTCGACAGATCATTTTCGCCCTTATGCGACAAACATCGTATTAAATTACGTTTGAAGTTAAACGGTACGAAACTAGCAAAATGGATTATTGCCCGGACCACGTCTTCTTACGATATACCTTCCGTTGAATACTCCCATCAGCCCTTTTACTCAATAGTACGTCAAGGAATGTGAGCGATCCAGATTGTTCTTCTACTGTAAACTTGATAGACGGGTGCGCCTGATTTACTGTATTCATTAGAGCTGACAGGTTGGTTTGTTCTGATGCAACCGCGAATATATCATCTACGCAGCGTTTGTAGTACGTCAGATTATTTATCTGGTGGCTAAGTTGTGTAGCCTCTAGTCTGCCCATGAATATATTTGGTAGAAGCGGACCCAGGGGCGAACCAATGACTACTCCGTTCAATTGTCTGTACGTGTTGTCGAAAAGGAACTGTACATTAATTGTCGGAGGCCTGTTGAACACTAGTGCATGACGCGTTGATTGGGGCAGTTAGACGCTATTTTATTCAGTTATACCAAGTTTTCGCAGATAGGAGCCATATTGCGTTCCGGTTATGCTAGCCTTGATCGATTCGTGGAAGATGCCCACATATGCGAAACGTTGATACTCTTTCGCTAGACGGCATTGAGTAAGGTTGTACTGATGATCGTGTAGGCTATTCTGAAGAAATTTCAGTCATGATAGGATGTCGGTTTTTTAACGAGCTCCTTTCTGACCGCTCAAAAAACTATGTACTGTAAAAAATGGCTACTTAAGGGATATGCAGTTTTATCGATTTTGACTGCCTTTATAAATTCAAATATATTTTATGGAAAACTTAACTGAAACAATCATTTCTCGTACTCGTTTGGTAGCAAATTATGCCTTCTTTAAATTTAATACTTAAGGAAAGGGTATCTTTCAGTTTTAAAATGTTTCCAAATTACCGGATAACTTTTAAACCTGCTGACTGCTACACTTGAATTCAAGGTTTACAAACTGCGTGGTGTGTAATCCTGTTTAAGGAAAAGTCCGTTTTCGCTTACGGTTTGAGGAAGAAGCCACATAGTTCTCATAAAATACTGTAGCAGATGTGTAATATGCTGTATACATTATAGGCAGGATTAGTAAATTGACGGATGTGATATTTGGTGAATGAACACCTCACAATCGGAAAAAAGCTCATAATTAGAAACATTTTTAAAACCGGAAGATACCCTTTATCTATGTATAAAATTTAACGAAGGCATGATTTGCTATCAGACCAGTACAAGGTATAATTTTTTCATGTATGCCTTCCATAAAATATATTCGAATTTATGAAGGCAGTCAAAATTAATGAAAAAGATGCATACTACTTAAGTACTCACTCTCTGCAGTACATACGTTTTGTTAGTGGTCAGAAGGAAGCTCGATTAAAAGCCGGTAATCCATCGTGACTGAAAGCACTTCAGAATAGATTATACGGTAATCAGTATTACAGCCTTACTCAATGTCGATTAGCGACAGAGTATCAATCTTTAGCATATATCGGCATGTTACACGACTTCGAGGCCCTACTGTATTTTGATCGTGGCATAGCTAGGAGCTCAGAGAGGCTCGACTCTTCAGTGCGTCCCCCAGCCTCTATGCAGTTATTACTACATAAACTCCGGAGAAATATCAACTTAATAAGTTCGGAAATCACATATGTTAAATGGTGGATAGATGCTCACCCACTGATTATGAAACTCAGTCGTCCCGTTGTGTATTGGCGCTCTACAATTGTAGCTTAACCGACTCCGGCCTGTTAGTTAGTTGCCTTTTCGTAATCTTCGCCATCCACACGGAACTTGTTTGCTTCTCGAGGCCACTAAATCGGTGTATGCCTATTCCTGACCGTGGGGCATTGGTGGAGTGTTGTACTCCATGAACGAAATTCCGCGTTCGAATCTCGGTTGATTCACACCCTTCCGGTCTACCTTTTCTTTGTCTGTTCCAATGGTAGTGTGATACTCACGTATCTGTTAAAAAAACATGCGTCCCATTTTTGCTCTGCAGCTCACTTCAGGCATTCGCATAGCGACTAGCAGAATAGGATGATAAGATGGAACCGACAAAACAAGGCAAACTGGAATGGCTATGTCTGGCTTATTAGTCGTCTTCAGCCAGTCGTACCTGATACCAAGTCTACATCATCCGAGATTCGAACCCGCGACTCATTCATTGTTCACCTGTCGGGCTACTGAGCATGCTCGTCCCTTCCTGCCGTGCAGCGCACAGGGGAGCCTTCGAAAGCAACGGTATAACTAGGAACATGTTAAAGGAATACCGACAAAAGCAAATGAGTGGGATGAACCTTTCTGGCTTATTCGTTGTCGTCAATCAGCACCCAATTGGCCCTACCTTTGGAGAAGAGTTACAACATAGTTTAAGGCATGTGCAATCTGGTCTTTAGCATTGCCAGCAAAGACAAGGGAGACTGTAGACCAACCAACCCCATGTGTTGCACGACTGGAGGCTCGAATTCTCGACGTTTTGATCAGAGTCAAACGACTTAACCGTTGAGCCATGAAGTCGTTGTATTGATGGTTTAGGTCGGTAGATATTGACACTTTTTGATAGGCGTTCGCCGACTAATAACGGAACGGACTTGACCCGCTTTGTCTTTGCCGGCGATATCATCTGCTTATACTACTACCCGTTACAGCTGCTGTCAGGGGCCGAGAAATGAGGCCCAAGGCAAAGATAGATAGGGACAAGTGAGTTCCGTTAGCGGTCGGCGAACGTCTATCAAAGAGTGTCAGTTTGTTCTTTCCTTGTGATGTGCATTGGCTCTGGCGAGTTGTGTGAGGCCTAGAAACGTCAAAGAGTCTTTTCGACGGATAAGTTGGAATAAATAATTGCGCCAAAGTCACTTGTGTTATTCGTCGCCAGGCGGGCGTGCTCGCAGCTCAGTCCATGAAGAGCTGAGAGTCGGTTAATTTGAGGCAAACAGAAGTCTTACTCCCTGACCACTGGACCATGGACTCTCGTCCGGGAGTTGGCCTCTAACAGTCCATATCGATATGCCAGAGTCCTGCAGCCACAGCCTGGACTGGGAGAAGGTGCCATTGGATCTGACACAGTCCAACCTCCAGTTCTGTCAAGTCCAGAGATTTAGGAGAAAAGATATATGCGAAGAGACGAGGTGTTTTGGCGCTATCAGTCCATGCTGGAGCTCCCCCCTAACATCCCCCCGGCCTTAGTTCATTTACCAACCACTCCATTTTTGTCCCGCCAAATTACGCTTTAGCAAATAAATGAACAGTAGGGCGAGGCGACACGACGCCTGTCTGGTCTGCCGCGATGAGCGAGTGCATGTGCTCTCGCATCTAATGCATGTATGGTGTGCGGAGCAGTGGCGTCAGTGCATATGTTGAATGTCGCCGCGACCGTTGCCATCCCCCCTTCCGTGTGTCCGTGTATCTGCCCGGGGTGTGTGTGTGTGCGAAGTGCTTTACAATGGTTTTGTGGGCTTTATGCGAGAGGCGCAACAGCACCAGTCTCCGCACCCCACAGACCCCTTCCACCCCCCCTCCCTCTGTCCCGGACGGCCCAGACTCAGCCCAACCACCCGCTCTCCCTCCCCCAGTCTACTCTGCTACTCGTTGACGGGTGTGGGTTAATTGGGCCTGGTCGCTGCGACGAGGGTCGGCCCGACATAGACCACGATTTCCGCAGGAGTGGCCTCGAACACGCCGTGGCGCCACTTCCATATTGGCCAGCTCAGATGCAGGGGCTGATAGACCGTCCTGTGTCCGTAGACGTCACTCCGGTGTCGCCATCATAGCCCTACCAACTCTACCACCGATGGCATTATCAGATGGTCGGCAACAAGGGAAACGTGTGGGTGGTGGTGGTGGTGGTGTTGACCTCCACCTTATAACTTTCACATCGTGTCCCTGGTCCTGTTGCACAGAATCCTCGCTATAAGGCTTTGGCCAAAAGCAGTGGTATGTTGCCCCCCCCCTTTTTAGTCTCGCCCACTTTACCAATGGCGCCAATAGCGGTGGCTTTGAGGTTTAGAAAGACCAGTCTAGTTCTGCGTCATGTAAGGGCGCGCCGATTACTCCTAAAAGACTCGTGTCTTTTATCCTACTTCGTAACCAGGCTTGCTGCATTTGGTTTACTGTCCTGCCGAACCAAACAGCAATTTCGAGAGGGCATTACGAATGAAATATTGGTAAACAGCCCTGCCAGACAGTCCGGTAACCAGCTGCTGGCGTTTTTAACCATCTATTGATGATTATTGGCTCATTAAAAGGCTCCTCCAGCTTGAATATGCGAATAATTACCCCACTCCCGCCATGCAAATTGTGGTATTACAACACATTGTGTACGGATGCCCGTTCCCCCGTACTAACCTGGACCCCTCTGGAATTTTGCACGGGTACTTATTCCCGTGCTTTGCTGTCCCTCTGATTTACGTGGGAAAAGGTCAAAGTCATAAAGCTTGATAAAATGTGGAATTTGTATTGTTATTACTATTATAATTATTATTCTTAGAATGACATTTTCAAGAGCATGCAGAGTTTTCTGAGACTTACCGCATTATTGAAACGGCTCTGAATGGGCCCGGCCTCTTCCAGGCCTTGCGGCATTACCCACAAAGGGACTGGGAAAGCCCGACTGTGGGGAGCATTTTTAGTGAAGGTTCACCTATCGCTACCGGAAATCGCTCTGCCTCGGGACCTACCACTCTCGGGACCTACCACTCTCGGGCCCGCCCACTTGCTGCACACACCGGCTAGTAGTATAGGCAGGTGAGCATTTTCGGCAAAAAAGAGGAAGACTAAAAGGGCCATTTCTGGTTCAATGGCCCTTATCAGCCAACCCCTGGTGGTGTAACACCCGAGGCTCCAACCCCCGACCTTTTGATCGGAAGTCCAACGCTCCAACCGTTGAGTCATTAGCTTGTTGTCTTGCCGGTTTAGCTCGGGATTGTTGGCATTCGTTAATGAACATTCACCGATTGCCAACGGCCAAATTACTAGGGAGCAGCTTGAAGATGTAAAGGGACGACCTGGCGGTCAGCCCATCCGACTGCGAGAGAGGGACACAGAGATAAACGACCATCTACAGAACACTTATCAGTAATTTGATAGCCAATGTTACCAGTCATATCGCAGGGGGTTAGGTATGTTAAACCCTAGCAACTGCGATCTTCAATCCCGGTTCCTTAGGAGAAGAGAACTCATGGGAGGCCAGTTTACTCTGTACAGAAGGAATGAAGAATAGACAAGAGGAGCGAGCGTCTGAAGTGAGGTGACCGCGGGAATCGCCACAGCTTCTGGAGCGATCTTTGTGTGAGTCGGTCTTGGCAGATGATTGGTCAGGTGGACGTGTGTAGGCGGCCAGTGCATGTGTACTCGTTGGCGGCGCGGAGTGAGTCGCCATAGTCACAGAAAAAGGTCAAAACCTTTTGATCTAATGTTTTACTTTTTCCGTTTGGACTGCAGCTGGCAGTGCGTACAGCTATAGGGAACCCGGTTATGTTTACATACCGGGTGTTGTTAACATCTGATATTCGTGGATGCAGGTTCACCCCCCCCCCCACGTGTGTCCGATCCCATCTCTGGTATTCTTAACATTGGGCACGAGCTGGTGAAGGGCGTGACAATGCATTAGATGCAGTGCAAGCCTACTACCACGTAAAAATAATCCACGCGTAGGTCGTCGTTCATGCACCATCATCCTATGGAGCATATGAGGTGGACCTCGCTGAATACGATGGCCGAACTGTCGTATGTGTTTTTGCATCGAAATTCCGCAGGAAGTTCGTGTATCAAGGAACTATAGGCAAGGTTCTGTCAGAAGTTCGGTGAAGTAGCTGCGATGACTCACGCTTAGAGGGCCTCGGAGGAGGCCCTTTTTGGCAAAAATTTCCTCTGATTCAAAATGCCCTAGGCATCAAACAGCCTATCGGTGCGAAACAGGCATTGTTTACCTACTCAACTGAAAACCGCCGCCGAATTAATCGCCCAAATGGTGCCTTTGCATCAGATGCCTAGCGCTCTAGTTTCGCGTGAGGGGGGGGGGGGGGGGGGAAGGGGTTACTACTGGGCCTTCCAGACTGCACTCAGCTAGTCTTAAACGCAATCCTAAATCTCCTCTGCGTCACTGATCGGGTTACGTGTGCTTTGGAACTTCATCTATTTTCATTCAAGCAGTTACACAGCAGTTACTAGTATGGGCAGAACGGGTTTACCGACAAAGACAAGAAAGTCTGAACTGATCATTTTGACCCAGTAGCCGTCAACTCAAGGACCAAGCACCGCGAGCTTGAACCCCAACTTCTCCAAACCTGGGGTTTGATAGGGCTGATTAGTGAAGTCAACAGGTCAGCAAAGTGGCCATTCCAGTCTCCCATGTCGTTTTAGGTAGCTCTCTCTCTCTGCTTGCACTACTAAGTTCTGTAGGGTTACTTGCGAGACTCGATTGAGTCTCAAGGCAGAACGGGAAGAGAATGTTCCGTATGACATAAATATACACTTAAAATTATGATCCACGCCTATAGCCCTTAAATATATTGATATGTGGGGGCCTACCTGGCTGACTCATGCCGGCTTCGTTGCCAAAAGCCGCGAAAGTGCAGTGGCTACGCGCGCCGGCTAAACGCCTACGCACTGTGTCTGTCTTTGTTTGCCGCGCACTCGGCAACCATCGCGCGAGACAGGGACTCCCCCACTGGTGTCTGTTCTTGGCGTTCACCAATCACCATCAAGGCCATCAGACACACAAAAGTCTTCGGCGACTGACGTTGGAGTCACTCGGCCTTCCGCCTCGGCTCGAGACGGACGCGACGCTGCAGTGCTCTCTCACGGTCCTGATGGTCAAACTCAACGCCAGGCCGAGTCAACCACCTTTCTACTGACTATTCTCCTACTTGTTCTGTACAGAATATAACCTTTTCCTACTCTGGTTCTCCAAGACTTCTCTATCATCTCCTATGGGACCGGGCCTGGAAGATCGCAGTAGTTAGGGTTTAACCGGCGTAGCCTTGACAACAACTCCTTTGCGATAGATAAATACCGCGAACAGAAATTAATTTCTCAGGAGATTAAAAAGCTGAACTTTCAAAACCGGTATATCAACCAGAAAGCTGATAGGGGAAGCTGGGGGACCGACTGATGAGCCAAAACCCTCGCAGCTGTGCCAAGCAGCGGCAGAATACCCGTGAAACATGTGTCAGGGTTTTTTAGCAAGTACCTAGGTTGTTAGTATGGTAAGTTACAGCGTCAAGTTACTAAATCTGTCCGATGGGTGTCCCTCAACCTACGTTTATTTGCTGGGATCGTACTAAAGAGATAAATCTTTTGCATATTTCCTTTTTCGGGAAGCTGATAATTTCTAACAAGCCGAAGTTATAAATTCCTTGTAACAGACGGTACACATTCCCTGCTACCTGCAGTTTTATTGATGACGAACGGTTTTCAGGTGAGTAGTATGTCGTTAGCCCAGACAGGCTTCACACATTTCGTAGTAAGTCATGGCAATGGGTACACCCGTATTCAGATAACATGACACTACATTGCAGGAGGGGCAACCATTCTTATGTCTCTAATTTAACTGTGACGCCATCGCCGTACGCAACCCTAGCCTCTACTTGACCTCAACCCTAACCTTGATCGCCTTGGGTATAACTCAAGACCATCTGTATTGCGGGAGTCTCCTGTTCCCCTGCCCTACCAATTTCGTAATCTGACAGGCAGAGCATTTGTATAATTTGAGCACCTCCAGTTTGCCTTTTACTTCCAAGAGAAATGCATCTTTCACTAGCCAGTTGTGCAAGTAGTAGGTAGTGACTTCTAGTAAGGAGGATTCGGCGGATATGAATAATTCATTTGACCCCATTGGGAAAAAATTCGCGGCCTCGGTGATAGTCAAACCCACACAGCAGGGAAGGCTTTTGCGGAACCAACTCTCTAATTTTGAGCTACGAGGCTAACCGTGAGTCGTGAATTTAATCACACGTCGGTCGATACCCCAATCTACTACTCGTATGGAATCCACCATTAGCTGACTACCCAGGCAGGATTTCCAAAGCAATCATCAAGAATCCACCAGAATGGCTACTAGGTTCACTTAATTATTAGGAGGGCTTGGCAAGTGGGATTAATTTCACGGTGAGTCTCGTGGTTTAATGGTAGAACATTGGCTGCGCAAAAGCCTTCCCTGCTCTGTGTTGGTTTGACTCCCACTGAGGCCGCGAATTTTTTCCCAATTGGGTCAATTTAATGTCATGTTGATTATTTTGATGAGTGTGATGTGCCGCATTCATGGCTCAGAAGGAAGGCCGACGGTTCGACCCCGTCTAGTGGCGCATGATTTCTGGCTGTTGGAATTTCTACGCTCTCCACAGTCTTTCCTTAATCATTTTCTAATTAGCCAATCAGAAAAACTTTTGCAACCAGATAGGTAGCGGCCTAGAAAGGACACCCCTCGATTCGTGAATGCAGTCCCGCTGGGGGCGGAGCCGTGCTGCACTAAAGTGTACTTGCAAGGTCACATGTCAGAATGCAAGGGCCTAGAGTGCTAGCAAGGACTCTTATCACGATGCACTCCTTCCTCTTCTTCTGCCTTCGGGTTATTTAAAGCCGCGCCCCAACCCCTGTTTCCAGTAAACTTGTACAGATCCAAGACCAACCAAGCAAAGAAACTGCGAACTCTAATTTCGGTAATAAAAACGGCAGCTGTTGTCTGGTTCATTCACTTCTCGTCCAGGCGAGGAGAAGAAGGAGAAGGGGGAGGGGGAGGCAACGGGACGTTTGAAGCAGGAAAAACAGAGAGTCAAAGGTGAAGAACCAAAAGGTGCCACACACACACAACAGAGCACGCATTTGTACATTTTTCTTGCTGCTGGACGATCACCACAGGCAAGCGCCCCGCAATCCACTGGAATATGCATGGTGGGCTGTTCGGCGGTGGTGGTGGTGGCGGTTTGAGGCTTTTCGCGTGCAGGAAGTATGCCTTTGCTGACGACCCTGGCCTTTGCGTTTGTGAGGTGTCGCTGTGTCCAGACTCGTCGAACATGCAGAATTCATTATACTTCCTCCCCCCCTTCCACCCCCAATGCTTCCTCCTGGTATGATCCCCCGCCCCCCC
>JAYGXS010000003.1:37875250-37932573 GCA_036362985.1 Ligula intestinalis
CCGCCGCCCATCCTTCCTAGAGGACAGGAGTCTATTAGCTGGGGATAATCTTCGCGTGTAGCAGGACAGTAGGCATAAAGAACAAGAGTGTTAAATTTCACCCTGAGTTATTAATATTCCGTGGTGGCGTCCCTTGTAGGTCTTACACGCGCATGCAAGTAGCGGTGGTGGTGGTGGTGGCGGGCAGACCAAAAACGGTCACCTGAGAGGCGCCTTAATGCATTTGGTTTACAAAGTCGGGTGTGAAGGCGCGCTCGGTGAGAATGGCGGGACCTCGATTCCTGCCCCGATGCGAAGCAGCCTATTTAATTATTCTCAAAGGTCTCTATGCATGTCTATGACGCCCCCACCGCCTTTTCGCAGGCCATGTCAAGGTACAAATTGAAAATTTAAAATGCACCCCTATTGTTACTCAAATAAACAATTCTTTTGCAAGCATCTGACCTTCCTCGGATCAGTTTGGCAGTAGTCTTCCGGTGGTGGTGAATAGTTTACTCTTTTCTCTGACATGAAAATCTTCACATTATTCTTCCTTTGCTGAGAAATTCCTTTGCCCTTTTTATGGTCAGTTCCTGCCGCGTGTTTATCATCAGAAAATCTCTTCATCAGTGCCTAATTCTGGTCCATTTCCGGACTTCGGTTTTGCAGACAGTCATCTACCTTAAAGGTGTCCTTTCTCGGATGATTTACTGCAGTGCTTTCGAAGTTGTACTTCGATCACATGCAGATTATTTTATATGACTATATTTTGCCAAAAAGCTAATACATACTGATCAGGCCAACAGAGCCTAGAGCTATCGCGGGCTTAAAGCTGGATGACTTGTTTGCATAACATTAAATTAAACACTCAAACGCTGAGCGATGCACTAACATCCTGCCGAGCTCCGCTGTAAGTATCCGAATTTCCACAGCAGCGATGTTCACTTCTCTGTGGTTGTGGTGGTGGTGGTTTCGACGTAGGACCTGAAACGCCGGTTCCAAAAACTTGACGGTGGTCATGCGAAGGAAGTATTCCCTTTCTCATTAAGCAGGACTGAACACTGTGAATGCTCGTCCGAGTACATGTATTGGAATGAACGAAGTGAAATGGAGTTGTATGCTTTTAATAGTTTCGTCTGTTGTTACTAGTTTCACTAGCAAAAAATTCGGTAAGGGGGACTTATGTGGGTCTCTACACAGGATACAGGAATAAGAATGCCCAGCCCCATGTAGTAAATTTGGTCCTGTGCATAGTTCCAGGAAGAGTAAACAGTCGCTTACCCTAACGGTGTGCTTAACGTAGACACAAACCATAGCCCTGATTTTACACCTAAGCCTACAGTTAACACTAACGCTAACCTTAATCCTAAACTTGGCTGTAAATTACCCGGAGGCCGAACTTAAACCATATTTTCCCTTGAGTTTGGTGCAAATACATTAAGCACTTCTTTGTCTCTCTTCCTGGTGAGTGTACCTTATAGGTTATAAATGGTAGCCAATACAAGTCCCACTACCCTGGATGGTTTAAATGTGGCTTTAGGGTAGACAGTGTGCAAGGAATGAACCCATGCACAGTCTTTGGCAGCAAGCAGGACATGGTATTTTCTGTCTACAGGCAAAAGGACGGCGTTGCCACAGATAAACGAGCAGATAAAACACTGGGAAGAATAATAAGGAATGTTGGGGGCACGCGTAGGAGGTCGTGAACTGTCGGGAAGAACAACGGTGCCTATCGAGGGTCACATTGTAAGAGGAAGGAGATTCTTTCAAGATTTGCGGTATCGGCGGGGAGGGTGGGTGGGTGGGTGAGTTTTGGCAAACAATAACACACATTCCAACTGCCAAACCAGCTGTTTCTTTCGTCAAGCGGACCAGTGCAAGAAATGCAAAAATACCTGTCCTTATCCTAACACAAACCGCAAGCCAATTTCGCGTCTAAAATTTTCAATGGGAATTTTCACAAAGTACAAACCACAACATAATCCTAAGCGGCAGCCTTAATTATAATCGAATCTCGCCGTCAGCAAAGACACAGACTTTAGTTCTGACCTCTTAAAGTATAACCCCAACCGTATTCTAAAACCAAGTCCCCAGAATTGAGGGCCAAGCTGCTTGTATTGTGAGTAGTTCCTGTTCTCTTGTCCTGTTTAAATGGCTATATAAGTCATTCTTACCAAAATGATCCAACTGTGGCGTTACGTTTAGTCAGGGGTTGCAGCCGATGAACCAGTGGTCTTATTCGATCGAGCCAAAACACACTGCTCTGATGAAAATAGCTATCAAGCGGAAATGAAATACTTTTTCCAACTATTTTCTAAAAATGGATATCCATGAAACTTCGCATGTCAGGGCATGAAACGACAAGAATCCAGACAACAGAGCTTTTCAAATGATACAGATACCTCAGCAAGCCTGGCGAAATCTCCCGTACGTGAAAAATGTGTCTGAGCTTGTCGAAAGACAGCTAAGAAAATATCAGATACAAGTTGCACACCAGCCCGCCACCGCCTTGCGTGCACAGCTTTTACCTCCTAAGGATAGGGTTGGCTACCTTTAAAAAAAATGTGCTGTCTAAAACATTCGGTGTGCCAGTTGTGATGCAGTTTATTGTGGCCAAACTGGAAAATGCGCTTCAACTTGCATACGCGAACATTAATAAGCGGTCAGAAGACGAGACCATTTATCTCGGGTGGCCATGCACACACTACAAACCAGCCACAAATTCGCATGGAAGAACACGGATTGTTGGCGGTTGTCCAACCAGAAAAAGCCGTGAATTTCCGGTAGCAATGCACTCAGATGAGGCCTGAATCAACAGGTATATCGATTTGGATACCAGCTATCAGTATCTTGAGGCCAAAGTTCAACGCGTACAGCCAACCGTGATAGGATGACGGCGCGTATGTAACGCATATTGCCTCAGACTTCAGCTAATTGTAGTATAATTTGTTAGATACGGTTAATTAAGTAAATTGTCTCTGTACTTATCCCATAGTCTGACTGCTGAAAACCAGCATATGTCCTTTTCTCGAGTATAAAAGTAGGAAAAGACTGAATTTAGTACCACATGAGTACCAGAAACAGTATGCTAAATGAGCTTACTGAAAAAAACAAGGAGGCTGAAATAAGACTAAGCCTCGATCTCCGGGCTTGCTGTCGTATCGGTTTAGATCAAATATTTAAAGGAAAGGCATCCTTTGGGAAAATGAGTAATTTTATTCAGTAAATTTTCGACACTGGATCCCCAGGTCGTCGTCAGACTTGACAGAAATTTGCAGAGAGCAGTTAGCGTACCAAAGTGCTGATACAGTTATATGGTCATGACTCTATAACTATATAACTGTATCAGCACTTTGAAACGCTAACTGTTCTTTGCAAATTTCTCTCAAGTCTGACGACGACCTGGGGATCCAGTGTCGAAAATTTATTGAAAAAAATTACTCATTTTCCTAAAGGATGTCTTTCTTTGAAATTACATTTCTTGGGATGCCTGCCTTTCAGTTTATACGAAACAATTAACCAAATATGTTAAGAACAGTAGAGGGACGCTTCCCGATTGGTTATGATACTCAAACGTCCCATTTTGCTTTGGGGTCACGGTGTTTGAAACCTTTGATTTCTACCTAATAGGTCGCCAGTTCGAGCCTCAGAGATTGCAAAACTTTGTTTTAAGTATGGATGAATGGTTGCTAGTGCTGCTACGGATGCTGATGGTGGTGATTGTTAGAAGGCCAGAAGTGACCATTCCAGTCTCCTTAGTCTTTGTCGGCCATTTTATTGGGCACATAATAGTAGTCAGCATGCGACTGCTTACGTGACTCTAGATTGAGTTCCATAAATACAGGGGGTCCCAAAAATGTATACACATTTTAAATGATTGTTAAATTGATGTTTATTTTTATTTTATTATTTCAAAATGTAAAACTATTTACAAGTATAATTTCATTGTTTTTTAACTGCATGTTTTCAAACTGACGGCCACTTAATCCAGACACTGCTGAGAACGCGAAGCAATAGAATCACACACACCATAAAACAATTTCATTTGCATTTGGGCGCATTCATTTTCAGTGGCTTCTCCCTTTTTCAATTATTTAAAATATAGTAAAAATGCAGTGGAAAAACAATAAAATGATACTTCTTAATACCTTTACACTTTAACAAAATAAAATTATGATAAAAATCAAGGTTAAAATTGTTCAAAATGTGTATACATTTTTTTTGGAAACCCTGTATAACGGGGCGAGGGAACCCCTTGACAGCTCGGTGAGTGCCCATGTACCAATTTGAGTATTACTGTGCATATTTCGCATAAAAATGTGTGACCGTTTATTAGCGCACCTAGAATCAGTGGAAAAAATCTCGCTAGGTAAGCAGGCAGTTTTTTTTACCAAGTTTTTCTTTCGCATGCCGCCCGAGAAGCACATTCAGAAGCCGTGAACGAGATATCCTGGGATTATGTTGCATGATAAGCAGTATTAAAGTGATGTCGAGGTGACCCTTCCAAATTGGAAACACGTGCCAGAATTTCGGTCAACATTTCATTAGGTATGCCAACTACAGTATTTCTTTTATTAACTATTGGGCCTGTTGGTACAATGCGGTCTGGCTTTGATCACATGGCCATTATCGTGCAGTTTTTTTCTTCCTGTATTTTTCATACAATTTCCTCATCGTGGCTCGAAAACCTGTTAGTTGGGGTGGTAGAACGCGTGGACTGACGGACTGGCCATAATGACTCCTTATGAATACAAGCTTTATAGCATCGTCTCTCGATACGACTCGAGATCCTCTTTCAAGAGATAAGACTGTTCGTACAAAGAAGACGCGAATTGCCGAACAGGCGGCAGCAGTGCAACGAAATGAGGCCAAATCTCAAGTTGCGGTTCATTCAACGAGACCTGGCCACACATTCAAATTTGATGAGTTCGAAATTCTCACAAGAGGCGACAATCGGGTGAACTGAGAATTACTTGAGTCATGGTTCAGGGGCCCAAATCCATCAACAAGTGCAACAATTTGCCCAATCCATATTCGATGCTGAGACGCAATTTGGCCAAAGCAAGTCGCCACTTGGGGAACTGACAGACCACCGCGTCATCCTACGCCAACACCGGAGGGCCAGATGGCTGAGCAATCATTGTGCCCGTGACCATCATGCGTGCTGAAAGTTCATCAGGTCAAAGCCCGCATGCCATTCGACAAGCTATCAACACACAAGAAAGCAATTACCGTTAATTGTCGCCGCATGTTTGCAGCAATAACTCTATCCTATAAATACTGCAAACTCCCATGCATATGCTACCCGTATCTGCTACTGCTCTCTGCTTATGTCTCTGATGCTGAATCCACAGCGGATTTCGAAACGCCAGGCGAATAAAAGTATTGTCCCAGCGATCCAGTTGTCTTCTTCTCAATACCCTGTGTATGACTTATGTAAACTTGGGGTCGACCCAGTTAGTCACAGCCTCCATACCTACCTCTGGTTGTCTTGACTGTTCCTTGCAGCCGAGAGAGCGTGTGAAAAAGATGCTGCAAAAGTCTTCCGTACACTAGGCCCAATTCACACTCAAGCGATCAATGTACCCTGGGACGGAAGACAATGCAAAAAGGGCTGTAAAGAACAGGTAGTCGAATGCCATTAACTGCATCTCCAAAATTGTTCGAATTTATTACGACCGCCAACTGGGGGCAAACTGTTACAGTGCTGTCTTTTAATTTCGTCCTTATAGGCTTGCTGAAACTGCTAACCGCCAGAATAATTTATTGCATGGAACTTTTGTGCCTGCAACTTCTTCCCCACTGGAGTCTCCGCCGATTTTCAGCCTACGATCGAGGGGCTAAATGCTTGCTAGCCTAGTCCCGGCTACCTTTTTATCCACTTACGTCCATTGAAGTCCAATCCTATATGTGCACTAGGGGTCATCTATCGCGACAGAACCTAGGCATATGTTTTGCATTTCCACGCGTACTTCAAGAGAGCTTCAAATACTAGACACAAGAGAGAGAGAGAGGGGAGGCAGCACGCTTTATTTTAAGAGTATCATTCCAAATTTTTCAGCAAAAGCACCAAAATTTACCTGGAATAAAATTGGATACGCAAACCACATACCACCGAAAGGGCACCTACTATGCATAATAGCTGAAAACTGCCCCTGTCGATATCACGAACTGTCATCGGAGAAGAATTTTCCAAATTAACATGCAATTTATCCTCCTTCAAAGCGGTAGTAGTGTAGTGTGCAGATGATCTAATTACTGTAGTTTGAATAGAGAAAGAGGAATAAAAATCCGTATATAGTGGGAAAATAAACTGAGTGATGCTCATATAGGGAACTTTACGTGCGAAAAGAGAGCAGAAAAGATGGCAGCTTGAGTTCATGCCGTTATTTCCAGGCACAGGTGAGAGCCCTGCCACCAAGAAGATATCCCAGATGGCAGATCGGAGGCCACATATTGAATTTGCTCAAAGTCTAGCGTGGGTTATACACAAGTGTCCTCCTCCATTCGTTTTTTTCTCAAGGGGAGTTCGTCATCAGAAGACGAATGCTGCTTAGCAGTCACCGCACGGACAGGGGGTCAGCAAATTTATTTCGGCAAAACTGTCCTGCAGGGTCCCTTAAAAGTTTATTCACCCCACCGAACTGTCTTATGTTTTTTTGTGGTCAAACATTTAATTCTTGGTAAGTGAGTGTAAATGAATATTAATTCGTGGTGGAAGTGATCAAAAATATTAAATTAAAAAGTGTTTTAGTTGTTTGAGTGTAATAAATTGAATCAAATCCATCAGCATAAACTTCTGTTGCTAAGGCTACTGGTGCCAATTGAGGGGAATTCAACCTTATATTGGCGAATTTACCAAAAAAGGGTAAGTTGGGTTACTGACAATGTAAAAAGTAAGTTACTGTTATAAGTCAAAGGCAAACAGGACCTCTAAATACAGTCCTGCCGTTGTTTATGCTGATTTAAAGTATCTCGAATCACTAGGTGGCTGGTTTAATTTTGCAGCCAAAAAAACTTGGAAGACAAACACAAGAGTACATGTAATAACATATGCCATGGAACCCCTGCAACTACGACCGTGACAAATAGTGGACCTCGATATTCTTGTCTGTTTTTCTGGGAGTATACCTGTGCGATTTTGATGACTTGAAAATCATCTCGAAGGCCTGACAACGGAAAATGAGTGCGCCAATAGGACCACACCTCGTAACCAGTTCTCATTTGTGTTTCCAGAAGACTATGCTGGGCGCATCGATGCCGATCTAGTAACCGACTCAGGTGACAAGGGAGACCAAGTGGAACGAGCCTACTAATGTATAGTCAGCGACCGACCTAATGCAACGTTAACGAAAAGCTTAAAATGCGTTTTAAGTTCGAAATGATTTCTAATTAGCTTGGAGCATAATTTCAGGATATTTACCTGACAACGGAATGCTGCCTTTTTAAAGGATGTCCTTTCGAACTCCGGAAAACATCCTTCGGTAAACGATGAATATTTAAGTAGTGTGACATTTCTATATATTTTTGACACGTCTGTGAATTCGCATATATTTCATATAAAATATAAGCAAATGTATACTTTTATGTATTCGTTTGATAGTAAATTACGTCTTCTTGTACAGTCAAAGAATAAGTGCAGTTAGATTTTTTTTAAATCTTTCAATTCCCAAATAATTGTGATCCCTATCTGCCATTGCATTTGCGTTTAGGGATTTTAGTCTACAAGCTATGTTCCTTTCGTGGAAGGACTAGGCTACATTACCATGTGACATTAAGAAGATAACATATGGTGCTCATCCGAGTTTGCAAATGATATGGACTATATCGTACACCTCATAAAGGGCAGTACTAAAAGGACGGATACAAAGCGATTTGAATTGGCATGGTGAAGTCTTAAAATTCGCACTAATAGACAGCTTTTTGAAGCCAAACGCTACACTTTCTGCAAGTAAATAAAAGTGCCTATCAAATACGAAGAAATAATATTTTTACGAAAATTCCCATTGAAAAATTCAGAAGATAAATTGGCGAGCATACGTTTGTTTTCGATAAATTCTCGTCGGGCCTTTACATTTATATGTTAATTGAGTAAATAAACTATGCGGGTTGGTAGAAGCAGCTACGGCAGAAGCGGCTTCCATCAGGCTACGTCGACCGGTCCTGTGCGCCCAAAAGAACTTCATCACAGCGCTGCAGTTAGCATGGGCAAAAGCCGCTAATTCAACAGCCAGCAACATATCACCTCGGCCGACTACCAGTCCCCCTAACGTTGATCAGATTTCGATCCCGATTCTCTCACTACCTCCTCCCTTGACAACCGTACTATTTTTTCTACCAACCCTTATAGTTTATTTACTCAATTACCAAGGCCTGACGAGCATTAATCGAAATAATATTTTGTTCATATTTTACATACAATTTATTTGGGTTCGTAAAGGCATCTAAAACCTATAGGAAAAATGCACGCTTATTAAGTAGTCATTATTTATTGAGTGAGGAGGCCGAAAGGAATTATTTAAAAAGCCGAAACTCTGCTATATCTGAAACATCTTTAGATTATGCTTTCATGTCAAAAATATTACAATCCCACTTAAATAGCCATCCGTAATCTTAAAATAATTTAAAAATTTTGGCTAGCAGTGCATGCACTAGCTGCATTTAATGTCAATAAAGTTCCATGTATGTGGACGTGGGTTTGAACAGTGGGTAGGGGCCATCCGGTGTATGACACGTGTAGGCAGCACTCTGTAGTTGACAGATCGCTGCGCTCTAATTCGTCGCTAGTCATCTTGGTTTATTCTCGCCAGAAGAACGCGATGAATGTGCAAAAACCATTGAGAGCACTGCTCAGTTTGCTTCCTCGTTAGCTACAGAATTACACCAACAAAATCCTCCTACTCCACTCGCCACGATAGCAACAAAAAATGTTCTAGTTCACCTTTCAGGGTTTTCTCAACTCCCTATATGCGATCTACAGTAGATTCCCTATTTCTTGAAACGCTAACCTCAATTCTGAAGTGTGTTTTCGATTCGAACAAATTGCCTACGTAGGGTTGTAGGACTGATTATCGTACAGTCGCATCTAAGGATACATCAGTCCTTCTTGCTGACTGCCTGTAAAAAATGGATGCTGAAGTAGTATTCATTTTTCTCATCGATTTTTGATTCCCTTATAAGTTCTAATACATTTTATAGAAGACATACATGACATAAACCGGCTAGACGGCGAGCTCATGGCTCAATGGTTAGGGCGCTTGACTCTGATCAACGAGGTCGCGAGTTCGAGGCTTAAAAGGGGCACCACTTGGGTCTGGGTATGGCTAGCTGATGAGAGCTAATAAGCCATAAATAGCCATTCCAGTCTCCCTTGTGTTTGCCGGCAATACTGTTGGTTACTTACTTTGACGATTGGCTGAATAAGCTCGAGTGAACAAGGAAGAACTCTCGATGTCTGCATCGATGACTTATGAGTCCGGGCTAAAATTGCATACAGACCAGAGCTGCAAACAACAGAAAAAACTTCAGAACGCTCCGCTGGGACAAAACGCGCGAAGAAGGCTTAATTACTGCTGATTCTTTATGCAAGCCCAGCAAGAAGGCTCAGAGTTTTATTCGTAAGAACCCGGAAGTGAGGCGGTGAGAATGAATTTCCGTTACTCAGGTCCCAAAAATCTAATGACGCCTTAAACATCTTTTAATTCTACATACTGACCACTTCTTGACAATGTCCGGTGAGTACTGTCGAAAAAAATTGTTCTGCGATTATGTAGTTACAGGGACTGGCCGACAGAGAGTGTGGGAACAGCGTTGCAATGACACCTTCAACATTCAATCTAATGTCCTCGAATCACTTAAGCGTTCTCAGCGAAGTTTGAGCAGTATCGGCGGGTCTAGGGACTTGTCGTAAGAATAGACAAGGAAAAACTGTAGGAACAGCGCTGCTATTCTTTGGATTCCATATAAACTACGGCTCAGAATTTGTGCAATATACCGACATTTGCGAAAGATTGATATTACTCACTAATCAGCATTGATTAAGGTTGTAATACTGGTTATCATTTAGCCTATTCTCAAGTCATTTCAGTTCCGACAGGATGCCAGCTTTTTGCCTAGTTTCGTTCTGATCGCTTACCAAAAGTATGTGCTGTAAACAATGGCTACTTAAGTAGTATTCATTTTTATCATTGGTTTTGCCTGGCTTCATAAGTTTGAATATATTATGTGAGAAAATCCAGGAAAAAATTCTTTTTGTACTCGTTTAGTATTAAACTACGCCTTCGTTACATTTTATACTTAGAGAAATGGTATCCTTCGGTTTAAGAAAGATTTATAATCATGATATTTTTTACGATTGCGAGGTGTTCATTCATAATACATTGTATTCGTCGATTCATTAGTGATGCCTATAATGTATACAACAAGATCCATATCTATGAAAAATTTTCTGAGAACTATATGACTAATCCCTCAAACCGTAGGCAAAAACGTACTTTTCCTTAAACAGGATTTACACAGGGTGCAGTTTTTCAACTTTGAATTCAGGTGTAGCAGTCGGTAGGTTTTAAAATTATTCGGTGATTTAGAAACCTTTTTAAAAACGAACGATACTATTTCTTCAAGTATAACTGTTAAAGGAGGCTTTCTTTTCCACCAAACGCGTACAATAAATAATTCTGCTTGTATGTTTTCCATAAAGTATATTTGCATTTATAAAGGCAGTTAAAATCAAGTATATAAATGCATTCTACTTAAGTTGTCGTTTTTTACAGTACGTACTTTTTGTAAGTTGTCAGAAAGAAGCTCGTTGGAAAGCAGGCATCCTATCGTGGCCGAAATAACTCGAGAATAGGCTATATGATAACCAGTATTACATCCTTAATCAATGCCGATTGACGAGTGAGTATCAATCTTTCGCAAATGTCGGCAGGTTGAACGAATTCGGAACCGTACTGTTGATATTCTTATAAGTATCCCACACTTAAAACTTTCAATAGCTCTTCTGATAGCTTTTTATAGACTATGACATAAATACTAAGATGGGCACACTAAACCCTACTTACTTTTTCCCCAACTTGTGCGCATTATAATCTTACGTGCCTTATAATCTTACGTGCTGTAAGTGAACCGCTCTGTGTCTACCGGAGCACGTCCCGTAAAGTTTCACCAACTGAGAGTAAATCGTCCAACCCGCTCTTCCTACCAACTTACAATTGCGGTTGGGTAGTGCCCGCTAGAGACCTCAGCAATCCATCACTCAAATCCCCGCTGCCATCTGATACAGAAGGTCGTCGTCAAAAATGTGATGCACGAACTACCGCCTGTGCGCCATGGGTAGACTTGAAGAGAACCTTTCGTGAGATGACGAACGCCCTGAAAGGCAGAAAATTGGCCGGCGCCTAATAGCTGGGACAGTTTTCCGCCAAAATGCGCAAGAACAATTGAAACAAAAGAATGCCCGTACATGTATCCATTTAGTGGCCTGTGCGGACAGTTATTCACAGACTTAACTGCGGGCAGAGGGCAATGGGTAACTGACGATTAACCGAGAGGTTTCACAGGTTAGTCCTCCTATTTACTCAGACACGCAAGACAGCCTAAGCTATTCATTAGTAGATGGAGTCTTTGACACTCTTTGCGAAAAAAAGGTGGTTAAGTCCTATTCAAATGGAATATAAGCACATAGAGCAGCATTTTATTTTTTGGATAAATTATCATATTGCCAGCCGAATTGTCCGGTTACAAATAGGACCGCAATTATGTTGGCGGGTTATATCAAAGTCAGAGTTTTTGCACTCTAAGACTCTTTTCAGTATCGTTTTAATTGTGGTATGCACTGGTGAGGAAATGAAGTGATTTGCTTATGAGTAATGCAGGTAGCTTTTATTGTTTCTAACTGTCTTCGACATTTGGGGAAGGTGAGTTCACAAATCGAGGCCTCTCATGGTCTTCCTACACTAATGCGTGCTTGCATCTATCTATGCAAAATAGTAAGGAGGACTTAGCATCTAGAAGTTTCCGGTATGTTTAATAAAGAAGCAGCTGTAAAGGTTCATTGTCTGCTGATATCCAGCGAACTTTGTAGATGGCAAAAATATTAACTCAGGCATGTTAAAGATAGTCTTTTTTCATGTCCTTAAACCGCAAATGTCAAAATTAAAATTTGACTTTCGGAAGACTGGGTGCATTATAGGTTTTATTCTAGGATGTGTTCTGCGGAGCTCCAATATTACACGGGATTTTTTTGTTTTTTGTTATTTTTACGCATAGTGTATAGCGCAGTTGCTAAAAAGTATATTAACTGTTCATGAGTGCTGGAAATTTTGATAAGGTTCATAAGAGTCTGTGAAGGGTTTGTCAAGCTTTACATTGTATATGAAAGAGCCAAGACGGATACTAAACTTGAAAAAAAATATTGCTTGGCGGAAATTTTACTTTTAGGGTGGGACTGTGAACGTAATCCCAGGAGATTTGAATGATATGAACAGACTGCGCCGTATCAGATATTGCAACCGTTGAGTTTTTTTGGGACTGACGCTGTTTTTCTTTCAATGATTTTGGTATATGACCATACTGACCATTTGAAAGCTAAAAGTCCATTTGATCAAATATTTTTTAGTTTTCTCTTATAAAATGTACAATCTTCACAAAAGTATGCACCTGCGTAAGTTTAGTCAACAACAGACCATCGAAAGTCCTGAAGAAGTCCAGAATGGCGTTTAGTTTGTTAATAAAACACGACAACTTGTGTTAATTTGCAACCCAAAATATAAAACTGGTTCATGGCAGTCCTGAACGACTTAAGGACTCCTGTCCTTGCACTGTTTGTTGACGACTTTAGAGGTTAATTCCAGATTTTCTGGAGATTCGTGATTCCTCGCACTCGTTTTCTCTGAAATATTTCGTGCATAAATGCAAGCAGGTCATTGAAAAAATTAAATAGAATGACAGGCAAGCAAGACTTCATTTTCTGTTAGTTCCTGCATGCTGATAACAAGAAGCCTGCGATGTGAGTGAGTTTATTCATAATCAATGACGCTACGGTCGTCGAACAATGTCTACGCAGCCGTGACAAAGGCAAGCACTCGAGGACTGCTTGAATGGTACTAGCCACTTAACAGGACTCACCACCCTACTAAACAGTCATGGAATAAAGTCAAAACACGTGGTCTGCGATAGGTCCCACCCTACCTACCGTCGTTAAACGCGTTCAGAGTCACAACTTTCAGTGTTATCTCTTATGCGCTTAAATTGTCCATCATTTCAGGTTCCGTGAATCTTTTTGCTTGCAGTTACTCGTCGTTCTTACTGTTTCATTGCTTGACCTGTGTCTATCGATTTCAACACCTAAGCGTTAAATATTAGGTCAGCAAAGTAGAGAAAGCCTTTTACGGTTTTGAACCGTTTGTTTTCATTGGGTATGAAATCTCAGTCACCATTCAACCCAACGTCAATTCAATAAGCTGTGCCTGTTGGAGAATGGGAATCCTGAAAAATATTTGTGGTGAAAATTTCAGTTAGTAAGTGGCTTTGTCCTCCGTCGGGATCAGCACTGTTTACGCACAGAATCAAAACTCCACAGCGCTATTCTTCACGCTTTTTTTTCTAATAACATATTGGCCCATTCAACAATAAGACATTCATTAGCAGGCCCTCGCGGTGGATTCTATGGGCACAGTTTTCAGGATTTTCTCCTGCATAATTATGGGTTTGTATTATGTTTTTGGTGTCGTCGCCGCCGCTGTTGTTGTTGTCGCTGAACACGAACTGCAAGTTGAACAGGTTCTGGTGCAGACTGGTAATGCTGCTGCGTGATACTGACCGCTAATTTGGTTTTCACGCATTTACTCTCGACCGAGCCTTGGAACAGCTGGCCTCGCAGGCACAAACAGCTATTCTTCCACCAACTGGTGTTAAACCAGGTTGTGCAGTCTGCCTCCGAAAGTTTGTCTGCTGCATTTCTGATTTTGGATTTTTAATTCGAGTATTCGTTATTCCCTTCCCTAAAGTCATAAGCCCTTGCTGGCAGCAGAATTTTCATCCCGTGGGGAAAAGAGTTTGGGGGACAGTTTGATTAAAAACAAATCGATTCATAACGAATTTAATCCATCGCGCTAACTCAGTTTCTTCCTATATGCAGGTTGGAGGTAGAACTGTGGCTTTTAAGTTTCTTCGGAAATAAATCCTTAACTGGGAGTAAATCCGTTTTAGCTAAGGTCTCTGAACGCAGCCTATTGGTTGACATGAATATTTGGGCCAAAGTCTACCAGACATATCAGGATAACCGCCTAATATTCATTAACCGGCCAACAGACAGCCAGTAGAGTTGAGTTCCAGGAAGAAGTTCAGAAGTGGAAGATGCAATCACTTGAACAAGAAGTTTATTTGCCCGACGTTTCTGATTCTGGTGAGAATTCTTAGTTATGTATTATATTATTATGCGGTTACATATGAGTAACGGTTGTCGATGGAATCGGAAATGTCGGGCATATAAACTTCTCGTTCCAGTGACGGCATTTTCTACTTTTGAAACAGCCGGTAGTTTATATTTGGGGTGACAGGACACGTCGTCCTGGCAGCATAGGCACTAGCTGAAAGGCCAGACATGTGTTTCGCTGATATTCTGCCGCTGTGTCATGCAGCGGCAAGGAGTTTGTTTCATCAGTATGACCTTCAGCATTCCCTCTGTTTGGATGACCCAGCACGTGAGTCGTCATTCTGGCCAACCTGAGGGAAAGAGAACAGAGGAAGCGACAGGCCAGCGTGCGAAATCAGAACGGGCCAAGACGTGCGACCTTCAAGTGCCAACATGCGGGGACGCAAGGACAGCCACCGGCCGGGTTCTGAGGTCACACATAACAAGGGGCCATAAAAGGACGCATGCACATGCGCGCGTCACTGAGGGCACGATGTGTCATCCTGAGGACACCCCATGCTGGCTGCCTGCAGAGGGGCCAATAGGGAACAAAGGCCGTTGGTCTTTAAATAAGCTGTCATCGCTGGAGGCGGCACTCTGCTGCTGGCGACACGGGACTCTGCTGCCGAGACGAGACGAACGACGGAAGACACGCTACTGACGGAAACCTAAAAGATAGATTTGATGTAAGGCAGAAAAATGAAAGTAAACTATTATCACCTATCCAGTCTGCCTTCCTTTACTAATATACGACGGGGGGATATAACTAGTATCGATGCAGACACACACAAGGTTATAACACCCGGGGTGCTTTCTGGTAGATACACCAGTTTCGATATTATAACCTTTTGAATCACTTCAAAAATTACTTGCTAACTTAGGGTAAATCAGGTTAGACTAAGGTCTATAGGCACAGACCAAAAGTCGACTGGCCGGTGCTGACGAGTTTTAAAGCTCATCCGACTGACGTGAGGGTAAACTCGCCCGCGAACTGTAGTAGGTCAGACATTTAAACTGTAGGCCAATCAACTGGTCACGTTTGGAGCCGGTGCTTCTTTTGACCTCAGCGTATTCTGACGTTTACTCAGTGTGAGATTCAATAGTTCATAAATGCCACGGTTCTTTGATTTCTCCAAAATACTGGGTGTTTTGAGCTAATTTGAATAATTTAAATCACTTCTAAATTTTCGTGGCGTGTTCGAATCTCGTCCTGCTTGTCTCATTTTTCAGCATTGGGTCGGTCAAAGTAACGATAATAGCCGCTTTATAATTTTCTCAGAAATTACTCGCTGATTTGGAGTAAGTCATTCTGAACTACGGTTTAGAGACGCAGGCCGAAAGTTGTTATGAAAAAGTGGACCGAGGTTCATCAATCACAGCCAGAAAGCAGAGGGAGAATGCTTGGGGACCCACTAATGAGCTGAATGTCGGCGAAACCCCTTTGCTGCACCTATGGTGTGTTCTGTGGCCTCAAAAGGAGATACAAAATTTAGTCCCCTCTGATGTTTATTACGACAATTGGCTTGCTCGAACAGTACTGGCAAATAAGTCAGTTTACAGAATACTGACCCCATAGAGGTTGTCCTGCGCAATCCGATAATGGCAAAACCAGTATCCCGTTGATAGTCATCAAATTTCCCCACTGTTCTTTTAAATACCCAGGACATTCACGTTGCACAGGCAACTTCTACGGTCGATCTCCTTTTGGTGGGTTAAGTGATGCGTTGCAGGAGACTCCGTTTTGTCAGCTTTAGATTGGGGTTTTCCAGCTCCGTCACTCCTTTTCCACAGTATTCTCCTCTCGGGTGACGGCCTCATGTGACTCTCAGAAATTCGGGTTTTACCTTGAGAGGGGGCTCCCCTACCGGGATCCCCGAAGCATAGGTCGCCGCCCGATCTAAAAGCCAGCTTAACCGCACTATTCCGGGATTGTGGATATGGCGCTTTCCGTGCATCCTTCTCATGTTTCCGGCTGCACAGTGCTGTTGAATACGACGAGGACACCATTACCAATGACTATGGTGCCAATGATCATGCCAGGCTTCCTGCTTAGGTGCAATGTGGGCGCCGACTATGAATCACAGCGTTTTATCGCGCACGCGCGTGTGTACACACAGGCACATTCATATAGAGAATCTTTTTAAGCCTCCCCCGGGCTTGCCGGTGCTGACTGCCTGTCTTCAGTGCTGTAGGGAGGCAAACGAAAATCAGTTACCGACGTTAAGCGTGGGGGCGGGGGAGTGGGGTACAGGTGGTGCAGGGTCTCCCCAGTTGGTCGGTTCCGGTCCCCCGAAGCCGCCTTCCCATGCAGGGTGTCTTTCGGTGGACATTTCAACGAAGACGGGTGTGTGTGTGTGCCTGCATCGTGGGTGCCACGGTAACACAAAATGATTACTTGGCGACGGTAGTCCGGGGGGGGGGCAGGACAGTGATAGAGGACAAGTGAGAATTTAAGAGTAGCACGCCCAACCCTCCAGCCTCTACCCAAGGTGACATTTCCATGACCTTTTCTGGTCTCCCACTGAGACCGCATAGCCCCTGGGGCAAAAAAATAACGTGTGCGGCTGCGGGTGCATAGGTGTACGAGAATGGGTTCGTCTTCTTTCCGCGAGAGCGTGCACAGGCATTCAGCATCCGCAATTCTCGTCCCCCCTCGCTCCCGCCCCCAAGAGGACATTAAAAGGCGAGGGAGGAAATTTGTGATTTTAGGACACACAGTGGTGCTCTCGTGCTAGTGATGACAAGAGGATGGCACCCAGTTGCACGCGTAATTCCACCCAAGGTGAAGTCAGTGGTGGCAGAAAGGCCGCGGGACTAATGCGCCTGCCCGTCCGAACCGCTAGCTGTCATCAAGCCAGTAGGCCTCGTCGCAGCGACTCCCGTTCGCCTCCCCCCCCCCTCCCTGCCCCTGCCCCCGTCCCCTCCTACGCCCAGTCTTGTGACATTTTGGTTCCACTTCATACCATACGTCCTCTCATGTAGGAGGTGAACAACAGCGACCACCTTTGCGAACACAGCTGTTGCTATGGTCTCTGGCTGGCTGGTTCTGATTGGTGAAATTGGTGAGATTGACCGACCACTTTGCCACTGTCACATAGCTAGTAGGTTTTAGTGCGCTTCGATTAACCTAAACCAGCGGTCTAAACTATTTCCTGCTATGAACTGATCCAGGCAAAGGTAATTTAAGTATTGCACCTCATAGACCCTTAGTCCCTTAGTTCTGGAGATAGGGAAATAGGATAGGCAGTGGATAAAATTTGTAGAATTAAGTGTAAAGTGGGAAAATGTAGTTGAATTTGTTTCCCGCAGCCGCTGGGAGTAAGTTGTCCAGCATGTTAATTGAAGGTCTGTGCGGCGCTTCGGGCCGCAGACTATGCAAATCTAACTCAAGAACGGTAAGTTGGATCTCAGGTAAGTTGAAGTAGACGACCTCTTAACCACCATTTCTATCTTTCCAGAAATTTCGAGAGACCTGCATTTTGATAATCCGGCTTTCCACAAACGTTAAACTATAATACAGAGTAGGAAAATTTACAGATATAAATCAAAACATTTCTAAATACGAAAAATGCAGATGGCAATTATTAAATTATACTCCAATGCTTATCCTAATTCTCCACCCATTAAACCCCTATAACCACCGTTTCGGTGGGACAAAATGCTGGGACTAGGGATATATGAGGTGCACTACTTAAACTACTGTTGCCCTAATCCCACTGGAGCATTTTATTTGAAGCAGGCCAAGTGAATTGATAAATACATAAGCAGCCGAAGGCCGGCCAGTTCCCCGCCGACTGGACTAGAGTAGAAATATCCTCCAGCTCTTCACGGGCATTAATGCACTGTCCGTTTCTAGTTCCTCGTGCAGTCTGCTTTAAATAAAAGTCGTTTTAACTCGAGGACCACGGAATATTCTAATTATTACCCTGAGATACTCATTAAAAACGCTAGACTACTTGGGCAGGTAACTTACTATGGCAGAATTGGCGGATTCCCAATGTTACAGAAAGTTTCACGAGTAATTAGAACCGAATGCGCCTCAACGTAGGGCTCCCGGTCAGGGCGACGGCTGAGCATGAGCCTACCCCTAGCTGTCACGGGCTCGAACCCCACCGAGACCGCCGAGTTTGTTCACAGTTGGTCAGACGAACTCTGCAAATCTGCCAGAACATCTATTTCCATTGCTTTACGCGGTAAATTAAAGCCTTTTTCCTTAGCTTTAGCAGACTGGAGATTGAGTAAACGGTTCTTTCAACCGAACAGCTAATTAACTTTCAAGGCTTTCGTAACCTCATCAGTATGTGAAACGCAAACCTGTTAAGTATTACTCGTTGCTCAGCCATTAAGTAGGCTGAGTAATAGTAACATCGACTTATGCCGTACATAAGTAGACTAGACCTAGGTGCTGGTATATTTTTTCACAGTTTTGCAGGAAACGAAAAATCCCAGCTGCCCTGAATACTTATAATCGGTTAGTTGTGGTAGAATACACTTTCATCCAATTTTTCTACCGAACAAATACTAGTTCAAATATGTGTCGTCGATAAAAGTACTCTCCGAGACTCTGCGTGTGGAGTGGTCAGCCATTCCAGTGTTCTCTGCAGTAATTAAGTCCTCGTTTCATTATTTCTTAATTCTTAATTATTTCTTAATCCTGTCTCTTCTTAGAAAGTTTAAACCCCAACTGCCAGCCGCTGCCATGCCTTAGGACATCCCACTGTTTAGAAGCCGTCTATGGCTTCTTTTGCGTTCGTTTCTTTCTCGCAAGCTCAAGTCCCAGCGCTAATCCCAGTTGACGAATCCACGCCCGAAGCCACCCCTATCTGATGCCGTCTCTTGTGATGAACTGTGTCATGAATCCCAAACGTCAGGCGAATAAAGTTCTTGTTCTCTTGATCGCGTTTACTCCTCCTTAATCCAGCCCTCCGACTGCAGGATCATGGGGATTATCAGTGACTGCTGCTGTTTTACCTTACCTTACCTTGAGGCCAACCTTAACCCTTACCATAAACCTAGCCATGCTTGCTCTGGAGTGTTGCGTAAATATACTGGTATATCGGACAGGTCTTTTCTTATTTCCTGTTTAGGGTACCACACAGGTTACCCTTAAAATAACTGGCCTACAATACAAGCACAACAACCATGGATTTTTACCGACATGAATAGGGTAGACAGTGGGCAAGGAATAAGCCCATGCACAGTATTTTGCAGCAAGCAGAACATGGTATTGTCCGGCCACAGGCAAAGGGACGGCATTGCCACAGTTAAGACGAACAGACTAAACACTGGGAGGAATGCTGGTGCACGCGTAGTAGGCAGTGAACTGTCGGGAAGAACAATGGCGCCCATAGAGGGTCACATTGTAAGAGGAAGCAGATTCTTTCAGGATTTGCGGTATCGGCGGGGAGGGTGGGTGGATGAGTTGCGGCGAACACTAACACACATTCCAACTGCCAAACCAGCTGTTTCATCCGAAAAAAGCTTCGAGCAGAAAAAAGAAAAAAAAACCTGCAGCCCACTTAATTGATTGCTGAATGAAAGCAGACTGTAGGCATGTAGACAGGAAATTGCAATCAGGGGTTTAGTCTGTTGGTTTCCTTCGTCTGATGTACCAGTTCTGTTTATTATAAATAACCCACGCGCATATTCACCATATCCGACGAGGATGTGCTGGCCCTAGCGCAAACCCTGGTGGACAAATCCAAGCCCGGAGCCACCCGTATCGAATACTGCCTCTTATGATGAGCTGCAGCATGAATCTCAAACGGCAGGTGAATAAACTTCTTGTTCCCTCGATCGCGTCTACTCCTCCTCAATCCCGCCTTCCGACTGCAGGATCAATGCTGTGACCGTTGCTGTTTTTGCCTCGTGTCAACTTCAGGGAGACTAAACTACAGGTGAGAAATCCGGCGACAATGATAGTTGGACTCGAAAATAGGAACGCCCTGCCCAGGTCGGCCCTGCGCAAAGTGCCAGGTGAGGGTAAATAGTACCGTGTCCTAACCTGCCCCAATGTAAGTCTAGACCGTAGCCCTAATCGTAGCCCCAATCTTGCAATAAACTGTACCCAGACAGTTAACAATAATCCTCAATTTAACTCTAGCTTACCTTGACGCCATGCTTAACCCTAAGTTTAAAACTACTCTGTTTTCCCTTGAGTTTGGCGCATAGATGTCAGCAATTCCTTCGCCTTACTGTAAATGTTAAGCAGTGCATGCCCCATTACCTCTGAATTATTGTCATTGTGGCTTTAGGGTAGACAGTGGGCAAGGAAGAAGCCCATGCACAGTCTTTCGCGGCAAGCAGAACATGATATTGTCTGGCCACAGGCAAAGGGACGGCATTGCCACAGTTAAGACGAACAGACTAAACACTGGGAGGAATGCTGGTGCACGCGTAGTAGGCAGTGAACTGTCGGGAAGAACAATGGCGCCTATCGAGGGTCGCTTTGTAAGAGATATGAGCTTCTGTCAAGATCTGCGGTATCGGTGGTGGGAGAAGTGGGTTTCGGTGAACGCCAGCACACATTCTCACTGCCGGGCCAGCTGGCCAGCGCAAGAAATACAAAACTGCCCGTGTTTATCTTAACACAAACCGCAACATTAGAAGAAGAAGAAGAAGAAGAAGAAGAAGAAGAAGAAGAAGGGGATCTTGCTTTATTTAAGATGAAACATCAGAACTTTTCAGCGAAAAATGGCTCCATTCACGGTGAACAAAGAGAAGTTTCAGTAATGGGTCATGGTAAAGGGTAAAAGGGCATGTAATACTCAAAATTCAAGTTTTACATGATATCCACATCCACTATGGAGGCAGATCAGCTTTCAACTTCTCAGTTTCCGCTTCTTCGCACGTGAGGTAGCGTGCTAGGAATGGGAGTACCGAGTGCTGATATGCTGATGTGCGGCAAGACATATGGCGGAAGCCTCGACACAGTGGTAGCCTTTATCGCAATCCGAAACCCACAGTGAACACTAAACCCCAAAAATCCTAACCCTTGTTCTGTCCAGTGTGCAAGGAAGAAGTCCATATATAGTATTTTGCGGCGAGCAGAACATGCTATTGTCTGTCTACAGGCAAAAGGACGGCGTTAATACAGTTAAAAAGAGCGGATGAAACACACTGGGATGAATAATAAGGAATGCTGAGGCACGCATAGGAGGTCGCAAACTATCGGAAAGAACAATCCCACCTATGAAGGGCCGTTTTATAAGGGGAATGGGATTCTTTCAAGACCTGCGGTATCGGTGGGGAGGGTAGAGCGGGTGGGTGAGTTCCGGCAAACGCTTACACACATTCCAACTGCCAAACCAGCTGTTTCTTCCGACAAAGCGTCGAGCGCAAGAAAGGAAAAAAACCTGGGGCCCATTAAATCGAACCCTGAATGAGAGCAGACTGCAGGCATGCAGACAAGAAATTTCAAGCATTGGTCCAGTCTGCCATTTGCATAGTCACAACAGGTTTGATGCGAAAGACAAAAGGACATGCATATCCGCTAGATTAGCAGCCAAACTAAAGTCACGAATCTTCAGATTTCCATGCAAGTAAAATTATTATTTATTAAGGCTATGTGCATTGGTATGATCTTCTTTCGACATCGGGGTGAAATAGTCGGAAAGACTCTTGTATATTGCCGACAAAGACAAGGAAGCCTGGAATGACCATTTCTGGCTTATAAGCCGTCGTCAGCCGGTCATATCCAGCCCCAAAGTGATATGCCACTCGAGCCTTGAACTCTTCTTCCCGAAGAGATGGTGGCCGAGATCATCGCATTACGCCTAGGACGAGAGTATATTAAAAGGGAGAGTCGCCCTGATACACCCAAATCTCCCAACTGCTGAACTTCTGTCAAAACACACTTCATTTTCGGCGACACCCTCTACGAGTTAGAAAAAGAGTAAACCCAACACTTAAGCCTTACTCTAATTTCATCGAAATTTGGCGCATTTTCTGTTTTTATGTCACGTTTAAGGAGGCCATCTAAATAATCGTTGCCTAAGGCTTGACCATATAAATAAAAAGAACAGAAGGGTCTGTGAAGCAAATATATTTGATTCTACTTTAGCACGTGGCTCGCAAACTTTTGATTCGTAGAGCACAGTCATGGGCTCAATCTGACATAGCCTCTTCCTTCCCTCTTTTTTAACGGAATGGGGGTTTTAAGAGTTTAACACTCGTATAGAGACAGGGAACAAGAAAAATCACTGAACAATAATCCTTTGGCTCTTCCTGACAGATAAAAGCAATGGCTCTATTCCAGTGGTTTAACTGAATGCGTCAGAGGTTTACACGAGCTCTAATTTCTCGCAGATCTGGCTGATAGCCATTTATAACCTGAATAAGTTCTACAACCATTTTTGAAAGACAATAGGTTTTCGCATGGTAGGCCCTTTTAGATATTGAGTGGTAACAGCCGGGGATCCTCTGGCCAGGGACACTCTTAAATAAGTCCAAAAAGGGTGCTACTATGGCGTGATTCCTAAGTTTATTTTTGGTCCCCAGTTTACCGTACGCTTAAGGATTTTATTAGCAGAACCGAATACTGGAGGAGTGCACAGTGAAGAAGCAGCATAATGATATCTTCTCCGATGTGGTCTATTCTCGCTAGCACAATGGGCCGGTACTGTCCACTAACAAGAGATTCCATAAAAGGAATGTGCTGGCATGGAGGTGCATAATTAAGGGTTGCCAGTCTGTTCGATCAGAAAGAAAGGGAGCACAGCCCTCTATTTCTGTGATTTGGACGGGAAAATCCACTGTACTTTGAAGCTCTATGCAATTTTAGAGTGGGTTTAACCTTGGAACAAAAGAATGCCACAGCAAGAATTGTCAAAGCATACTGACTGATCCCCAAATATTGTGGTTGCCTGAGCCGGTTACTGTCGAGAAGACTGCTCAGAAATAGCATCTGTCGCTAGGAGAAGCAAACTGACTAGAAAACGCAATACAAATCGATGAGGTCAGATTTGCACGGAGCCGGCCGTAAGCATAATTGTGGTGGTCTTCTAGATCGCGATGCACATGCCGAAGAAAAAGATTGTAATCCAGTACATAATTATCAGAACCACGACTCACGCGTTGATGGTCCACGCGTTTTTGGATTGCGTCAGGGTACCGAGGTTAGACATTTCTACATACACAAGCGGTATGCAGTGAGGTTGATCTCTATCACGGAACGTAAAGTAGAAACAAATTCAACAATACATTCTGCCGAATGATCACCTAAGCGTTGACGTAATCAGGTTGTGTACGATCAGACAACCGTCAATTACCAGGAAGATTATGTTAGTCCGAATACAAATCGAGAGGATTTGGTTAAACAGCAAGAGTTAGCTTTTGAAGAAAAATCACGGGCTCCTCAGTATTTATTTCCGGTGCACTTGTATGTACCCGGTTGATGTGCTTTGAACAGAGATGAAGACTACTTCGTAGCAATCCTACACGACATGAAAGAAGCATTTGTTGCTTGATTGTTACTATTTACTTCTGATGCAATTTTTTCTTTTCAAATCTGATTTTTGACAAGTAGATATAAGGGTGCTTAAATAACCCCTCGACACTGTGTTCGCAGACGCTTCGCGTTTAGAAGAGTGGGCTATTTCCGCCATGATGTAGCCTGTTGTTGCCTTCGTCGTCTCTGACGTGATTTCCCAGACAGGACAGGCGGACTGAATAGAGGGAGGGAGGGAGGGAGGCATGGGGCGTGAGTTAAAACCCTCTTCCTACAGGGTGGCTGGCGCCTGTGGTGATTATGGCAGACTTTACCACCTACCAAAAGGACCGTAAATATTAAACTAGAGAACAGATGTGCAGCTGCGCACATTTGTTTGCGCGCTGGTGCGCGCGTGCCGGTCTGATTTCACGCCAGGCCTCAGCTCCACCCTGTCGTGGCGCACGAGTGATTACAGCTCAAAGATAACACATCGCGCCTTCAGTGCAAGCATATGTGTGTGCGTCGCCTCGCCTCGCTTCCCTCTGATGATGATAATGATGTGAGGGCGCTGACCGCTCACACTTTATACTCTGGCGCAGCTCGGCCACTGCTCTGGCGGCGCGGGGAGTGGGTCTGCGATCAGACGTCCACCCCACCCCCTCCCCCCTGCCTACCACTACTATTGCCGCCATCATCACCACCACCACCACCACCAACCACCCTTACCCTTTTCCCCTGCTGTTCCCGAGCTAACTATCCCCCTCCGTCTCCCCTCCCCCCATCTTTAAATCCACTTTACACAGGCGTCCGACCTAATTTGTCTGCGCGTCCACCAGAAGGCGAGGATTCTACACAAAATAGAAGCAGGCACGGACTTGGCCATCTGCTGTGGGGTTTATTCCATCAGCGCCTGTGTCAATATGCGACAGTTCCCCCGTCGATTTCGACGATGGGCACCACACACACTCACCACGCGCACATGCGAGAGCCCACAGGGCTCCAAAAGACATTTATTGGAGCCATCCAGTGCGCAAGTGCTTTTATACGACTAGGACACTAGTGGTTTTTGCACTAAGTAAATCTGTGCCTAGTCCACACAGTGCAGGCCGTTCAAGTGGAAACCGTCAACGTCAAAGAAGGCCTTTGCAGCATTCCGGTCTCGCCCAGACAGCTGATTATTCCCCGAGGTTAGTGAGGGTACGTCACGCTGCGCGTAGACAAATGACGAAAACTCATGTAAGCATGCGATGGTACAGAGGAATGCTAATTTAATTCGGACGTTCTGTTGATAGACTAAAAAGTGGAAGAATTATGGGCAAGGCTGGTCGACTGCAGTACAGTTATCCACTTTCAGATGAGAGGGACTTAAACAGGGCCTTTCACTTCGTTTTAGCGAACACTTTTTGCAGAATGTTAGTCAACTCTTGCAGATAAACTACCCACGTAGGATAATGATAACTGTCTCTGGTCCAGTCTGGCCTGGTGGTCCTAAGTAAGCCTGCCTCTAAGGTGTTTGACCTATTATGATACAGTTCCCATAAGTACATATGTCCATCGGTCTTGTAATGAAGGATATATGGCTCACAGTAATAAATGGCGCAATAATCGTCGGAGAAGATTGAGTAACTACTCAATAACTTCACGCGCTTGTTGCGCCTGGACTTGGAAAGTGAACGGTGACGATGAGAACAAATGAGCGGAGAGTAGTCGTCCCAGTCTCGCTTGTTGCTGTACCTGCGTAGGCTGAGTGAACTTGGAGATCCAAGTTGAGGCGAGCTGGGTCCACGTTCACTCCTCTAAACATTTCGAGCAGTGATCGTTGCTCCCCTGTGCCTTTGGCTACCCCCTCGCCAGCAGCCCATGGGACGTCCATGGCCCAGAGCATTTGACTGAAATCCAAGCTGTTTTCACCCTCGATTTTATCTCCCCAAATTTTTGCGAAGCCGTGTATACAAAGATTGAAATGCAAACGGAAGCTTATAATTAGTTAAAATAATACTAATAGGTCAGGATTACTTATATGACCCTCTAAAAGGGACACGGGATAGGAACTACCGCCCGAATAGTAAAAGTGGCTCTGCGCATTATTCCAGTAAGGATAAGTATTCCCGTGCCTCAGCACTTAAACTAGACGTAACGTTACTTAGACTGTGACCCCACTCTTAAGCCTAACTCTACGCTAAGTACGAACCCTAACCCTAACTTTCTTGACGCTAACCTTAACCCCGGACTTAAACGTAGCCGTAAAATGAATGCTCAGCTTACCCAGAACAGAACAACAGAACAATTGGTTTATTGCCCTGAGCTTTCAAACATTTACAGAAATACATTGTCGGAGGTAAGATTAGTAACAAAAAGGGGTAAGCGTAGAGATTATACACCAATTAACTGTCAGCGAGATACTCTTGACGTGACTGCACATGGCTGCGCAGGGCTCTGTACGCCGGCGCCAATTCGATACATTGGTCGACTGAATTCTCGTCCGTGGACCAGGCTTCAATTGATTCTCGGCTCATCTTGCTTCCGGCGTGAGCGAGCATCTTGGCGCCTGTAAAGTTGAACTCATGACCCGCTTTATAGGTGTGAGCTGCAAATTTCGATAATTCGTCGCCCTATCGTACAGCCAACTTATGTTCATGTCTGCACAATAGCGACATGCGTTCACTTTGACCTGTTCAGTGACAAGGACAACTTAGGCACATGATGCACTACATTACCCCGGATTCTGGCAGGGTCTGCAATTTAGATTTAGCGTTTTATCGTGTATGGACACACTTTAAATTCATCAGACCGCCCGTTGAATGAATATGATCGAGGGAAAATGAAGTGGTCATTTTTTGTTTGTTAGCCATGTTTTTCCACGTTGATAGTTGATTCGATATAATTTATACAGTTGGAGTTACTTTAGTAAACTGTGGCAATTTTAGATCTGGCTCTCAACAGTAGCTTTGGGCAGTTTCATTCAATCGAAGCTTGCAGATCCATTGACTTTGCTCCTTCAACTTGAATATGCTATGAACAGAACTGACGGTGAGCTGACTAGTGCAATCGGAGGAATATTTTCGCCCGAGATATATGCTTAAGACTAGTTTTAGTAACCAGAATCCCCTCTGTAACGATAGTTGTCGGAAAGAGAATACCTGGAGAATTCTAAAATGAAGTCTAGATACAAAACGGGACGAAAATAACCTAGACTGTAGTCGGACTACTAAATGTCCGTTTCCCGTTAAATAATGGACCCAAGCTTAACGTGGCTTACTACTTAATGAGTGAAATGTTCGGCTTAAAATACCCTGATAGTCGAACATGGCTTTTCCAACATTACTGGCTGAGGACGGTCAGTAAGCTGGTCCTGGCCATTTTAATGACTCCATGCTCGTTCTTCTTGAAAATATATCTCCAGTTAAATGAATTGCTTTGACTTCCTGAAAACGCGATTTGCCTTACGTTATCTGTGAGACCAGCTGTACGGTTCTTTTAATGCCCTCCAAAGCAAACACGTTATATGAAAGTCAAGTGACCTATCACGAGCTGGTGATCATTAATTAAGGAAACAGGAGCTATAAAACAAACTCCTGATAAGCACATACCATCTTCTTAAAAAGACTAACCAAAACATGGCTTACTCAATTTTCATAAGCACTTTGTCTTCAAATTGGTGAGCGTGCATTTATCAAAGCAAAATGTCAACACGTTGCATACATTCGTTTTTGAATGCACGGTTTCCTAAAAACTGTGAACATTTTCCGAATATCTCCTTCGATTTAAAAAGAACCCAGATCCTGATATTGACCAATGAAGGACTTTTCATGTTCTATGCATGAGACTCACGATTCGCTCTTTGCCTTCTATTAGCCTCTGATACCCTGAGCTAGCTGACAGTGTCCTCTTCGAAGGCGTCTGCTTTGGCTCCTGTCCGTTAAAGCATTAGTAGAATTACAGTGCTTAACAAAGCTTGCCGTCTAAATCGGAGTAGCTAGAGGTCGGCGAACTCGGAGGCATTAAACGCACCTTTCCAGGAATCAGTGTGGATGTGCTGGGACTCAATAGCAAAAATAAAGTAAAATTTAGGAACATCGTTAACCTATTGTCTGGTGGTGTTAGTTTCTGACCTTCAAGACTTGAAAGTCGAATCTGATGGGTGACCTTAGTTGAGCCCTTTTGCTTGCCATTACTTTGTGGAATACACTGAGATGGATATAACAGAACGCTTGAAGTGTGTTTGGGATTGGAAAGATCAGTCGAGAGACCAAAAGAGGGATCGTTTCGGAACTGAACCTGATCTGACATCGTCGGAGATTTGAAGTTTCACCAGTTCTCAATTGACCCGTCCGAGATCGGGGCCTCGCATTTTATCGGTTAATATAAGAAAACCGTCTTCCTTACTGAAATCATGACCAATTGCGCTGCAAAGAAGTAAGATTCCAGGAGGCGATACAACTTTGAGTGACTCTGGACGACTTTTCTTCACTTGCTCCTTTGACTGTTAGGAAATTGTGGCATTTGCATGTCTGTGTTTTACTTCATACTGAAACATTCCGACAGCCAACTTTGTCCTTCAGTTTATGCCAAAATATACGAAGTAAGAAACATACCAAGGGTATGTCTTTTTGGTAGTAAAATAGGCCGTGGAGCGTGGCATAAAGCTACAAGTTACCGGGGTTCAATGCACAACGGAATATTTTAATTTTATTTTAAAGCGCGGGATCCAGATATTACCTAGACTGTCAAACAGCAGTTGAAAATGAATGGTTTAGAATCTCTATCGAGAAAAAAGCGCTGAAATTACTACTTTCATAATCAGCAGGTGATACCCTAGTCGAGACTGAAATCAACTTTAGTGGGTTTGTGGGAAGTCAAGTCCACCAATGCGCTCGAATAAGGGCCAGATACCTAGAAGCACGGAAGTGTCAGTTTTCGCCTTGCAATGAAAATTCATCAGCGAACGTCACCCCAAATATTGCTACATATTCCCGATCTTAGCCTATGAGGTGTGGGATACGATGTTGTCCGGCCGGATAGTGGGCAATCTAAGGTATCCCAACATGTATAAGCTAGTGGAATAGGATAAGGTGTGAAAGGCCAGTTTAGTAGGAAGAATGTATTGTGTACACAAAGGAAAGGAGAGTAGATGAGAGTAGATTGACCTTGGAGAGACACGTCCGCTGAGAAGGTTGACCGGGTCCCAAGTGAGGTCTGAGGGTAGTCGGGCCAGAAGACAGAGAGAGAGCTTTCATTGGCTAGGTCGGCCTGTGATTGGTTGGACGACGTGTTGTTGACACAGTTCTTGGACAACGTGGGTGGCCTGTGTCTTGCGCCAGTAAGTCCGGCGAACTTAACAACCTTGAGGTCTACACGGATTGAGGCCACGATCGGAAAGCAAGACGTAGGGACATGCACCTGTTAGAGTACAAGGTCGCTACAGAGGTATGCGTCTGGTAGCCCAACTACTAAACGCGCTTAAGTCAAGTGCCCATTAAGCTCCAGTACCCGGGTTTCAACGTTCGGTGAAAGACTGATAGGGCAAAACCGGTCATTTCCATGTTACTTACACTTTTGGGTAATACTCCTAGATAGACATGACTTTTCGACCCTCTTTACCGATGAGATCCCTCATGTGCCACACCACAGGGTGTGCACATGGACGATGACTTGCGCGTGAGTTAGTTTGTAGAGCTAATAGAACCACACAGCATCTAAACCACCCCCTCTTCCCTCTCTCACCTGACACCAGTGTCAAGACAGAGTCGAGAAGGCCGGTTCAGTGGTTAGCAACACTCAACATTCCGTCGACGCCTGCCATGCATGCTTGGTCAGCGCACAGTTGATGAGGATTTCACGCAAGGAAGAAAGGAAGTCAAGCTAGGCAAACGAACGTTTTCGATTATTCAGCATCATGCAAATACAATAATATAAGCGAGGGTTGAGTTTTGACTCAATTGGTTGACAGTAGTCATTGAGTAGACGTAAACCAAGCGTTTCGAGTCATATACACAGTGCCGGAAAAACAGTTCAAGTTCCTGCGTCAGCGAAGATTTGTGAATGCAGAGGCAGTCGTCATACGGCTCACTTACCCGATCTTATGCGCACATAATGCGTTTTTACAGGCAGTAATGTTCCCATGGCCGAAAACCAACTCAACATTCACCCAAATATTTCTTACCACGCCGCGAAACTGTGACGAGACAGCGACAGCAAGCATCCTCAGGTCACCCATGCCATCACGAGACGACGACACCTTGCGTCCTTACACCTCCTAACAAAACGTGAGACAGGGAAGACGGGGCGAAATTAACTAACTATCGGACACCTCCCCCCCTTTACCCTCTCTGGTTCCTAACCATGACTAGAATCTGATCCTATCCTTTGATCCCCCCTCATTACTACGGACTGGTTACTTAAATTATAATTAACTTTACCCTCCCTTATATTAGCATATTTGCCTGATTACGAATAATCGAAAACTGAGAAGAAGAAGAAGAAGACTCGATCGCTGAGATAATATGTTTATTCGCCTGATGTTTCGACATCCGTCGCAGATTCATCATCAGAGACATGAGTAGCAAAAACCTGTTTCTGCTGCTCATGTCTCTGATGATGAATCCACGACGGATATTGAAACGTCAGGCGAATAAACATATTGTCCCAGCGATCGAGTCTTCTTCTCCTCAATTGCTTCCTGGGACACGCATGTTCGCTTGTGTTGATAATCGAAAACTTTTGTTCGCCTTACTTGGCTTACTGCATGCTTACATGCGTATCATCACTTAACTTGAAAAAGAAACGGTGGAGTCAAATCCAAAGTGGGTAGGAGCGTCATAGAAACCACACTGAGAAGGCACCTTTATAAGTGAACTCTTCGTCCTGAATCATCCCACCAGCTGGCAACCCTCCAAGCCATGACTTTTAGTGCACAATGATTGGGTTATGCGAACCGAAGTGTTTATAGTGATGAATATGGGCTGAGTGAGGTGAGGCTGAAGTCCCCAAAGTCAAATCCACACCCTCTTTTCTCTCCCTCTCTAGCCCCAGCACCAATCCACTGTCCGTGCTCGCGAATCAGTTCGTGCGGGACAAAGTCTTGGGGATACCCCTTTCAAAACTGTATTTACGCCTGCGCTGGGTAACTTCAGTTGGCCAATGCTGATATGCCCATATTCCCCAAAATGCATATAATCTGGTGAACGGTCAGCCAATCTTTCCCCATGCCTGCAGTTATCCACTTGCGTTCACGTATCATTTGAGGCAAAAAATAATGTACCATGGTCTAAGGTACGTGAAGCACACAGACTTCATTATACCCTTCGGCTCAAACAGTTTTGCCAAACCATTCGGATTCTTTACAAAGAGAGCACGCGATACAATTTATGATCATGAAGGAAAATAAAAGTAAGATGGCTTTTCAGTTAATCAATTTCATAGGAGACAAAAGCAGAATGTCCATAGATGGATGGAAAGCAAAAAAGGCTCCATAATAACGTGGACGAGTTCTGAACAAGTTTGTGGAGTCTGCTGCCAAGTTCGATTGAAATATTTTCGGAAAAAAATTTCCACAAAGAATCAAATATTGTCTTCTCAGAGCAAAAACATCTGACGAAAAGGGAACGAATAAATGTTTGATAGGTGGGACCAGGGCTATGATTCAGACGAATTTGACACGTTCACTAGACTCTCAGTGTGCACAAAAACGTGCTTCAGTCGGGTTGTTTTGATGACCAGTAGCAGCTGTGCCTTTGTGTGTGTGTGTGTGTGTGTGCTCTCACCCTTCTGAGATCCAATGGTCTGTATGCACATGCAATGCCAGTCTTCAGCCAACCACGGTCCCTGCGGCCTGGAAGGTGCTGGCACTTTCTCTCACTTCTGATTCCCTGTTGGTGACTGCGCTCGCGCACCCACTGGTTTACAGGCCCCACTGTGGGTGCCCGAAAAGCTAGGCGGTCACTATGCGGTGGGGAAGAGAGTGAGGTCGACCTCGGCGCGTTTCCCTCCACACTATAATAAATCTGAATGCGTCTGAATCTATCACGGTGCGCTAAAAGCCGTGGCTTGGAGGGTCTGCCAACTGATGGCAAAACTCGGACCCCCTACGTAGCTGCTCCTCCTGTACGCGATTGTGTGTGCGTACGGAAGGAGAGGGAGGACTCAGAGTCAGGTTGCAATGGCTCCCTCTTAATGTGGCCTTTATGGCGCTCCCGCGCGGTCGGGAGCATACCTAGCGAGATGGCCATGTCAAGTGTGCACGTGCTGAGTGTTTATCGCACCAGCCATCTACACCCTCCCTCATCCCCGGTTTCATTGACTTTGTATTTACACCGGATGCGGAGCTGGGAGTGGCGAGCGAGTGGGTAGATTCTGTGCGAGTCTGCCTAAACTCCTGTTTTCTCTCGCACGAGTTCTCTGCGTTGCTCCCGCTTGCTGCCGCTTTGAGTTGCTTGCCCAGCTTGCCTCTGTGTATGCCTCGGCTTTCTTCAGCGTTTGCTGCGGCTTTTTGGAGCGCGTGGTGCCCATCGTCGAAATCGACGGGGAAGCTGTCGTGTGTGTGTGTGTGTGTGTCCCAGCGTGTCGCGACATCTGCCAGTTGACCGTGGCTGCAGATTGCAAGCACGCAGTCGAAGCACTACAAACGCAAATCAAAACCTCTCTCTTCCCCACCCTCCCTCTAACCCGTTTCCTTCCCGCAGGACAACTCCCAGAGCTCACATGACGACAGCTCAGGGAGCTTAGGTAAGTCCTGTCATCTTCGACGATTGGAATTTTCGTTCCCTTTTAGGTAACCCGAGGAGCCTTTGACCGGAACGGAGAACAGCGCTCATCGCTCGGGAACTGGCGCGCTTTAAGGTAGACATCGCCGCACTCAGTGAAACTCACTTCTCCTGTGAAGGTTCCATAGAAGAGGTGGGTGCCAGCTACACTTTCTATGTGGGCCGTCCGACGGCAGAGCGACGCGGGGCCGGCGTTGCCTTTGCCATCCAGAAGGACATCGTGGGACGACTACCCTGTACACCGCAGGGTATCAACGAACGCCTGATGAGTCTCCGCCTGCCTCTCTGGGGTGGCAAATTCGCCACCATCGTTAGTGTCTACGCTCCTCCGATGACCAGCTCTGACGAGACAAAGAACAAGTTCTACGAGGATCTGCACGCCCTCCTTGCCTCTGTGCCGAAGGCGGACAAGTTGATAGTCCTTGGTGACTTCAATGCCCGCGTCGGCACAGACCACGCCACCTGGAGAGGAGTGCTCGAATCCCTCGGCCTCCGAGGACTCAACGACAATGGCCTACTCCTCCTTCGCACCTGTGCGGTGCACCGTCTCATACTGACCAACACCTACTTCAGCTAACCGCTGCAGCACAAGGCGACCTGGATGCACCCCAGGTCTCGTCAGTGTCATCGTCTGGATTATTTCCTTGTGCGGTGACGCGACCAGCAGGACGTGTTGGTGACAAAGGCAGTGCCGGGTGCCGATGGTGATACCGATCATCGTCTCATCATCTCCAAGATGCGGATCCGTCTTGAACCACGCAGGAGACCTCAAGGTAAGCGACCCACAGGTAGGTTGAATAATGATCTGTTTAACTTACCTGCCAACCGTTTGCGTTTCAGGAACGAGTTTACCAACCAGCTCGATAACCACCCAATCGCAGAAGAGAACACCTCCGTGGAGACCCAATGGTGTCAACTACGGGACGCTGTTCAATCCACTACCAAACGCATCCTTGGGCCCGCGCCCCACCCACACCAAGACTGGTTCGACGAAAACGATGCAGCCATCAGTACTCTCATCTCTGAGAAGAATCACCTCCGCAACGAATATGTCGCTCACCCTACCGACGCCACGAAAGCAGCCTACTACCAAAGTCGCCGTCTTGTACAGCAGCGGCTTCGGGAAATGCAGAACGCTTGGATGGCTCGTGAAGGTGAAGAAATTCAAGGCTATGCAGACCGCAATGAATGAAAGAACTTCTTCGCTGCGCTCAAAGCAGTCTACGGCCCCGTAGTGAGGGGCACAGCCCCGCTTCTCAGCGCGGATGGTACCACCCTCATCGCTGAGAAGACGCAACTTCTGAGCCGCTGGGCCGAGCACTTCCAAAGTGTTCTCAACCGGCCCTCTACCACCTCTGAGGCTGCCATTGAGTGGTTGCCGCAAGTCGAAATTAATGCTGACCTTGACCTCCCACCCACCCCTGAGGAGACCATCAAGGCTGTGCAGCAGCTGTCCAGCGGGAAGGCACCCATGTCCGACGGGATCCCGGTGGATATTTATAAATATGGTGGCCACCTAATCATAATTTCCCTCACCACCCTGTTCCAAGAGATGTGGCGACAGGGCCAAGTTCCCCAGGATTTCAAGGACGCCACCATCGTCCACCTCTACAAGCGTAAGGGGAATCGCCAGGTCTGTGACAACCACCGCGGCATCTCACTGCTGAATATTGCCGGAAAAATCTTCGCATGCATCCTCCTCAATCGTCTGAATAGCCACCTGGAACAAGGACTTCTGCCTGAAAGTCAGTGTGGTTTTCGACGTCACCGCGGCACCACTGACATGATATTTGCCGCGCGTCAGCTGCAGGAGAAATGTCAAGAGATGCGGACCCACCTCTTCACTACGTTCGTAGATCTGACAAAAGCCTTCGACACCGTGAACCGGCCCGGACTCTGGAAGGTTATGCAGAAGTTTGGCTGTCCGGAACACTTTACCCACATGGTTCGACAACTTCATGATGGGATGATGGCGCGCGTCACGGACTACGGAACGCTGTCTGAAGCCTTCGCAGTGACCAATGGAGTGAAGCAGGGCTGTGTCCTCGCACCCACCCTCTTCAGTCGCATGTTCTCTGCCATGCTGATGGACGCCTACCGTGACGAGCGTCCCGGAATCCCCCTCAACTACAGAACGGACGGAAACCTCCTCAACATTCGTCGGATGCAGGCCCCCACGCGCGTCTCCACAACCACAATTCATGATCTGCTGTTTGCGGACGACTGCGCTCTCAAAACCACCACCGAAGCAGACATGCAAAGGAGCATGGAACTCTTTGCAGCAGGTTGCGCCAACTTTGGCCTCACCATCAACACGGACAAGACGGTGGTTATGCATCAACCGCCGCCAGGTGCTGACCTCAACCCCGCACGCATCAACGTCAACGGAGCCGTACTGCAGAACGTGGACAACTTCACTTGCCTCGGCAGTACGCTTTCCCGCAACACTAACATAGACGAAGAGGTTGCCCGCAGAATCTCCAAAGCCAGTCAAGCCTTCGGTCGGCTCCAAGCCTCCGTATGGACTCGTCATAGTCTTCAACTGTCAACGAACTTGAAGATGTACAAGGCTTTTGTGCTGTCAACACTCTTGAACGGATCAGAGACTTGAACTGTCTAGGCTGGCCAAGCGCGGAAACTGAAACACTTTCATCTCAGCTGCCTACGTCACATATTGAAGGTAAAGTGGTAGGAGAGGATTTCGGACACAGAAATTCTGGAGAGAATGGGAGTTTTCAGCATCCAGGCCATGCTCCGGTAGATACAACTGCGCTGGAGCGGTCACGTGGTACGTATGAACAATGAACGGCTTCCCAAACGACTGTTCTATGGTGATGTCGCCGTCCGCACTCGGCGCAAAGGAGGACAGAAGAGACGCTACATGAACACTCTGAAGAACTCCTTGAAGCGTCTCCAAATCAACACGTTGAACTGGGAGGTGCTTGCCTTGGACCGAACCGCGTGGCGCAGAGCGGTAAAAACGGGCACCACAATCTACGAAGCCAGTCGGATCGCCGCCGCCAAGGCAAAACGGACGGCACGCAAGTCTCACAGCAAACGGACGCACGCTGCCACCACCCAACCCCTCCCAACGTGTCCGCGCTGTCAACGCACCTTCCGTGCACGCATTGGCTTGGTCTGTCACCTCCGGAAGCCGTGCAGCCCTCCTCTGACAGCATTCACGTCTACTGCACCAAACACTCCACCAGACCCTACTCCACCCTCCGCCTCGAAGTCAATAATCGACGCGAGAGATGCCTCGTTGCCCTCATCCACCGAATCCAACCCACCCGCAACTTCGTCCACATCACCACCCGCTACAACTCCCATCCCCACACCTGATCCCTCCACCAGTTCTGAGGGCCTGATATGTCCTCACTGCCCTCGCACATTCACCTCACGCATCGGCCTAGTCGGTCACTTGCGAATCCATCGCAAAGAGACTAGTGAACTAGTGCCTGGAGCAACAACAAACAGATGAGACCGCCGCCTTCACTGTCCACACTGCCTATGATCATTCGCTCATCGCATGGGCCTACTAGGTCACATGCGCATTCACGACAGCGGCACTGACCATGATGTCGGCACACCCAGCACCTCACAAATCCCCACCACCAGCCTCAGCCCCACTCACTAGTCGCCTCGCTTCACGATTGCGTCGTCTATGTTGTTGGGAACACAAGTGAGTGCCTCCTCCCTCAGGTAAGTGGAGGCTGTCCTTGCTGAATTTGTCGAACACTGTCTTGCCTTTTACTACCCCATAATAGCTCCGGTCTAGAATTAATAAGCTCGTCGTGAGATTGTCCGGGTAATAGTACATGCAAATCGCTGTTCTCACGCCAACTTAACTCGAGGGTGCAACTTTTGCTGCCTGGGTCAAGGGGGGGGGGCGAGTACATGGTGGCCCTGCACGGCTTGCGGCCCATAGTAATCCGAAGACCGGCAGAGCCAGCTGGCAGCAACTGGCTAATCAACACAGGGGTTTCAACTAACTAAGCTGCCCTGCTGTATCGTGAACTACCAATAACAAGCATGGCGTATAGCCTTGTCCTCACTGATACTCCCTACCAAACCTAACCTGCACCAGCTCTCTAGCAACCTTATTCTTGCAAAATGTGATCCCCTTTCCTATGCAGCACTGCTAGTCCTTCTGTCATTAGCAAACCAAACACTATTAGTCAACATTACAGTCGTTGCAGTCGCATCGGTCACTCTGCGACAATCCTCCGATGAAAGGTAAGCTGCGCTCTTGTTCCTGTCCTACTTGTTGTACTTGTTTCTGCTCTCTCTCTCTCTTCTCTCGCCTTCTTTCTCACCCCTCATCTGCCTATCTTTGTTATCTGCTCGATTTTCCTCTCGTTTCTTGCACTTCTCCCTTTTCTCTCCTTTCCTCTTCTGCCCATTCACGTTGTAAAGTTCACCAGCTGTCTCTCTCTCTTTCCTTTCAACCCCGCCCACAGACGCCAACCGACAACAGAGCATGGGTAGTGCCTTTCAGTCGTCGACTGACTGGTAACCCCTCTCAGGAAGGTGTTGGCCCAGGCTTTATGCAGGACTGCTCTCACCCTTTTGAGATAAAATGGTCTGTATGCACATGTAACGCCAGTCCTCAGTCAACCACGGTCCCTGCGGCCTGGAAGGCGCTGGGACATTCTCTCACTTCTGATTCCCTGTTGGTGATTGCGTTCGCGCTCCCACTGGTTTTCAGATCCCACCGCAGGTTTCCGGAAAGCTAGGCGGTCACTATGCGGTGGGGAAGAGAGTGAGGTCGACCTCGGCGCGTTTCCCTCCACACTATAATAAATCTGAATGCGTCTGAATCTATCACGGTGCGCTAAAAGCCGTGGCTTGGAGGGTCTGCCAACTGACGGGAAGACTCGGGCCCCCTACGTTGCTGCTCCTTCTGTACGCGAGCGTTTGTGTGTGCGTGTGGGAGGAGAGGGGGGACTGAGTGTAAGGCTGCAATGGCTCCCTCTTAATGTGGCCTTTATGGCGCTCCCGCGCTGTCGGGAGCATACCTAGCGAGATGGCTGTGTCAAGTGTGCGCGTGCTGTGTGTTTATCGCGCCAGCCATCTACACCCTCCCTCACCCCCGGTCTTATTGACTCTGTCGTTACACCGGATACGGAGGTGGGAGTGGCGAGCGAGTGGGTAGATTCTACGCGAGTCTGCCTAAACTCCTGTTTTCTCTCGTGCCAGTTCTCTGCGTTGCTCCCGCTTGCTGTCGCTTTCGTGTTGCTTGCTCCGCTCGCCTTAGTGTCTGTTGCGGCTTGCTTCAGCGTTTGCTGCGGCTTGTTGGAACGCGTGGTGCCCATTGTCGAAATCGACAGGGGAACTGTCGTGTGTGTGTGTGTGTGCGTGTGCCAACCAGTGAGGTAATGTAACACATTAGGGTTTATGGCAGCGCGTAGCGGCAGCAGCAGTAGCAGCAGATGAAAAATGGTGGTTCAAGACGGTGGGAGTTTTTCAATCGATGAAAGGATGTTTCAACGCTGAGGTGGATCTCAGATATGACGTGTTAGAACAGGACGCAAGATTCGTAGGATTTTTCACTTTTGTTTTGTCGAGTTTTTTCGGACAAATATCCCACTTCAATCACCCTCCACATATTGTCAATGGCCGCGGCATCGCCTGTTGCCTAGAGACATAATCACCCCAACCAACGGGAGGTCGCAGCAACAAGATACGGTAGGCGTGCTGTATCATGAAGTGTACACGGAAATTCTAAACTGCACGCTTAATAAAAGATTATTGAAGTAATGTTGTAATACTGATTACCAAAAGATAAATTGGCGAGCATACGTTAGCTTTCGATAAATTCTCTTCAGGTCTGCACAATTATATCGTAATGAAATAAATCAACTATGCTGGTCGGTCGAAGGATGTTGTGTTGTTATACATGTACAGGTACAGCTAAAGTATGCTCACCAATTTATCTGCTGATATTATCAATGGAAATTTTCGCAAATTTGAAACAATGCTGATTAACTTACAGCATAAGCCCGATATATTTCAGTCAGGTCAGGGTGGCGGCTTTTAAATGAGCTGTTCTCTGGTCCCCTGCACAAATTTCAGTCTGAAAAAAACAAGTACTCACATAGTATGTATTTTTTCATCGATTGTCGATATGCGTTTATTATATAATTTGTGGAAAACGCACATAAAGCAGTCTTCCTTATATTTTTTTGTATAGGGAACCTCTGATTCGTAAGCCGTTTATGCTCTTGTTTGACGCTAAACATGACTTGAATTAAAAAAATATATTCTGATGAATAATAAGCAATTTGATCCCCTAAGAAAGAAGAAAAATATAGTGTGCGTGCCGGTTATTAAACTCGTACCGTGTGGTAGATGCGCTGAGCCAACACGGGAGGGCATGACAGGCGTTTTTTGGGTTGCTTTCCCAGAACAAATGATGGACATGGGGTGTGGCGTGGGGGAAATCGTAGACGGAAGCTCACGCTGCGTTGACCACTTGCGCCCGAACCCGCCTCCGGTCTTCTTGGCTCTGTCTTGATACCAGGCATAGATGGGTGAGGGAAGAGGGGGTACAGTAGGAACAACGCAAGTCTGTCATCAGTTAAAGGCAAGCCACGCGCAAGTCACCATCCATGCACAACCATCCTGTGGAGCGCACAGTGGCCATCATCGAAATCGGCGAACGTATTATGAAAAATGGTGACATACTCGAGGATTTGGATTAACTATTCCGCTTTTGCCTTCATATAATCAGATGATTTAACAAGCAAACACTGCCATGATTAGCCGGCTAGGTAGGAAGTTGGTTGTTGGATGAACCGCTTAATCGGTATTCTTATTAATCACCCATATTTACCCTACAAAGATTTTATGCGACCAGGAAGTTTGGAAACATTGCTCTTGGTGTATCATAGACCAATAACATTTTGGTTACAGTTAAATTAAGGTTCCTAAACAGCTTGCTTGAATAACCGAATATTTTTCCGACGTTTCGAACCTTTCCGCGAGCCCGTTGTCAAGGAATGAAAAAATGTACAACTCACTGAGTTAAATAAGCAGTAAGCTGTATATTTTTTCACATCTCGGCAATGAGCTCGAGGGACGGTTCGAAACGCCGGACAAATAAACCACTGGTCCCAGAGAAAAATTTACCTTCTTCTCTTCAGTTAACTGGGCCTTGCATATTCTCGACCACTTAGAATAACCGAATATTTGCGCCAGATAATTAAACTAAGTCAATTGGTGCCCAATTGGACACAATCATCGACTCCAGCAACACCATATAATCTCTTTATCATCTCCATATAATCTAGACATATTTTTGAGTCAATTCTATAGAGATGATATAGAAATGAAGATTGTGTCAAATTGAGCACTACTGGGCCATTTTAATTATCGCGCACAAATATCCACTTAGGTGGTTATTCAACTAATTATTCTTGTTATTGTCTGCTTTTATGAGTTAATTTCTTTTCAATTATATTTTTTCTTCTCCCGATGTGCCCCACCCATTTAACCTTCATTAAAATCCGCCCCGTATTACAAGAGGGTGGGGTTCCCGCGTTCTGCTTGGGAACCTAAATTGAAGTGTTACCAAAATGTAATCGATAAAGGATGTTGAGCTCTAAGTGCAAAACTAGCGAAATCATATCCATGTAGCCTAGGTGACATGTATACAAACTACGAATTCTTTTTTCATCTATACAATGGCTGCCTTAGCAAATATCCGAATCGCTTTACCCAAAAATGGGCACCTAGCGACAGAGTCAAGCAATTTAACTTTCAAATTACTGTCACACTTTTCATGTCTCGAGTTACTGGGGTTATGACTGCCGACAATGCTTTCTTTCCAAGCATTGGAAAGTCAGGGCCTTTCATGTGCTCAACGTGTAGTGGATTATGTTGCTGGCATCACAATGTCCGTCGTAACTACCGTAAATAAGTATAAAAGAGCTTCCGAGGGAGCATACACGCGGATACTTTTGAAATTATAAACAATGTGTAAAATTTGTGTCACTTCTTGGAAAATGTATCCACTGATATGCCTCTTTTGACATAACAAACAGTTCAAAGCCTCATAGAAGACCTTATAGTTTCCTTTTGGTCAATTGAAAAAGACTGCAAAAGCTTAATATATCTTCAGCGGCAGATAAGCCATCAGATATCTAATTTAGTTAGTATGTACGACCGTCAGAACAAGTTTAAAGCGTAGAGTGCAAAATCGAAGATCACCGGTATCCACAAGCTTGGCTAACACAATTAGTTCCTCTCACTGTCCATTTCAAGCGGAACCGCACGCTTCAACTTTTAGCCACTGTCACCAGACAACTTCAGACCCAGCAGTCGGTTATAAAATAATGGGGTGTTAGTTTGTTATTCTTGTGGGTGAGCGTCGTTACAACAGCTCAGAGTAGTGGAGACAAATTGAGGGCGTCTCTCTGATGGTCCCACAGAGCACATTTTCTAACACTTGGTGCTTCCTACGTCTCATAGCATGGCCTCAAAACGGCTCAAAATACCTAAGCACTTATTTTTCGAAGATAAATTCTTTGTACTTAGTTGACGAAATTAATTGGGGATTTGACTTTATCCTGGTATATTTGAATGAAGTACGGCCCTATCACATGTGCAGATGCCGGTTTTTTAACGTACTTCAGTAAGGCCGCCTGCAGAAAATGAAAACTCAGAAAATATGGAAGAAAGGGCGATCGCTACAACAAGAAACTTATTTTCCTGCCGTTTTGGACTCTGTCGAGAATCCTTAATCATAGGTAATCGTAGGATGATGTGAGACATTCGCAGATTGGATGCTATATGCACAGATTGCGCGGTATTTATAAAGCGTAGCGGCTTTCCGCATGCGTACTATAATTATCAGTTCCTGCAACCACCGCTTGGTGTCGTAATTGGTGCGGTAATGGCTTGGCAGTCCACTTTCGAGTCGATAATTGTCGCAATTTCGTTGTCCGTGTCGGAAGCGGGCTTCATAATTGGGTGACGATTATGTTCATTGTCGTTGAAGTTGTTGCTGGGACCGGCCCTTCCCACGTGACTGATTTTCCTGCTTAGGCAATGTCTCAGTACGCAGTATGGGAACGGTAAATAGTTGCGCTTGTTGATTGACCGTGGGCCAATGTTCGCACGTTCTTCTTGTGCACTGCTCCGTGGAACTTGCGTAGTCGCTTCTATCGTTAAACAGTATGTCTTTTTTATTGATTTTCGATACCATTGTACATGCAAATATATTTTTTTAGAAAACGTGCCTTAAATGTGGCTCTTTGTATCCCTTTTGTAGAAAAACACTTCATCTTCTAATTTGACACTCAAGGGAAGGTTATCCTTAGGTTTTAAAACAGCTGCTAATTATAATATTTTAAAAAGCGTGAAATCTCCATTCACATCCACCAGTGCATTAATGCTTCTTACGATATATATATATATATATATATATATATATATATAGGGCCTAAAATTACTCATAAATTGGCAACGTTTCTAAAGCCTAAAGATACTTTTTCTATTTATATAAAATATGACAAAGAAGTGATTTTCTCACGAATAGAAGCAAATATGCATGTCCCAGGTTCTTTGAGTAAAGAAGAAGAAGAAGAAGACGCGAACTCTGGAACGCGATCTCCGATGATGACCTCTGCTTTGAAACCAAAAGCTCAGAACAATAAAATTGGCATTCCAGACATAGCGTCTTCTTCTTTACAAATGATTTTCTACCAAATAAGTACAAGATGTAAGTAATAAAGAATGACCTGCAGTTGACGAAAAGATGAAAAACTGTTCGAAGGTAATATTCCGTTGGTTAGAAGCAAAAAGTGTTTCAAAAAGTGTAAGATGAAAAAAGTTTCTTGTAGAAGTGCAAAATGAAGACCCATCAAAAAAAACTAAGCAAATGAAGCAGCCGACTACATCACCGCTTAACTACTCCACATGCTATATATCTCCGAGAATTACTGCAATTACTTCAGTTAAAGAACTAAACTGCTGACTGGTGATTAGAGAATTTTGTAGGTGAGTTTAAGATGGATTGGTTGCAAGCTTTTTTGATTGTACCGTTTACTCTGGGCAAACACTAATTTGTACTATTTTCCGAGTATTGCACGGATGAGAGGTTTTACAAGGTCAGATATTGATAGGCTGACCAATTAATAAATTATAGAAAGCTAAGTAGGACGCAGTTGAGCGCATTTTTCTTATTTTAAATTATTGTGTCTTTTCTCGGTAAAAGGAAGGGTGCAGACCGTTGATTCGTAAACTGTTTCCGAGGTATCAGTGAGTGAGCTTATCAATGGCCTCTTTTGCAAGTGGTTGTTTCGGTCAAAGTTGTATGCCCCTATATACATGAAAATTAATCCTCGGGGATTATTGACGCCCACAACGAGGACTCGAGATGTCTTTATTCGAATGCTCAAATAAAAGTTTTTTTAATATGTTCTGTCCAAAATTGTTTTCTAGGACCTTTCGCAGAATGTTCATGTCCTCGGTCCTTTACAAAGCAAAGTCAGAAAAAAATAAAACTTTCGTCTTTCAAGCACTTTCCTTACTAATATTTTAATCATACATCGAAAAATATTTGTTTTTGCATATTTTTTTTACTACATTTCCATAATTCTAGGAACAATTTTATTAATGTATTCGGACTACACATTGACAATGTAATAACCGATGTATTTTTGTAAAATAATCGCTGGAATTATAATCTTTATAAATTCAAAGATAGTTGGAACTAACCGTATAAAATATTTTGCTTTACGCTGAAATGTGACAACAGCCATGTAGCCGTAGAATATTCACATAAAGCTGGCTAAGAAGAACATGAAAAAACAAACCACAAGCTGGCTTTTTAAGGTAGGGAATCTTTTGCATTCTAAACATAATGTGATTATACTCATTTTGCCTACTTGATTTAGACAGACTCAAAATGGAAGTTCAAGCCGATGGAGCCTGTCGAGGCGATATTTTATCATCTAGGTTACTGCATTTTACCTAAGAATAACACGCAAACAGAAGCATGTGGTCCACGGAGATTACTACCGTGATAAATTGCTTGCGCTTAACGATGGGTTGCTTTCAGCCCTGCTTGCACACTCGTCTTTGGTGAAATTACCCAAAAACCTATTCTGCGTGTACTACCTAGTTTGTTAAGCTAGCAGCTAAAATGTGCCACACCCGAGTCACCTACTATTTATGGTCAATTTTGTGGGTTTATAATCCCTAACCTGCCGTATTGATCCTTGCACAGGTCATATCTTATTGAGCTGTGAATTATCAACTTGGATCATTTTCACAAGCCAGCTTTATTCCAGCATTCTGCTCCAACAGTTATCTTGGTCCCCAAGTGACCTCACAGAGACCAACGGCGCCAACTCCTGGGTGGTCCGGGTCCTGTGTTCGTGTCTTCTTCTTCCTCCGTGTGCGTGCCTCTAACGTCTATCTGCATGTAAACTACCACTCCCTCCCGCCCCGCCCTCCCTCCTCTTTTGGTTTCCCTTTTGCTTGTCTCTCCTCCTCTGCTTGCTCCACTGGTCACAGCGTTGTCCGCGTAACAGAAACGCTTACAACAAGCGTGCTCACTACCCACCCGCTCAGGCACGACGGCGTCGCGGTTTCCCGTGGCCGGACGCGGTGTGTGTGTGTGTGTGTGTGCACTAGTGCCCACCGCCACCGCCGTTACCACCAGCAGCAGTACCAGCGCGCTGCGCTGCGCCGCGCCGCGCCACGCTCAAGCTAAACAATCCACAGTGGCCTCCTACAAGACCACCCAGCAAGTGGTCTGCATTAATCGCTCGTGGTGGGCGGCTGGCAGGCAACGGGGTGACAATTTCACAGACTCTGGAACTGCCATCCTCTCTCCTGCCTCCATATCAGGCCACGGGTCGCCAGCGAACGTCTGGCAGGCGTAGCTTGGCGCTATCAGTAGTGACGTCCGTTCAACTTCTAGTACGACTGGGAGGAGGACTTTGGGCATGACGCGTGACACGGTGAGCGACAGATCCAGGCACAGTATTAGAGGGTTTCGCGCGCGCTCGGACGTTCACTGCCAGGTGTGACACCTGCCACGTAGCTAAGTGACACGCCTGCGCAGGAGAAGGGGGCGAGGGTCTTTTGTTTGCGTCACTTTTGGAACGCGGGACTGTGGGCGGTACAGCTACTTCCTCGTTGGCGCCCATGGTCTCGTATGTGGGAAAGGGTGGACACATATTCTATAGTCCTGGATTAGGCCGTTAGGTCGTTGGGCTGAAAAAGTAGACACACTCGCCAAACTTCCGGAAATCCGCTTATACATTTCAGTCACAATCTCATGCAAATTCACGAAGTTTGCATGAAAACCATCCACTCCGCGCACCAGCAATTTCTTCTCTGTTAACGAAACGACTGAGCTTAAAAAGCAGGCGTGATTTGATTTATAAAGTATCAGCTAAGAACTAATTCATCTTATCGAAAAACATCGAATCAAGGAAGCTTCCATGATAGGTAAATTAGTTAAGGCCGAATCCAGCTGACAGCTGTGAAGGAAGATGAGATACAAAGCTAAACTGATGAAAAATAATAAGTTGAGTTGACCCAATTGTAAAAAACGCGAGGCATTCGGTGGGATTTGAACATGCGTAGTAGAGAAGGCCTTTACCGTAAGCCAACGCCTTAACCACTGAGCTACAAACGCCCCATGAATAAATTCATGGCGCCAGGTGGGGCGTTTGTACCTCAGTGGTTAGAGCGTTGGCTTCCGATAAAGGCCTTCTCTACTACGCGGGTTCAAATCCCACCGAGAGCCCCAAGATTTTCATTATTGGGTCAACTCATATCAATCAAATCTGCCGAACCTCCTAATAATGAAAGATGATAAAGATCCAATGTGCACGTATTTTGTTGATTGTCCCTTAGCACCTTAAACTGCTGTAAGTCAAGAAGGCATAGAGACTAATAAGTTGTCAATAGTTAAAATTGTTCATCCTCCGTGGGAAATACTATTTTCAGGATTTCGTGATTTCGGACCAGCTAGCACTCTGGCGGACACTCGTTATTAGCTATTGGATACGTTTTCACAACATCTCCAGTCTCAGAAGCCACGGCAGACACTAGTCGAAACGAGCAACATCTCCGTGACCGCCTTCTGTCAACAATTTTCAGGGATTCCAGCTATCTACAAACGGCTGAGTCGTTCCAATATCCTTTCCATACAGTTAATAGCTTTATACATATTGCATAGAGCTTTAATATCGTTTAACTTTACTTCGATCTATGATGGGAAGCAAAATAAAACGTACAGCGCAACGTGTAAAAAGTCTGCCGCGAGTGGGATTTGAACCCAAAACCCGTGGTTCGCGGGCATCGGTCGTTACCATTAGACCACGAGTGCGCACGGTTTCCACTGATTTAATTCAGGATATAAGCCCAAATCGCAATTTCGAGGGTAGAAACCGCATGGTCAGCGCAACGAAATCGTGCTCTGATAGAAGGCCTTGAAGTCCTCGGAGCTCAATAGACACAAAGTACGAAGACCGAGATGGCATATCAGACATGGAACTTTCCAAAGCATTTTTCGTCATGCAGAAGGGTATGGTATGCCTTAAAACGAAATTAGCAGAACTGAAGTCACTTTTGCATATCCTAACACATGGCTAGATGTCGGAGACGACTGAAAGCCGAGAACAGGCCAAGACGAAGAAAACAGAGGAGGTTTCCATACTCCATAAGCAAACAACAGCAGAACCAGTAGTGGAACTCGACCTAGACGAAGAGTCGGAAATCCACGAAAATGTAGAAGACCCGGGAGTCGAACCCTGTACGTTGGGCCAACAGCGAGACGTTGTCGCCACTAGACTAGCAGACCACGATGAACGGACTGAACATTTTGCTAACTCAAAGGGTGTCGTGCTTAACACAGTCCCAAAAATCAAGCAGGCGGTGTATAAGATACCAGTAAGAACTAGTCTGGTTGCGTCTCCCGAAAAGCCCAAGACGCCACCGACTACCACACAAAAAGGTGGCCTTGGCACAAAGATGAGCTTTCGGGTCCTCCCAATTATCAAATTTAGGAGCTAAGGGATCTCACAGCCCAAGTCGAGGATACCCACACATCGGTAGGGTCCACTAATAAACCTCATAGCCCGTTATTTAATCGCAGCCAGTGCATCGTCATACAAGGCATGCCTGAATCTTCTTCGGGGACCCCAAAGAATAGAATTGACCATGAGTTTTACAGACAAAAAGCAGACCAAAACTCAGGCAATAAAGTAGCTAATTCGCAGAGACCTTCCGGCTCCCTCGACCCACAAATCGCTCAGAACTCTATGCCGACGAAGCTGCACTTTCTTCATACGAACGCACCGAGTTTGCTTCAGAAGATTGACGAGCTCAAAATTTGTATAGCTGACCTACAGCCGGATGTCATATCCATTACAGCGACCTGGCTACAAGCCGACGTAATGGATGCCGAAATTGTACCCGGAGAATACCAAGTTTTTCTTCGGGACCGGATACATAGGAGGGGAGGAGGAATAACAGTGTTTGTCAAGAAAAGCATCATTGCGTCAGAACGCAAAATTGATTCCTCTCATGATTGTGAAGTACTATGGCTTAAACTGAAAACGCGTGGTGCACCCACTTTACATTTCATGACTGTCTATAGACCGCCAAATCAATCTCCAGAGGGTGGTGAAACCTTGTTTAAAGTAATGCGTGAACTGGCTCAAAATTAAAATGCGCAGATAACTGGAGATTTTAACGCCCCACTGATTAACTGGGATGAGCTATCAGTTAAGGGTTCTCATGAGTCTTTTAGCTCCAGATTCTTAAAGCTGACGGGGGACCTCTCTATCGTGCAGAATGTTGGATTCCCAACGAGAATAAAAGAAGCACAAACAGCGAACTGTTTGGACCTCGTATTATCGAAAGACCCGATTGATACAAGCGAAATTAAGTCAATCGCGCCTCTTGGAAAGAGTGATCATGTCATGATCCTGTGGGAATATGCTTCAAACACCAATCAACCGAGAAATACGGAGGTTCGGTTAGACTACTGGCGCGAAAATTACACCACAATGAGAAATGAACTAGCAGCAATAAATTTGTATGACCTTCTAACCGGTAGTCCAGACGCCGACTTGAACACTGTCAGGGATCTTATAAGCGAAGTTATGCATCGAAACTGTCCGCTGAAAAAAGTACAGAAGGCGAGCAGGCCCCCCTGGTTAACGCAAGATCTGAAGAGCCAAATAAACCGCAAGAACAAACTCTGAAGAAGGTGTGCATCAACACGCCAGCGTTCACACTACAAAGAATTCCGCCAAAAGCGAAACGAGGTTAGATCAAACATTCGAAAAGCACGGAAAGACTAAGAAGCGAAAATTATCGAGCGGGCCGTAACGAAGCCAAAGGTGCTCTACTGTTACATCAACAGCAGGCTAAAAAAAAGACACAGTTGCAGTACTAAAAGGTGAAAATAATGAGGAAATTATAGACAATCTCGAAAAAGCAGAACACCTTAGCAAGTTTTTTTGCATCTGTTTTCACTGAGGAACTGCATTTTAATCCGACAGATTTCCATGCAGAGAGTAATGGCAGAATCATGGATGACCTCCGTTTCACGGAAGAAGATGTAAGGAATGAACTTCTTGCGTTAAATGCAAGAGCTGGCTTCGGAACTTTCCAGACCGCTTACGCACATTTTTCAGTTGTCCTTTGATCGAGGCCTCCTCTCATCCGATGGGAAAGTTGCGAACATATACCCTATTCACAAGGGTGGATCCAGAACCAGCGCGAACAACTATCGAGCCTAACTTGCATCTGTTGTAAAGTTATTGAAAGGATCATCGAAAAGGCTACTATGAAGTTCCTCGAAAAAAAAGACTTCTTTGATGGTGCCCACCACGGGTTTCGAGGAAACCATTCCTGCCTGACCAATATGCTTTATTCTATGGAGCAGTGGTCCAAGTCATTAGACGAAAATACCCCGTAGATATTGTTTACATAGACTTTAAAAAAGCCTTCGATAGTGTCCCTCACCAACGGCTACTCTACAAGGTTGGCGAATCCGGGATGAGGGGCAATTTACTAAATTTGGTAGGAGATTTTCTCATAGGCCGATCGCAGTCCGTGTGCGTCGGAAACGCAAAATCCTCTTCAGTGCCAATTGCGAGTGGAGTGCCTCAGGGCTCCGTTCTTGGGCCACTATTGTTCCTAATCTACGTCAACGACTGTAGGCATGGACTGGTCAGTAATGGAGTCTTGTTTGCAGATGTTACTCACTGTTTATAGTGACATATTTTATGTTGGATAGTTCATGCATACTGTTTTCAATAGGGTCTTCAAAGGCATTGCCTACTACCCTAAATATACTGAACTATAGTGAACTAAATCGCCGACTTTTGGTCCATTCAAATGCGTTTCGCTTTTGCCAAAATCCTGCCTCGTTTTCTTCGATATAAAGACTGAACATGCAGTTTTCTTTGGCAGAGGTATTTTTTGAGCACCAGATCCACTCAACACATCAAAATACCAACACCAAATCTAAGCTTAACTATCAACTAGAATTTCATTCAGGACTTTATATAAGTTAGGTAACCTACTGTATTTTCAAATTTATGCGAAACTTTCATAGCAAAAGTTAAAAACATCAGGCTGATAATCATGCAAGGGAGAATACTTCACATAAACAAATTTATTAATCATGGATTCGGCAAAAGTAGCTTATGTAGCCGCACTCAAATACCCCTAGTCCCAGAATTTTGTCCTGCGAAAACGGTGATTGAAGAGTTTTGGGGGGTGGGGAAATAGGATAGGCAGAGAAGGAAATTTTTAGAGGTAAATGCAAAGTGAAAAAATGTAGTCGAAGTTGCTTCCCGCGGCCGCTGGGAGTAAGTTGTTCCGCATGTAAATTGAAGGTGTGCGTGGCGCTTCGCGCCGCAGACTATACTAATCTAACATCAGAACCGTAAGTTGGACCACAGGTAAGTTGAAGTAGATGACCTCCTAACCACCATTTCAATTTTTCGGGAAATTCAAGAAACTTGCAATTTGGTAATCGGATTTTTCCGCAATAAGTTCAATGATAATGCAGATTAGAAAATGCTACGGATATCAATCAACAACACTTCTAAATACAGTAAAATAAAAAATGCGTTTAACATTTATTAAAGTATATTCCACTTCATGTCCTAATTCTCCGCCAGTAAAACCCGATTACCACTGTTTTCGTAGGAAAACATGCAGGTTGTAGGCAATAATGAGTGGGGCTACATAAGCTACTGTTGCCATGGATTCCTCAAAGGCACACTCGGAAGCGTGTCCCGAGTTTTAACTTTCAAGGAGCGACCGAGACAGTCCGAAGGCCTAGAGAATTGTACCTCAGTCTTTGGTTATAGAAGTTAGTCAGAGAAGACGGCAAGTCCCCTCCCCTCCTCCTACCAGTCGGCTTACGAGTTCTTGTCTCAGTTCCTATGTGGAGACTTCTACGACAGGATAGTAGTAGCGGCTTAAAACGAGGGATCAGAGACGGAATGCCACAGGCTCATTCAGCAGAGAAGCCATCATACAATTTTCGAAGGACGTAAAATGCTTACGTCAGAAAAACCCGAGCGAAACTAACTCAAGACCAAACTGGCACGCCATATTGTCAGATTCTAATAGCTTGCAAGGTTGCAGAATCTCTTTTCTTCTGAAATAGTATCTCCTAACTAATTCAAGCAAACATTCTGCTTGGCCACGATGTATCATCTCCCGATTTTTGCCACCGTGAGGAGCCTTTAATGACGTCTTCTCAGGCCAACGGATGGGTAGACCTCGTAAAAAACTGCTGCCATGCTTCGATTAGGCGATTCTTATTAAGCTTTCATGCAAAGTCATTGTAAACTGTTGTGTTGTTAGTAAAACCGAATGTGTGGCACTAGATTCAACATCGCACGAATGCAAGCCGCCAAATCACAAGGCCACAATTGGAGAATTTTTCAAGACGTTTAAAATCGTGTAAAAGTGCGGGCTGTGGAAAATACTGATTATCCTGAAGTACGCGTTCTTCAAAGTTAGTAAATGATATGTTGCCTTTTTCGATCAGCCCACGCCCCTGTGCTGCTGTTAGGAGGGAAAGAGAGGCTACCCACGGACCAACGCACGTATGCGTGGGAAAATGAAATTGCTGGAATTTTGTGAACCCTGATTTACGGCCACGAAAATCAGCATCATAAGCGCATGCTTTATTGGAGATGCTATTCCCCTCCAGTACATGAATATTACAGATACGGTTTTTCTCATGAAACTTCTTCCCAATACTTCATTTCCTATCCAGCTGTTACTTTAAATGTGAAACTGTTTTTTTTTCAACTGCGAAAGTGCAGTTTTAGTTGATGGCACAATAACTTTGTATGCTTCTTTCTAGACTCTCAATGCGTCACACAATCTTAGCTTTAGTATCGCCGGTGGAGAATTCGAATAAAATCCTCCGCTGTCTTGGTCCTCAGGATGAAAAAAGACCAAATTTGTATGCATAATCACATTGCATTTTTGTAAATCCCCAGAGCTTCCAGAATGTCCAGCCTTCTTCATGGGCGTAAAAATGACAGGTGCTTATTTAGAGGTTGACCACTGCATACTCTGATATGGCGATAACTCCGACCGCTAAAGGTCACAGTCAGCGAGGCACGTTGGCTGCCATTTTCGACTTCTATCCATAACAAATTCCTGGCACTGTAACGCATCCACTTTGATATAACAGGCCCACAACTGAAATCAAACATGCAGTTTAGCAATGATAGCGGCCTATGAAAATAGGTTGATTTTTTATCTGAGAGGTGTATAATATAAAAACCGAAGTTTCATAATGTGCGTGGGGTCTCCTGCCTTCTGGAAAAGTTTACCCAAACAAAGTGGCTTTCGGGGTTGTCCACTTAACAGCATGGGAAAATCTGATTTTCCTCCAACACGATTCAGAAGGGAAGGAGACCCAGTATCTGAGCTGAACTTGAACTCAGGTATTCATATCAAGTTTCGTACTGGTGGCGAAAAGGTATGCTGTTGAGGACTTACTCCAAGTTCGTGCATTAATTTCCTCGGAAACTAGGAAGACTAAAATTGGAGTTTATATACCAGAAAACACGTGGGAACGCTGGGAGGTCCGAGTCGACCTCCTCGCAGCTGCGTCATGCAACGACACAAGATCGGAGAAACCTGCGATTCTGGACTTTTAGCTGGTGGATGTGATGTTTTATGAATGCTATGCGTTTGCTTCACAGAGACTGCTAGATTAGGGTTCGAATATTCACATATTATCCAATGAATCCTAAGAAGTTTTACTCCCAGGTCGAGCATTACTTGTGAAGAATGCGAAAAGCACACGACGGTGCGTGGCGCTCAGAATGCCACCTTCGTTCACATAAAGTAACTGGCTATAACTGGCCGGTCTAAACAGTCACCCTTGGTTCGACCCAAAGCGGACTGTCGACGATCTGGACGGATGCCTCTGTTTTTCCAGTTCCGTGGCGGACTCTGCAATCAGCAAGGAAGAATCAGGACGAGGCTTCCACACGGTGATGATCCTGGGAATCTTTGCAATGCCCCCCCCCCAGTGGGAACCCCCTTTTTTCTCCTAAATCCCACGCATTACCCCCACAAGGGCGACAGTTTTTCTCCTAAAAATCCCTGAGGAGTTTTTTCACTGTCTGCTCCTATTTTCATCCTATGACTCAGGACAACTGGCCTCGCCAACAGTCGAAGCAACAAATTTTTTGCTACCACTGCACATATGTACAAATAGGGCACTCAAAGGAATTTTTCCTACATACCCTCAATATACTGATACTGATACTGATACTGATATGTGCTTTCTGAATATGTTTGTTTTAAAAACTGCGTTATCTGATATTCCTATTCTCGTGGTCTCTTATAATAAGATCGTGAATGTGGCGTGATTGTACCGCGGCACCTGATAGATTTCGGTTGCGATATTCACGTCAACTTTCGGGCCAAGCCTGATAAGGCCTGTTTCAAAAGACTGATTCCAACTTCATGCAACAGTTTCCTCAGCAAGTGAACAAGAGAAGGAAGCCCAAAGTGATCGTCCTGTATTCTTTTGGTCCTGGACGGTTATTGCCGGAGAACTGGCAGATTCATGTTTTGGTTTTCACGTTTTTGTAGGGTGAGCATCTTTTCATAAAATTATCTTTTCTTGTAAAATGTTGGCAGTTCTCGATAGATATATGCATACACGTATTGATAACATGCTCCTAGTTGCAGTACCTTCCATTGCATTTAAGCAAGTCAACAATCGCGACCGTGAAGCTTAGAAAGTATGGCAAGAATCCTCGGGAGTAGTTGCAGTCAAAAGAAAAGGGCACTAGAACAGCCAATTCTGCTTCACCATCAACCGATTGTAACCAAGTCTCAGGTAAGCATCTGATAGCTAAACTATATTAACTGGGTCTACGGACATTCTTAAACTGCCAGTTTATCTATGGATCCACCATTCCCCTGCTATTTGGCTTAGATCAAGAATGCCTCAGTCAAATGGGACTGGTTTTCGCAAAAAGGGTGAGAGTGGACGTTTCTGTTCGCCTCCGGAAGCCCTGAGTCACAACGACAAGTAATCAGTAATATGAGGCATAAAAATGAGCTAATGTTGCTCGCGGTTTTAAAGTTAGTATGCAGATCTTTCCTACGTTAGTCATACAGTTACTTGGTCCCATTGGTAAGTTAAGTTTTGAGATACCTTGCGGGAGAGGAGTTTGCACTGAAAGTCGCCCATTTTTTTAATCTTGGCTCACTTATTCTTTTTTTTTAAAATAGGGCATAGGTAAGACACAGAAAAGCCCAGCTGAGATGCATAAGAGACGCAAAGATACTATCCGCTTGATCTTAGGGGCATTATTTCCGTCCTTGTATAACAGGCTCTCGTTTTATTTTGTTCAAAGAATAATATTTTGATTCGAGTTTAGTTAAAATGGATGCAAACGAGTACAGAGGTTGGATTCGGTAGGTCTGGTCATTGCGTATTTGCTAAACGTAAAGAAGTTGACTTATTGTCCTGTTATGAACTACATTTAAGATTATCAGACAAGACTGGTGCCAACTTTGCCACGACTGCGTAGTAAGCTCTAAGGATTACATCAATCCAAAACCCTGCTTGATCCTATTTCGGTTTGGAAAGCTGCAACGTAAACAGATAATAAAAAGCAACCTTGCCAACTGAAAATGCTTTGTTTCTTTACGAGTTGTAGGAGTTTACTTTCTGTAACCATTATTTTCCGCTTTCCAACTACTTTGTAGCAGCCGTAAAGGACCAGTCTTGCAGTAGACAAATTATGAACGGTAAATAATTTCTTAGTAGAACTGCGTAGAAGAACTGAAGTGAGCAGAGGAGATTTTTAGAACCGTACAATGGTGCTCGGTGCTAAGCGATATGAGGTTGCAGTCACTTAATTACAGTGCTGTGGTTTCTGCATGCAAAATGCTTAAGTTTGTGAAAAATTGATCATTACTCGCATACCAGCGTGAAAAACTTAGAAATAATAATGAGCAACATTAGGCATATTAAGTGCTTAAAAGAACTATAAGAAGTAATAAGTGCTTGTTAAGAAAATAAAATTTTCCAGATGATGCCCAAGTTCCGGAGACGTAAGAAATAGCTATAAATTAGAACAATAAATTTAAATCTTTTAGAATGTAACTTTTAGAATGTAACTTATTTCTTTATATAAAGGGAACTTTTCTTGAGTCAAAATATTTTGTGCATATTACCATTAGTGGATAAGTATTTATTGAATATTGGCCAATATAGTTTGGTAAAATTTTTATAATTTTCAGTGTCTTCATGTGGTCTTTCAAAGTGTCAGCTTCTGTTCGACATTTACACCAAAACCTTTAAAATAAGGTAAACATAAAGTGCACTTACGAAAAAATGAGTTTGTGGATGTTTATTCTCATGATAATAGCCATGCGGATCATATTTAGAAAAGACTCAAAAAAGTAAACCACATTGTCGAGAAAAAATAACGTCCTCAAGATAACTCGGATATTGTTATTCCTTAGATTAATGCAGAACAAATGTCCACGATAGGCTAACTCCTTAAAAAGTGTTCTAATTGGACATTTAGCTGACGAATGTCTGTGTATATTTTTTTCCAAGGTAATGTCACAATTAATATTGAGACTTTTGACAATTTCTTGAATTTACCTAAAGATGAACGATTCAATTTGACTGCTTTTCTTTTTACAATGGATTATTTTCCGCATAGGTAGATTCACTCAGCGATACCATATAATCTTTTGAATGCAAAAAATGGCCATATATATGGCCATTTTTGAAATACTTATAAGTCATTCGTCTGTTCCGTTTCTAAATAACGCATAAGGAGAACGCGTAGTTTACAAAAACCTTTTATTCTTACATGACTTAAGGCCTTCTTTACATTACCTTTGCGGTAACATATGCGGGCACTTTACTTATACGCCACGGTGAGTCATGCGGTAAAACAAAATGCGATTAAAACATTTTGTTACGGTATTTTGCACAAATAAAATTCACAGGTTAGCTAAAAATAATTTTTTAAACTAAAATTGCTGCTTGTTACTGAAATTAAATTTGATTCCTTAAACTTGGCTTCGCTTCCATTTGAGCAACTTCGGACAAAATTTTCAAGTTCTAAAAAGGGATAACTTTTCCACTTATTTTTACTTATTCTGGAATTCTTTCATAGCACAGCGCATAGCAATAAAAAGTTTGGTTCTGTCGTACCTTATAGCATAGGAAATTTCTTCTATATAAACTTATTCATGATTTAGCCAAAGTTGGTGCCTATTTCGCTCCATAACTTTATATAAGAGGGCAGTTTGCCAAGCTAAAGTCTTTTAATTCACTAAATCTACTCAATTGAGCAAAATGACGTCTCCAAATACATGCTAAACTACCAAGCTAAATTTCAACATGAAAGTTGCATGCAGAACTTCCAATACTGTACAATAGGATATGTTCGTACTCTGTAATTTTAATGCAAAAAAGAAGTCCTCTTTTGCCTATCCTAAAAATATCTACATCCTTGACCAAATAAACAAACTGCTTCGCGTTTTCTTCCCAATTTACTATATCTCCGAAATGGCGTTGTGCTTCGACGTACGAGTTTCCTGCGCTGATTACAGTACAGTCATGCATAAGTATACGTCTGTTTTAGCAACGAATAAAGAAAAGCCTCAGCCTTACCGAAAGCCACATTTTCTACCTTTCCTCAAGACAACAACACAACCGTTGTTAAGGTGAAAGTGGTCTTTGGATTTATGAAGCCATGAAATGGAGTATATAGCGTTATATGCGGCAATAAGTATAGCGCTAATTCAGTTACGGTAGCTTTGGCGTAGTTTAAATAACGAAGTTATTACTTTATTTCACATATACTGAAGCCGTTAGCTGTGTATGTATCCACACCAGGAAATTCATTTCGAGTATATTGGCCTAATGTGCCAACGTTAGTATAAGGCATGTCTTTCAAGCTATGCTACTGCAACGATTCTTTTCCTGACGCTTGCGTAACAGGTAATAAGACCATTAAACTTCCGGACTTAATTATTTTTCTTATCGTGTAAAATAGACATACGCCAATTTTTAGCTTGATGCAATCATATATGGTATATTTAATTACTAAATTTAAAAAATATATTCGAGACGATGGTACTTTTTCTATATTTTGCCGAAGAAGATAAAGATTAGGGCTTCTATGCCTTTACCAACCCTAAGAGAGTCTCTGGTCTTTTTACTCCTTGTAGGTCCCTCAAAAGCGTCTTTTCTAAGTTAAACAATCTATCAATAACATTTCCACATGAATATCTGCATACCGACCAGCTCCGTATCTCTAAACCCTATCTTATGGTAGTCCTTACTATCTATTCCTGGTAGATGAATACCTAGCGGAAGGAAGGCGCCTATTGAACCTTGATGTTATGCTGCCGTTGACCAGCCGGTTTGACTTCCCATTTGGACGATGTCAACTGCGTGTTTTGTGACTCGGTTTGATGGCCAGTCACAGGTGGTGGTCGTGGCTACGGCTAACCGAAATAAAAGGGCTGAAAAATAAGGCCTAACATCTGCTGTGCGACGCTACCACTCTCCAGGCCATTTACATTTTGCTTTCTGGCTCTAAACGTCCTTTGGATCGCAGCTTAGTAGGCCTTACTTCTGGGACGTTTGCACCTTTATTCACTATTCTGTTCCGTTGAATAAATAAATAACTAAAACCAACGTTTTTTACTTTTTATTGCAGTAATGCGTTTTTAATTTATCTGCAAGGCCTTAGAGCTTAGGCTGGAAAGGTTTTCGTCAACATATCTCTCGCATTTTTGAAAACCGTGCTGTTCGTGTTGGGGCGATGGGAATTTGAGGTTTCATTCTGCAATCTCAACAAACACAGGAAAATTGGTGGGGTGGCAGATTTGACCAATTCATTTGACGTTAATGTTAGAAAAAACTCGGTGGACTTGGGGGGATTCGAGCCCACACCAGCAAGGGGAGGGCTTTAGTACAGCCAATGCCCTAGTCAACTGAGCTACGGGGCCTCCAGTAGGGGCCGTGAGTTTCATGCAGAGTTTCCCACCCTCCTACGCCTGATGATAAAACTGAATGCTGATAAATAGAAGCCCGGGTGGAGGCGTTTATTCGGCGAGACAAGGGGGTAGGGGATTCCCCTATTTCGAGGGTGAGTAGAGGTAATGTTAAGACTGAGTTATGGTTCTGGTTAAAACTAGGGTTATGATTACGGATAGGGTT
>JAYGXS010000003.1:37932583-37962816 GCA_036362985.1 Ligula intestinalis
TTTTTGACCGGGCTGGGGGTGGGAACGAGCGTATTAAGTGTCAATTTGGTTCCGGTTCCGGTTATGAGGGGTGCGATCGCCTAATTTACTGATGTCCCCGCCTGTCTGGCGTCTTCAACAACCAGAGAGGGGACGTTGGCTATATGCGGGTATTCGAAACAAACCCCTCAGTACAGCCAAATGTTCACCTGACTGAAAGTGCTATGCGGAGGCCTCGACTCTGCTCTAGTTGCCCACCAGAGGGATCACCAGGCCCTAAGTTATTTCGGGAATAGCTTGGTGGAGGAAGAAGAAAGAAACTGCTGCGACTTAGTGGACACCGAATAACTCTCGTTCATAAATTTACAAAGCTTCTTAAGTGATTGGATGCTGCACACGCGTACGAAAGGGGCCCAAAGTTCGACGCCGCAGCCATTGAAATTATCGCCCAAACCGAAAAAAAACGATCCGAGAATTGATTGAAGCCTGGCCCGGAGATGGAAACTTAAACAAACAATTTATCGGTTTGGCGCCGGCGCACAAAGCTCTAGGCATTCAACGGCAGACTTGTAGCACTGATAATTGATGCGCTTGCACCCCACATAATGTTCGCCGTGTTATTGCCAATGCAGCTATCTCTGAAGATAAACTCTTGCACGATTTCCGGTGCTTGAATAGTCTTATCCTTTACTCAAGCTTTTTTACAGTTTCTTTTTACCTCTAGCTCACGGCCCTAAATGCAAACTTTAAAGGGGTAATAAGAAGGGTAACACACCAGACGACATATCTTGCAAAGTTGAGCATTAGAACTGTTAGCGACAAAACATGTTTATGAAGTGGCGTTTCGAGCATAGTTTGGAACATGAAGGGGCTCGAATGTGCTGCTATTTCAATGGAGCTCCGTTTGCAGTTTTTACATTTTAAATTTACTGTAGAGCGTTCAGTATTCGTCCTTCAACCTAAGTTCTATAGTATAGACAGGATCCATAGACTTCGGATTGTGCTCCGCTTGCCCAAACCAGGTGCGTCGCCGATACAAATTTTAAAAAGCGACAAGTGGACAGCCTACCAAAGCAAATGCCTATACTTCCTCATATTTGCATGAGAATTTTCCGAGTCAGGCTTAAAAGTTTGCAAATTACCTGAATCAGTCCATATCAAATGTTTAAGTATATAAATATGGACAAAACTGCCTTAAAGGATTTCGGTTAACATTGGGATAGTTACAGGCGCGGTACTGAATTGCTTATGCGCTCCCCCGTCGAGGCATGAGGACAGAAACACCAATTCATTTGATACAGATGACCTTGCACTAAATTTCAGGAAAGGTACATATTCCATTGGCATAAGCCTAAGCTTAAAGTCCTTGAAACCTAGTGCACAGCCAACTGCATTGTATCGGGGACGTTCCTGATCCCATCTCCTAGCGTGGGTAGGCAGTTAATTAATGCATACCCGTGCCCGAAACTATCAGGTACAATCTTTTTTGCGCAGAATACATTGAAGTTACCTAAATATCAGCCCCCGCTCTCATGCATCAGTCGCCTAGTTGAGCATTTCTGCTGATTGACTGGAAGCAGTGCTAGAGGTGACCTGAGTCTCCATCCATCTCCTGCGCCACGCATATAGGACAGTGGGTATAAGGGCTGGCGCAGACTCATGGCAGCCCTTGCTATGATAGGTTGTGGTCGTTGCGTTTGTGTAACGGAACGGCGACGCACACAGTTTAGGTGGAGTTTACCGGTTGATAAACGATACGAACTGTCTCGCTTCTGTAGTAAGATAGGAAAAAGAAATATCGAGTAGTATGAGGTATTTCAAAAATAAGGTTAACGATCACATTCCTGCTGTAACCACATGTAAAACAAGCTTAGGAATAGGTCATTCAACTTGACTTGCCAGTTAAGTTCCTTGCTTATCAGTTGCAGTGCGTTATTTTTGTATTTACCTAGGTGTGGAGCTTGGTGGTATAACGAATTGATGAACAGTGACTTATTTGTGGCCTATGTTTTCACAATAGGAACAGGAGCAAATGATTGAAAATGAAGACGATCCAACCCCAACGTCTGGTCTGAAATTATCACCTTCAAAATCTCATAAGCATGTCAAACAGCATGCTGAAGAGAACTCGGCGGAGTTGACCTCTCCAGGGGGCCCAAGAAAGCCGACTTTTGTGCAGTGGATAAATAGCTACATGAGTGTCGCTTCCACATTGAGCAGAAGGAATATCATCCTTATGTGCTTAAACTGTGGGGAGAAATTTTCCGATGAAAAATTTTGTCAGTAGAAAATTATAAGACAACTGTTGTCAATGTATAGAAAACTAATACCTCTTGGAACACAGTCATGATGCGATACAAAGGACAATGCATCTTTTAGTGTTACCAAGTAGCCGAGTTCATTTTTTAATCAACAGTATCGCATGAATATCAGAAAAATCGGCATTTTTTGCTTTTTCCATAATTGGGACGAAAATAACTGCCTTTCGTGGCCGTATGCTCGGTCAGGATTGTTCATGGGGTCTGCACTGATATGACTCAGGAATAGAAACTGCCCCCCTCCCCCCGAAATACAAATAATAATGTGCTAAATTGCAGGAGGGCAACTATCCCCCCTGTTCTAACTCTAACCCAAACCTTAACGGTAGTCCCAATTTTTACTCTAAGTCAACCTTTTACCCCAAACGTACCACCAATCCTCTTCGTAAACATTCAGCCGTTCCTATTCCCCTGCCCTGTCGAGGAGGCCATATAGGCAATCCCTACCAAATGTCCGTTTGTCAGTCAGTATCGAAAAGCCAGCTTCCGCGTGTATAACGTAGTCATACAAAGTATGAGTGTGTGACGAATCTCATTTCCTTAGGTAAATGAATGAGGCGACATGACGTTAAGAGCATAGCTGCCTATCTTTGTCACACAAGGGCAGAAGGGCCACAGATTAACTTGCTGCACGGAACTCTGAAAACCTACCAGTATTTATAAAAAGTCTGCATTTCATTAGATTTCTATCGAGGGAAGGGATGGACTTAGTGGCACTAATCAGACTCCAAACTCAAAGCATGCTAATAGCTTAAAAAGTCTCCTATGAAAGTATCCAGCAAGGATGATGAAGCTGACTCGCGGTTAGCTCTGGAGTAGACCGTGAGCATTGGGAAGTTCATCAAGGTAGGACCACTGACCATGAGACCATATGCTCAACCCTGGGAGAACGGGAACACAGAACATCAGTACATACAGTGCATGAACTATCAAATTCAAAAACCGAAATTGTAGAATGCCTGACAATCACTCGCAAACCAGCATAAATACCTGGACCCAGGCTTTAAGCTAATAACAAACACCCTTAAGCGAATTTTACTCTTAAAGGAAATAGGAAAATTAATATTAACTTAGTTGGAAAAGCGGCAACATCCGCAAACGTGAAAAATCGCTGCATCTGTGGACAATAAATATGAATAACACTTTCAGGTGAACTCGTCAACATACTATTTTATGAATGAATGTGCTGTCACCGATCTAATAGAGGAACAATTAATTTCCGTTTTGCCCTGGAGCTCGCAACGCAAACCCTCCAGACCATCACATAGTGACAAAGGTGATATGATGAAGAAGTGGATCCGACAAAGCAAAGGGAGACCGGAATGGCCGTTTCCGGCTCATTAGCCGTCATTAGCTAGTCATACCCAATCTCGAGGGTTGGCACCCCCGAGATCGGTACCCGGGACCTTAGGTCATTGTGTTCAAGACACTTCCTCTAGTCTACGGGTTCCCTGCATTGTCGGTTGTGATCGGGGTGCCAACCCTCGAGATTGGGTATGACTGGCTAATGACGGCTAATGAGCCGGAAACGGCCATTCCGGTCTCCCTTTGCTTTGTCGGATCCACATCATAATACTATTTTATGTCTAGTTAAAGAACCTTCGTTCGTCAAATTTATTTCAAGATATTGCTGGTACTGGATTGAAGTCAGGTTCAGATTGTTCTTAAAATTCTCCGGCAAATACTTCACGATTTTCCGTGTTTTTGAGCCTTTTCCATAAACTTAGGTTTTTTCAATTGTTCAAAAACTTCAAATAAATATTGTTTCGGAGCATATATCGAAAAGTGAGTTTTGGGGTGATATTTTTTATGAAGATGCTCGTTTGGATCATATTTGTAGATTCGCCTAAACATTAAATTGCATTATCGAGAAAAATGAACGTCCAAAATAAAATTCGGAAATTAATATACTTAAGATCATTAAAACAAACTATCTATAATCAATAATTCCTTTAAAAACTGCTTTAATTACATATTTCACTGACGAATTTCTGCATAATTTCCATGGTTATGCCATAATAGGAATGGAGACTTTGACATCTTTTGACTTCCTTTTATATTGGAGTGTTTTTCGTTATACTTGTTTACCTTTAGGCCCCCTTCTAAGATTGCAACTGCAGAGTAGCTTGACAGAATACTCAGATTTTGCGAAAACCGCTTCTTTTCTGTCTGTTCCATTCCTAAATTACGCATTATTGGAGAGTATATCATACAAACAGTATCTTTCAATGTTTTCTTTGGCGTTCACCTCCGCGGTAACGTTTACGCATATTTTTTTGCGGACCCTATCCTCGGTGTGGTAAAAAAAAGACTGTCAAATAAGTTTAGTACTGCGTTTTGGGGCAAAAATCGTCAGGAAGGTGTAAAATATAATTTTTAAAGGTAAATTATTTCCTTGTTTTCAGAAAAAAGAGCGATTCCTTAGACTTGCCGTCACCTCACCTAAGGGTTTGTCCAAATCCTGCTAGTTTTCTTTCAAAATATAAGATTGAGAACACAATTTTTTAGATAAAAATGCTTTTACAGAGCCCCAAATTGACTCAAAAAATCAAAATAGCGAGACAAAATTTACGCTAAGCTCCTCACTCGTACTTAGATCCCCCTTTGCATGAGTAAAATTATTTACTGTGCTCGTTCGAGGTTCGCTTGTACGCGTATGAGGTTCACTGACTGCCTCACAGAGAAGAATTGGGTCAGCGAAACGAAGTAGAAGCGTCTTGGAACAAAACGTGAACCACTGCTTGGACTAGAATGTCTGATTGGCAGAGCTCTCTCGTCCGGCCAGTAGCTGTTTTCATTTAAATTGACTTACTGCCAGATCGTCAGGCTACAGTACCTATACAGTAACGATTGCAGGCAAACTGAGGTCACGCGCTGGAGTGCCAAATGCATCCCTTAACAGTGGTGCAGCCTATCCTCGACATAATTTACCGGCAAAAGGTTTTAATCAAACACTGACAAAAATGATTAGGCAACACTGCACGTCATTCTTAGCAAACAAAGCTGTTCGGATTAAAAACGCATTTGAAGATTTTTACTGATGCCGGACGAAATCGCCAGCATTTCTGAACAATAGTACACTGAAAAGGAAAAATAGTGTCTCAGCTAACTCCTTTTGGGAAATAGGGCCAGCAGAAACATCCACTTGCCTACCGAAGAGAAGTACCCGATACTTCACAGGTTTTTTCAGTGAAAAGGCCCTTTATGCAGATTAGAAGATGGACTTTTCGGCGTAGCCGACAAATAAATTGATTAAAGGGACCTAGAGAAAATAATGTTACTGCTCTTATTAAAGTCCGTCACCTTCGGTGTAAATCACGTTTTTGCGCAATGAAATTGTTTTTGACTTATCAAATATTTAATGTTCCTTGTAGTTTTAATCTACACTGCAAATATAGTACTATTTAATACAAAGGCAGTTATTCTTCTTAGACTGTAAGCCGAGTAATTTTTACATTTCGAATGGTCAACACAGATATATGTTTGACGATCAGTTGATAAGACTATTGGTAGTATTGAGTGGTAGCAACTCGTCCCCTTAGCTGACCCGATTGATGGAAAAACCAATCTCACCCATTGCCTTAACTGATGCCTAAACTGATGATTCCTAATTGAGGGGGGAAGAGAGGGGGGGGGGGGGTACACAGCAGATCAGAAGGCCTTTTCTGATTCACTTATGGAAACGCGTCGTAGATGGTGACCACTTAGGAGGTGGCTCATAATTAGAACGCTAAATGTATTCGGTCGGCGTCCTGGCCGCACTCCAGATGCCAGCCTCCATCAATCTCGCTGACATATTGGTGGGCCACATCAGACTCCACGCCCGCCGAGCGTTCATTGTGAATTAGACGCAATACTAGCTTGAGCAACCGTATCAACATAAAAGAAGAAGAAGCGATCACTAGAACAAGGATTTTATTTTCCTGACGGTTCGGATTCTGTCAAGAATCCTTAATAATAGATAACCGTAGAATGGCGTGAGACATGCGCAGATTGGGGTGATACAGACACAGATTGCGCGGTATTTATAGTTCGTGGCGGCCATCCACATGCGTACTATATTCATCAGCTCCTGTACCCACCACTTGGGGTGTGGTGATGGTTTGGCAGTTCGCTTTTGGGTTATTTATGGCCGCGATTTCGCCGTCCGTGTCGGATGCGGGCTTGATAATTACGCGACAATTATGTTTGCTGTCATCGAAGTTGTTGCTGGGCCTGGCCCTTCCCACATGACTGATTCTCTTGCCCAAACAATGTCTCAGTACGGAGTATGGGAACGGCAATTAGTTGCGATTGTTGATTTACTGTCAGTCTGAGAACCATGACTCGAGCAGCTCGCGACTCACGCGGTTATCACCTCTTTCAAGGAATTCGGCCTCGTTAAACTTGAAAATATGGCCGGGTGCCGTCGAGTGAGCTGCAACCTGGGAGTTGGCGTCTTTCTTTCTCACCGCCGCTGCATGCTCGGCCATTCGCGTCCGGAGTAATCTTCCGGTTTCTCCGACATATTTGCTTTGTACACAACAGCATCAGATCCGGTAAATGACTCCAGCCGCTTCCTTTCGTGGCAGTGGGTCTTTTGGTCTCATATCCCAGGACCCAATGGGTGCCTCTGGCTTGTGCGCAAAGTCCACTCCAAACGGGGTGATCAGGCGGCTGACACCTGCTCCAATGCTTGGCAATGTTCTGCTTCCGTATTCTCCCCTCACAGGACTCTCCAACTGCGCGTTTTCGGTTTGGTAAACGTAACCTGTCAGGCAACGACAGGACTATAAGGCGTACTTAAAAGCTGTTTATTTTCTCTATAAACGACAGTGTGCCTTATATATCAATAAATTCTGTTCATTTATCTGTTGCATCAATCTATATATAAGGCGCGCTGTCGTTTTTGAGAAAAGTAAAGTCTTTCCCATACGGTCTATAGTCCGCACAATACGGTATAATTGTCTGGGTTATACGCTATCGCTGCGCTCATTTATCTACTTGTCTAAGAGAAATCGTGGTCATCCTCTCGGGATGCTTCCTTTATCATTGGCATCACAACGTTTTCTGCAACCGAAGTAGCCGCAGGAATCAAGTGCTGACATATTTTTACATAGCGGTGGTCCAGCCATTACTCCCAAACCAGACTGCGTAGACCGAAGGAAAACTCAAGAGGGGTTGTGGCGAGCGTTCGACGTAGGATTTACCCACTTCCGTATCGTCCTGGTAAATGAAAGCTACTGCGTAGCTTGTATGGTAAATGACGGAGTAAATCGATCCTCCGGATTGAAGGCCAGGCCTCCCTTTTTAATGTGACTGTTATACCAACTCATTTCGATTAGAGATGTCAGAATCCCCAAGTTTTATTTGTTTTTTGTTTGAGCCAGCGCCTGCGTGGCCTGCGTGAAAAGGGAGAATTGGTAGAGATTGTTTGCATGCCCCCCCACCCTACAGCAGGACACGCCGATTCGACCGTCGATTCCTACGATGCTTACTATGTGCTCCACAGCGTGGTGGTGCGGAGATGCTGCCTCATAAGTGAAGTAGTTGTAGGGGATTGAAGACTTGCACTGCATCTAACGCACTCTCTCTCTCGCTCTTTTCCCTAACCCACCCAAGCCCAGCCTCAAGACAGAGTCAATAAGACCGGCGGCAGGATCGGACGCAGGTGGGAAGCGCGACCGGAGCCTCCACCCCGCCTGAATCACGGACTGGGATGGCCATAAAGACTATGGGTGGCTGGTACCTAAGCCTGCAACTATGCATGCATTCAATGCTTCCACCCACGTTTAACATTTGGTATGGGAACGTAACCTGAATAACGACCACCGTGCCATGATCCGGCGCCCGTGTTGGTCCAACACAGGTTCCACGAGACCCGTTTAGGGGGCAAGCGGGTAAGACAAGGGAGTACGAATGCCTCGTAATGCAGGGGACTTGGAGCCAAATTAAAAGGAAATAAGAGTTTGGGTTAGAACATGGTAATAGGTGCTGATCCTGTAATGCAGCGTAATGCCACATATGCTGTGGGTGAAGTTCTATTCTCCCCGCCACAGGCTTAGCGCCACAGCCAAACGTCTAGGCTTCGCTTAGACCATGACTGCTAAATGTCATAAAATCGATACCGCCATTCGCAGTGGTACAAAATGGAGTGGTTTGGTTCATTTTGATTTAAATTGTTTGCTGGGTTGGTTTTGGCCTATTTCGCAACTGGAATCGTGAAGCAGTCAGGAAAGCTTGATCTACTATTCCCGCTGATAGTATATTTTTTAACCGCTGAGCTCTTTTTTCATAATTAACATTCAAATGTATTGAACATTCAAATAACTGTTGACCCAGTCAAATAGTTCAACATTCAAAGAACAAAAATAGAGGGAAATTCTAAAAGTTGCTTTATAGGAAAAAAAACCCAAGCTTTTTAAAAACTTACGAGGGAAAATAAATTGGAGAGCGTCCCACGTATCGGGTGCGACTGGACCTTTTTCTTCGACACCCAAATTCAAGCATATCGCTTGCATGCAAGAACGCACTGATTCTTACAAAAGTTATCGTGACAGGTAGGGATCTGCCTTCATCCCTAACTTATCGCTAGACTTCCACGTGGAAGGAAACAAAGACCATCGCGTGTATGCGGTTATTCACGAAGCTAACATGACTTTGCTTGCGCTACGAAATTAATCGTCAACAAGAGTTAACCACAACCCTACCGCCAACTGTGGACATGCCTCTAATATATAACACTTAAACCTTTCGTTCTACTCATCTTTTCAGAGTAGCTTTCTTTATGACTCCGAGAAAGGACCATCGGGAATTAAGGAGATCCCTTTGAAACTATTTTTCTCCGCCTCGTGTCACCGGGAACCTAGATGTCTTCATAAACCGCCAGTCGTTCAAACGATGGAAGCCATATGGACGTACTCAGTCTAAATGGCTCTCGTTTCGTTGACTACTTACCATCATCAGAATTCCATTTTGGCCTCTGAGATATCGGGGCCCTACGTTAACTGACGCTTCTTCGTGTGACTTCATGCTATGCATATCAGCGACCACGAGCGTATTATACGCACATTTCATTATCCCACTCTGAACGGCTATTGTAGCATTAGCCTACTCTACATATCTATCCTATTTTCCTAAGCAGTTTTTTCTCCTACACGCTTTTTGAAAATAGAGGCACGTTGAACTCTGCCTCCATTTTCACTGTGGAAGTTTTTTAACTGCCTTTTTTCTAGTTAACCATTAATTGCAAAAAATCGCCAAATATTGCCTTATTAGGAAAATTTCTGTTGAAATTATTACAACTTTGTACCTTTTATCTGCGCACATCGCCACCATTTTTTACGAAACTCATTTCGGAATAGTCGAAAATATGCGAGGCCCAAGTAATAGAATAGATGGCAGGAAGACACTCTCTGGGACCAGAAGTGTATTTGCCCGACGTTTCGGACTCTCACTCGAGGCCATTGCCAAGGAATGAAAACGTACAGCTCGCTGCGTGATTAAGTCAGCTCTGCCGTGGGTGGCCTTGAGTTCCTATTGTTCGCTCCGCCACGAGTGACCTTGAGCCCTGATATTGCTCGCGCAACGCGAGATAGGCATCTGGGAGATCGATATGCCTATTGCTGGAGTCCGCCTGCATATAGTGCCTTCCAAACCCGTAAGTTTCTAAGGAAAACTCTCAAGTAACCCTAAGCCTAAAACTCTAATCCTAATGCTACGCCTGATCCTTAAACCCTAACTCTACCCCAAAAAACCTTATTCTAGCCTCGATCCCAAATCAAAATAATAACCAAAGCCTGGCAACCATAGCTCTAAGAATAAAAAACCTTACCAATAGACCATAAGCTCAACCGTAGTCCCAACCTTCAGTCCGAAAGGGGTCACTTTAACGTCAGTCGCGTAAATGAAAGCCAAACTCTGCGTAACTAATAACACCTTTCACGAACTTTCTTAAAGTAAATCGGGATGAACCACCCTTGCCTTGTTTTAACTATCAGCCAGCGAGGTCACAAACCGTATCCTTAACTATGTTTGCTGAGTAATATAACCCGGAGCCGGTCTCTACAAAGTCACAATCCCCACATTTAGGTAATCGACCATTCAGCTTCCAGAAGCACCCATCAGGCGTCAATTCATGAGGCCGAAAGACCCACTGCTAGAGCAAGAGGCGGCTGGAGTCATTTACCGTATCTGTTGTAGTTGTGGATAGAGCAACTACGTCGGAGAAACCGGGCGATTAATCCAGACGCGAATGACCGAGTATGCAGCGGCGGTGGGAAAGAAAGACGCCAGCTCCCGGGTTGCAGCTCACTCGAAGGGACCCGGCCATAGTTTCAAGTTTGCCGAGGCCGAAATTCTCGCAAGAGGGGACATCCGCGTGAGTCGCGAGCAGCTCGAGTCATGGTTCTCAAGCCCCCATTTCACGAACAAGCACAACGTTTTGGCGTTCCTCTACGGTGTACTGAGACGTTTCCTGAGCAAGAGAATCAGTCATGTGGAAAGGGCTGGGCGCAACAACAACAACTCTGATGACAGCAGGCATAATTGTCGCGTTATTATCAAACCCGCATCTGACGTGGACAAGAAGATTGTGGCACTAAATGAGCCACCACCACACCAATTAAGATCTCAAGCGGGGGCTACAGGAACCTACAATTATATTACGCATGCAAATGACCGCAACGATCTATAAATACCGTGCAATCTATGCAAGTATCATCCTTATCTGCGCATGTCTCAGACTCTTCTACTATTACTTATGATTGAGGATTCCCGACCGAATCCGAAACGTTAGGAAAATCAAACTCTTGTTCCAGGGGTCACTTCTTCTGAGTTACTGGTTTACCGGTCGCGTTGTGATGGACTGGCAAGTGACCGACCGTATCGATGCATGAGTTGAAGGTGTGCTCGCAAGAAGGACGGGTTGGAGTGATGGTAAAATGGAAGTTAGTGGTGGGCAGGATGACAGTAGTGTCCCCACTGATGAGATTGCTGTTGGTGGTGTTTCTTGAGACAGAAAGCGGTTATATCGTGTTCACGCTACGTTGGGTATGGAGAAGTGCCCCGAGTGTTAATTAACTGTGTGGACAACTTGGCGGGGTTTTAGTTCCTGTGTCGTTCGTCTACGCCACTTGGATCTAGTGGGCCTCTATGCTGGTCCACTCTGCTATCGCGCCATTGTCTGTCTTTAGGGCCCAATTTCTATCTCAGGCGGTTCCCAAACTCCAGTGTGGGTCAAAAGTTTGTTACTGTGGGAGAGGCCGGATGTAGATAAGTGTAGGGACCACCGGGTTTGAAGAAACACCCACAGCGGACACCATCAGTTATTGTGACTTTAATCATGAACTGTGCGTAAATTGACGCCTCATCTCTACTGAGTAGAAAATAGTTCCAAGCGCATCGAATAAAACTACCAATCAGCAATGCATGACCTTCAGTTAGACCAAAAAGGCAAAGTACTGAAAGTTATACTGTGTTGGTCAAGAGTAGCAATCTCCTTAATAAAAGCAAGAAATTTCAAAAGCCCGAAACTTTTGCCAAGCGGGTGTGAAACATTCGTAAAATTACGTTAAACGCATTCACGGGAATAAGGGGGTGAATTAAACGGCATGAATACAACTGTGTTTAAACATATCTTTTCATTCAGATGAGGTAAATATCCTCCAAAAATGGGGAAGTTTGAAGTATGCCAATTACTGGCAGCAAAGTGGCCAATTGTGTGTTCAAGCGCAATCTTAGGAGAACTAGATGTAATTTCCCGGATTTTGTATCCTTTGATATACAGTTATCTATGGTAAAGAGCTTTTCACTTGATTTCGCCGCTGGAAACATCACACGAATAAAAGTCCTTATAAGATCTCAGGTCGGCCAGTGATTGATAACCAGGAATATAATTAGCAAATGAAATCATAAAAATACAATTTTGTCTGTGACAATACACATCTCCCTTTGCTAAGTTACTGTTTTGTCTCTGATAATAGTGGACCTTAAAGGTGCTCTCGCAATCTCCCTGAATATGGTACAGGTTTCAGTCTTCTCAATCAACTGCCCAAAAAGATAGGTTCTCTTGTTTTTTACTCTACTAGATCCTGAAAAATAAGAGAATTATTGAAAGCGTTTACCCAAAAAAGGAATTATTGAGCGTTTTTAATTTGAATGGCGGTTCGGATCATACCTCTAACCTTAACAAAGTCTTAAAGCGAGCTGCCGAAGAAAACAAACGTCCACATCAAGCGCCTCCATCTAATATGCTTACGATGCATTTGAAAACACTTTCTTATCAATTACCGTTTAAATAGGGTAGTTCAAGGCCCAGGGGAAGTCAAGGAAAAATTGGAGCACATTACACGAGAAAAACTCGACCATTACGGCTCATTGGAAGCATTTTCAATATCGTTGTTCACTTTAAGGTTTCCTTCGGTGATTACAAATATATCACAGCGTGGTCATATAAAAGCTAAGAAATCACTCAAACTGAAATTGCCCGTTCGTTCTTTATTTACGTATAAGCAGAAACTTGACCGCACTGCGCGAAAATTAAAATGGTCGAATAAAGGTAGGTAATTTTGACGTTACCTCTGGAGTGTTTACAAATGCCATGGGAACAGGCGCACGTGAGAAAAAGCATGATTGACTGTAAGCAACTTTCACATTTTGGGACATAATATCACACAGCTTTACCAATCGAATTTTTGAAGGAGGTTTAATTTCTGTCTGCTTATTCGCATGCTTACTTCTTCCGACAAAGGCGGAACAAAAGGTCAATTTTTAGAGTGAGTGAAGGTCAGTTTGGTAAAATCTTGCCAGTTCAATTAATGTCTCACGGTAAAAAAGGCGTGGCCTTATATAGTTATTAATATAGTAAATGGTCTGGATATAAGATGATATTTATTTCCACCCAGTTTCTTTGAATTTTCTCTTTTTGTAAATTTACGTAGAAATATATTCTGCATGGAACAGGAACTTTTCCAAAAAGCGTTGGACAGATAAATGTAAGTTAAACGATGAGGCCAATGTAAGCATTCAGGAAGTCACTTTGAGCGTAAAAAAACCTTTTCAATCATTCATAATCAGGCAAATACAATACTATAAGAGTGAGGAGTAGATTCAGCAAAATTTTAAGTACTCAATCAGTAGTCATTAGAGGGAGAGCTGTTAAGGGTTCATAGGATCAGATTCTAGTCATAATTAGGGACCATATAGGGGTAGGAGGAAAAAGGGGCTCCATCGTTCTCGTCGTCCCTGTCTTGCTTCTTGTTGGGACATGTGATCACGCAAGGAGTCATGGTCTGGCGAAGGCGTGGGTGGTGTGGGGATGCTTTGAAAGAATCTTCGAGAGTTCCGTCACCACGCTTCCTCAGTTGCGTCCCTTAATGTAAGTCAATTGGTTGAGCTAAAATGTTATCGGGATAGGGTGGTCAGGCAGAGCACGATTTCGCGGAGCCGCACTTACGAGCCGGGTGTCCGGGCGAAAAAATTATTACATAGATGCACGTATGCGTTTTATTGGAACCGTAGCAAAGTAAGGATGGATTGTGTAAGCCTCTAAGTTTAAAATACATGGCCTGGTTTGGTTTGGTTTATTCCTTCAGTGCCGTATGAAGTTACTATGTGTGTGTTGACTAGTGAGGTTATCTAACGACATGCACAAAATTGTTTCCTTGTGATTTTGTTATCAAACTTCCTTCTGTTTATTGAGAGTTGCATTTTGTAATAGCGATAGTATATTTTTCAGTCTGATTCTGATTTTCGACCAGTCCTATCAGGAGAGGAATTATGCTGTAGAAGAACATCGATGGTAGAAATCACACTTTAGTGGGACCCTTTATACTGTATTATTTGAATTACACTGAATGCTAATTTACACACATCACCGGGGTGGGCACCCGACTTTCTCCTTGTTCATTTATTTGGCTACAGAATGTCGTGTTGGTAGGCCTTCTTTTACTTAGTCCCTGTCACGTCAGTTTTGGTTGCTAGGTTGCCAAAGTCATCAAAGGCGTGAGTGGCTTCGCGTTTAAACGTGTTCATTCTTGTCGTGGGTATCCCTCTCTCTCTCTCTCTCTCTCTCGCTGTCACCCCAGTAGGGCCGGCCATCGAGCCTGGCAGGTGATAATTGATTGCAATCAGGCTCGGTTTCAAGCCCCATGCGTTGGATAGACTGCAGGCCTGCTTCCTTCCCATCCAATGTCCGCTGCGACTTCGTAAAATGCAGCAAATGTGCCTCTGACAGGCTTTATGCCATCGTACATTTCGGGGGAGCGGAGGGGGGTTGGGAGTGGGAGGATAAGGCCCGCCCCACCACCACCACCACCACCACCCGACTCCAGAAGATGGTGACGAAAAAGCTGGGGTAAGTGGGCACATAAGCGTACGGGGCACCCACTTTCGTGACAACCGTCTTTGTCCCGCTACTCGAAATTGGCGTCGCATGGCTGACCCTCTCCGGTGTATTCCCCCGACACGCGAATGTACGAGGGGAGACCCTCCTTGTCCTCCTAATGCGTTCGGTCTGCTCACAACCACCGTCACTACCACTCCGGGCCAGACCAACGAGCCGCCCTCCCCCCCCCCCCTCCATCTCACGATGCAACAGATGCGTAGACGGGAGAATGAAGGTGGCGGGGGTGGAATTTCACATACAAATTGGGAAGGTAATTGTCATCTGAACTACTGGATGTCCATTAGAATGGACATGGGACAAGCGCACAGTGGAAAGAAAGCAGGTGAACTAAGTCTGCACACTGCTTTCTTCTATTTTTAAGGAGTAAATGCAATGAAAAATGCCTTTCAGTTCAGTGTTTAGTGTCCTGGAATCGAGCTCTACGCAGCGGATGCAGGCCTGTATTTGTAACATCAGTTCAGTAAAAATAAGGGACTTCAGTTCTTTCTTACTGATGACAGCGAAGGTATGTATGTAAACGCTTTCACTAGCTAGGTGTCTTACCGCTTTATTGTAAGACAAAACTCGTTGATCTTCACTTGATTGCTTGGTGCATCCCCTTGAAATGAGACCCTGATGAATTTTTTTCTCTGCTGTTATCACCGAGGTCCTTGGCGGTCTTACAGTCATGTTTTTGTTAGTAAAACGACTGGGACACCCATTACGTCTAAAAACACCAACAATTTTGATCTCTTCTTCGATGCTATCGGTCTAGCAGATCCTTTTCATTCATTGTGTCAAATATTGTGCTAAATTACGTTTGAAATTTAACGGTACGAAATTCCTTAAATGGGTATTTTGCCCGAAAGACGTCTTCTGACGGCAGACACTATACCGAATACTCATGGCAGACCGTCTACTCAGAAATATGTCGAGAAATGTGAGCGATCCGGACTGTTCTTAAATTAGAAATTTGATTGACGGGTGCACCTGATCTGCGATCTGCATCAGAGCTGAAAAGTTAGTTTGTTCAGATGCAACCCAGAATATATCATCCACGCAGCGCCCGGAATACGTCAGACTACTTTTCTGATAGCGAACTTGCAAAGCTTCCAGCGTGCCTCTGAATATATTCTTTAGAAGCGGGCCAAGGGGCAAACCCATAGCTACTCCTCTCAACTGCCTGCACAGATTGTTATCAAGTAGGAACTACACATTCAAGGCACATTTTATAAGTAATCCCTTGGGAGCATTCACTAGCATTCCTTTGTCCTGCTGATTCTAGATAACTAATTCACAGATGAAATTGACTGTTCTGTCACCGGCGCGTTCATGAAAAGAGACGCGACATCTATTGAAAACTCCACAATACCGTTCAGGTTGACGTCTTTCCCACAGCCCACGAATTCAAATTTCTCTCAGAGGCTGTGCAGCGCTAGCTGACACTCTTGAGTTTGTCCAGTAGCCAGTAGTCTATCGCATGGTACGGCGAGTTTCTCGTACCTAGGATGGGACGAAGGGATGTGCCGTTTTTGCGGATCTTTAGTAAGTCGTACAGTCGAGGTATATGTGCACCTGCGCTTCACCAGGAAATGAGTAAGCGAACTTACGAAGATAGCTAACAGCTAAGTTTGCGTCAAACTACAGATATATTGGGTTGAGATTTAAGTTCAAGTTTAAGGTTAATTTTAATTTTAGGATAAAGGTTGAGGCTAGGTCTTAAATTAAACTTGGCTTAGGATTGGAATTATTTCTAATTGTTGCGTTAGCGCTTAGGGCGAGGTAAGTGTTCGGAATAGGACTACAGTTGAAGTTTATGCTAGAGCTAGTTCAGAAGAGCGTTAGTGTTGGTTTCGGACACAGGAATTTTTTTTATTTTCCTGGTTAATCGTGGTTTTCCACAGGATCTGATGATACGTAATGTTCCAGGAGAGTGCTCTATAAGGGTAATACGAATAGGTAGGGCAATTATAATGTATGGTGGAAAGGAACCGACAAAGAAAGGAGAGACCGAAATAGCCATTTCTGGCTTATTAGCCATCATCAGCCAGTCATACGCAAGCCCGAGGATGGCGACCTATGAGATTCGAATACGGAACCCTTGGTCATTGAGTACAACGCGGACTCGTTGTTTTTGTCGGTTGCGATCGGGAATATGATTAATGGTAGGGCACACACCGATCTTTTTACGGAACATTCTCGTCACACCTTGCCCTGGACTCCGTATGTTACAAAGATTGCCCCTTAAATGGACCGCGTGGATCTAGATCAGGGCACGACATGCGTTATTCGGATTGCGCTTTCATAGCAAATGCCGAATATGGGGGCGTGGGAGCGTGGAGACAAGCGTGGAGGTGCGAGTTCATGCTGCGCCAACCGCCTGAGCACGATCCTATTTCCGGTCTTCTTCCTTTTATCTTGACATCGAGCATAGGTGGGTGAGGGAAGAGGAAGTGTAGCAGATGTGGCACCAATCACCTATCACTTCACGTTAACTTCGTTCTCAAGCTCATTCTTTACTGCTGTTCGGTTATTTTTCCAGCCTTGCTTAAAACGAATTGTTGATTTTAAACGCATCCTCCAAATGTGCCCTTTAGCTGCCGCTGTTTTTTTAAATAACTTTTATAGTGGCATAGACGCGTAAACCGCTCTGTCAGAGGACCCATTCGTCCTCCCATATTGCCTTTAGAGCTCTCTCTCTCCCTCTCGAGCATCCACCGCGAGGTTGCTAGGATATAGGCAGAAAGACATTACCAGCAAAGACAGGGAACACTAGGAAGGCTTTTTCTGCCTTTTTGGGCGTCATTGGCTAGTGATAAGCAACCCCAGTATGGCCGCGGAAATTGCTGCCACACCGAGATTTGACTCGCGATCTCTCCCGTCAGGACGAACTTCCTAACGTTTGAGCTACGAGCTCATGGTCTAGCTGGTATTAGATCAGGAGTATACAGTGGCATAGACACGTACACCGATCTGTCAGAGGACCCACTCGTCCCCCATATAGCTCAAACTTTAGGACGTTCGCCCTGACGGGAGAGATCGTGAGTTCAAATCTCGGTGTGGCAGCAATTTCCGCGGCCATACTAGGGTTGGGTGTCACTAGCCGATGACGCCTAACAAGGCAGAAAAGGCCTTCCTAGTGTCATCTGTCTTTGCTGGTAATGTCCTTCTGCCTATATCCTAGCCACCTCGCGGTGGAGGCTCCAGAGAGAGAGCTCTAAAGGCAATATAGGGGGACGAGTGGGTCCTCTGACAGATCGGTGTACGCGTCTATGCCACTGTATATTCCCGATCTAATACCAGCTAGACCGTGAACTCGTAGCTCAAACGTTAGGACGTTCGCCCTGACGGGAGAGATAGCGAGTTCAAATCTCGGTGTGGCAGCAATTTCTGCGGCCATACTGGGGTTGGGTATCACTAGCCGATGACGTCCAACAAGGCAGAAAAGGCCTTCCTAGTGTCCCCTGTCTTTGCTGGTAATGTTCTTTTACTTTTCATAGCGCATATTATAATATGGCGAGACTTTAAAACGGTCAAGCAATTTTCTGATCGCATTTTTGCTGAGATTGTCCATCCACCCCACCCCAAATAAATGGCTGCAAAATCTTCCCGAACTACGTGCCGAAGCTTCGGACCTATTTCCTGCCGTAAATCGACATATCAGCACTCTGTACTCCCATTCCGAGCACACAACCTCACATGTAAAGAGACGGAAATCCAGAAGCTAAAATTAGACCTGTCTCCATGATATATGTGGATTTCACGTAAACCTCTAGATTTTTTAGTTTATTCCTTGGTTTCAATGAACGGAGCCATTTTTGTTGAAAATTTTGGATACCACCTTCAAAATAAAGCGTATTTCTCTGCTTTTCTCTCTCTCTCTCTATCTATCTATCTTGGCGTAAAACACTGCCCCTTCACCACAATCTTATGGAGGATGCGGCGGACCTCGTTGGACATGACAGTCGAGTCATCCCATTTCAAGGGAATGCCTCTAAACAAATCCAAACTATTGTCTATCATCACCCGTTATTTGTACTCTGAGGGGACGGGGCTGATCTGAAAAGCTGTTGTGAAATGTTTAAGCAATGTGAACTCTTGCTGAAATCTTTGAACTAAGTGTATATCAGTGCAAAGTACTTTCGAAAGTTTTGAGTAGTCTGTTTTCCCAAATCGCATGAAATAAAGTCATTAACCTGTTGAGCATTTTGAAAAATTTCCTCTTATGAAACATCCAAAACTAACTGAAGTTGAAAGGAAATTTGTGCATAGTTGCTCTCTCCCCGCGAGGGTTGCTGGAAGTCCCGCTTCCGGGGCTTTTGCACGCATCCGCTTTTCTCCGCATCCGTCAACTGTGCAGTGCCATGACACGCTTCGCTGCCCTGGCGCCAATGAGCTGTCAGCACTGGGTTCAGGTGAGGTGTGCCATGGCAAACCTCTCATGTTCAGTCTTCGAACACTTCCGGGTGGATTGGTAAGCTATAAGCCTCACTGCGTGACTACAACCACGAAAGAACAAGAAGTTTTACCTATGTTTCAACAAGAGTTTTCGATGGAAAATGTTTCACAGTAATTAGTAGCTTCGTAGGCAATGGTATTAGTAACTTAGACAAGGTAACGCAAGCCCAAATAAGGTGGCTTTTTGTTGAAGGGGTGTTCTTAAATTGGTGACTATTTATGGCCATGGTACCTAATGGTATGCCACTCAATCGAAGTCTGGTCTCTACGAGGGTAATGGTTTCACCACGAATAAGGGAATGTAGTTTTTATAAATTCGTTTAGCCGATCGTCATTACCTTCAAGCATCCGTTCACTGAATTGGGTCGTGTTTTATAAGAATCGTAACGGAATCACTCGGAAGACTTATAATCGAGGTTCTTCCTTTCACTTCGTGTAACCTTTCTCTCCGACAATATTATTATCCAGTTCCTAAAAATCAGCCAATTTCCTCCAATGCATCTCCACGTATCGATGACTGCTGCCTTTCGATCGACATATTAACTGGTCTATGATGAAGAGCAGAATTCTAATGGTTGCTTTATATTTTTTGTTGTCTCCGCTGATATATGACACCCCAAAATGCATCTGGACGCAGTCAAGGCGGGCTGGCCCCCTGAAACGTTCCCTCTGGAAAACAAAGACTTCTGCCTTTGCAAACACTATTATTCGGTTTTTTGTTTTGTTTTATCAACCCCTTTTCAGTGGGAGGATGACGTTTCCTTTCTAAAACTGGATAAAGCTAAATCAGTAACTATTAGGAGAGTTTGGCAGATTGGAATACTTCAGTTGACCCAAGTGTGAAAAATTCGTGGCCTCGACGGGCTTCGAACCCACATCAACAACGAAGGTTTGAGTACAGCCAACGCTCTACCAATTGAACTACAAAGGCATACCGAAAGCCTTGAATTCAATCACACCTCCGGCTTACTCGGCCAGCCACACCCTGACCCAAATCAAGGACGATAAGAGATTTCCCCGTCACTGTTCACCGAAATCGGGAATAGTAAAGGTCGAGTGAGTGTGGCTTGGAGAAAGTGGCACAAAACACAGATGTTTAGACTGTTTGTGTGTTGCTAGTTTGGAGAATTTGAATCCACACTGTCAGCATTGAGGCTTCTTAATTTAGCGAACTGTCCCTCCTCATTTAAAATTGAACAGGCTGACGTCAGAGTCTGATCTGTGATAATGCTGACAATGTATCAGGCCACCGTAAATTGCACGGCGCTCCTCTGTCTATCCTGTGTGAACTAGTTCGTTTTTTAGAAAAAGGGAAAAATCGATCGGAATCGCTCATATGATCCAGCCGATAGGACATGAGAATAAGAAAGCCGTCCTCTCACGTAATGCAGGCGGTCTTGCGCTAAATCCCGTGGACGATAAATATGCCCTAACACTAACCGTAATTAAAGCCTTAGTCATAGCCAAAATCTTAACCATTATCAGGGGAGTTTAACAGATATGAATAATTCAGTTGACCCAATTGTGAAAAATGCGCGGCCTCCGTGGCAGTTGAACCCACACAACAGGGAAGGCTTTTGCGCAGCCAATGCTCTACCACTGAGCTACGAGGCCCCTCCATGAGTCGTGAAGTTAATCACCCTTGGATTGATTTTACCCGCCCAACTTACCGCACGTTTGGAATCCACCATTACGGATACGGTAAGCTGACTGCCCAGGCAGGATTGCCTAAGCAATCATCTAGAATCCACCAGAATGCCTACAAGGCTCACTTAATTATTAGGAAGGTTTGGCAGATTGGAAAATTCGGTTGACTCAATTTTGACAAATTCACGGCCTCGGTGCGAGTCGAAAAGCTTAATCTCAACCCCCCCCCCCCCCCCTCCTTAACCCTGACCCGATATCTGACTCTACCCCGACCCTTTGCCATGAGCTAAACTTAAAACTTAATTTCACTGGAACGTAGCTTAAGGTCACATGAGTTACGGGCGGTTCCTGTCTCCGTGTTCTACCAAAAAAATTGTCAGAGTTACTACACTTTTTGTTTTTTTTTTCTGTAGAAGGTAAACCAAGGACAATGTGGGTTGCGTCTGTCCACTTTCCACAACCAGGTTAATTAGGGGATGTTTTGTGCGACATCTGCCCGACATACCTGACAGTGGAAGCCGGCCTGTTATCATCCCGAGATCTTCGCCACAAGCCAGTTTATCTCACGGTCACTGCACTGATCACAGCGCCCACCACCTGCAGTGACGACTTTATCACTGTACTTTCCATCGGCCCTTGGACTAATGTAACACCTGATTGCCCTCCCCCGCCCACCGACCCTGCTTCAAAGACTGGACCGAAAAGGGCGTTAGAAGCTGATTGGCCAACAGTCGATGACTAATCGCTGCCGCTCCATGGGCTCGTTGTGCACTCTCATTAGCAGACTCTACGAGCTGCGGAGCTGTCAATGCGCCTGGGAACATTCTGCCATCAGATAGTTGCGTGTGTAACACACACACATGCAGCACAATTAGAGTCTTCACTAATATGCAGTTGGTGCGTGTGAAGTGTTACGATTTTAGTTGACGCAGTTGCTTTGCGAAGAGAAGGGGATAGGATGCCGGCCTGCCCGCCCCACCCCACCTGCCCCGCCCCCCTCCCCACTCCTGCCTTGACCCACCTAGACAGAGGAATGGGACTTTGCAGACCTGCAGCATCCCTCTGCAGAGCTTTTGTGTGTAATTATCCGGGATGAAAACTCGGGAAAAATCCTAACGAACTCAAGGAGCTGAGTGATCGGGATCAGACTCGGTAAGGGGGATCATGATGATAAAGCATGAAGTACTTTGTTCATTCGTCTCTTGAATACCTTTTCAGAACATAAGACACTACTAAGCATACTGGGATTGAAAAGAACAGTAACTGGAAGGGACATTTGGCCTAGAAACATAAGTATGAAGAACCACCTGCAGGTGACAGTCTTATATCTAAAAAGACTTTTGTTTGAGGGATAGTTATTGTTTGTACGAAGAAATTGAGTCACTTGATCACATGCAGAGTTCTTCCAGGTCCCACACAACTCTTAAACGCGCTTCCATATGAATATATACCAAAAAGGAGATCATGGTCACTATAAATGGACTTTTAAGTAGCATTTTGTCGATTCGCCCAGTAAAAGCGGTTGTTCGAATTTGGCAGTCTGTTCCTGAATTCTAGGCGGGTCGTGCCAATGTGTCTTTCTGGTCAGTTTTTAGCACCACCGAGCCTTCAAGCATGGAGGAGAAAAATATATGTCCCATTATTCCGACAACGGGCTCAACAGAAGTTTTCAGTGGACCCAGCGGCCACGCCGGGATTCGAACCCACGACAGCAAGCAAAGGCTTCAATGCAGCCACCGTTTCAAGCACCTGCGTCAGGAAGCCCCGCCGGGGTCTATGAGTTTAATCACACTTGGGTTCAGTTACCAGTGCAGCCTGCTACCACATATGGAGGCAACCAATTCTGATGCAGGGAGTTGACTGTCCGAGCGGGATTTCCTGAAGAAGCAGTATGGAATCCACCAGATGACTACCAGGGGCACATAATAAATGGGGAATTTCGGCAAAGTTATTCACAATTGGGTCAGACTGGATCGCAGACTGGTTACTGCTATGGAATAATTTCACAGAACAATCAACTAGTTGCTTAAATCTGCCCAACAGAAACGCAAAGTCATAGTCCCTTCCAGCCGAGCTCCTTTGAATAGGAGTGAAATTGCTTTGAAGTGTTTTAAATTCGGACGGTTGACTGGCGTAATTACAAGAAAAACTTATATAAAGGAAGGTATTGACAGATGTGAATTATTCATTTGACCCAACTGTGAAAAGGTTTGCGAAATTCCCCATAAATTTTGTGCCGCTGGTAGTCATCTAGTCAATTCTTAATTGATTGCTCGGAAAATCCCGCTTGGGCAGTCAGCTTACAGTATCAGAATTGGTGGATTCCATACGTTACAGGAAGCTGGGTGGGTGACTGAACTAAAATGTTATTGAAAACACGGCCCCTGTGGAGCTTCCTGACCAAGGTGCTTATAACGGTGGGCGTACTGAAGCCTTCCCTTGTTGGCGTGAGTTTGAATCCCATTAAGGCCGCCGAGCTTTTCACAATTGAGTCAAATGAGATAACAATGTCACCGAGTGTGCAATTATGGCTATTTTGGAGTCGTTGTCTACTGAAACAACTGCTTGTTAAAGCTGAGTTAGTTAAGCATATTGCCTCCCTAGCTCCGACGAAAGTTCGGCCATCATTAATTACGGTGTCCATCGTGTGCCCCACAGCAAGACGGGCGCAAGACAGATAACTTGCGCAGCGTCTACTACACTCGCTCCCCTTTCACCCTCCTGCGCCAGATATCTTGACAGGATCAAGGGGACGAGAGTTGGGATCTGACGCAAGAGGCTGTCATGGCGTGATTATAAGCGTGCCAACAAACCCCGCTCTGCCATGTGTGGTGTTTGTTATGGCTACGCATCTCCAGTAACGTCTGGCTCACATGTCGGTCAAATGCATGCACCGCGTAACCCTTTGTGGGGGGGGGCACCATCTCTATTCAGTCGACCTTTCATCAACCTCCAGACGTACTTTTACCCATCTGTACTTTTAGTCTAATGAGTCCGTGGGCGGGGTGCCGCAGTCGGTCCCTTGATGCCAACGCGTGCGCAAATTCGCGCGGGCACGTGGGGTGCCTTTTGAATTTACCAGTAGTAGTAGCGAAAGTAGAACTGGCCTACTCCTAAAAGGAAGGGATCCCGTGCTGGTAATTTGGGCGTGCAGGTACACAGGGAGAACAAGTTATTTGACAACTTTTCCAGTAGAGCTTCAAGGTTGCAGGTGGAGACTAGCCTGGGTGAAAGTCATGTCAATAGGAGTGTCGCTGCTTAAATCCAACCACTGGAATCAAACTCGACCTTTTTTCTGTGCAATGCGTGCATGGATCGTGACACGCGTGTCCTCTGGCCAACTACGGGAGCATGAATGCAAGTAGCGCGTTTGTTAATAGTTAACAATCAAAGAAATATCGCTCGCATAAAATTCCGTGATGCAATCGAAGTTTGTATGGCAATCGATGTATAGGTGGGCAGTGTGATGGCCGCCACATGTGAGCGTCGAGCAGAAGCTCTTGGATGAGGATGGTTTTAGGGGTCATGGAAATACCGTGGAGTACAGGCAAGGAGGAAGAGCATCCCATTTATCGAATGAACTCTGCCCACAAGTTTAACTTCGTAAGCTGATATGCGGTCACCTCTCTAAGCACTTGGTCCCCTGGTCTCGGTACGACTGCACACATCGATGACCACTTAGATGGCGATGTTCTTCATATTCTGGTCATTTCCTACTGTCTCTCAGCTCCCAAGCTCCCCCTCATGAAAGTCAAAGGAATTGTAATGGCCGAAGACGTTGAGTATCGCCCACACGAATCAGCAAACGACCTGAGAGATCAGAACGCTGAAGGAGGTTTTGTCAGCATCCGACAAACAAACACATACACATACACACATAGATGGTAAGAGAAAGCTAAGAAGAAGTACATGTTAAGGGAGATATCACGCAATCAGAAAATGTGAGAAGTGACAATAAATGGAGCATGGTGTTACGGATACTGTTATTCGTGTGGAGTGGGAGGTGGTCTCACAAGTAAAATAGAGTGTCAGTAGGGAGTGCAGCACAGTTGGCAACTGCGGGATAGGGTCATGGCGGGATGCTGACGGTTAGGGAAGCAAAGAACGAGCGGCGAGCAAGACTGGAAGAGATGTTGGCGTCGGGGAGAGAAAGGACGCCGGTTATTTTCCCAAACTTGTGATTAGCCCATCCTGACTATGCGCCAAAGGTGGTCACATCATTCTAATAAGCCCTTTTAGTTCATGGGGCATTACAGAGGCACAGAAAGAACAGTTGAACAGAGTTTGATGGATAGTAATGAATAAAGCAAAGGTGATTGAAATAGCCATTTCTGTGCTGACTACCGTCACCGGCCTCCCCCCTTCTCTCCCTCCATTTATCGTAGACGGCTTTCGACATGGATCCAGTCAATCAGATCAGAGTCGTCAAAGTCACTCTCATTCCTGCCACAACCAAAAGGGCATGAGCCCTTACATCAACCAGTGGAACACTAAGCCCAGTGGACAGTTACATCAGGGTTCCATAACATGGCCTCTCGAGCCAACGGCAGCCGACGACAGCAGGTGGGCCGAAAATTCTAGCCTTGTCTAGTAATATCTTCGTATTATTTCTCGATGATCGTGGCAAAGCTTTCAAGGTACAACACTTGAACACCTTTTTTCAGGTAATACAATAATATGTTTAACAGGTGCAAAATTAGGTTCCAGAAGCCGTCACAAATCTAAATAAATCGTGAATCTTTATTGCTGCAGTTAATACTTTATGTATGACCCAAGTCATGCTCACATATTATTTGAATTCCGTTTAAAAGTTAACGTGCTACATGACACTTTAAACATAAATAACTGGTTGACGCAAAAAATTTAGTGCTGTATCGTCTAATCAATATTATTCACACTAGTGCATTTATAGTGCCATATACAGTAGCTTACACCGATCTGTTAGAGGACCCACTCGTCCGTCCAATTTGGCATTAGAACTGTCACTCGAGCCTCCACCGCGAGGCGATTAGGATATAGGCAGAAGGACATTACCGACAAAGACACGGGACACTAGAATGGCCACTTCTGGCTGAAGAGCTGTCGTCAGCTAGTGATACCCAACTCCAGTGTTGCCGCTGAAATTGCTGCCACATTCGAGTTTTGAACTCGCGAACCGAATTGATTGGGTTTGAGCACGTACGTCCTTGGATCTGAGATTTTTTTGGGGATTCGACAGTAGTTGTCATTAAAGAAGGTTCTATTCATCTATACTTAGGAGTGGGATTGTTATCCGCTGCCGATTGGACTCTATTGCACAATTACGGGCGTTCTTTCCCCCGAACCAGTAGGGGTCTTTGGTCAGCAGTTTCTTGTGATTTATGCTCAAGACAATTGTCATATACTATGAGCAGTAATTAGTGCAGAGATTTGTTGAAGAAGGTTAGTCCATTTCAGTCACTTCCGGCCTTCGTTTTGAATGTTGCATCGTTTGTTGCAGAGCGTGATTGCACGTAGACAAACGGAGAGATCGTAATCTGTAGAAATTAATAGTCTAACAGTTACCACCGTCACAAATCTAAATAAATCATGAATATTTATTGCTGCAGTTAATACTTTATGTATGACCCAAGTCATGCTAACATATTATTTGAATTCCGTTTAAAAGTTAACGTGCTACATGACACTTTAAACATAAATAACTGGTTGACGCAAAAAATTTAGTGCTGTATCGTCTAATCAATATTATTCACACTAGTGCATTTATAGTGCCATATACAGTAGCTTACACCGATCTGTTAGAGGACCCACTCGTCCGTCCATATTGCCTTTAGAGCTCTCTCTCGAGCCTCCACCGCGGGGCGACTAGGATAGAGGCAGAAGGACATTACGAGCAAAGACACGGGACACTAGAATGGCCACGTCTGGCTGAATAGCCGTCGTCAGCTAGTGATACGCAATTCCAATGTTGCTGCTGAAATTGCTGCTACATTGGAGTTTCGAACTCGCGTCTCTCCAGTCAGAGGCGAATGCCTTAACCATTGAGCTATCGAGCTCGCAGTCTTGTCGCTATTAGATCGGAAATATACAGTAGCAGATACGCGTACACCGATCTGTTAGAGGACACATACCATACAAATATTACCCCTGTATTAATTTATTGGCTGTAGTTTAATTATGTATTAACAATACGATAAAAACAAGTGACGAAATGGGCAGTGATTTCAATGGTTGATCTCCTCCTTCTCCTTGGCAGAAAGGTAAACTAAACAACCACCTTATTTGACATAAGTTATATACCGAAGGCATAATTATGAGAAATAAAGAAAAAATGCACCTGCTGTAAGTATGGGGATTGAGGTATCCAATCAATTCAAAATAAGGCATAAATGTACAGAGAAATAATAAGCGTGTGCGCATTTACTGCCAGGGAGAAATAACGAGGACAAAAAATGTGGGCATGTTCAAAATCTTTGGTAAAAACAGGCGTCTGCTTTACAAGCACAAACAATTATCAATTACGGTAACAGTTCAGTTGAGGACACCAAACAGTTTATTTAAATAATCGATTATTTGCGCGCGATAAAATGAAGGGTGAAAACTTTTACGGGACTTCTCGCAAATTTCGCAGACGTGTGAAAAATCGCAAATACAAATTACTTGGACTCAAATAAAAAAAGCATATGTCGAGACTTTGGAATGCACAAGAAGGGCTGAATTTACTTACGTCTTGCAAATCAAAGCTATACACGTCCAATTAATAGCAACCTGACCCACCCACTGGGCAAATACAGTAGATGCCGTTGATCATGCAATATTTCAACACATGCGAAAGACTAATACTCTTTTGCTAATCAGAATTGAATCCAGTTATGATATTGATTATTGTGTAGTCTATTCTGAAGTCATTTCAGTCAGTATAGGATGCCGGCTTTTTAACGAGCTATTTTCCGACTCCTAGCAAAACGCATATATTTTAAAAACTGACTACATAAGTAGTATGCCTTTTTATCATTGATTTAGATTGCCTTTATAAATTCAAATATATTTTATGGAAAACATAGATGAAAAAATTATTTCTTGTGCATGTTTGATAGCAAATTACCCCTTCTTTAAATTTTATACTTGAAGGAAGTGTAGCTTTCGGGTTTAAAAAAGTTGCTGACTATGAGTTTTTCTAAAATTGTGAGGCAGTTGTTCATAAAAGATCATGTCTGTCAGTTTATAAACGCTGGTGACGGTAGTCAGCACAGAAATGGCTATTTCAATCTCCTTTGCTTTATTCATTACTATCCATCAAACTCTGCCCAACAGTTCTTTCTGTGCCTCTGTAATGCACCATGAACTAAAAGGGCTTATAAGAATGATGTGATGTCCTCTTTGCAGACTGTAGGTAAAAATTTACTTTTCCTTAAACAAGATGTACACAATGCGCAGTTTCTAAACCTTGAATTCAAGTATAGCAGTCACTAGGTTGGAAAATTATTCTGCAATTGGGCAACTTTTTTAAAGCCAAAAGCTATCCTACCTTCAAGAATAACATTGAAAGAAAGCGTAATTTGCTATCAGACATGTACAAGAAATAATTTTTTCGTCAATGCTTTCCATAAAATATATTTAAATTTATAAAGGCAGTCAAAATCCATGATAAAAAGGCATACTACTTAAGTAGTCAGTTTTTACAATAGATTCGTTTTGCTAGTGGTCGGAACGAAGCTCGTTAAAAAGCTGGCTTCCTATCCTGACTTAAAGAACTTCAGAATAGACTGCACAATAATCAGTATCACAACTGGAGTCAATTCCGATTAGCAAAAGAGTATTAGTCTTTCGCATATGTCGAACTATTGCATGAGCAACGGCGTCTACTGTACTCCAACGCCTGTGAAATCTGTTGCTGTTCTTTTTCCTTACGCAACACATGGTAAAAGAAGCCCTTTCTACAATTTCAGTTCTTTTTTCTAGAACCAGAGGACGTGATCTGACGGCCATCCATTGGCGGGGGCTACATTGGCTTTGCGCTGTGGCTTTTCACCACCAAGTGAAACAGGGCCCTCCAAAAACAAATCCCTACGGAATTTGTGCTTATTAGCAAATGATTTGAAAAACGACAGTATTGCGCATGACTATAACTATGCTACCATTGCCTACGATTAAGGATTCCCGACGGAATCCGAAACGTCAGAAAAATAAAACTCTTGTTCCAATGATCACATCCCCTTCCTCTGAACAACAGTATTACTGGTAGCAATGATGGGACAGAGGGTGAAGTCAAAGTCTGTGGGTTGCACCCCATGGAATTTCATTTTAAATTACCCGAAGACCTTTGAACCTACGTCGATGCGCCAAAAGTTCTGGCTACGAAAGCTGTGAATTTTAGTGAAAAGGGTTTCAATATGAAGGGACAATGAGAGATTAGACGTCAGAGTAACACCAAGGTACCGGAAAGAGGATATCTCTGTGGGCAGGGAACTGTTTGCAATCCGAAAACGTACGGGTCGTGTGCTGTACGCGTACATTAACTGTTTATACCATTGCCAGCAATTGTGTCGCCTGCGATCTACTTAACTCTCTTATGGCGTCGAGTGGAAGACAAAAGAGGATGCGGCAGATGCTGTGCAAGTTTGCTAGAAACGAATTCGAACTCAGATCAACGCCCATGCGCCCGCCATGCTGCCGGATCCCCGTGGACATCCTCTTTCGTGATGATTAAGTTGACATTGATGTTAGTCTTAGCAACAAGAGTATAGCAGTGTAAACCACACGCAAAATGCCGTGGTATTGAACAGATAAAAATGTACCGGGCGCTACTTTCTCAAAGTGTCGATATAGGAAGCAGTGTCCTTTGGAAACTTGTTCCCTTAACACAATAGATGCGATGGAGTCTTTCGCTTAAGGCCGTTTAAAAAAATAGAACTTGAAGTTACTGTATGCGATTCGTTCGAACACTCAATCAGTTAAGTGATTCCCTTTTCCGAGTTCAAAGATTATAATTGATTATACCCAGTTGTGAAAGCATCGGCCGCCTTGCCAAAAACAGGAAGGCTTTAGTTCAGCTAGCACTCTTGCCACCTGAGCTATGAGTCTCCCACTGGGAGCCGTGAGGTCAATCACACTTGGTTTGATTAAGCCGTCCATCCTCCTACGACGAATGGAATCCACCAATTCTGATGGAGTAAGCTGACTGCTCAATCAGGATTTCTTAAGCAATCAATATAGAAGCTGCCAGATGCCTACCGGGCACACTTACTTAGTAGGGAAGGGAGTCGGCAGATTTGCATAATTTATTTGATCTGATTGTAACTTATTGCTAACAGCCTAAATAGAAACAGATCAACGACTTACAGTATAGACAGGACTGCTGTTTAGCGCCCCAGCCTTGGTGTTTTCTCCTTTTACACCGCCGGGTAGTCCGCATCACATCTTTTTTGGTTGGCTTTCAACAGTTCTGACCAATTAAGCTGCATACTGCTGAACTGCCACCGAGTATG
>JAYGXS010000003.1:37962826-37979794 GCA_036362985.1 Ligula intestinalis
AGTTCTGACCAATTAAGCTGCATACTGCTGAACTGCCACCGAGTATGCGCTTGCCACTTTCTGTATCAACCTGTTGGTGCACTTAGTGGACTTCATCGAAATCTATGGTTAAACACACATGTTGACGCAAATGTAATTAAACTCACTGTTCCCGATTCGGTAAGGATAGATTACGTTAGCCTATTGGATTTAAAATATCTAGTCTGGCCTGATCTGGTTTTATATTTAATACCTACGGGAAGTAATACTCAATTTTTAACTACTAAATTCGTCTAACGATATGCGCAATGCTGTTTTATTGTGTTTGTGTTATTCAGTTACCTTTTATCGATTAAGAATTGCTTTTATTCACTTATTTTTAAGGTCATTCTCAAATTCACTGCTGTAAATAGGCCTGGGAGAAGAGAGTTTGCGGAAATTTACTGATTAGTTAGGGGGTTTTGCCGGCAAAGACAAGGGGAACTAGGATGATCGTTTCTGGCGCATTAGCCGTTATCAGCCAGTCATACCCAGACGCAAGTGATGTCCCACCCTAGCCACGAACTCGCGAATTTTTTCGACCCAATTCAAGCGCCTTAACTATTGAAAAATGAGTTCAGTCAAAGGCCAGGTGAACGTTCATCAATGAATATCTTTGCAACCTGTCAGTTGGCAATTCTTTTCCCACCTAGGTTCACGCCAGCAGTACTACTGCGGTCTGTTCCAGCTTTACGCATTTTGTCTCAAAATGGAGCTCAGAAGAGAAACGCCGGGGTGGCGGAGTCGAAACCCTTCCCCCGGTCACTTTTCTGCGGCTTTATGTGTGTGCACGAGAGGACAAGAGCGGACAACTAAGGTTAAAAACAATTTCTTCGTCCGCTCCCATGTTCCGAGTTCGCTACATCGGTCTCGCTCTGGCTTTCTAACGGGTGAGAGTCGGGAGTGTCCGAATTTCGACTCAGGCTGAGGTCGTCTCGGTAACTATTATGGATGCCTTAGTTGCACTTCCGTGTGACCGTTACAGAGACACGGATTTGGGTATTCTTTCCAGAGAAGAGGATTACCAAGGGGTGGGGAAAGAAATGGTCGAGCAACACTTTATTCGCAGTCAAGAGTGTCAAGAAGCACTTACTAACCCCCCCCCTTCCGCAACCTACTACTCCAAAGGAGTAAGCAGATGTACAAGTGATAACCGCTAAACAGGACATAAGAAAAGACATCGCGGCCTCCACAGGTGTCCTTTCCCCAAATTCCAGGGAAAACGGGGTTCATGGCTGTGGTTAGGGTTAACGTTAGACTTAGATTTAAAAATAACGTTTCGACTTAAATTTAGAGTTACTGTTCACTGTAGACTTAAGTTTAGGGTAGGATTTAAATGAAAGTTACGACCCCGGAGGAGCCAAACGGAAGAACCACCGAGGATATGGCACGCTCTGCCATACATCAAGGACGTCTCAGAAGCGACTGAGCGCATAGCTGCGGGACTAGGTGTTGAAATTGCACACAGACTTAAAGCTACCATGCACAGCAGGTTGATGAAAAAAGACCGGCTTACGCCGGATGAGCAATCTGGAATGCTGTATCGCATCCCATGTCTAGCTGTCCTTGTAACTACACAGGCCAAACTGAACGCATGCTTCGATCGCGCATAAATGAACACCAATTGGCCGTACAACGAGGTGGCGAATTATCATAAGTTGGAGCTCACACCTATGACACAGGCTATGAGTTCAACTTTGCGGGAAACAAGACGAGCAGAGAATTGATTGAAGCCTGGTCCATAGACGGGAATTCAGCCAACTGATGTGTCGCGTTGGCGCCGGCGTACAGAGCCTTGCGCGATTACGTACAATGGCAGCCAGACGTCCGTCACAGTTAGTTGGGCCCACATCCTCTACAACTGCTCCATTTTTGTTGCTGACACCCTGATGAATAATGCAATCGCTGACGGTTAATCAACGTATACCTCTATAATTGCCACCACCCCTCTCCCCCTTTTTTCATCGCGATTTCTTCCCCTCACGATCTGATGACCCCTGACAGTTGAGTGGTGTACACACACTATAACTAGCCTCTCTGTTGTCGCTGTTTCTTATCTCTGAAGATGGACTCCTGTAAGAGTTCAAAGGCTCAGGATTATAAACAAACCGATCCGGTGCTCGACCAGCCTTAGAGCTACAGTTTATATTAGGCCTATCGCTAGAGGTAATACATCGAAATATTGAGAGTTCCTGAAATTATCCACAAGGCCATCTTTGGGTGCAACGTTCCCATTTCCGTCTCCTGTTTATTAGACCATGCCGTGTTTTTTATGCCAAAAAGCTACTCAAACCCTTTTAGTCGTGCATTTTAACGTTTGCTTTCCAGCCCCTCTCTGGGCTTTTAGTTACTACTTATGTAACGCCTTTGCCATACAGAATAATAGGACTTGTAGCACTACCTGTTTGAAGACTGGGAATTTTGAGGTTATCCCACAGTAGTTGATCACCTTCGACTAAAATGTTAATTGAAATTTCGGTTTAACGGTAAAAAAGCAATGTCCCGGTTACTGAACTTCATATAATACACTGAATAATTTCTGACATTATTCTCTTGATACACCCAGTAGACTGCTTAACCCATTAAATATGAAGCTCGAACTTTGAGGGGTCAGGTTAGCACATATTTGAGTTTACTTTTGTTTATTTAATTGATTTGAGGCGCCGAAAGCTGATTACTACAGATTAAATCACTTACAATCAGTATATTGAAGGAAATACTCCGAAGAATTGGGTAAATTCCAATGTTTCTTTATATCCACAGAGTTTCCTACGCTGTTAATTGCTGTGTTTCAAAACCTCTTGGTTATGTGTGTTTTACTATGAACGACCACTTATGTAAACCAGAAACATTTTAACTATATCTTTTCAGAGAACGGAAAATTTTGTTTCATCTTCATGAAAATCATGTAAATGCAAGTGTGAAAAATTGCACTTTTTTCGGAAAAACGGAAAATTCAGTTTGAGACATGTGTTATTTGTTAAAAATCTGCTCCGATTTGGCCATAAAATTACGTAATTAATGTGTGCGTCTGTAGTTTGTTTTACCACACTGATCACTAGGACCATAAAAAGCATATGGACATGAAAACTCGCGAGATGCCGTCACTTTTCTCTGTCATTCCATACATGTGAGATGTGCAAATAATTTCTATCCACAGTGGACTATGAACAAATACGGAAATTTGAAACAGAACAAACAGAAGACAAACAGTTTTCACAAAATCCTCGTTTGCATTCTGCCACTCTGTTGTGCATTTGCCGTTTTCGAAAGGGGCCTTATAGTAAGTAAACCTAAGTTCTTTCATTTTCAGCAGAAGTTTTATTCTTAATTTTAAGAGCAGTAAAAACCCGGTAAGAACTGTATTATTTTTCCCTTGACTCAACCTCCAAAAACGGTAAAGTAAGCAGCTATTCGAAATCGAAATACATCATCAATGGACTTTTTGCAGAGAAAACTTGTTATTTAAACTGTTTTAATCAATATAGGGCCTATTAATTTTTGATATTAGTTGTAGACATTCACTTTGATCGGCAATGCGTTGACTTATTGGTGAGAAAGTCTACAAACAGGACCCAAACAGACAGTTTTATTAGAAAACACAGTCGATTGCCTGTCTTCTGAACTCCTGTGGATTTAGCACGAAAATTCCTTTTGCGTATAGTCCACCAACACTGCGTCCCAAAAAGCCTTTCAGCAGTAAAGGAATAATCATTCTTCAAAAGAAGATATATTTGCGCTTATGTATTAAGATTAAGTTACTTAAAAATTCTAAGCTTTTTAGAAATGGGTAACTTTCGAAAAAGTGAAAATTCCGGGTTTCTAAGTAAATCTCAATTGTTAATGTAGAAAATTCATATAGTAGAGTCAATATAGCAGGACAAATAGAATTATGTTTGAAAATAGGCCGTTCGTGCGTCTCTGGGAGATCGATTTCTCCATATCACACGCACTGTAAAGTAAGGCCGTCAACAAACAGTCGAAAGTTCGAATATATAATCCGACATAATTTCGCGAGAACTGCCTATTGTTTCTTCCGATGATGCATTTTTTGAGATATTTTAGAGTAAGACAACCAGATTTTTGCCTGATCCCACGGACTGCGATATTTCATAATCTCACATGCGGACATGCCGATCAGTAACTAAATGGAATTGGCAAGTGCAATCGTAAACCTACCATTTTGCGTCCATTATGAAAAATTTCCTTTTAACACATTTCTTGATAATTATTTCGGGTGTACGACGAGGTTCGATCTTTGTTGAAACATTGATGAACGATGAAGAAGTGGATCCGACAAAGCAGATGGAGACCGGAGTGGCCATTTCTGGCTTGGCAAAAAGCGGAACTTAATTGTTCCTTGACTAGATCGGTGAAGCACCTGCATTCATTCATATTGGTGAACATTTTAAGATTTCCAGTGTTTTTATTCGATTGTCCATACATACTGATTCTGTTCTACGTGTGTATCAACATTTTCATAATCAGACATTTCTTAGAAGTATTTACCGCCGTAGCGGGTTTTTGGACATACAGTAGATTGCCTAACTAATGAAATGTGGAGACCAAACTTTGAGAGGACAGTTTGGTAACGGCCGTAATTTATTTTGGTGTATCTTCTAAAAACTTCCAAAACTAATATTTTCCAACTGAGTTCTACTTGTAATGTTTTATCTACACTGCTATTTCACATGAACAGACCTTTTCTACGTTTAAGATTTACGTTTACTTGGTAATACTGATGTTTCACGGTTTCGAAATGTTCCGCTTTTCTAAAAAAGTGGGTATTTCTAGATAAAGTAATATTAACTTACAAACCGTAAGACGCCTTCTTCTTAAGAACAATCATTCCTTTACTGCTGTAAGACTTTTGGGACGCATTGTGCGCTGATTGTGCACAACAGGAATTTTCGTGCAAAATTCATGATATTTCATTAGATAGACAGTTGACTGTTTATACATGCATATGTATGAATCAATGCAGGTGTTTCACCGATCTAGTCAAGGAACAGTTAAGTTCCGCTTTGCCAAGGCGCTTGCAACGCAAACCCTCATGACCGTCTCATAGTGACAAAGGTGATATGATGAAGATTTGGACCTGAGCTCCTTGGCAAAGCGGAACTTAATTGCTCCTTAACTAGATCGGCGAAACACCTGCATGCATTCATCATATTCCCGATCACAACCGACAAAGCAGGGGACCCGTGGACTAGAAACGGTGTTTCAAACACAATGACCGAAGGTCCCGGGTTCAAATCTCGGAGTTGCCAACCCTCGAGATCGGGTATGACTGGCTGATGATAGCTAATATGCCAGAAATGGCCATTACGGTCTCTTTTTGCTTTGTCCAATCATTCGTTGGGGACCTCTGACTACCACATGAACTTTGTTTAGTTCGGAAGCCTATTTCATCGGTGTTCACACATTTCTGAGTGAATATATACCCGATCAGCAGTGACAGCAAATGGCAGGTGGCGAGGCTCTGATGAACTGCGGTTCGATGAAGTGCTTATGACCCATCTGATAGACACCAGTGGTGGACCAACTGCGCCGTCTGTGAGTGCGTTTGTTTGTGTTGTCCGACCATCTGGTGTTCAGGGTTATGCTTGGCTGATGAAGGCTAATAAGCCCGAAACAGTTCTGTATCAAGTTACTTCCAAATGCTGCCATACCCCCCTTACTGCTATTATGACCTGGCCGGAATCGGCCTGGCAGGTGGTCACCCGTTGGGGACCTCTGACCACCACATGAACTTTGTTCAGTTCGGAAGCCTATTCGATCGGTGTTCGGACATTTCTGAGTGAATATATATATATATATATATATATATATATATATATATATAGTAGCAGATACGCGTACACCGATCTGTTAGAGGCTACATTCGTCCGTCCATGTTGCCAGTAGAGCCCTCATACGAGCCTCCACCACAAAGCGGCTAAGGATATAGGCAGAAAGACATTACCGACAAACACAAAGGAGACTAGTCGCCCTTGTCTTTGTCGGTAATGTCCTTCTGTCTATATGTTTATATATAGACGCAGGACTATTATAAGTTGAATATCTCACTTTCTTCTTTGTTCATTTCGCCTGACGACGGGTTGGTGTTACCAACTTGAAAATTCACGCGTGCACCTCAATTTTCTGACGAGCCTTTCTTTTTCATCGTATCATCGCGGAAGACACTATCTCATCTGTTCAATATATATGAATATATGGTGTGGTGTACTTATGTCTCTCCAAAAGCAGCCGTTCAAGGAAAAGTAAAGGTAGTTGCAGCAATCACGTTTAACGCACCAATGACCTGGCACTTCCCTAGACTGCTTGTGGCGTACACACGTCTCTTTGTCAGATTATAGTTATCACGAGTTGCGTAATGGCAGGCAGGTTCTAGAGGCAGGACCGACGGAAGGATTGTTTACGAACCCGAAGGAGGAGAGAAAAGCAAACACACGGTAGTTACATCCCCCCAACCCACCTCCCGAACACCCAACCCCACGCCAAGCGCTCGGGCCGCATCACCATCGATGGCACTATTAACTCCACATTCAGCCAGTGCCAGTCTTTCCTTTCGAGTGTTTGTTCCTCTCCCCGCCCCCTACCTGCACAGCACGGCTCAGCCTCGCGATTGTCACCGCAAGATTCGCAGTCCTGTCATGCTTGTTTAGATCCTAGTAAAGGTCAATTACTCGTCCGCGCAGGGAATCTTTCCGTAGCAACTTTGGAGGGGGCTAGGGCCGTCCAGATTACAGGTAGTGATTGGAGTTACTCCGTCACCAAACGAGGGGTAGGGGAGAAATACCGAAGCTGCCACCGCCACCACCGACATCCACCACCGTAGCCGCAGGACTGACTGAGTGTTTATTCTAATGTGATGCAAATGTCATGTGTCCTGGAGGGTTGGGTGCCTGCACTTGTGGTCGGCTGGTCAGTATCTAAAGGCGTCAGTTTTGTTCACGGGGACACGCATTACACAGGCCTTAGCTCTTGTATGCGCATTTGCGCAATATTTGGTCCTAAAAGGTTCGCACATGTGTGTAAATACCGGTATTTCCTGCCTAGCGGGGTTTTAGCGGACATTTCGCGGTACAGAAGAATGCCTCCTAATTGGGAGCGATTGTGAGATAGGAAGTGGTTCGCAGGCAAAAAATAGACTGTGTAGAGAGAGTGAACGATAGAGTGAGTTACATACATTCGTCCACTCGCCGCCTTCCCACGTCTCCAAGACCCGCGCTTAAGTAATAGGTCACTCCTTCTACAAGGCATTCTCAGTCGGACACAAGGTGCCCTTCGGAGTGAGGATGACGAGGGGGTGGCGGTGGGAAAAGAAGGAGGAATTATGCAGTTGGCATTTAAATGCCGTTCGTGCTTCCTGACGGCCTTTTGAAATTCAGTCTCCGCCGAGTGTGACTCTGCCTGCAAGCAGGTTTTTCCAGGTTTTCTTTTTCCCAAAAAAATCTTTCCATTGCTTTGGTGCGACACGTACTTCTCCGTAATATCCGGCACGGCACCTCATCCCGTCGTCCGTAATATCCCTGCTCTCAGGAGCCAGCAGTTTATCCCGGGCGAAAGAAGAAAGTCCGCCAGGGGAGGCGATATGTGCAAAAAACGAGAAAAAAATGATAACATTATGTCAGGGGGGGTTGACATAGGCATTGGTTCGCGCTCGTGATTTTTTTTTATTTATTGCGCTACTTTGCAACTTCTGTTCCTCGGTGCTTGATTGCGGGTGCGTAGCCGTAATAATCGAATCCCTTCTTTGTTTCGGTTAAGCTTATTTGTACATGCGAAGTCGATGGTTCGACCGGCGTCACTGACACCGAAGGTAAGCCCAGATGTGGCTTGCGCATTATCCTGTGGAATTAATCCACCTAATTCCCTCTTTCTACATCACTTACAGCCTTCTGGTGACAAAATAAAGCCAACAGCAAATGAGGCGGTGTGGATGAAGTGACTAAACAATGCGTCTACGCGTGCCCCGCGCGAGCCGTTCCCTGTCCCGCGTGCACCAGTCTTCATTTGGGCGGAAGGCATCGTATCCCGCTGTATACAACCCATGAGGGAAAGGAGCCATTGCACTCTGACTCTCGATCCTGAGTAGAGCCAAGTTTCCCCTCCAGTTGAAAACTGTTCAGCGTATACCAATGGCTTGTTCAAGTCAAGTCGCCTGGAAATTAGATTGGACGCCTAATTGACTTAAGTGTCGTGAAGTTGTCACCTACCGTGTGTCATACATCAGTTCGACCGTCGGTTTAGAGGATGTTCGGCGCCTGCTTCATGGCAGGCTGAAAGCAAACGTGGTTACTTGCGCGCGAATCGGTTCCTATGTGAAGGTGGAGCGGCAGGGGGAGGCCAGACACAAGGGGTCAGGAAACCTTCGCCAATTCGCATACGGAAACGCATACGGACACTTAGGACGAGACTCGTAATTAAAACGTCAAAGTTAGTCGCCCGGCATTCTGGCTGCGCACACTAATTTGAACTCCGAGAGAGAGATAGAGAGAGAGAGAAAAAAAATTAAAAGATTTGGTTACTATGCGACATCTTGCCGGTAGATTGGCAGGCTACCCGGCGTCCCCGGCCACCGAGCGTCCATAATAGAGAATATGAATGGGCGTGAAGCAACAAACGAGGCGTTCAAAGTGGTGGTCCCGTCATCAGTGTTATTAATTTACGAGATTGCGGTCTCATACTTCTGATCTTCCGTACTCTTCCCCAGTCCACTTCCATGTGGCAGTTAAGCCTAAAAGGCGGAGGCTTATGGTTGTTTAGCCTCTAGACTACCGTTGCGATTATTCATCAGACCGCCTACTAGGAACAGCAACTAAGCGGCTCACAATTGACATCCTTGTCAGCTTCTGGCAATGATTGCCTTCTCGTCATGCTTTCCTGTTCCTCAGTCTTCTTAATTTATTTGCAACCGAAAGCGACGCATTCAACGATCTCTGATCTGTCCTGCCGTGGCAGTAGCAGAGTTGGCCTTAGTCCCTCGAATCAGGTGAACTGTTGTATTAGACCAAAGGGAAGCTTCGACAGTTTGACCATCGTAGTTGGACGAGGCCCACCCTGCACTCCACCTGATAATGATGCGGGGATAGTGACTTGCGTGTAGATTAGTTTTAAGTGAACGTAGACATTTGCTGCAGCTCCTACACTCTATCTCCCCTCACCCACCTATGTCCGGTGTCCAGACAGAGTTGGGAAGACCGGAGGCGATATAAGGTGCACACGCAGACTCAGCTATTACAGTGGTTCAGATAATATTCAAATGCGAAGGCCCACTCGCGGACGTGTGCACCACATTGAAGGATGCAAGATCTGTGTCATTAGCTACTGTCTGGTCCAAAAGACAATTTATAAACAAAGTTATTCCCTCTGCAAAATTCATTCTCTAGCTAAGAAGAAGGAAAATGATGAGCATATGACAAGTTCAAGAGTTTTCCATACCCTGTTCAGATGCTTATTTACTGTTCTGACGTGAAGTAGAGATTGCAGAATAAACTGGTAGTCAGGATGGATAAGCGTGCTTGCATATGCACTAAAAAATAACCAGGGAATTTCTTGATGGGAATGAATTGAACGTTGGCTACGTTGGATCTGGCTACTGTATCATTTCTGTGTCCTTTGCTACTGTCTGGTCCAAGAGCAGCCTTGACATAGGTGGGGGCAGGGGGGAGCACAGGTCCTTTGGTGGGTATGCAGAGGAAAGGGTATTAGTTATTAAAGGAGCAATACTAGTATTGTGGTCAAAAGACATTCCTTCGTAGCTAACTTCACCAGGACAGAAGTGGGGAAGATCCAGTTCTTCCTTTTTCTGTTCCATCTTCTTCAAATCCCAGTTCTCTGCCCTCACAGTCTGCTCTTGTCTCCTCTTATTTCTTTCATAGTCAGTCTAAAGTTACATCATAAACCATTTTGTGACACTTTATAGGCTTACTATCACTGAACAGTCAAATCGCCTGATATTGCTATTTACACTAGTATTTAAGTCCTACCTCTTATTTCGGATGTTCTTCATCCCAACTTCTTTGTCGTCTGTTTGTTGAAGCTCCCCCCCCCCCCCCATCACTTTCAGTTTCCGGGGGCATTCCGAAGTGTATTAACCCCTTCTTAAATAACTGTAACATAGGGAGAATTCAGCAACATAGTTATTTCCTCGGTAAAATTCATTCTCTATCTAGGAATAAGGAAAAAGATGAGCATAGGACAAGTTCAAGAGCTCTGATGCTTATTCACTTTGCTGTCGTGGATAAGGGATTGCAGAATAAACTGGTAGTCATGCTATATGAGTGTGTTTGCATGCGAACCAAAAAGTCACCAGGGGACGTTGGCGCCGAGGAAGGAGAAGAAGAAGACGAAGAAGAAGAAGAAGAAGAAGAAGAAGAAGAAGAAGAAGAAGATGATGATGATGATGATGATGATGATGATGATGATGATGATGATGATGATGATGATGATGATGATGATGATGATGATGATGATGATGATAAGGAGGAGGAGGAGGAGGAGGAGGAGGAGGAAAGTAGGCAGAGATAGAGGGTGAGAAATATAGGAACCTACATTCCATCCTCCCGACCAAGAGCTTTTTGATCGTACACGGCGTTTTAAGTGGTCTAAATGCCAGCCGCACACTGCCCCCAGTAGCCATTAAGTGAGTGGCCGGGTTATGCGACAGATGAAGCTTGCACGTGGACGAATTCCCCATGGACGCTAAGCAGTAGATAGTTTTCGACTGCGGCGTCCTAGGTACCATCTGGACCCAGTGTGCGCCTGGGAGGTGGAGTTTTGGGAGGGGGAGGGCGGGCGAGAGAGCGAGAGAGAGTGAGGGCATAACACTGTACCAGGACACTGTGGCCTGCGGTCCTGAGAGCCCATTCAGCCGAGATTAGGTAGTAAAGCAGCATCCTAGGGTGGGAGAAGGTGGGGTGGTCCGGTAGTGCGGACCAACCGCCTCCAATTATTATGGGGTTTAATTGTACTTCTGTCACAGATTTTTCTCGGCAGCCGAAGTCGGCGACAAATTCTGGTGCCCAAAAGGCCGCCGATCTTCCGCTCGAACCGAAAGAAATATATGCTCCTGGGCGCCACTAACGGTGCTTTTTGAAGTAGGCGGGTGTGCACATGAAATATTTCATTGGAGCTCCGAACGCCTTGACAAATTGAAACCCAGATTGAAGATACCGTAATGTTCGGGTGAATCAGTATGCCACCACGCCACTATACAGCATATCTTTGGTTGGTGCGAACAGATCCTCTGAAGTTAATTTCAGTCGAAACGTCATGTCGTTTCTGATAAAGTTCTATGTCACAAGTACCCCATGACCACCCATGCTCATGGAGCGGATGCCTCGCGCGCACATCAGTTTCAATGTGAAAGATTTCTATCACATATCACAGTCATCACCGAAGGAAATTTAGAATTTTTGCTTTTCCCCTCCCACCAAGTGTTACCGAAAGAAGGAGTAAGCATAGTAATAGAGTCAATAAACCGGGAAATCTGGTTAATCTGGTGAATATTTCCAATTCATAAGCTGTATCAGCCATTTGGAGCAAGTACCATGAGAGAACAATGGCAGATAATTTTTTCTTTAAACAATATAGCAGAACATGAGCCAGGCAGAGCAACGTCCTCAGCTTTTTTTACAGTTGCTTCACATGTGAAGAACACTGACCTCCTTCATATCGTTCTTCCCCTAAATCTTCTTTAACTCATCTTTGTTATTATAGTTCTACAATCCAACGTCTATTCAGATAATTTAGCACCTTCCTCAAAACGTCCTCTTTAAAACACTGATCACCGGTTTTTTTCAGTCGATATCTCGGCTTTCCTCATCTCCAAGATTTCCTGTTAGGTGACTGTTCATAAATGTTATCGTCAACTCGTCCTTCGCCCATTTATTGGGTTGCCTGCAGTAATATTTACGTGATCGGAAGTGCTAAATCGTTCAATGAAGGCCACGCGCTTCTGGAACACCGAACCTACGAACTTAAAGCAATGCTATAAGGATCCATGGTAGGGCTGTCTTGTGGGGCCGCCTCAAATAAATTCCGCCTGCGTAAGGCTGCCTGAAAATGAATTCTGCCAGCCTAAGCTCGAAGTTCCGCAAACAGGAACTGCCTACTATTCTTATAAGTCAAAAGGCATAAGTAACCTAAGCAACAGGGGTTTATGTTGGTCGAGTTGGTTATATTTAGCTCACTGAAACAATTGTAAATGGCTTTAATTCACTTTCCTTTGTTCAATTTTCATCAACCTAACAGGCATTTACGCTCCTTAATCCAGTATTTAACCTTCAACCACGAATCCTTTAAGACACTGGGGTGAGGGAGTTCACAGGTAGGGGGCCTCACAAGACAGTTTTGCCGAATCCACAAACTTTGGAGCTAATGAATCCTCCTAGATTGTTGACGGTAGAGATATTAGCCATAACATAAGCAGTAGTATTACTAATGCTAGCGATGATAGGGGTAGTAGTAGTAGAATCGGTAGCAGTAGTAGCTCAACCGTCTTCAAAGAACGACGTTTCTGACGGGCTGGTCCAGTCCTAATTAGAAATGGATTTTTCTGGTCCATATCTCAGTGGATAAACTACAAGTAATTTCCTGGCTTCTGCCTCGGTTTCCAGTGTCCGATTTTCCGGGCATCGCTGGCTGGGCAAGACAGATTAACTGTACCTAGTCGTTTAAGTCTTCGTACCCTTTGAGGTCCATCCCTTTTAAAAACCCTCCCTCACAGTTCATTCTAGTTTTAGCAGTTTTGCTATTGATACTAGTCCACCAGACATTAGGGGTTTTAGTCCTATGCGCATTTAGTCTTACGCGCTAGATTTGCGACTAAGCTAAAAGCTCAGATAATTGGTAGGGGGTTGGCAGATTTCAATAATTCAATTGACCCAATTCTGAAACATTCGCGGCCTAGCTGGGAGTCGAACCCACACAACAGGGAACGCATCCTTATTAGGGGCAGACTTAAATAGCCAACACTCTACTATTTAAGTCTGTCAAGCCTCTAATAAGGAAGGTTAGCTTATTAGTCCATCAGATGGATCCTAGATGATTACTTAGGAGATCCTGCCTGGCGGTCGGCTTACTGCGTCCGTATTGATGGATTCCATACATGCAGTAAAGCTGGGCAAGCAAATCGATCCAAATGTGATTAAATTCACGGCGTACGGTGAGCCTCGTAGCTCAATTGTAGAACATTAGCTGCGCAATAGCCTTCCCTGTTGTGTGGGTTTGACTTTCACTGATGCCGCGAATTTTTCACAATTGGGTCTATCGAATCTCAGGAAACCTAAACACATAGATCTACAACGCATGCCCACTTTCACTTAATCTAGGCATTTACAATAAGGACTATGTAGGACTCTTATGGAATAGATGCCATAAACCGTGTATTAATGTGTGGGGAGACCAATAATTGTGGGAAGCGAATTGGTTCGAGGCTCTTCATTTTTCGGGGCACTAAGCCCGCCTTCGTTCCCTACCCCTACCCCCGTTCTCACACATGCGAACAAGTTTATTTGGCCATTTGGTCCCACACAACGACCCATTTGTCCCTGGGCCTTGCTCGCTCGCAAAGGCCAATTAACTGTAAGCCAGGATGGTTTCCCCCCGCTAAACATCTCTCCAAAAACTTGGACGCCCGTTGCCGACGGTAGATCAAACGACGGCGGCGGCGTCGCCTACCGGCTTCTTCAATTAACGAATGAAGGCGAAGTTTCGAGTTCTAGGTATCTTTGGAGTAAGGAAGAAGAAGGCCGGTCGAGCACCGGAGGAATTGGGGACAACTGTAGATTAGGTAAGCCGTCATTGACACCACTGATCTCAGGCTACTGTAGAACATTTCCCTCTGCAGAGTCAAGCATCATTTCCAAATGTTGCCAACCCTAACGGTGGTCTTCTAGGTCTCCGTTGATGATCGTTGCGGGTTCTTAAGTTTTTGCAAACTTGTCGGTGGACTCTGCAGTCTGCTTGGTCGCATCTCGGTAATGCTCTCATGACTTCTAAGGACTCCTCCTCACTTCGACTCGTCGTCTGCGATGAGCCCCTCTTGTCTCACTCCCACGATGCAATATGATTTTTTCCCACGACAGGGAGCGTCGTGAACCCTAAACATCACGATCCCATCTCACTGTATCATATCGTATTATATCAATCTGACTACCTATTTAAGTAGTTTTTTCTCCTATAGTTTTTTGTAAATCGGTGGTTCGCTGAACTCTACCACTGATTAACATTATAGGCGTGTTTTTCACGGGCTCTTTCTCCGTTCACCATATTTACCCTATATCTTTGACTATTAATTCAAAAAAATATCCGTTGTAAATAGGATCTGACTTGATATGTATAACCTTCTGCTCATTCCTGTTGCCATACAGTTGCTTACGCGCAGTTGTGACTAGTAACTTTGTATTTTTTCGCCACAGCACTAAGCTTGTAATAAAAGGGCCCCTTGGACCTTGAATATACAATTTATTTATTCATCATCTCATTTGTTAAACGGGAAAAGAGGTAAGGGTGGGGAACAAACGGTGTGCAAAAAACATAACTTGAGAGTGATATTAAAAACAAATAAATAAAGGCAGCTTTCAATAAATGAAAGGTAGCTGAATAATGCATGTAGTAGTTAATGCACGGAATGTTGAGAAGAAGATGACTCAATCGCTGGGACAATGCGTTTATCCACCTGACGTTTCGAGATCCGTCGCGGATTCATCATCAGAGACATAATCAGAGAGCAGTAGAAGATATGAGACCCATGCATGGAATATTACTTCCCATAATTATTAAAAAGTAAACAAGATGTATTTTATGGAAAATGGTCTTATATAACCTATCCTTATTGAATCGAGAACCGTGAGCTTAATCACATTTGCGTCAACATACCTGCCCAATCTACCACAGGCTATGGAGTCTACCAATTTTGATAATGTAGCCGATTTATCTAGATTTTCCGACAACGGTAGGTAATTTAACCTCCCTTGGCAACTAAGAACTCCAGGGTTTTGCGTAACGGAGATAGTGATAGTGGAGGCAGATAGTATTGCCGGCAAAATCAAGGGAGGTAGGAATGGGTACAAGCAATTATTTTTTTTTCGTTTATGTTTTCCATAAAATATGTTTGGTTTTATAAAAGCAGTCAAAATCAATGGTAAAAAAGCATACTACTTAAGCAGCCACTTTTTACTGTACATACGTTAGCGGTCAGAAAGAAGCTGATTAAAAGCCGGCATCCTATCGTGACTTCAGCATAGATTTCGCGATTATCAGTATTACAACCTTACTCAATGCCGATTAGCGAGAGAGTATCAACTTTTAGCATGTGTAGGCATGATAAGCAAATTTTAGGCCATACTGTATCTGTCCCGCTCTGCTTGGGGGCTCGACAGTGTCCAGGACAGTCGTAGCAGCTGGCAATATAGGCAAACAGTATTGCCGGCAAAGTCTATGGAGACTGGGTTGGCCATTTCTGGCTTATTAGCCGTCGTCAGCCAGTCATACCCAGACACAAGTGGCCTCCCACCCGAGCCTCGAACTCGCGACCTCTTTGAGCAGAATCAAACACCCTAACCATTGAGCCACAAGTTCGTTGTCTTGCTGGTTTAAGGTCGGGGATAATGACACTCGTTGATGCACGTTCACCCGACCGCTAATGGAACTCATCTGCCCCGCTCTGCCTGGGGTTTTAACAGAGGCCCTGACAGCCGTAGTAGCACGTAGTGTAGGCAGATAGTATTAATGGCAAAGCCTCTTCATGTTTAATGAAGCCTTTTGAAGTAATAAGGTCGACAACTTGAAAGATCCGAAATCAGACGGCAGGCAGGCACTTGTTGATGAAAGTTTATCTGACCGCCAACGGAACTCATCTGTTCCGCTCTGCCTGGGGCCTCAACAGAGTCCCTGACAGCTGTAGCAGGCCGTAGTATAGGCAGATAGTATTGCCAGGGTATTACCAGAGTAATCTTCCGGTTTCTCCGACATGGTTAGTTTGTCCACAACTGCACCAGACCCGGTAAACGACTCCAGCCGTTTTCTGGCGTGGCAGTGGGTCTTTCGGTTTCACGATCCCGGCGCCTGATGGTCATGAGACCGAAAGACCCACTGCCACGACAGGAAACGGCTGGAGTCGTTTTCCGGGTCTGGTGCAGTTGTGGACAAAATAACTATGTCGGAGAAACCGGAAGATTACTCCGGACGCGAATGGCCGAACATGCAGCGGCGGTGAGAAAAAAAGACGCCAACTCTCAGATTGCAGCTAACTCGACGGGGCCCGGCCATATTTTCAAGTTTGACGAGGCCGAAATCCTCGCAAGAGGGGACAACCGCGTGAGCCGCGCGCTGCTGGAGCCATGGTTTTTAGGCCCCCAATCAATCAACAAGCGCAATGATTTGGCATTTCCATACGGTGTACTGAGAAGTTACCTGAGCAAGAGAATCAGTCACATGGGAAGAGCCGGACGCAGTAACAACTCTGACGACAGCGGGCATAATTGTCACGCAATTATCAGGCATGCATTCGATGCTGACAAGGCAATTGTGGCAATTAATGAGTTGAAAGCGAAGTTTCAAGCCAGTAAGGCATCAATTATGACCCAAGCGGTGGCTACAGAATTGAAGAATTATCACACACACACGCGGATGAACTCTATTAACTATAAATACCATGCAGCCTGTGCATATCTCCACCCCATCTGCGCATGACCATGAATATGTTATCATCACCTATGATTAAGGATTCCCGAGGGAATCCGAAACCTCAGGCAAATAAAAATCTTGTTCCAGTGATCGCATCTTCTTCTGAATAAATGGTCACCCAATTAGCAATTTGGATCACTTGAGCTCGTGGATTTTTATGCTTTCAGTTAGAATGGGGAAAATTTCTAACAGGCTAATCACTTACGGGCGTTTGGATGAAACTGAGGAGCAGTGAGTACTGTTTGCAGTAGC